>CM019176.2:12070167-13270167 GCA_009739505.2 Apolygus lucorum
GTTTATTGTTTGCCCGTAATAAGTAGCGCTATCATGGGGCACTCAACGGAAAAACTACCCCAGGGTCACATCTTTCTTACGGTAATGATAAGGTTTTTCGTTGAATTTAAATAAAATTCTAAAAATTGACGTTTTGAAGTAGAAAAATGAGGATTCTCATTAAAAATTGTTCATTTATCACAACATTGACTGATTTTTCACTTCGATAATGAGTGTTCTTTGTTGTACCTACCAAGGCTTTCTGATATGGTACTACCTGCGTTACGGTGACAAATTTTGAGCCATCGCGGTCGTCTCAATACCAAAATATAGGAAAGGTTGATTTGATGGAAAAAACTGTGGATTGTTGGAGTTGTTGTCTGATAATGCACACACCGTGGGGGAAACCTTTGAACCATAGACAGTAACGACCCGATGGAAGGAGAGAGGACTACAGACTGTAAGTGACAACCATAGACATGATGATATTCTCCAGCATAACGTACGTGTGTTCTTAAAGTATTAATTCCTTTTGTTCTTTCATGCCAATTCCATTGTGTTGAATTCGTTATCTTGGAATGACTACTACACCCAGTTCATGACTCTTCATTTTGTCTAAAGTAGTTCCTTGATTCTATTGATTTTTTTCTTTCACTTTTATCTTTTGCTCGATTTTGAGAGACATTTAACTAGCATTTTCTTTTTGTGTTTCAATACATAAAGTGTGTTGGATTATTTGCAGCTTCCCATATACCATCAACTACAAGAGCTTTTTTGATAGGTCTCTTGGATAACAGACGACCAAGTAACGTAATTTACCTATCTTTAGTATTTCAAACTTAGAAACAAACCGTTACTAGTAACCAAGAGGCTTACAGTATCATTAAGTAATTTTAATTTCGTACCCATCAACATCCTTTTCAGGTGAAACAGCATCCGTGATGAGGTGAGAATCGATCTTGTTTACGGTATCCAGCGGCATTTGTACGAGAATCCCGTGAATGGAAGGGTCGTCGTTCAAAGCTCTAATTTTGTTCAGCAACTGAAAAACAGCAAGATTGAAAATTATAGTCCGGCCTGAGAGCATGTTTTCCCAAAGGAATAGGTAACTGATCCAATGAACACGAGATGTAAGGTAAAACTGGAGGATGTAGCAGAGATAAGAGAATGCGCTTGGGCGAAATCCCTAAACCAGCCCTTCCTTCAACTGCACGAATATAGAACACTCAAGTCTAGGAAGAATTCTTTACTGAATTATCGTGATACATGAATTAATCAGAGGATTCTCCACTTACTTTTACAAAAATGAAATGGACCTCGACTGAGTCAACTTCAAAATCGACGACTGTGTGTGATTTTCAGGGAGCACGTAATTATCGGCCATGTGAACCCAGCTTTATAACAGCTTCTTTGGGTTCTACTACAGCGGTTACTGTCACGGTATCACCCGAATAATAAACATCCGTCACCATTATTTTAAAGGAAGGAAAAGTAATATCCCTTAGTTCAAATCATCGAGATTGGTAACAGTAATTAGAGTGAGCCAGGGAGGCTCACCTTGCACGGGCTGCGATTGGAGGACTGGCTGTTCAGTACTCCCTGAAAATCACACCCAGTCGTTGATTTCGAAGTTTTTTTGTAAAAGTAAGTGGTGAATCCTCTGATTAATTCATTTATCACAATAATGGGGTATTTCAGTCAATTTAAAAAAAAAAAATTTTCAAAAGAGTATGGCTCAAAAATAACGGTAATTGGGTCTGTTTGTCGAGAAAATGTTTTTAAAAAATCAGAGAAGCTAAGGAAAGTTGAAGATTTGAATGGTGTGACGTAGCTAGCCAATCGTGACGTAGCTAGCCAACTGATTTGATGATTTGATAAAAGTATCCATGCACAGGGAAGAGATGAAACCCTTGGAGATCCTCTTGGATACTACAAAATACTACTCACACGCGCACGGCGTAGTGTGTGTGCATTTATGGTGGCCCCCGCCTTTTATTCAAACGTGTGATCTCTTTAATTGATTTTTCTACCACATGTTATAGTATCATTGGGCTTAAAGTTGGAGTACCTATATAGATTTTCAAGGGTGCTGAATTCAAATTTGAGGTCAAAAACCTGAATTTCCGACCCACCGAATGAGGAATTTCACCGAATTCTGTTTGCATCTTTCCTGAATAGTTAATGGTGTGGGATAGATGAAAATCGGGCTGATTTCGGAAAATAAGTCTTCTGTTATTTTTGGGAGACAATCAAAATTTTTGATTTCAAAACTAACCGGGAAAACGGACGTGAAGCGGGAACGCTCCCTGATTGGCTGTTCGGATTGCCGTCTCCTCCCAGTGTTGCCCATTGGGACGACCAAATCGTGTTTTCTAAGAGAAAAGTTATCAAACAAAAACAGGGGAAACCTAATTTCCCCATCTTGCTCTTTCTATTTTTTTCTTCAGTTTTTCGATTTCGAACTTTACTGTTTCGTGAAATTTTGCATCTGGAGACTATGGATTTCTCGATCTCAGCGCTTCAAGCGGCCATAAATGAACTATTCCAGGATGACGTCATTTTCCCGGTTTTTTTAACATTCGTATTTTCTACACTGTTTTGTTTATTCGTAAATTAGGAAGTTCGGGCTGAAAGTTTGCCTTAGGGGGGTTTTCGAGGTGCTGAATCCGATTTTGGGGTCAAAAACAGGAAATTCCGACATGGTGAAATTCCTCATTACCCCATTCAGTTAAGAATTCTTCCTACACTTGAGTGTTCTAGGTTCTTGCGCATTATGGAAATTACGCACCCATGTGAACCCAGCTTTAGGCTCCAGGGATCCTCTAGAAAAATAATTTAAATTAAAATGAAGAACACACACAAACCTCAATCTGAGTGATTGTATTCGGCAGTTTCATGAGAGTCGCATTGACTCCGATAGCGGCAGCGTTTTTTATTTTCATCCGAATGTAGACATTGGAGTCTTCTCTGTTACCCACTTGTATGATGGCTAACCCTGGAGTGAAGTTGGGAACTACATTGCTCAGGTTTTTCACTCTCTCGCTGAGCTGTTGACTTATCTCCCTGCAAAATAATAATAACATAAAATGAACGTGAAATATAGCCTAATTAGTTTTGATATTCAATAACCAATAGCAATCGCGTAAGTTCAACATAGTTGAGGCAAGCTAGTCCATGACTCCTTTGTTTCGTCATTCCTCAGCCAACTACTAACTCAGGCAAATATACTTTTCCTTTCTAAATGTAGTAGAAAATTGGGTAGCAGGTGGCTTCGGGTTGAGAGCACGGTGAAATAAATTCTAACATGAAGCAGAGAGAGAAATACCAGATAGTTTTCAAGACCTGGGTATTTAGTCAATCCCTTCGGTATTATTTTTTATTTAATGTGCTATTTATACTCATACTCTACTAGAAGATTTATTTTTAAGGAATGCATTGCATATTTTTGTTTTAAGGAACGAATTAATTTATGAATGAATAATGTCAAATTGCCATTACCGCAGAAAAAAAATACTACTCGACTGAATTTCTTTGTACCGAAGATGTTTTAGATTGTTTAACAACTTACAAAATTTACCTATGATTTCAATGTACTACCTGTTTACGTTTGAAATAAAAATACCCTCTCTTTCGCACATACTAGTTTGACTTTCAGGGGCATTTTAAAAGAAAGGAAGAGTAAAAAAAAATGGGATATAAAAGAGAAATAGCGTTTTTTGGGTAATTAGGTAATAAATGTGTTGTGATCAGCAACCTCTTCGCGTTTTTCTGTCCATTCACTTCCTTGCTCAGAGGTAGAGATTCAGGTTTAGTATACCCAGGAAAGTCTGGGGATCGATACCCAGTCAAGGGAATTTATTTTTTAATGACACAAAAGATGGCGTAATGAATAGTTCTCAAAAACGTTAATCAGCCAAGAATCGTTCACTTCCTCTCTACACTGATGTCTAAAAAACTGTAGAATCAGAGTGACATTCTACTTCCTACGAGATAAACTTCGTTATATTTAATGGGTGCAGTAAGTTCCTACAATAGAAAACAAGTTGGTCTTACTTGGAAACTTCAGTGCCTGAAAGGATCTTGCCAAACTCCTCAACTGCCATTTCTTCGTTAGCTGCTTATGAACTGTTGAACAAATACAATGCAACACTGATGATTTATTATTAAGAATACGAATTTCTACGTGATCATCATATCATAATATTCTTTAAACTACTGTAAGTTCTGCACATATTGCAGTATATGTACATGTGTAATCCCCGGGTCCCACCCCTAAGGATTACGGTTAATCGAGCCTCAATCAAAAGAGCACGGGCTAGGTCTGCGAGTTCACCACCAGCAGCACCACCAGTACCAGGACCAAGCTTCGCCTAGTTGACACTAGCGGCGCCACCGGCGGATCCCTCACTCCAAGCGCATGCGCAGAGACACCACCCTGCCCCCACCAAATCGAGGACCCCCGCTGCAGCTCCAGGCCATTCCTTGAGTAACCTCCAAGTGGCAGAGAGTACAAGCCCATAATAATATACGGTTTTGATGTAGTTTTGCTTCCTCACAACCAAAGGTAGGGAAGCTTTGTATTCGTGAAAGAAGTGATTAAAAAGCCCTCCAAAATGCTTGCTTTTTGCGTTTTAGAGCTTCCCGAACAATTTTGGTTCCGTGTCTGTCTGTCTGTCTGTGGTCAATCCTTGTCCCGGGCAAAACTATTCTAACCTGTGGTCCGATTTTGATGAAATTTTCAGGGATTGTGCGGGTTAGGTCCTAGACGGTCCCCTATCAATTTCAGCACCTTCGGACCAATAGGAGCGAGTGCGCATGCGCAAACGTGAATTTCCTGGAACCTCGGTTTCTCGGTTTCTAATGAACCGATTTTGCACAAATTTGGAGGTTAGTTAGGGACTAACTTCTAAGAGACACCCTATAAGTTTCAATCAAATTGGTCAAGCAATAGCCGCTGCGCATGCGCGAACTTTAAATTTATTGTTACAACCAAAACTCCGCAACTATTCAACCAATTTCGATGAAATTTTCAGGGATTGTGTGGGTTAGGTCCTAGACGGTGGACCGCTAAATAAAATTCTACGTTGAAAATACAAATATATACGTCCATGTTACAATGAGTGAGGAAGCTATCCTGCCCACCAAACTTGGCAGACGTTTTTTTTCTTTATTTTCCTCCAAAACACGATTTTTGGAGTTTTTCATTTTTCGACAACAAGTACTCAAATAGACTATTTAACTTTTTGGAAAAAATTACCTTTTTTTTGAATAGCTATACCGTTGAAACTGTTCTACCAGAGTTGTCTCAAAGAAGAACTCACAGTTGTCTCAAACTTAACGTACCTACTTTTAAAAGTTACTGGGCATAAATTAGTCATCGCAGTTTGGAAATTGAAGTAAAAATACTGAAACCAGTAGGTACAATAATTTCACGGTCATTTTTTAACACACTAAGTCAGTAGCACAAGGTTTTCGGGGTTGCACATTTGGGAATAGTAAACAACATCATAATGGGGTATTTCGGTGGGTCAGAAATTCAGGATTTTGACCTCAAATTTGGATTCAGCACCCTTGAAAACCTATATAGTACAACTTTAAGCCCAATGATACCATAACACGTGGTAGAAAAATTAATTGAAGAGATCACACGTTCGAAAAAAAGGCACACACACTTATCCCGCGCGCGTGAGTGAGTAGTATTTTGTAGTATCCAAGAGGTCCTCCAAGGGCTTCATCTCTTCTCTGTGCATGGATACTTTTTTCAAAGACAGTTGGCTAGCTACGTCACACCATTCAAATCTTCAACTTTCCTTAGCTTCTCTGATTTTTTAAAAACATTTTCTCGACGAACAGACCCGATTACCGTTATTCCTGAGCCATACTCTTTTGAAAAATAAAAAAATTGACTGAAATACCCCATTGATTCTAATGATTTCGCTCATGGCCTCGCCCGCTTAGGTGGAGCGGAATTCATCAACGACCCAATCCAGGGTCTGCGATACCTTCCACGAGCGGTCGCCAACCTAGACGAACAGGTGAAGGTGGAAATTTGGGAATAAACTACTCTTTGGGTGTGCGATTTCGATGATCCATGCTTACATTGACCGGTCTATAACATCTAGTTTTCACATTGAAACAAGTTTAACGTCTAAACTCATCCTCTGTAAACTCAATTTTCCCATTTCCTCCAATTTTGTTGATTAGTTCTGATGGCCTCCAATAGGATTACTATGCAATATTATGGATACCAAGCTTCCTATGATCGACGAGTGTGAATGAGGTGTTATGTAACAACGCAATCAATCATGACGACTTTCTGTTCGGAATGCTCAGTCAGGAAGGGCTCAATATAGAAGCAAACTGTGTACCTCTCCACAGAAAATATTCGTGATTACCTCAAGCGAATAATTACAATTCATAATATTGTGAGGTCCAGGATTTACTGAAAATTGATACTACTAATCTAGAACTTGAAGGGAGAAAGGTAAAGCTGGAGGGAAATACCAATGAAGGATCGATTCCAGGCAATATTCCAAAGTGTTTTTGATATACACGAACGATATAACTAGGTACGTAGATACCACAACTTACCGACGGAAAGAGTGTTCCTAGGCAGGAGCGATGGAAACGTGTGATTGTGGTTGGAGAGCCGGCGCCGTAATGGAATGCGCGGCCCGAGGACAAATAAATTTGCTATCAACCAAACAAAACAACTTGTTTGCTTCAAGAGAGGGAGGGAGCAACAGGTTGATCGATGGGAATCGATAAACGTTGGTGGTCGATGTTTTCGAAACATCGATATGTAGTAGGAAATGATTGCTAGATGTGAACGATAGTTGAATGTTGTTTGAAAACAGCTGGAATATTAAATATTTTGCATGTTGGAATGTTTGCATGGTGTAGCAAACACCTGCAGATGGTGTTTAAAGCAAACATCAACAACTGTCGAACTTAACCAAGGCAAGTTGGTGATCTAGGTTCACGATACTGAAAGGAAGCTGGATGGAGGTCAATAAGTTACCTACCTATTTTAATCCTGTAATTAATAATAACCTGAAAATTTTTCCGCGAGATAAAAGACAAGTGAACTGTACAAGCATGCAAAACTGAAAAAGAAACAATTCTTCGATCAATCGATACTAGTCTCCGGTACTCTGTGATCGATACAATGTATCGATCACCTTCATGTTTGGTTTGGTTGATTGATTGATCTTTATTTTCAATGCCAAGAAGTACGAGATAGACACAGTTTTGTTTTCTATGATGAAACTTCTGTCTCAACTTTGTTTTTCCACCATCTGTTGTTATTTTGTTTTTTAAACTGGATATTTTGACACTTACTTGAGAGTCAATGATAGGACGACTATTTTAAACAAATTACTACCAACTAACCCTGGTGGTATCTAATAGTTCTTTCTCGTCACCATTGAAAATTCATTGCTTCCGAGTCTACCAAGGTAGCGGAAGCTTCGTTTACACTTATCAAGGACGAAAAAAAGTTCTCGAAAATCAAAATTTTCACTCGCGTTTTGGACCTTTCTGAACAATTTTGGTTCCGTGTCTGTCTGTCATGAATTCCTTGCAATGCGCATAACTATACGAAGTTATTGTCTGATTTCTACGAAATTTTCAGGGACTGTGCGGGTTGGTGTGTTGACGGTCCCCTATGAAAATCATAGAGAATGGCTTTTCATAGAGGGATGGTCCCCTGTGAGAATCTCAAATCCATTTCATTGCATCACTAGGCCTCAATAGCTCAGAGGTAGCGCATAGAACTGTCCCCCAGGGGTCCCAAGTTCGAATCCCAGCCGAGGCTAAGCATTTTTTTGATCCAATCACATACATCTACTCACTTACATTTTTTATCCGAATTTGATGAAGTTTTCTAGGATTGTCCAGATTAGCGTGTATATGGTCCCCTAAGAGGGTAGTGAAAGGTACTTAGAGATCGGTGTTTTGAGATTAACTACAATGCATCGGATCATCTATATAATCGGGTTATGGATACGAGGAAGCTATGTGCCACACCCACTTGACAGACTTTTTTTTTCTCGTTCTCAGCATACATATGAATACTATTACGGCTTTTGCGAGGATCGTTGAACATGTAGCTCAAATCTCTAGAAAGAAAATCTGTGTTCTTACTGACATTTTGATCGGTACTTATTTCCGGTACTCTGTGAGTAGGAGGAATTTCTTGTAAGGATCTTCTTCTTTTTCATGTGTACGTGTAGGTACATGTTTAGGCTCATTGTTTTTAAATGTCTACTAACCATTGGGAGATAATTTCCCATTAATATTAATTTATTAATATCCCATTAGGATTAAAAGTTGATTAAAAGTGGCGTGTAGGTATAATTCTCTAACTTTTCTAGATATGATGATCTATTCATTACTCATCGTCGTTATTAATAATTTTATCATTACGTTATTATTTTCGACTGGAAGGAAAATATAAACTTCAATCAGATAAGGATCTGTTTCTTTTCTGACAGAGGTCTAATTTGCTTTATGAGAGGGCATCACCAATTTTTTTCCAGGCAGAACTGTTGCAAATGACCTTAGAAAATATCTGGGACGTAGGTAGGTACCTACCTAAGTCAGTGAGGCGATACATTTCATAGAATACCATTTACACCCATAACCGCACAATTTCTTAAAATTATATCGAATTTGAATGAAAACAGTAGAAGTTATATCAGATATAACTTGTATATAACTGATATATAATTGTATATAATTTGAGGACCCACAGACAAAATGAGTGACAAGAAACCAAAACAATAGTCGATAATGATGATTTCCTTTTATTTATGCATTTGAATACGTAACTACATATTTAGCACCGTTCTGACGCTACTATATGTGAATTCCTATTTTCTAAGAACCAGCATTTCGCTGAAATCCTCTCTTAAATCGCCGAAAAACTGTAACTGTAGAAGTTGTCTCAGTTGTTCTGCACTGTAGATCTACAGCTAGAGGACTGTCGATTAGAATATTGGTTGTAACTTTTTGGTTCTGCGCTGCTGTATCCCATATTTATTATTCATCCTTGGTTATACCAGCTCACACCCATTGACAGATTAATGATTTGGGCGGCCATTACCAATGAGAAATGGTGGGTAGAGAAAAAGAAATAAAGAAAGAGAGCAGGAAGAGAAAGAACCCTGCTAAGTGGTGAGGCTCATAGCTTCCTAGTATCTACTACATGATTGGGTAGATGTAGTATGAAATATCATTAGAACTACCAACTACTAACCAATCAATTAACTAACTAACAAGAAACATGTTGTTTAGCATTGAATCAATTCCCTGGGACGTCCCTCTGGAAGAGGAATAGAACGTTCAATTCCGAACAAAAAGCTTCCAAGTTTTCTAGGTACGATAAAACAGTTTTCACTCAATGTTATTTAGTTAGCAGGTACAAGGGTAATAACATTTTTTGCACCATGAAAGCACCGACACAATATACGGTCGACCCTTCTCAATTTCACCTCCCCTCCCAGCAATTTCGACTGATAAGAGTTAGTGAGAGAGAAACTGTCAATTTACAATCATCCAAGGTATTTAATAAACGTACTAAAATAACTAGTTTATCTTGACCCTTTGAATAAAAAGATGGATTAAATAGTCAAATATCGACCTCGTAAATTTATTAGTGCATCTTCCTAGGGAATTGAAAAACCAAAAGATTGTCACTGGAATCATCGAAATCGGCCAATATTTGCCAGATAAAAGTGGGAAAACCCGCTTATTCACTGACTGAGACCCCCTTAAGTGCTACCTTCCCAAAACCATTCCAGATTGGCATAATTAAATCATTGTCCTAAAATCCTATTGAAATAATTTGATGTAAAGTCACACAGTAGAAATTTTTTTAAAATAAAAGGGTGAAAATAAATAAGTCGGTAGTTAACACTCACAGGAAAGATTGTCCTACGATGCGTGTGGTTGAAGGTCTACGACGCTACTGAAGCGCAGGAGTAGGTACCTACTGCTACGGCACGGGAATTGACGATTACGATTGGATAATCGTATTTACTCCTTCTTATCTCCTCGTTGACGTAAAAGTAATATTATGAAAAAGGACCCCTGCGAATAGGTCAGATGTGCTGATTGATATAAAGAGGTCAGTCGCTCTAATCGTAGTTGTTGTACAATCCCGATCCCTGATTTACTAAAGGCTTCATGAAATTTCATCAGACGTCTTAATTTTGTCAACGAAATTTCGATAGAGAGATTTGACTTAGATACAACAATTCTCTACTCGCTCATTCAAGTGAGCAAATAAAGCAGTGGATTTGATGATTTAAGTTAGGCGTGATTTGCACTTTCGACGCTGATACGTCTTAAAATCGAGACTTTTGAAAAGAATGGAGGAAAAAAGTAAAAACTCGAAAAAGTACGGCGTACGGACGGAAATTTTTTATTCGATTTTCGGATTCTACGTACCTTGAAACGTAAAACATCAAATTTTGAGGGGGTTAAAATTTTTTTTCTTGCTCGATTCCAATGGCTTAATACTGAAAATAACAAACCAAAAAATAACCACACACTAATCCGTTTTAGACCATTCTGAATCAAAATCCACGGAAAAAACCATAGGTGTATGTCTGTGTGCGAATGTGTCAAAATATTGTGTCGTCTGCCCAGGCCTCAGTTCTCAACCGATTTTCGTGGTTCATTTTTGTTCGACGCGGAAAACTATCTAGTTGTGCACTACATCGCCGGAATTTTGAATTTTGCTTCATAGGGGGGGGGGGGGGGGCTAATGCTTAAAAAATGTGCGTTTGCGCGCATAATCTTGTAAACTCTGCCCAGGCCTCAAATTCCAACCGATTTGCGTGTTTCTTTTTTTGTACCACTCAGAATTCTTCCAAATTGCTCATTATTTCACCAGAGCATCAAAATTCGCAAGGGGAGGGGGGCGAGTAGGGGGATAATATCACAAAATATCAGATTTTTCAATATTTCTGTTCCTTCATAGTTTACTAATTGTACCCAAGCTTTGAAATTGAGGAAAAATTCTCATTATACCTCCGGATTTTCATGAATTATTCTCTGTACCACCATGGAACTAATAGTGGTGCCACCATGGTGCCAGGACACCATAAACCGCATATGTCGTAGGTTTTTTTTTTGTGTTTCACTTTGAATACGGATGTGAACCTCGACGGAGTGCCTACCAAAACTAACAGATGAAAGTTCAACGTTACGACGTACCTACATATTTCCGCTTTGGTGCCAGACTGGCACCATTGGCGGTGGTGGTGGGGGGGGGGGGGGGGGGGGGGTGAACTCGAATTCCAACATTGGGTATCGTAGATCATGGATTTTAATATGCTCTTAGGTTTATAGCTTACCTACTGGTTTAAATTGATCTAATGCTTATCCAATCGGTCGTCCCCTGGAATGCATGCATTATACTAAAAAATATGTTTTATTACGCGCAACCCTGGTTCTTGAACGCCCAAAATTGCGTAACTCCATGATCGCACCAAAATTAGGTTTTGGAGAACCCTTACTCCGACAAAAAGTGAAAAACGTCTGCCAAGTGGGTGTGGCACATAGCTTCCTCGTATCCATAACCCGATTATATAGATGATCAGATGCATAGTAGTTAATCTCAAAACACCAATCTCTAAGTACCTTCCACTACCCTCATAGGGGACCATCTACACGCTAATCTGGACAATCCTAGAAAATTTCATCAAATTCGGATGAAAAATTAAGTGAGTAGATGTATGTGATTGGATCAAAAAAATACATAGCCTTGGCTGGGATTCGAACTCGCGATCCCTGAGGGACAGTTTAAAGCGCTACTGTCTGAGCTATTGAGGCCTAGTAATGTGATTAATAGGATTTGAGATTCTCACAGGGTACCATCCGTCTATGAATGAATCCCTCTATGAAAAACCATTCTCTATGATTTTCATAGGGGACCATCTAAATACTAATCTATAACATCCCTGAAAATTTCATTGAAATCGGATTGAAAATGTGGAAGTTTTGGCTGTTACACGGAATTCACGTTTGCGCATACGCAGTCGCTTCTATCAGTCCGGGGATGATGATTTTCATAGGGGACCATCTAAACACTAATCTGTAATATCCCTGAAAATTTCATCAAAATCGGATGGAAAATGTAGAAGTTATGGCCGTTACAAGGAATTCACGTTTGCGCATGCGCAGTCGCTTCTATAAGTCCGGGGATGATGATTTTCATAGGGGACCGTCTACACACCAACCCGCACAATCCCTGAAATTTTCAAAGAAATCGGACAATAACTTCGTATAGTTATGCCCGTTTCAAGGAATTCATGACAGACACACAGACAGACAGACACAGAACCAAAATTGTTCAGAAAGGTCTAAAACGCAAAACGCGAGTGAAAATTTTGATTTTGGAGAACTTTTTTTATTTTTGAAAAGTGAAAACAAAGTTTCCGCTACCTTGGTAGACTCGGAAGCAATATACTGGGCACGCCGTCTGAACTACGCTGTATATTAACGCTAGATTATAAAATGAACTTCACAAGTTCGTTTATTTTTGAAGCGATTTTTCAATTTGAAAAACTTAAACCCCCAAGAATATGAGGAAAGTTTTATCTATTGTATAATTTATCCGTTTCTATATTGATATAATATTGTGTAATTTTGAATTTTCTCGAAATGAGTTTTCAGTTCCAATGTGCCATCGGTCCGTCGAGTACCTACCTACCAACCACCGCCTTACTGGCACCTGAATGGGGTATTTCGATGGTTCGGAAATTCAGGTTTTTGACCTCAAATTTGAATTCAGCACCCTTGAAAACCTATATACTCCAACTTTAAGCCCAATGATACTATAACATGTGGTAGAAAAATTAATTAAAGAGATCACACGTTTGAAAAAAAAAACGTCTGCCAAGTGGGTGTGGCACATAGCTTCCTTGTATCCATAACCCGATTGTATAGATGATCCGATGCATAGTAGTTAATCGCAAAACATCAGAACATCAAAACAAGATAATCTGTAACATCCTTGAAAATTTCATTGAAATCGGGTAGAAAATGTGGAAGTTATGGCCGTCACAAGGAAATTAACGTTTGCGCATGCGCAGCGGCTACTATCAGTCCGGGGATGATGATTTTCATAGGGGACCGTCTACACACCAACCCGCACAATCCCTGATAATTTCATAGAAATCGGACAATAACTTCGTGTAGTTATGCGCGTTCCAAGGAATTCATGACAGACACACAGACAGACAGACACGGAACCAAAATTGTTCAGAAAGGTCTAAAACGCAAAACGCGAGTGAAAAGTTTGATTTCGGAAAACTTTTTTTTTTCGTCCTTGAAATGTGAAAACAAAGCTTCCGCTACCTTGGTAGACTCGGAAGCAAAATGCACACACTATGCCGCGCGCGTGTGTGAGTAGTTTTTTGTAGTATCCAAGAGGTCTCCTCCAAGGGTTTCATATCTTCACTGTGCATGGATACTTTTTTCAAAGACAGTTGGCTAGCTACGTCACACCACTCAAATCTTCAACAACAGTTGAAGATTTGAATGGTGTGATGTAGCTAGCCAAGTTACTTTCCTTAGCTTCTCTGGCTTTTTAAAAACATTTTCTCGACAAACAGACCCGATTACCGTTATTCCTGAGCCATACTCTTTTGAAAAAAAAAAAAATTAAAAATTGACTGAAACACCCCATTGTATGTTTTTTTAATCCAGGGTAAAATCAATCATACCCAAATGAGGAGGAGGCACTAATCCACGTAGGTTTAAACCAAAGCCAGATTAACTGGAGGATCTGATTATGGAATTAGCATTGTTACTGAAAGCTAATCTACAAATAAACAATTATTTCTTGTACCAGTGTAAATATGATGTAAATCTTTTGCAGTTACTTTCCAACTTAATACAATCTATACCCATCTCAACTTTTCGATCATTCGAGGTGTTAAGGTTAGGGTTAAGATTTCTGATTTATTATTTTCAAGAATATGTGTTTTTATTTACTCAAAATGCATTCGTAAGAGGTGCAAAATCTACCAAAAACGAGTTTTTATGTTAGTTTTTTGGACGCTCAGAGGTGAGGATCGACGATTTCGGACGTGGGAAGTCTTCCTTTTTCGTTTCCTTGAATTTTGCTTCCTCACTACCGAAGGTAGGGAAGATTTGTATTCGTGAAAGAAGTGAGAAAAAATGTCCTCCAAAATCAAAATTTCCACTTGCTTTTTGCGTTATTACTTTGTCACCTCTAACTTTTTCAGTATGAAGACATTTGTAATATTTATGCTTGTAAATAAAGGATTTATATTTATTGATTGATGATTTATTGATTTATATTTATTGAAGACGACTTCTAAAGTAAGTATCTTACTTTTTTACTTTTCCGGGCCTCAATAAATATAAATCCTTTATTTACAAGCATAAATATTACAAATGTCTTCATACTGAAAAAGTTAGAGGTGACAAAGTAATAGTAAACAATTACCAAATTTATTGTTACAACCAAAACTCCGCAACTATTCAACCAATTTCGATGAAATTTTCAGGGATTGTGTGGGTTAGGTCCTAGACGGTGGACCGCTAAATAAAATTTTACGTTGAATCCCGCATATTATCGCCAATATTTTGGTATTCAATAACTCTTTGAATCATAATTTTTTCACCAACTGATTCTATACGTCCATGTTACAATGAGTGAGGAAGCTATACTGCCCACCCAACTTGGCAGACGTTTTTATATCTTTTTGTTGTTCACTTTTTGTAGTCGTCCTCCAGTTTAGATCTTTCAGAAGGAGCAGCTTCGTTCAGTGGTGGGCCCGTCACGTCCGACTTGTGAACAGTGACGGATCTAATTCAAAAGAAACACCCCTTGCTCCTCCCGATCGGTGGCTACAGCTTTCGTACAAGTACGCAACCACGAGAGACATTTTATGTTAGCGAAAATCATCAGAAATTTCCGCGTAACGTTCCCCGCGTGACGATTTTTCATTTATGTGCCATAGTAAAGACATAAAATGTCAAAAATACCTAATTACATAGGAATTTAATTTTTCCTAATGTTATTTTTTTGCGCAGTTAACTATCACATTTCCCGAGTGTGAAGATCAGATTCATCTACGTAGTTAATTGAGTTGGTAAGTGCTTGTGCTGTGGATAACGACGATGTTTAGCCAGTAGGTATTTTCTGTCCAAAAATTTGATTGTTAAAAATATCGAAATTAGCACCTTCGCGACCGATCTTCACGGCTCAAGAAAGCGTTAGGTACAATGTTCATTTTAACAAATGTCAAGTGAACGTTTGTTGCACAATGAAAATTTAACAATTTTTTTGAGGAAAAAAATGATGTAAAATTAACCATTATTAAATGATCTGACTGTAGAATCGTATGTCTACCGTAGTTTTTTGTAACTATCCACTAGCAAGAACCTACGTAGTCAGTATTCTGGCGACAATAACTTCTACAATTTCCACCAGTCTTCGATGCCATTTTCAGGGATTGCGCAGGTACTCAGGTAGTTGATGTTTTGAGATTACCTAGCTATTATGCATTGTACCTATCATCTACACAATCGGGTGATAAATGCGAGGAAACAATGTGCCACACCCACTTGGCAGACTTTTTTCTTAATCTTTAAGTCCCTAAACAGGTTATTGTTTCATTATTTCAATAACGAACCTTTGAAATCGACCACAGAAAAACTTAACCCCCCACCATAAAAATTTGATGATTAACGTTTCAAAGAATGTAGAATCCGATAGTCTATTAAATTTTTTTCCCGTCCGTCAGCGGGCCGACTTTATAAAATTTGTTATAATATGGTCTCTATTTGGGGTCTCAGTGTGCCCCGAAGCTTTTTGTTGTTGTCAGTCTTGTTGTTGTCAATTTTCAAAACGCCCAAGCTAAAAAACGTTCAATGTAAAGGTATTGTTTTTTCATAAATTTGAAATATTATTGAATTTGTATAATCGAATCATGCCACCCAGAGCTCTGTAGGACCAACCGTTCACTCCCTATAAGGACGAATAATAAAGCAAAAACGTGAGAATATCTTTACGAATGTTCACTGACGGGAAATAGGCCGAATCTCCTATCAAAACGCGATCATTGTTCGTTTCTTTGAGTCGTATAGAGATGGGTCGCTCAATAAAGAACCGGATCTTTGAGCCGACTCTTTCAGAAGAGCGAGTGAACCACGGGTCAGTAAAAATGAACCGCGGCTCTTCGGATCTTTTGAGCTCAGTGCTGGTGAAGATCGGTTTTTTCAAAAGAGCGAGTGAACTGCGGATCAGTAAAAATGACAAATGAATCGCGGTTCTTCGATCTTCGGAGATCCAGTCAAAATAAATGAACGACGGCTCTTCGATCTTCGGTTCTTTTGAGATCAGTAGCGTTGGGGAAAATTCGGACTTCCTTTTTTTCAGCTCACTGTTGCCAACCCATACAATAATTCAGAGGGAAAATACGATATAAATCGATCAAATAATACAATTTTGCGGAATTGTATCGTACCACCCAACTTGTCTCCAGTACTCTGTGCGTACCATTGTATTATGGTCGTAAACTTTACCGTATTTTTCCAGTATTTTCTGTGACCCTCTTTCTGATTCTTTCCGTTGTTTTTTCTCCGTTTGATTTTTACATCATGATTTTTTGTGAGGAGCTTTCTGATACAAGTTCAAAAGGCAAGCAAAAGCACATCCTTATCTTACCATTATTATCAATATTGAAGCTTACATACTTATTGGTTCGTTTATTCTCTTTCACCTTAATTTTCTTTGTAGAATAAAATGATATAACATCAAAATGTTATATTATGAAAATGTTATACCTACTAAGAAATTTGTTGTTTTAAAATTGTGGTTTTGTCATTAGAGGCATAAAAAATGCAGATTTCATATAAATAAATAAATGTTTTACCAAAAAACTGTATTTTTAAGTCTTACTCATTCATTGCTTTAATCGTGTTCATTGTTTTTCGTTGATTTTTTAAAGGATTTATTGAGCATCTTTATTGAACAACAGCGCTTTTTGGGTTATTATTTTCAATAATGAACCATTGGAATCGAGCAACAGAAAAATTATTCCCTCCCGCCCTCTTACTCTTACTCTTACGATTCAAGGTAGAGTAGAATCCAATAATCGAATAAAAATTTCCGGGCAGAACTAAAACAAACCGTTGTGTAACAATTTGCAGCATTTTTCATCGTATTTTCATCTCTACAATAAATACGAGCTCAAAAGAGCCAAAAAGAGCGACTGATCCGTCGAAAAGATCCGGATCTTTTGAGTGAGCGGAGCGCTCAGAGCCGTTCTTCTTGGTGAACCGTTTTGCCCATAGGACTTGCATCTCGCCGCCGAAAGACGAGCAGCCGTTGCTGCGGTCTAGCGGCATTTTTGAAAAGTACGCTGTACCTCGTTTTTACCGCTAATTAAAAAATTTGACAGTTCTACTTTCCTGCCTCATTAAATTGTGAGGAGAAGAATCTTGTAACTGAATTTTTGTGTTTTGGAGCGACGAATCAAGCAGAATAGATTATTATAGTGGAGATTACCGCCTGCGGAACTTTTTACGAACGTATTGTTGGAAAATTTCGCACTAGACGGCCGTAAATTATTTGATTCGCACAAATATCAAACCTTCACGATTCTATTATAAGTACCTACCTAACTAAATTTCCTTTCTCTCTGATGTTAATCCCAACTTTTAGATTTATTATTTTCAATAATGTTGGTTTATTATTTTCTATAATAAACCTTTGGAATAGACCAAGAAAATTTTTTTCAACACCCCCTCAAAATTTGATGGTTTACGTTTCAAGGTACGTAGAATTCAAAAATCGAATAAAAATTTGGCCGTCCGTCCGCCGTACGTGGCACTTTTGCCACTTAGTACTTATTGGCCGATTTTGATGAAATTTGGTATGTAGGCTCCTTTTAGGGTCTAGTTGTGCCCGAAGATTTTGGTTGATGTAGGTCACTTCTAAGGGTTCAAAAATTAATTTTGAAATTTTGAAAACGCCCTAACTCAAAGAATTTTGATATGAAGGTATTGTTTTTCCTTCAATTTAAGATTCTATAGACTTTTTTGAGACCACCCGGAGCTCTGTAGGACATACCGTTGGCTTCCTACTAGAATTTAAGTGTTGGACGTACGATAAATCAGAAACACGAGTGTGAATCGCAAAAGAGGCCTAATCTCCGTTCAAGTTTTAGCTGACCGAAATGCGATCGATGTTTTTCTTCATGTTGATGGGTAGAGACAACGCCGTTTTCTTAGCAGACGAGTGATGTACGTAGAAAAATAATAAACCATTGTGTAATAATTTGCAGCGTTTTAATAGACAAACTATATTCCTGTACTTGGAATTTTCACGAGAATGAAAAATTCATATTTTTATCCCTATCCGGCTGTTTCTGGGTTTTTTTTGTGTGTTCTTTTTACAGTAAAAATTTGCCCAAGAAGTGAATCAAAAAATTGCAACCGTTCTGGGCGAAATTTTTCTAGCAATATGTTCGTAAAAAAGTTCCGCAGGCGGTAATCTCCACGATAATAATCCATTTTGCTTGATTCGTCCACAGAAATTCAATAACAGTTTTCTTCTCCCTACAATAAATTTAATAAAGCAGGTAAGTAGAACCGTCAAATTTTTGAATGAATAATAATGTTGGAATGAGCGGTAAAAACGACGTACAGCGTACTTTTCACAAATGCCGCTAGACCGCAGCACCGGCTGCTCGTCTTTCGGCGGCGAGACGCAAGTATCTCTAGAGTCGTATTCAGTTTTCCGTTCTTAGCAACCAGTAATCAAATTTTCTGCTGAAGGCACCCAAAACTAATTTATTTCTTCGGAACGAATGTGAAGCGTTTACTTATTTCTTCAAAATAAACTTTATTGTGAAGCAAAAATATGAAACAGTGGCAAACCACTGTGTTCACTGAAGGCGATCTATAAAGAAAAATGCTTGAATTGCAAATTATTACACAACGGTTAATTATTTTTCTTCATAGATCACTCGCCTGCAAAGAACACAGATTTGCCATTGTTACTTCCTACCAACCATGTTTTCTCTTCACAATCAAGTTTATTCTGAAGAAATAACGCTTCACACAAAAATTCGAAAAAATAAGGGGTTGTGAGTGCTTTCATTAGGAAATTTGGTTACTCGTTGCTACAGACGCAAAACTGGGTACAACTCGAGGATACGAACAACGATCGCATTTTTGTCAGCTAAAATTCGGGACGACTAGACCCCAAATTTCATCAAAATCGGTCCATATAACGAAGGAAATAAAGAAAATGCCGCGTACAGAGGACGTTGTTTATTCGATTTTCGGATTCTACGTCTACGTACCTTGAAACGTAAACCAATAAATTTTGATGGGGGAGGGGGGTTAAAAAAAATTTGTTGGTCGATTCCAAAGGTTCTGTTGTAGAGTCGTGGTCACGGGTCACTTCAACATTATTATTATTTATGTTAACCTTGGTTTCTACATTCCCGAAATAAAATCTTCACTTGCTTGTGTGATCTCAACGAAAACCACGAATATATTTTTTTCTCTGCGAAGTACGTTTAGGTACAACATAAAGTGTACTGTAACACTTTGCTACAGGTTCATTATTGAAAATAATAAACCTTTGTGTAATAATTTGCAGCGTTTTGTACGGATTCGAAGCATTGAGTTGAGAATGGGGAATGCGCCTTGATTTTTTTTTAGATTTTTAATCGAAAGTAGACTACATCCTGAGAATTTTGGCACCAACCGCGACCTTCTAGCGTGAGTAGATCTGTTTCTATGATTTTTCAAAGTTTCGACCGTTTATGACGTCACGCGCCCCTCTCGCCTGGGCAAGACCCCCCAGCCAACTGTGACGTCATAAACGGTCGAAACTTTAAAAATTCATAGGAAAAGATTTACACACGCTAGGAGGTCGCGGTTGGTACCAAAATTCTCAGAATGAGGTCTACGTTAGATTAAAAATAACAATAAACAGTTTTTCCTACCCAGGCGCACACCCTATTCTAACCTCAATGTTCCGAGCAGCCCGCGCTTGGAACACATCTGTAGATAAGATAGGATACTTCATGGAGTAAAAGCAGGCAAGAAAAACTCATCTTAAGATTTGGAAAAATAATAATTTGGAACTTGTCTACAGTTTTATTAAAGGAATACGATTATAATAAAAAGTACGGTAGGAGTAAGCTCACGTTCATTTCAAAAGAAATGTCAGTTATTTCTTTCTCCTCTTTTTCACAACAACGTTTGGATTTCTGCGTTCCCACGACTTGGTTTCTTTATTGGTGATGCCGAGCATGGCTGATTTAGAGCAGACATCACGCATGATGAAAGGCGACACTCCTGTGAACAGAGAAAGAACACCTGGTGATACTGGCGTCAATAAGGTTTAGTTTATACCACTGGGCTGAAAGATGAATGTGGGAGCCCGAGAAGTGTTCTGATTGGTGGAGCTCCAGGACATAGTTATAGCGGAAAGCAACATATCGCGTTCATGATCACTTGTTCCCAACTTCATCACAACAAGTCACCTTGTTTATCACATATTTTTCTCCTTGGTGCGTTACCGGCCGCATCTAAGTAATTAATTTGATAACATTTAGTTATATTCGCGATATGTACGAAAAAATCGAGCGATTTTCAATAATACACTGGGTTTCAAACGTTTCTATGGGGGGCAGTTGTCGATTCAACATTTGAACAACAGGCGATAGGGACAACAACAATTGAGGAGGGACTTATCAAAACTGAACATCTCCACTTCTGGTCAAAAATCGTTTTTTCACTGTTTCGGGCTGATGCTCGTGATTTCTAGAAGTTGTCCAAACAATATCTTCAAAAGTGGTTATTTCCTATCGAAATAGTCAATCGAAAACGTGTGTTCGTTTCAAAACTAAACATCTCCATGCCCGAAAATTCCCCCAACGAAAGCAAGTTTGGGCCTATCAAAAGTGAACATCTCCTCATGTTAGGCAAGACCCATATCATTTGGTTTTTTTCAAAAGTGATCATCTCCAAACGTCTTCGAATGTACTTGTTTTGTCGATTTTTGTTTCCCCGTCACTCACCAGAGAGCAGCATACCCTTGTACCGTCGAATACCTAGGTTTCTCTGCTACTCAACAGGTCGGACGACAATGCTACGCGCCACGCCACTTCGCGTTGCAGCACGCGTTTATGTGAACAACAGAGAAGTGAAACGTGTGTTGTTGACATTCTTAGTTTGTTTTCGTGCTGGTTTCTTCCACATTTTCCATCCGATTTCGATGAAATTTTCGGGGATGTTACAGATTAGTGTTTAGATGGTCCCCTATGAAAATCATCACCCCCGGACTGATAGTAGCCGATGCGCATGCGCGAACGTGAATTGCTTGTAACATCCATAACTTCCACAATTTCTACCCGATTTGATGACATTTTCAGGGATTACGCGGATTAGGTTGTAGATGGTCCCCAATGAAAATCAAGGCCTTAAAATTTACAATAGCCTCTACGCATGCGCAAATGTAAAATCCTTGTAACAGCCGTACATTTTTCGCTCTTGCTTGTGACGTGAGATTCTCAAAACCCATTCAACCAACCCCTTTACAGATCAGTGAGCAATGCTCTGTACTCCCGCCCAGGTGTCCCAGGTTCGACTTCCCACTCAAGCTAAACAATTTTTAGATCCAATCACTACGCACTTAGGTACATTTTGCGTCCGAATTTGATGAAATTTTCTAGGATTGTCCAGATTAGCGTATAGATGGTCCCCTATGAGGGTAGTGAAAGGTACTTGGAGATTTGTGTTTCGAGATTAACTACTATGCATCGGACGATCTATATAATCGGGTTATGGATACGAGGAAGCTGTGAGCCACACCCACTTGGCATTCTGACTAGGATCCATTCCGTGGATGAATAAATCACAAAAACTCACTAGATTACGTTTTGCACAAGACAGAGGACGCGAGGGCCGGTGTTTACCTTAGTGAGAAGATGACTTACCGCTCTTTTGTATTCTTATCTGATAAGTATTGTTGTTGTTCTATTCATTTCATTGGTCTTGAACAGGCTAGAACGTCCTACGTCCATGATATTCTCACAACGGACATTTTAGCCTAGTACGATCAACTTTTCTAATGCTATGTACTAAGCTAGAACGTCTTATGTCCCTGATTTTCCTCTCCATAGGAAGTTTAAGCCTAGTAGGACTTAACTAGGACGTTTTAGCCTAGGATGGGTATGTGAAACTTGATAAATGGACATAGGACAAATCGATTATTGAAGCCTTTTCTGTGGACATAGGGCGTTCTAGCTTAGCTCAAAAGGTGCACCTGATCGAGAGCTACAACACGGTGTCCTCATCTCAAAAAGTGCAAAAATGGATGTAGGACGTTCTTACTAAGGAGGGCAGAGTATACTTATAATGTTCCTAAGGTATTTTTACATAATAAATATTAATTCCGTTTCATTTTAAATTTGTCCTCACTCATCTTCAAATTCCCAAGTTTTCCTGGTTATATCAAAACTTAACATCTCCCAGTGTCTTCATCAAAACTGAACATCTCCAAAATACTTTCCCCTGTAACTTAGGTTAGGTTCAATGATATAACGACGTGGTTAAGGGACTTGAGTAAAGGATGAGGATGAGATACATCGGTATGTTGATTTCATTTTACAAGTTTACACAGCAAACAGTACATGTTTTTTGACTCTTCTGGAAATTTCTCTGAAAGTGGAGATGTTCACTTTTGATAAGTCCCTCCTCAATTGTAAGGGCAACTTGGAAATTACCTTTCGCCTCGATTGGATTTTCCAAGTAATTTTTGCATATCTAAATGATGATGAAACCAAAAGTTATCAATTTCTACATTCGAAAGGATTTGAAAAGAAGCGGTATGAAGAGTGTGGCCTCCCCACCACTTCCGTAGTAGTTCCTCAATCCTAGCTGAAAGAAGATAGCGCAACTGAGGCAGCCTCAAAAATGCTTGCACACCATTTTAACGTTGGCTTTCTTCTCTGTTAACTTGTCTCCGTTACTCTCTGGTTTATACCCTTACAACTCTAATATCATTAGTTTGAGAAAATTGAGTTTTTGCTCATTACAACACTTTCACTCAGAGATGGGCGAATTCTTATTCATAAATATGATTATAAATACAATTCATATCTGCGATTTTATGACTATGAATACGAATACAGGCATGAATATGAATACAATGGTATTAACACTTTGAATAAGATTTCCCTCCGTATTCGTATTTTGAATACGATTTTATGATTTTTTCTATGATTTCCCAAAAAATCGAATTTTTAAAAACGATTTTCCCTGAAAATCATATTTTTTTTAAAATGATTTTCTCCCGAACTCTGGACATATTTATGGCCTAACATTGTCAAAATAATCAATCGAAATTCGAAATGCTCACAAATTCTTATAGGATTCTTCACGCAGAAACGAATGAAACCAACCCCAGGTTGCTACGACCAACCAAATAGAAAATACGACGACATTTCCGCTGAAAATCGTATTTTTTTTTACAATTTGCACTGAAAAAAAAAATAAAAAATAAGAATAAAAAAATATTATTTTAAACGCGCATGTGGAGGATAAGCCGGAATACCATTCTGAAGGAATCAGCTCTATTCGGGTGTACGCGATTAAGTTCGGATAAACGATTCCCACGGAGTATAAGGTTCACTAGAATCATCGAAGAATCCGACTTCAGAATGCGAACTGCACATCAAGTCCACTCAACATATTACATTATTATCAGGGCTTATATCTCACCAGCTATGTAATCGGGGTTCAAAGCATCAGTTTTCTTCCTTGCGAGAATGGAAGGGCGTTGTTGAGGAACTCTCTGATCCTCACTCAAGATTGGGTTGTTCGAGTGCTTCCCGCCACGAAATCTTGGTATTGGAAACTGGGACAAAGAAAAAGTGCATACGATTGAGGTTACGATAGTATACAACAAGGATATGGAAAGGTCTTATACTCTAATAATTAACTAGCAGGTGGTTACAAGTGGTTCGTATATGCAATCACAGTAAAAGTGGAATTTTTCCATCCATAACAACATAGAAGCTATCTGATTTCAGTTGTTTGATGGATGGAGGATAAATACAACAAAAGGTATTTGTGGTTTTCCCGTTATAACTAGAGATGGGTATCGTTATAAAAGTATCGATATTTTGTATCGATACTGTATCGTATCCGAGTATCGATATCCCAAGTATCGTTGGGCATTAGTATCGATATTTTAAAATATCGAGTATCGATACTTTAGTGTCACAAACTATCAATATCATCCAATTTTCTCAAGAAAAATAATTTTTTCAACAACTTTTATTCATTTTTTACTATTGAGAGTCCAAACAGAGTGATTTTTTCCATGATATAAACGTTATTAAATAACGTTTTGTGCAACCAAAGAGTAATGACCCAAAAGCCTATCTATCTTCTTCATTTTTTAGCCATTATGTTGAATTTTCCGCGAGAACAGTACCGATATTCGATATTTAGAAATATCCAAAGTATCCAAAGATCCAAAGTATCGATATACAAAAATATCGGAGTGCAGTATCGATACTAAAATATCGAGTATCGGTACGAAAGTATCGATATTTTGAAATATCGAGTATCGATACCCATCCCTAGTTATAACCTGGCTAGCTGCTAAGCAAATGCATTGATGCGATCTGCAAGCCCTCATAGGTTTCCTCAAGTAGGATAACATCATCAATGCTCCTACTCGCACCCCAGGAGCGAGATCAAACCCTACTTCTGATTCGCAACCCAAGGCCGTATCCACGACCAGGCTGAAGAGGAGTGGCGATAGGGGATCCCCCTGGCTTAACCCACGCCTGATCACTATATCCCCTGACACCTCAACTCCTGCCTCGAGGACTGTCATGCCTTCCTGGTACAGACAGGCCACATACTCAATGAAATACTCAGGAAATATACTTTTGCGCATGCGCAGTGGCTACTATCAGTCTGGGGGCAATGATTTTCATAGGGGACCATCTACACGCCAAAGACGCACAGACAAACGGACAAGGAGCCAAAATGGTTCAGGAAGGTCTAAAACGTAAAACACTATTGGAAATTTTGATTTTGCACACATTTTTTTTTTTCAACCTTGAAAAGTGAAAAAAAAGCTTCAGCTACCTCGGTAGAATGGGAAGCAAAAATTACCGTAGAAGAAAATTCCTAAACAAGTGAAGCCTCAGTAAAAAAATACTGCAAAAATCGAGGGAGGCTGAGCACGTCACAGCCTGGGGTTCCTACCGCAAAATGACACTGCTGTGCTCTGGTGAAGCCTAAAAGAAGTGTCAGTAAATAGTATCAAAGAACAACAGGTAGAGTAGAAGGCACTCTTGTTACCAAACGAAACAATCCACTCAAATGACTCCTCTAATGTGATTCTAATAACGAAACTAACTAATTTAGAAACTAAATTAGAGAAGAAGAAGACCAATAATGATTGATAAACTAATAGGTAGAATCATATTGTAAAAAATAGTAAGTAAAATTGCTTCTTTTGTTCACCTTCGCATCTGCGTTTTTCCCTCCTCCAGTTGTTTTGACCACGTAAGCTATAGCTTCAATTACTTCTAGAGGTAGCGCTACTGTCGTAAGGGGCACAGATCCCCTTATGAAGTCAGATTGGTTAGAAGACTGGATTCATCGCAACATGGCTGCCCCCATAAACAGATTGCCACTACATTTAAAATTGCCATCTTCCTTACATTATCTAAATTTTTGGATGCTTTTTCGAGCAGCACACTATGGCTTACTTCCATATCAGTGAACCCTCTTTTGAGAAGAAAAAATTTTAATTGTAAGGCAAATTTCCCATTTGTAAGATTTGATTAATAATGGGCGTCTAACTTTATGGGTTTATTGATGTTCTCTAATCCTTCAGTGTGTGTTTGCTAAAACTTAGTATAAAATATACTTTACGTAATTAGAAAGAAAATGAATAACAAACTGAACTCACTCTTTTTCCCCTAGATGTGAGAGGCCGGCGGAAATTAATGTGCAAGTGCTCCTTGCCATCAGGGTCAACAGTGACAGCGACTCTCTTCAGAGTTTTGTTCCCACAATTGTGGCAGAAGACGCGCATCATATCCGGCGTCGTTTTGAAACAGGCGTAACATCTGAGAATCCACGTCTTCACTTGCTTTATTACGAGACCATCCAGTGACACTAAGTTCAGTCCTATTTGCTTTAGTACGTTCTGAAAATCAAGAGGCACGTTTCGGGTTAATGGATTAAAATTGGATGAATATCGCTTAACCAAAAAGCATGGTTCAGTTACCTACTCGGGTAATGGAGGGAAATCAATATGTACGCAATCAGATGATGTACTACCAATTCCCTTTTACTACAAAATGAAAACCTTATTGAGTTATGTTCAATACAAAAAAATGGTATATAGCATTAGCAAACTGAATTAATCTTTTCGCAAACTGAATTAAACTTTTCGCAATTTGATTTCAACTTTTTGCAAACTGAATTAAACCCTTCACAATTAGAGTTCAACTTTTCTCAAACTGAATTAACGCTTTCACAATTGGAATTAATCCTTTCGCAAACGGAATTAAACCTTTCCCAATTACAAGTGAACCTTTCATAAAATTAATCCTCTGCACCAAACATGATCAGAGGACATAAAAGTGAGTGAAGTCCCCAAAACAATACCTTATCTGTGGACGGTCAATATCTTCCCTGTGGATAGTCAATTACTCCCCTGTGGACTGGCAAACTATCATTGACCTTCACTGTGTAGAGTCAACAATGTCATCATAAAAGTGTTCGTAGGATTTTTCTCTTTTTTTGGTTTTGTGAGGAACATTGTTGTGGTGATGAGCGACAGCGATTCAAATATTAGTTCAGTGAGTATAGCTGAATATTGCTGAGTATTGTGAGTATTGCTGAACGCTCGAACGAGGGACGGTCGAATCCATTGAAAATCCCGTTGAAAATGGACATGTATCTCGTTGCACCTGCTGTAGCTGCAGGCCAACTACTGACCTCCCCCTTTCTTGAAAAATCGGACTATTCATGTGATGGTTTACTTTAGAACATTGATTTATATATGGATAGTTTAACGTGTTTATTTATTATTATTTTTGTTTATCAAAATTTTATTAAATTGTTTGTTTATTGCGAAAAGTTTAATTTAGTATGCGAAAGGTTTAATTATATTTGTGAAAGGTTTAATTCTAATTGCGAAAGGTTTAATTCAGTTTGCGAAGAGTTTAAATCAAATTGCAAAAAGTTTAATTCAGCTTGCGAAAGGATTAATTCATTTTGTGAAAGGATTAATGTTTAATTCAGTTTGCTAATGCTATATTTAGAAAATGAAAAAGCGCAGTTTCTTGAGAAAAAAATTGTACCCAAGCATTTTTCTCCCCAAGTAAATTGGTACCTACTTGTTGAAATGCAGTTTATATCCAACTTAAACTCCTATAATAATCAAAGTAAAAAACCCAAACTTAAGAATTCAAAGATATCTTTAAAAAAAAGTCAGGCAGATTGGTGATAGAATAAAGAAATGAGAAGTATTCAAACAAACAAAATAAAATGTCGTCCCACGACACACCGAATTGAGATCCCTCTTCCTTCGCGCCTTCAGTTTTGAAGTCGGCCAATAAACTACACAAAATGGTAATGGATATGCCCTAACAACTTCCCTAACTAAGAGGCAAACTAGTGAGAAAAAATTAAATCTGGTATTACTGGATAAATGAAACCCGGTTAGAATATGAGTCCGAACAAACAAGGAACAAGGAACTCCAGGATACAATACTTGTCCAACGACTTCGAAAATCGGCTCAACTACAAGATCCTCTCCGTCCTCAAATCATTAATAAATTACAATAAAAAAATGTTGTTTCGAGAAAAAAAAGATTAACTGCCATCACAAATTCATCACGTGTGTTTATCTTAGAAAGTCCAGTCACATACCTGCATGGCAAAGTCAGTAGTCAAGCAAGCAACTTTGATATGAGTTGCTTCATCTTCAGTTGTGCCTCCATACATTTGCATCATATTTTTCTTGAGGTTGGAAGGCGTAATCCACCCAGCATCATCATCATCTGCTGCACAAGGGTCACTTTGATCACATTCTTCTCCTGAAATATAATAAATTCCTTGCTCAACCTTGCAACAAACAGTAGGGGATGTGATACAGGATAATGAGAGAGAGATAGAGAGAAATTCTTGATGAGATAGCAAAGGTGCCTCAACCTGACGATGTCTAACAACACTATCATTTATAACTATTATCAAATCAAGCAAAGTTGCAAAATGTTGAATTTGATAGGTATGTGAGCTGCTGCTCTCAAGTTCCATAATCCCTTTATTTTGAATGAAGTAGGGCGGTAGGAAGCAGGGCCTGATCTGAACGACCCTAGGGTCAAGAGCCTGTCAAACCGTGTTGTCGGTGTGTGAAGGCGATGGTCTTCACGTCGGCTTGCCGATTTCTATTGGTCCCTACTCAACGAAGGTGAAGGATGGGACAGCACTTTCTGCCCGGCGTGGGTTACCGCCTACCGCATGCAGGAGTGCTTAAGGATTTCAGCTCAGCTGCCTAGTCCTAGTTGGGGCAGACAACTGCTAGGCGAAATAGGAGCGGAGGCCGGCGCGATGTGCCTACTGAGACCTCCGAGGAACTTTGGGCTTCTGAGAGAAGGCGAGGTAGAACGAGAAATAATCAAGACGATTGTTAGAAGACGAATGCATGAATGTCTCTCGCTGAAGCCCTGAGTCCTCCTTTTATAACACTTTAACAAGGTAAAGGGAGAGTGGAGGAGGGTGACGTCAAGTGACGTGTTTGTCCCCCGTACCTCACATGAGTACGGCACCTCATGTGCACGATGAGTCACTCAGGGTTTCACTTGTGCCCTTTATTGGAGAACTAACATATTCGAGTATATGAGTCATTACAAACCGCTTACCTGATCCACAACTATACTGCTCAGGTGAATTGCTATTTCATATTAGACGCCTCATCAACCAGCAATGCCCTACCAGCTACCGATGATTATTATAAATTTATTACTTGCTCACGTATAATCCCAATATAATTGCTGATAGTTTAACTCCCCTAAGGCCGGCCATCCACGCAACGATTTATCGTTCGATTCATCGTACGATAAGCAAAAACGGTCAGACCTGACGACAAATCGAAGCGTGTATGTGGACCAAATCGTACGATCTCCAGAACTGTGCAGGTCATCGGAATCGAATGAAAATTCCATTCCGACGGACTGTGCAGTTCAACGAAACGTAGCGTGTGTGCCGGGCACCGGTTTCGACCTTCGATATCGTTTACGACGAAGTTCAGTTCTCGGAAGGATGATGGTGAGGAACTAAACTCAAGAAAGGAGAATGGACAGAAGCTAAATCGTTCACGATATCGAAGGTGGGAAATCGCATGAGTTCATCGATACGTGTATGTGAAATAACTGTGCAGTTCAAATCTCAATGGTTTATCGTACGACGAGCTTATCGAACGATAAATCGTTACGTGGATGGCCGGCCTAAGGAACAACGTTATACCTCCAAAGGCGTACATTCTACACCACTCCAAGCGTAGAATGTGCTCTGGAGAGAAGCCTGAGACCAATTTTCGAATAAAGTTTAATTGAAGTTATGAAAAAGTGTTAGCTCAGAAATCGTTTTCATATGTTCCAAAACTTATTTTTGGAGAAAACTCTCAAACGGAAAATTTCAGCTATTTCATTACCACACAATCCTTCCAAAAAAAACTTAAGATTTTTCTGACCTGGTTCTTTATTATCTTGGACTTTTATTTCACTCAGACGACTGATGAGCTCATCATCAACTTGTGGAACTTCTTGTTCAGTATCGAAAAATTCATCCTGCGACTCTTCGCCGGAATCTGTGGCTTCATCATCAGATCTGTGTGAATCCTGGTTCGCCTCGCCTTCTTCTTCTCCTCCATCATTACTGTCTCCGTCGCTTTCAATGCCCTCAGAATCATCCTGCAATGTCAATAATACTTAAAGTCAGTGGTTCTCAACCTTTGTTCCCTTGAGATTGACAAGAGCACCACCCAGCCAACTTCTAAGAATAACCTAAGAATTGTCTTCTCCACGTAGGAATAGGTCGAATTCCAACACTGTTTCAAATTGAGAGGATTCATGATTATTCATTGACAAAATTTTATAGTTACCTATTCCAAATGTAATATTTGACAATTCATTTATCCTTCCTTTTATTTTTCTTCCTTTTTTTGAGTTTTTTCTACCAATGATTCATTCTATGTTATTCTTTTGATTCTACTTAATTTTACAGACAGGACTACAATAGCAAGACATGTTCATGACTCTCGAAACCCGATTTAAGCACCTAAAATAGTTTTTTTGATGTGGTGAATATCTATTGATCTTGATTGTTGATCAATAGATATTCCGTAATAGGGCTGCGAGATTGATGTCGATGTTTTGAGTGGGATTTTTTCATGAGATCGATGTTTTATTTCCGATTCTACCGATGTTTCTTATTTTCCCCTGCCATCTCTTATCGCTTACATCAAGCTTGATCAAGCGCATAAAATTTAACGTAAACAAATACAAAAACGTCTGCCAAGTGGGAGTGGCACGTAGCATCCTCGTATCAATAACCCGATTATGTAGATGATCCGATGCATAGTAGTTAATCCCAAAACACCAATCTCTAAGTACCTCTCACAACCCTCATAGGGAACCATCTACACGCTAATCTGGACAATCCTAGAAAATGCCGGCAAATTCGGATGAAAAATGTAGAAATTATGGCCGTTACAAGGAATTCACGTTTGCGCATGCGCAGCGGCTATCAGTCCGGGGATGATGATTTTCATAGGGGACCATCTACACACCAAACCGCACCATCCCTGAAAATTCCATAGAAATCGGACAATAACTTCGTATAGTTATACCCGTTACAAGGAATTCATGACAGACAGACTCGGAACCGAAATTGTTCAGAAAGGTCTAAAACGCAAAACTCGAGTGAAAATTCTGATTTTGGAGAACATCTTTTTTCATCATTGAAAATTGAAAATAAAGCTTCCGCTACCTTGGTAGACTCGGAAGCAAAAAGTAAGTACGAAACATGGCTACCTCGTTATCTGTCTATAGTAATTATGTACCTAGCTGTGAAAATGTTGGTGGGGAATTTCTGAAATAATTACCTCAGAATTATTGCAGAGCTATAGTAATTCATTCAAATTATTCCATTTATTTTAATTTTAATTCAATTCCGATTCAAATTAATTCGATTTTCCCACCCACCAACTACAACCCCATCGCGGTTTTCTGCTCAATATGTCATGTAGCTCCAAACGCGGTTTTTCGCCGCGGTTTTGCAGCTGCAGAGAACCGCAAACCGCTGCCGCTTAATGTGTCATTACACTTATTATCACATACTACGAACGAATTGACCAACACCGTTAAAATATTGGAATGATTCATTACCTCTTGATTTCTATCAGGCATGTAAAAGCCCACAATATTCTTGTCATTGATGACGCTGTGGTCAATCACATGGATTTCTCTCGGCGCAGGAGGTTGCGAGTTCAGATGATCTTTACCAACTTTGAGGCGTTCCAGTTTGTACGTGAGGGCCATCACTTTGATGTCAGTTGACGACAAAGCTGGGTAGTCACCCGTCTTTTTAGAGAACTGTGAAACTGTCAAAATGCAAAGTCTTGTAACATGATGTCTGTAGCTGGTTGGTAGTAATAAATATAGGTCTTAAAGCATTCTTTTTTAAGAAGTGATCAAGAATGGTACCGATTCACGCTGCTCTGGGCTCAGTAGATATAAGTGTTTTATTCCTCCACGCCATCTCCATCCTTTTAATACCCATTTACTGACATGATGAGACGAAATTTTGGACTCAAAATCGGACTAAATGATTTAAATTTGGAATCTGAGCAGATTTAATTCGAAAACCAACTTTCCATTACATGTACTTATAAAATACCTACTGACATTGTTTTCGTGGCTACAATTCTACATAATTATTAAAACTGAATGGGCAAGGTAGTGTCTGTCACAGGGTGTGGGATTTATTATTTTGCTGAATACAAAGTCTTACCAAAAACAACATCTTCATTGTCAGGTTCGTCTATCTCCAGCTCGAATGGAAGCACAACGAGCCTTCTAAGCTGCCTCGAGTTTTTTATCTCGTCGACCACATCTTGACAGGTGATTACTTTTTCCGAGAAATCCTACAACCAAAAGTTATGCAGATAGAGAAGTAAAATACAATAAGAGCAAAACACTTCAAACAATCTTAAATGTTTTTTGAAATAAGAGAGTCTCTAGCAAGTATGGGAGAAAAAACACGTATTATAACCCTCTACAAATTTGATGATTCAGTTCAAGCTATTAGAACCCAAGGCTCCGTTGCCTCATGTTTTGGAATGAAGGTGTAAACAATGAGAAACGCTCTCATTTAGTTCAAATTGTCATTTTCATATGGTTCACTCAGTAAATCGTTCAATTCCAAAATATTGATTACTTGTTCGTTTGTATCAAAACAATGAAATTAATCTTTCAAAATAATCTAATCTAAAAACGTTTCACTCGCAAATGCACCAGTACGATACCTACATATTATGTTTACCTACAGTAACATACCTACGTACCTACGTTACCTACAGTATTACGTATTATTAATACGTAATAATGTAATGTAATAATATAATATAAAATGTATATTATACATTTTTTGATCAAAGATCGCGAACAAAGAAGAACTATTGGTGTGTAGAAGTAGGGTCTACAGCATCCCAATCTTACTCTTAGTTCAATTATTATTATTAGCTTGGTGGGACCCAGTTATTTGATTACAATGAAAAATTAAAATGCAATGTCAGGTTACGAGTGTGAAAGGTGGGGAGTGAGCTGTATCAATAGTCTCTTCGGTTACCTCCATTTTACGGGTTTCCTTCTGTATTCTCTCTCATTTTCTTGGATTTATTAATATTGATGATGGCGCAACGACAGACTTTGTGCAGCTGCAGACCAAGGACTAGAAGAAACCCAAGTATGTGTGATCCCGCAAACCCTAATAAATTGTGGTAGTACAGGGTGAGCCACGGAAACTTACTTATTTGAAAAAATCGCCGTTCGGCCTGGTGGGGTTGTGGAAGGGGTGACAATGACCCATTCGAAGGCGGAGCTCCTAAAGTTTTGTTACCTGTACGGTTAGTCGCCACCATGCTTTGGACGAGAGAGCAGCGGGCGTTTGCCCAAGAAACCTTTTTCCAATGATCGGTCAGTTATTGCGACCCAACGAGCCTTCCATGCGCGCTTCGAAATTCGTCCTAATGGAGCGGTTTCCGGTCGAAATTCGATTCTAACTTGGGCTACCACATTTCGGGAGACTGGAAGTGTTGCCAGAAACCGAACTGGACCTCCAGAATCCCAGAAAACGTTGAGAGAGTGAGCCTGTCGGTTTTGCGCTCCCCCCCCCCCCCCGTCGTTCGGCTCGCAAACAGGCAGCTGCTCTGGGGGTTCCAGGCTCCCACGATGATCTTCAATTTCATCCCTATAATACGATTGGTCTAACTCTCTGGAAAATTCAAGGCTTTCTGACACTGGGTAGGTCAGAGACATTGGCCTCGTAGGTAGTGCAACGCATACAATAGTCGATGGTCATCGTATTATGCAACGAGATGCATTGCAGCAAAGAAAATGATCGTTCAAAACCATAACTAACGCCCAGAAACCCCTAACATGTTCTTAGAATATAGATGAATAACATGTTCTTGGAAGAATGAATGAAAATACTAATGCTCACCTGAAGTTGAGTGTTCTTGATGAACGCACTTGTATCGACTACGAGGAATTCTGTTTTTGGCATGTTGCAGCAGGATATATGAAAACTGCGCAAAATAAAAACTACAAAGAATTCATGTAGCGCACTCCACTGACCACTAATCGAAATGAATAACCAATTTCACAGCTATAATCATAAAGCCAGTCAGAAATTCACAAAACTGTCAGAACTCAGGTACGACCACGTGTTATCTTTTTTCACACGACCAGCACAGGCACATGTACACGAGAGAACCATGGAAGAAGAAACATCTTCCATGAGAGTACTAGATGCATGGAACAGCTCCAATGCTTCCCCATGGATGGTTTTCCACATGGACCTAGTATCCATAAGTTCCAGAATGGATTAATCCACACTAACGTCTACATCCATGTTGGCTACCCGAAATCCATGGTCCCACCCAATTCCAAGGGTCCAAGACCAAATCGGAGTCCACTTGTTCAAATGGAAGGAAAACACTCCACAACAACCAATCAACTCAGATTTGGCGGGCAAATGTCGCCTCTCGCGACGATTTTTGACGTTTATTTGATCGTGGATTTTTCTATGATCCGCTCTTTGCCTTTTCTAGTGCTTTCGTACTAAATTCGCCGATTTTCGACTCGGCCAAAGGAAAAAACAACTTCGTCTCGTCGGGATTGTCGCTAGTGTTTGTGTTTGGAACACTCGTGTATTAGAACCTCAGAACTTGTCTCCGGTACTCTGTGGTGATTAGTCAGGGGTATGGTTTTGACTACTAGGTATCACTTAATTATTTTTTGATAACTACAACTTATGACAGGAACTTTATTTTAAACTTATTTGGGTTTCTGCAGTAGACATGCCTGCGAATCTTGAAGACATTTTTGAAAAACTGGCTATTGAAGAAAGGCTTGATGACGGTCGTAAGTATAAACTCAGTTTGATTATTAAATATTTCTTTACCCACTGGATACTTAATTGAAGGTATTATACTACCTATCTAGTACGTAATACCTAGTACAAATACTTTACCTACTGTAATACCTAACTGAGAAACCAAAGACATTCTCTACGTTGGTAGACAAATGGGTACCAATCGAGCAGTGGCGTCTCCTCCAGGCAAACATAGCAAACACTGTTTGCCTTACTAAAAATATGCAAAATGAATAAAGTAATTTTTGTTGAGATTCTCCTATATTTCCATTCTTTGCAAGTACTTAATATTTCGCAGATTTTGGACTTTTTAAAATAAAATTTAGGGAGTGTTTCACAACAGAGAATGATCGATTGCGAATGATACGTGAACTAGCACGGGGCCAAGCGATGCTAGGCAAACAGTTCAAAAAAACGAATTTTGCAGAACTGTTTTGGATGACAGGTGACGATCAGCGGGTAGGCGGGGTAGGTCAGTGCGGGGTCTAGTATCCCTATACCCCCACTATAGCAGCATCAGCCAAGGCAAACAATCGAGGAGCTGTTTCGTGGCCTTAAAAGCACAGAAAATTGGAAGATGAGCCATGGGTTACGCTTCCTTTGCAACCAGTTATCAAATTTCTTGAAGAAGAAATTCTTTATTTCTTTTAGTATGAGGCGTTTATTCCATAAAAATAAACTCGACTTAGAAGCGAAAGCATGTTAGGTAGTCACAATGGCAAAGCTTGTGTTCTTTGCTGGAGCTTGATCTATACAGAAAAATAATAAACCTTTGTGTAATAATTTGCTGCGTTTTTCATTCTTGTTTATTAGAGTTTAGTAGAGTGTTTGCTTGACGATTTTTCTCACCAGACGCCACTGCAATCGAGTAAGTTTCGATTGAGTGATGGTGGGCCGTCAATTTACATTTTTGGAAGAGGGCTTACTTGTGTATGCCCTCTCCGCTTGAGACCTCGACATTCAGCAATCCTCTGTCGAGATCTCTGCTTGGCTGGTTTTGTTGAAAGTGGAGGTACAATTTTTGGAAGTACTTGATTGGAATTTATGATTGATTGTGCCTACCTAAGGGATATGACGAGGAGTTGCGACCCTGTCCTGTCGAAAGCTTTCCTGAGGGGCACGCGGCATTGTTCTCTTTAACCCATTCAACCCCGATGACATCATATGATGTCAGGGCGGAATTTCGGTCGGCCCGGTGACAGCATATGATGCCATTGCTCACAGGTTACCTCTATCTCTTCAAAAATGTTGGCTGAGGCCTGGGAAGGTTGGCCTGGGAACCTTGGCCTGGCAGTTTTCCCGTTAGCACCCTTTGCTCGACCTAGATAACACGATGGATTGTGGAAATCAGCTGTTTTGCGCCTTTACCAGCCTCCTGTTGCATGGACGTTTATTTCGAGTCATCATTCATCCCGAGAAAGATTTTATTGTTTTTTCGATCGTGAGTTCATGAAAGTCTAGGAAGGTAAATGGAAAAACAAAAGATTCCAGCAACAAATTGGGAACTTCCGTCTCGTCATATCAACCCCAACGCAGCACATCCTACGGTGATACACATGATACACATCCCTGTGGCCCGATGATATCTTACGATGACATTTCGAAAAAATACATAAAAACTGCTTTTTTCGTTTACTATAGCAATGAAGCACTCTTTCGGGAAGAAAATACGCCCCCTATATCGAATGTTGTGGAAGGAGCAGCATGGGCCATGAGGTGGGAGCGCGTATCAGGCTTGGGGTTGAATGGGCTAAAATCAGATATCGTCGCTGCGACAGCAACAGTGGCTAATTGACATTTTGTCGATTTTCAGGTTTTGACAGTTCTCAGTTCTTAACGTAATTTTTAGTGCTGGGTCGGTTGGTAAAGTCGCATTTGGGCTACTGGCTTAGAACACTTAAACACTGGTTTAGAAGGGTTGATGGCTCAGGAAGTCTCCATGTCCATATCGTTCGAAATAAATTCGACTTTTCGTTTTTCAAGAACTTTACAAATCCATTCACAGTGGTATATCTGACGATTGCCCTTGTAAACGCCAAAGGGAAGCCATTATGACGGATGTTCGTGTCAACAGCTTTGAAACTGATGGGATCATCTCGTACATAAGCTGAATTTTTTTTTTTAATGTGTGAATGCTTTTATTTGGGCGAACGATGTTTCGCTGCGTAGTGCGATCTTGGGGCTGTTGTTGGTGTTGATCGTCGAGGTAGGTGGTCAAGGGTTTTATTATTTTTTTTCTAGTCGCAGAGTAGTGGCAGAGGGGCTCCGTCTTCTAGCCCGAGATCTGGTGGATTGTTCCAGTGAGGGTTTAGGCCCCTCACTTTCATTCTTGAGCCCCGCATTCTCAAATTCACTGCCCTTATAAGAGCGAATTGGACTCTCGTTCGGACCCATCCTATCACTTGTGATCTGGGCTTGGCCCACTTTTCTTATAGGGTTGACGCCAACCTGTGAAGGAATTGGTCAAATTCCCTGTGAAGCACTCCCTCACAAGAGCTAACTAGAGGGGAGAATGAGCCTCGATGGTCTTCTGCCGCTCCGTCGTACTTCCGATGCTTCTCTCGGGCAGCAGTGTCGGCGATTGAGCTCCAGTCTTGAGACAGGTAAGAGAGGGCGTCAGCATTTATTATGCGGTTGTCAAAAAACGCAACCCTCTCCCTGTCCCAGACCCCGTGAGCTTTGAAGTCTGCCACAAGTCCAGGCATCCCTCCTATTTTTTCTTGCAGGACTGGCTCTAGCATCACTCCCCGCCATGCCAGTGCTGCCATGCTTGCACATTCGTCTCGAACGGCGTCATGACCCTGCTTCACTAGGCCTCCTTTTTTTGCAGTTAAGTGCATGGGGCACACTCATCGCACTCCCACATCCATCGCAATTCATGGGGAGCCCTTAGATTTCCCAACCATATCTGTGATGGAGTGCGTCTCTGAACTGCTGAGCGGAGATATCAAACCCGTCAGATTTTAGAGGGAGCACGGTGAGCCACTGGGATGCGTTGCCTTCGACTATTCTGTTCAGCTTTCGCTTTGCATATTCCTCTGACGATCTTAAAGCACCTCCCAACTGACCAGAACAAATCATGTGTCTTTCCCCAACTCTATGAGAAACATTCATTGTGCCTTCCAACAAGGCAACTTGACCTTCTTAGAGCTAACTAGGCAAGGTCCTACTCAGTTTTCAACTAACTATTACTAGAATTCGTTGGTAATACTTTTTTTCCCCTCAACGGTGTGTTTCAGTTGGATCTCAAACTTGCTAGTCACTTATTGCAACTTATTGTTTATTACCTAGCTTCTATTTTAGTAGGTAGCTACTTAGATTTTATCCACGTGCAAGAGTTTCGTTTATTATTCCTTGTTCGAGTTTTAAATTATTTTTCGACGAATTAGGACCCACAGTTTTTATTTAGTGAAAAATTATACTTAATGAAGAGCTTTGCCTTACACTGGATACGCCTAATAAAAATTTTCTAAGAATTTTCGTAAGCTTGAGTTGGCTCTTCGAGGTAGATACATTTGGGTCAATTAGTGGAGCTTTTTTGCGCAGGATTAATTCGCCGAAATACTGATTTTTGGAGGATTAGTACTGCTTAAATATACCAAGCCCTACTGAAAAACACTGGCTAACTTCCCTCTAAGTGGTCAAAAACACAGATTATGTACACAATTTTCTTCAATGTCTTCCATCCATTTCTATGTGGGTCGACATTTCATTTCAAATTCACATTAAATGGTCATGTGAGACAAATGGTGTACATTTGTAGCTATGTTTTAAAAATAAATCGTTTATAATAAGTTTTTTTGCTCTCCTGAAAAGTTGTCCAAAATCAGATAGCCACTGTTGCTGTGGCAGCGACGATTATAGCATTTGCACGTAAAATTTGAGGTTTTCCTTTTCAAATTAGAGGAAGGTGGAAATGGTTTGTTCCACATCAATTTTAAACGGCGCGCCTGAAAATGTACATTCTAGACCGTTGCTAGGATTTGCGGACGCACAAAAAGACAGACACACATTCAAAGGAACTGAAAATTCGGTTCCATTAAAACAAACTAAAGAAGTTCCAGTTATGCAGCATTCTCGTATGTGCGAATTTTCGTAGTTCTTCGTATTATATGAGTTTGTTGGAAATTCAGGCAATTCGAGGACAAATTTACACGTCAAATTGGAGGTTTCGCACAACAAATTGGAGGATGCTGGAAATGGTTCGTTTCCCATCAATGAGGAATTTCACCTCAAAGAACTCTCCTATCAGATGCCAGTGGGGTTTACTACCCCTCCTTACAGCCAGATCACTTACCAATGAACCAATAATGAGGAATTTCACCATGTCGGAATTTCCTACTTTTGACCCCAAAATCGGATTCAGCACCCCGAAAAACCCCTTATAGCAAACTTTCAGCCCGTACTTCCTAATTTACGAATAAACAAAACAGTGTAGAAAATATGAACGTTTAAAATAACCGGGAGGATGACGTCATCCTTGAATAGTTCATGTACAGCCGCTTGAAGCGCTGAGACCGTGAAATCGAAAAAGATCGAAATCGAAAAAACTGAAGAAAAAAATGGTACTTTCGCATTATACGGGCAGTTATATACAGTGCGCTGCGGCGGTTAGGTTATCGTAATTATGTTCCTAGGACTTTCCTTGTTTCGTAACGAATCAAACTATACCCGATGAGTTCCCACACATTTTGGTTGAAGGCAATAATTGCCTATTTGGAAGAAATAACACACTGTTGGGTATAGTTTCACTATTCGTCGGGTATAGTTTGATATATACTATTTAGACTATTCATCGGGTATAGTTTGATTCGTTACGAAACGAGGAAAGTCCTTGGAACATAATTACGATAACCTAACCGCCGCAGCGCGCTGTATATAAGTGGCGCCCGTATAATGCGAAAGTACCAAAAAAATTGGAAAAGCAAGATGGGGAAAATTAGGTTTCCCCTGTTTTTGTTTGATAACTTTCCTCTTAGATAATACGATTTCGTCATACCAACGGGCAACACTGGGAAGAGACAGCAATCCGAACAGCCAATCAGCAAGCGTTTCCGCTTCACGTCGAAGAGGTCCGTTTTCCTGGTTATTTTTTGAAATCATAAATTTTGATTGTCTCCCAAAAATAACAGGAGACTCATTTTCCAAAATCAACCCGATTTTCATCTATCCCACACCATTAACTATTCAGGAAAAATGCAAACAGAATTCGGTGAAATTCCTCATTTTAAACGTCGCGCCGACAGCCTGCTTAGAAGGCGGAAAAAGCTTCTGCAAATTCCTACTCCGTGCGACATGAAGACGTTCCATTTCATGTATTCGTCCCTTCCAACTGCCGTTCTTTTGAAGGTGCCTATTCACGCGTTACTGCTTTCCCAGAATTAAATCATGTATTTCTGTCATCTTCCAATTTGATGTGTAAAACCTCCTATTTGAAATGGAAGACCTCCAATTTAGAATGGAAGAACTCCAACTTGAAATGGAAAACCTCCAAATTGATGAGTGAAACCTCCATTTTGGTGTTTAAAACCTCCAATGGGGTATTTTGGTGGGTCGGAAATTCAGGTTTTTGACCTCATTTGGATTCAGCACCCTTGAAAACCTATATACTCCAACTTTAAGCCCAATGATACTATAACATGTGGTAGAAAAATTAATTAAAGAGATCACACGTTTGAAAAAAAGGCGGGCTGTCATAAATGCACACACACTATGCCGCCGCGTGTGTGTGAGTAGTATTTTGTAGTATCCAAGAGGTATCCAAGGGTTTCATCTCTTCTCTGTGCATGGATACTTTTTTCAAAGACATTTGGCTAGCTACGTCACGATTGGCTACATCACACCATTCAAATCTTCAACTTTCCTTAGCTTCTCTGATTTTTTATAAACATTTTCTCGACGAACAGACCCAATTACAGTTATTCCTGAGCCATACTCTTATGAAAAAATTTTTTTTTTTAATTGACTGAAATACCCCATTTGACTGGCAGCCAAGAATAGAGTACCTACTTCGTGCATAAGACGTACGATATCACTCACGTCATGTTCAGTAAAAGTGACGCTACTTTAATTTGAACTTTCCAGCGGAATCTATTGAAGCAGTAAAAGAGCTTCTGGAGTTAGCGCTAAAGGAAAGGGTGGACGAAATATGGGATGATGGACTACAACCAAGGAGCTTCGATATTCTCGTCAGAATCTTCACTGATGTACAATCCGGTAAATACCTACCTAAGGGCTCACTACGATCTATGTTTTTAACTTGTTAACTTGAAGTATTGTAACTCCCATTTTCCTGGGAGATTGCCATACACGAGACCACAAACTCGTTATTTAAAAACCCCGCAAGATTGCTATCTCATGAGATCACAAACTTATGAAACTTAAACCCCCGAACTTCAATCTCGTAAAAATGCAAAATTCAGTCAGCTGCCGTCCAGTGATCTCTAGATCGACTTGAATGAGCGAGCGGACATGCTACTAACGTTCAAATGTTTGAATCTTGACTAGACAAGAGAGTCGTTAACGATAACATAAGGGAGTCACTACGCTTTGCATGCTTATGATTAGTCTGGAGTGGATTGAAGAACGAAATAACGTGTCTTTTGAATGAAAATGACACGCATAACAAAATCTTAGTACCCAGCCCGGGCCGAAATTTGCAAGCATTTTGCATGGTTTTGGTTTATAATTTTCAATCTTAACCTTTGAAATCGATCAAGACGCCTTTTTCATCTCCCTTCTTTATTTAATGTTTTCTTCGTTAAAAACATAAAGGAAAAAAAATAAATAAAACTAAAGAATACATCAAACTAGAGAATCTAATTTTTGTAAATTGTCCCTCCGCTGTATTTTTTGAGTTTAAGAAAACGATTTTTTCGTCTTTTTTAATGCTCAAAATTCAAACTTGAGCAATCTTGCCAATTTTGAGTCCGAAATTTCGTTCCTTTATGTCACAATCAAAATTAGTGGCAATTTGCAAAGAGAAAAACTGCTAGTTATTATACTAAGGTCCAATGTTTTTCTGTTTAAATAACTCATTCGCAAAGATCACAGCTTTTCCATTTGTATTGATAAAAATTTTATGACTTCTTGCTAAGAAAATAGTTTTTACGAATAAAGACTAGATGGGTGGCACCATATGAGCAGGTTACTGTAGAAAGTGACGAGGGGGGGGGGGGGCTGTATCTCTACCCACTTCTCACACATCCTACCCGTAATACAAGTAACAACAAAAATACCCTAAATCTAGTGGCCTCTTCTTCCAGTCTAGCTTCATAACTTTACTTAATCACTTTGCACACATACTACTCATCTCCTGCTGACTTGAGACGCAACATCAAAGGTTTGGAGGAATACTGTGCCAGGTGGGAGATGACCGTGAACCTGGCGAAGTCTGGTGTCATGGTATTTCGTAGGGGTGGAAGGCTGGGAGCTCAGGACTCATTTACGTTCAATGGCAGCCAGGTAGAGAATGTTTCAAGCTATAAATACCTTGGCATAACCCTGACCCCTAAACTGTCATTTGGGAGACACTTTGCCGAGAGAGCAGCTGCTGCTAAACTCGGCATCAATAATGTTTACAGGTCTCTATTTTGCCGCTCAGCCATCCCAGTCCACTCCAAGTTTCAGATTTGCAATGCAGTTTCGCGAGCAGTTTTGTGTTATGGAGCCCAGGTAACGGGATACACACGGTCAGGTTCTCTGGAGCAGGTCCTTTCTTTTCTTAATATATATAATTTTCTTAATATATATTTCTTAATATATAATTCTTAATATATTTCTTCATAAAGATGATATTCGGCCTCCCCAGAAATACCCCGAATTATTTTATCTACCTGGAGTCTGGAGCTGACCCTATCTATGAGCACAGCCTGTCAGTTGCATGTCGCTACATCCTTCAAGCTTTGAATATGCCTGAACACCGCTTCCCATGTATTGTGGCCCGCAAAGTCGTCCATAGGAATGTATCGTGGTACAAAGCACTGAAGGATTTAGCAGAACGTCACAATTGCACCTTCATGGGAGACATGGCAGAGTTGGCATCATGGCGGCAGCAACTGGAAGAGCTGGTGGAGTCGGTTCGGACAGCATGGATTGAGGAAATGCGATTGAGCGCGGCACAATCAAGAAATCCTTTTTACTCCCAGCTCGATCATAGTGTGATGCCAGCAGATTTGCGCAGGGAAGCCGTGGATCATCCATTGTGGGTTCGACGCTGGGTGTTGAAGTTCAGGGGTGCCCTCCTCGCGCTCAATGATGGCACTTACTGTAGGTCGGGTAGTTCTCGCCGAGTTTGCCCTCTCTGCAATATGGGGGTAAACGAGGACATTGTCCATTTTCTTGGAGTGTGTCCAGTGCTGGCTGACTTCCGGATCCATTTCTTGGGCGCTGGAGAGCTGAAAATGCCTGCTATGGTGAGAACCCTGAACGACAGTGGTGCATGGCTGAAGGCTGCTCAATTTGGCCATCGTTGTTGGACATACCGCGACCTACTCATTAAGGAGTTCAACTGGGACTAGTGTCCTCATTGAATTGGCATTGTTGTTATTATTCTTTTGTATATGCATGTTTTGACTCAACCCACTCGGCAGACGGACGACACGTCCATGCCTTTCATGTTTTTTTTCTGTTAACAAGTAGTGTTGATTTTGATATGTATTGTTGTATAATGTTTAGTTGTTCTCTATCTTTTTTTGAAAATAAACATGTTTTCTTCTTCTTCTTCTTCTTCTACTACTCATCTCCCTCGTTCTTTCCATACTCACTTAGAGCATTGTAGGTTAAACTGCCGGATGTTCTATTCTAACCACCAATTACCCATCTAGTAACAGTAGTTCACCGCGCCAGTTAGGTAATCCATCACCTCGTCTAAAGTCAATAACGGTTCTACGCCCCTGCCGACGACCAATTCTTTCTCTCCTGAGAAAGTAAAAAGTCAATTTAGCTAATAACAAGTTTATTAGGTCTCTAAATTGTGAACACAGAAGTCCGAGACAACAAAACTTTATTAGCCCAATATTGTAAACTGGTAAAAGAATGTGCAAGCCAAGTTCTTCAGCCCTTTACTGCTTCTTAGTGACCGAACTGTGGAACTAGGAGCTTCTCTGAATGCTTACGAGATTCGTGGCGAGTCACTCGTGATTCTGATTTGTTACTCATCCAACTCCCATAGCCCTGAGCTGAGGGTGGTATCATTCGATTCTATAAATTGAATACTATTTTAAATTTATGAAAAATAATAACTTTATAATACTCAACTTGTCTGTTCACTCCTCATTTTGCAGATAAAACGTTCAGATGCCTCATTTTGGATTGCCTCGTTCCCATTGAAGTTATAAGCGACAAATCTACCGATCAGATGATATTTTGGGTAATTTGCAATTGCCATGAATTTCCAATTGAATGTGCTGAGGTGTTGCGGTGGTTGACACGTGAGTTATTATTTTATAATCTACTCGTATGTACTTCCAATTTTACAATGTCATTATTATTATATCCCATCGGGCTTTTCCATAAAAATAGGAGTTTATTGACATTTTCATGTCTTTCATATGGCACATAAAAAAAAAAACGTCTGCCAAGTTGGGTGGGCAGTATAGCTTCCTCACTCATTGTAACATGGACGTATAGAATCAGTTGGCGAAAAAATTATGATTCTTTATTTAGCGGTCCACCGTCTAGGACCTAATCCACACAATCCCTGAAAATGTCATCGAAATTGGTTGAATAGTTGCGGAGTTTTGGTTGTAACAATAAATTTAATGTTCGCGCATGCGCAGCGGCTATTGCTTGACCAATTTGATTGAAACTTATAGGGTGTCTCTTAGAAGTTAGTCCCTAACTAACCTCCAAATTTGAGCAAAATCGGTTCATTAGAAACCAAGAAACCGAGGTTCCAGAAAATTCACGTTTGCGCATGCGCACTCGCTCCTATTGGTCCGAAGGTGCTGAAATTGATAGGGGACCGTCTAGGACCTAACTCGCACAATCCCTGAAAATTTCATCAAAATCGGACCACAGGTTAGTATAGTTTTGCCCGGGACAAGGATTGACCACAGACAGACCGACAGACAGACAGACACGGAACCAAAATTGTTCGGGAAGCTCTAAAACGCAAAAAGCAAGTGGAAATTTTGATTTTGGAGGAAATTTTTTTTTTCACTTCTTTCACGAATACAAAGCTTCCCTACCTTCGGTAGTGAGGAAGCAAAAATCGTCACGAAATTAATTGCTAACGAAATTTGCTAACGAAAATTGCTAACGAAATTTGTCCCATGTCGCCACAATGATGATTATGACCATCAGAAGTGAAGTTGTTAGGTACTTTACAGGTAGGTACTTTACAGTTAGGTACTTTACAGTTTGATATTACCAGATCAGCTGAGTCGAAAATTGAGCTCCCAGATCAGCTGAGCCAAAAATCGAGCTCCCAGATCAGCTGAGTCGAAAATCGAGCTCCCAGATCAGCTGAGTCGAAAATCGAGCTCCCAGATCAGCTGAGTCGAAAATCGAGCTCCCAGATCAACTGAGTCGAAAATCGAGCTCCCAGATCAGCTGAGTCGAAAATCGAGCTCCCAGATCAACTGAGTCGAAAATCGAGCTCCCAGATCAGCTGAGTCGAAAATCGAGCTCCCAGATCAGCTGAGGCGAAAATCGAGCTCCCAGCTTTCATACTTTTCTCATCACCGCCCATTACTCAGTGTTACCGCGACAGATGAAGTTGAACCAATGGAAGAATAAAACAATGTTATTTTTGTAAAATAAATAATTATATTTTTCTTTTTTGTTTTTCTGTGTTTATGGGAGGTATGTAGTTCATGTGTCGGGAGGGGAGGGGGGGGGGGGGCATGAAAATGTTTCAATGTGTTGCAGACTCGTATGCAAGCGTTTATAATTCTTCATATTGGAAGGTTGGTGGCTTTGCAGACGAGTGATCTATATAGAAAAATAATAAACCATTGTGTAATAATTTGCAGCGGTTTTTGCTCATGGAAACATAAGAACAACCTGAGTGGGTGTAGCACATAGCTATCCCAGAGAGCTGTAAAGCGTCACTATAATTTCTAATCGAATTTCCAGAAAGTATCTTAATATCGAGTTCGATGAAGGTTCATGTTATAATATGCAAGATGTGCATCATTATCTTGGCTCTGAATCTATCGATATCTTGGCAATGTCGTTTCGAAGCAACATGAGTAAAATTAACGGTTGCGATGGCCTAAGGTCAAAATGTTCATTTAAACAGCGTTTTCCCCTTGTTCGTTAGCGTATTTTCCTTGCCAAGTTAAGGGTAATCGAGTAGTTTAATTAATTGCGAATCAGAGCAGAATTATTATTCTGCGTCCTTTCGGTGCTTCCATCTAAGGTCCTGATATAATATTAATAAGATCTTAATGACCAATCTGTCTTTCAGGAATGTCTGAAAATGGCTACAAATTCTCGCTTTACAGACGTTTATAGAGTCTCGCATTTCTCCGAAGTAAAATGTGCACAACAATGAGTTTTCGCTTTTATTTTGAAAATAGCAGTAAATTGTTGACTTTCCTTTGAATGAATGCATCACTTAACAATATGTTTTGCCATTTTTGCTTCCAAGTCCACCTAAGTAGTGGAAGCATTGTTTTCACTTTTAAAGGTTGGAAAAAAATACTCCAAAATCAAAATATCCTGTAAAAAATAACATGTATAATACATGCATTCAAATTTTCTGAATTTCCCGAACAAAGTTACTTGTCTATTTTTTATGTTCATGAAATATTGCAAAGCGACCAAAATCTTCATTCATCGATTCAGGTCCTTAAATCCCCGTATCCTTCATTACATTCTATCCCTTTTTCTTTCAGCTATGGTTCGATTCAATATGGTCAACCCCGAAAGTATAGATAGAAGGTACAATGAACTGTTGAAACGACTGCAATACCCACTAGTAAGTACCTACTGAATTCATTTGGTTAAAATAGTTCTCGTATTTTGAATGAAGTTACTTGGAACTTGAGGTAGAATCTTGTTAAATTTAATTTAGCTGTCTATGTCAGTAAGGAATATTTGTTTCAGGTGAAGGGTTTAAGTGAAATACTTCGCCTTGCTGCTAAACCAGTATTCATGACAAAATCGAACATAAATTTGCTTGAAAAGTTCTGTGAGGATCAGTTGGACGACGTTCACATCAAAAAAATTCTCGGGTTGGTAACTTGTCGCTAACATTCTGAGTGCTAAAAGTGGTATTGGCTAGGAACCATCTCAAAATTTTGTATAGAAATGTGGCGTGGACGATACTGATGGTAACTGTCAGATGGGTGATGGACATTGGAACATGTTGGTCTGATTTTAAATGTTTAACCAACCTTTTGAGGTTCCCTGAATGGGGTATTTCAGTCAATTAAAAAAAAAAATTTCAAAAGAGTATGGCTCAGGAATAACGGTAATCGGGTCTGTTCGTCGATACATTTTTTTTTAAAAATCAGAGAAGCTAAGAAAAGTTGAAGATTTGAATGGTGTGACGTAGCTAGCCAAAACTGTCTTTGAAAAAAGTATCCATGCACAGAGAAGAGATGAAACCCTTTCCTGATTTGATAAGTTAAAAGCACAAAGCGAACAGAAAACCACCGATTACAGACGGCGGACGCAGGTAACGCTAACAATTGAACCATAAAGTAACTCTATGCAAAATGAGAATCACTTGGATACTACAAAATACTACTCACACACGCGCACGGCGTAGTGTGTGTGCATTTATGGCGGCCGCCTTTTTTTCAAACGTGTGATCTCTTTAATTAATTTTTCTACCACATGTTATAGAATCATTGGGCTTAAAGTTGGAGTATTTCGGTTTTCAAGGGTGCTAAATCCAAATTTGAGGTCAAAACCTGAATTTCCGACCCACCGAAATACCCCATTCTGGGTTCAAAATTCAATGCCCATAAAAATCGATCCGACCGTCATAGTCTCCGATCTTGGTTCATAATATTCAGCAATGGACCTTGAGAATCGAGCACGAAAAGAAATCCAAATAATTCGTCGTTTTCACGAGCCAAGGTTGAGTTGACTAAAAAAGGTGTTATTGAGCTGATAATAATGTTTAACCCTGATATCCTGTGGTATCTTTTTGCAAGTTCGATTTTTAGATTGTTTGGACTACCCACCTACTCGAGGTGGGAGACCAAAAGTTAGTGCTGCCAACCTCTACGAACCTGAAGTACCTAGTTCTGCCGCTTGATGGCTGAGTCCACAATTACATTCATTAGTTCCGATCATGCAACCGTTAGGCGGTCCCATTTAATAATAATGAGCCAGAACTAGAACAAAAGGATTAATAATAAGAAATAGATCATGAATTGAACAATCAGGTCTTTTAATGTGCAGAATCGTTCTATGCAGCCACGGCCATTCAAATCGTTATGGTAACCTCCCCTGCCGATGACGCCCGTCATGTTGCTCCATGCTCCTAAACCGTTTCGATCGTTATACAACTTTATCGCTTTACATCCGTTTTAGTTCAATATGTTTTGTTGTGAAAGCTTTATATTGTTCTTGTTCTTTTCGTTCGTTATCCCTAGGTGATAAACAACAACGTTTTATCCAATTTTAAACCAAAACTAATAGCTGTTGGCTATCTCGATACTACAACTAATGATTGTGTAAGAAAACGTAATAATAAAAACATAATAACTCAAAGGAAAAAAAACGAAAAATTCTCGACTCTACCCTCATTTTTTACCTTGTAGGTTATTAGTTGGGTTTCCTCGTCATAGATGGCGCCACTGTCAGACAGCACAGATCCCTCTACGAAGTGAACCTTCTTCACTTTATTCCTTGGTTCTGTACTTGATGTGAAATAACATATCCTTACATCCCACCGAAACAAAATGTCCAAGGTCCCTTCTTTTACTCCAACAAGCGCTGGACAGATCATTCTTGATCTGACTTACTGTATTAAGGTACATTCTGCTCAAATATTTCATTAATTTGTCAAAATACGTTTATTTTTAATACGTTAATACGTTAATTTGTCAAAATTTATTTTTAAAAATCCGGAAAAACAAATTTTTTGAACAAGTGGAAAGTTAAGGGTTAAACAAATTTGATTATTGTTGTGTGGGGTAGTCAATCGCTCGTAAGATTCACCTGCAGTGCAGAAGCAGATGGTGTGGTGACGTACAGTTGTGAGTTGTGCCACTCGGGGCAAATTAGATGTTACGAGTATCTTCTTCTTTATGTATTTTGGTAGTATCCATCTATATAACAATATAATGTCACGGGCTTTTATTAAGATATGTAAATTGTGTTTGCAGGGAATATGCTAAGCACGTTCCTCACTTGGTTGATCGGAAATACCACTTCGTCGATTCTCAAGTTTGGGGCAATGGAAAGAGCACTGATTTCGACAAAGTTGTACTGGCCATGTCAATCAGAGCGAGAGTAGAATCCTCCAGACAGGTTCCCACACACCACATACTATGTCGTGATCTCCCATCCATAGAGTACCAAAAAAGAAGAAAAGATGAAAATCTGAAAAAGATTGGGGAAGTAAAAAGGTAAATTTCTTTGAAAAACTAGCCAGACGTTAACTCATCTTTGTACTTACAATTATATACCTTCTTTAGGCATTCCATAATTCGGCGCTCATTGAACTACAAGAAGCACAACAGTGTATCTCCGGTGAGCCATTAGTATGGTCAGAATCATCTTGATTTTATTGAACAAATTAAAACTTATGGAAATTGTACTTGAACATAAGAATAATTTTTCCACATAATCCCCGGTGACGTGTTTGGTATTTCGCGAAATTAGTTTCGAAATTCCTTCCTCCTGGAAGTTTGCCACCACCTCCTTGGTTCCTCCACTTCCTCGTCACTTGTGTAACGTAATCCCTCCAATCCCTTCTTCATTTGGTAAAAACCTGATAGTCTGAAGTGACCAAGTCAGGACTGTAAGGTGGATGAGTTTTTATTTTTTTTTAATTTTCCTTTATTGGCCTCACACTTACGTTCATGTATTTAGCAATGTAAAACAATGATTCTTAATGTCTAGGAATTTTTCTTATTGCAATTATTTTTACAGTTCTATTTCTGAGGATTTTATAAATTTAACTATTGCACTATATCGACAGTGAACTTGCAAAATCATGTAAGTCCGATTTTTTTCAAAAATAAGGTTATTAGCTATTTGGATAGAATGAGACCCCCTTGATCCATCAAACGGAGTCAAACTGGCAAAAACTCGACTATCTCTTCTCTATGCGTCAAAAACAACAAATATGAACCAACGTGTTAAGTCCACTTTGAAGCAAGTTTTTCTCGTTTCCTGTAAAATTTCTGGAAAACGACTTTAGCTATTTGGATAGAATGAGACCCCCTTGATCCATCAAACGGAGTCAAACTGGCAAAAACTCGACTATCTCTTCTCTATGCGTCAAAAACAACAAATATGAACCAACAATGACGTGTTAAGTCCACTTTGAAGCAAGTTTTTCTCGTTTCCTGTAAAATTTCTGGAAAACGACTTACTTGGTTTTGCAAGTTCACTGTCGATATGTTGTTTTGTGTTATCAAGCAGCAGGAGTTTGTAGGGAATTCGATGTTCTCTTTAATCAGTTTACTGAACAGTTCCACGCGTTGTCGATCGCACTTGGAGCACTGCAAAATTATATGGTTTGTGTCCCCCTCGTCCACTCCGTTACATGGGCATTTGGGATTTTCCAGCAAGCCTATTTTGTAGAGATGCGCGGGCAGCCTGTGATGATTGATTCGCAATCTTGATATTGTTTTTATGAAGTTTCTGTCAAATTCTCCGTCGTAGAACCAGGGTTGTCTCGGTATAGTTGTACCGTTAGATAGAACTCTCCCTTCTTCTCCGCGTTCTCTGAACACTTCGTGTTCCATTTCTTGTACATGTTTGTCTTGCTTCTTTTTTTCAAATCCAGATTTGTGTGGCAATGCACTGGGATACCATGTACTATCGCCCTGCCTTCCTCGTCAGCTTCTTCGTTTGGTCTAATGTTTGCATGAGCTTTAACCCATACCAGATGCACCATAACTCCTCTGCTAACCAATTCCTGATCCAATTCCTTTCATTGGTGAGTCGGTCTGTTTGCTTGCCTAATCGTTGGAGATGTTTAAGCGAGCTTTGACTATCAGAAAATACTGCAAGGGAGCTGGTATTAAGATTGGTGGCGTATTGTATTGCTGATTTTATTGCTACTAGCTCAGCTGTGAAGATGGAAGCACTGATTGAAAGTTGGAACATGAATTTCTCCTGTGTTTGAGGATCATAGAATGCTGCTCCTGTACCTGTGATTCGTTTGGATCCGTCTGTGAATAATTTGTACGCTCCATTGTATTTCGGGTTAATCTTCTCGAGAAAGTAAGATGTTGCGCTGGTGTTACGAGGTTCAGAGATATCCACTCGGATGAGTCAGAATAACCCAGCCAAACTCATAAAAGTTGGGTTGTGGATCGAGCGACATCGAGCGTTGTCGTAGAGAAGGCAAATACCCGAGGTCAAAATTCCTCTTCTCTTGTTCTGCGTGAACCGATTAAGCTTCTTTAGGGTCTCAAAATAGAGGTTGGAGTTAATTGTTTCACCTTGAGGTAAAAATTCAATCAGGATGATTCCTTTTTGGTCCCGGAAAACAAGCCATTATTTTCTAGGTTGACTTCAAGACTTCTGATTTGTTATCCCTTGGGGATAATCCTCTGCAAGGATTGATGTTTGGTCTCTGGAGTGTTGTTTTTTTTTTTTTTTTACTTTATTTTCATGGCCGTTAATTACATATATTAACATGCCATGTTGGCAATGGGTACAATTATCTACAACATTAATTAATTAAATACAGAGTAGGTACCAAGTATCACCCTTACAGTAGAAATTATATAGTTATATGGAGTTTTCTAAGTATTAATCACTCATTGTTCATACAGTTGCAAAATATGTAACGTGGGCGGCTTAGTCGAGGCATTGTTGGGGGAGGGGACAGACCATCTGCTGCCAATGGGTTGAGGTGTTCTCGGTTGTTGTTGATGAATGTGGTGTGTTTTATGAGTTCAGACGGCGTGAGAATTTTGAAGTCGTCGTATAATATACGACCATAATAACAAGACCATATTATGGTTTTGTTTCTGACAAGTGGCGAAGAGTGGATTATTCGGCGCTGGAGAGTTGAATTTTGATGTTGTTCGATTCGTCGAAACTCCGATTTCGAACAAGTTCCCCAAATGGGAAGGGCATATGTCCATATAGGACGGATGAGAGTGAGGTAGATCCTTACATTGTTGAGAATGTGGGTGTTTGGGTTGTCAAGAAGTGATCTTAGCTGGTTGGTCCTGATTTTGAGTTTGCGCAGTAACTGGGTGATGTCGTGAAACGTGAGTCGCTGATCCAATATTAGACCAAGGTAATGGTGAGAGGTGGCCGATGGAATGGTTTCGTTTAGGTATCGTAGCGGGTAGTTTGTGAAGTGCCGTTTATAGGTGACTGTTTGCGATTTGCTCGGATTTATCTTCAGCCGCCATTTGGTGCACCACTGGCCAAGGTTCTCAAGCAGCAGTTGTAGGCGAGCAGTGGCTGCTTCTGAATCTGGACAGCTCACTGCATAAACCAGATCATCCGCATATAGTGCAGAGAAATCCGGCGAATTTGGGAGGGGTGGGTCGTGGCAATAAAGCGTGTAGAGGTATGGTGACAGGCACCCCCCTTGAGGAACACCTGCAAGTATTGGCCTAATCGTTGAGGATTCTCCTTGTATTACTACTTGGAATGTTCAACCAGTCAGATAGTGAGTGATTAGTGAAAACAGGTTGATTGGTTGGTGAGGTCTTAACTTTGCCAATAGGCCGTCGTGCCACAGACTGTCGAATGCCTGTTCAGCATCGAAATATGTTGTCCGACATACGTGTTTATTTTGAAAAGCTGATTTGATGAACGAAGTGAACCTTTGGAGTTGGAGGGGGCATGACAGGGAGTCTCTGAAGCCAAACTGTTGATTTGGGATTAAGTGGCCAGTAAATTTCAGAAAATGAGAGAGAAAAAGGCGTTCAAAAGTTTTTGAGAGTAGAGAAAGTAAGCTGATTGGTCTGTATGAATTTATGTCGTTTTCCGGTTTGTCTGGTTTTGCGATCATTATCACAGTGGCGTGCTTCCATTTTCGGGGAAAATATCCGATTCTTACTGCAGACGTGTAAATGTGGGCTAGTCGAGCGATGAGTTTCCGAGGAGCGTGCAGAAGGAGGGGTTGGATTGTCAAGTCTGGTCTGGAGTGTTGTGACACCCAGTTTACATCTCCAGAGACGATAGACTTCATGAAAGCATCCCCATCAATTCTGCAGCTCCCCAAAATATCTCGAGATGCAGCCACTCGTCGTGCCTTGTGTTCGGGCGTCAGCTTTCTCGGATCCACTGGGTGCAAACTTTGCGAAAATCCAGTTTTTCTGAGACAATCTAATGGGTGACGAATTGTGAGATCACAGGGAAACTCAGCTGGAGTCCATCCAAGAACTGGTCTTCGCGAACTGGATTTTTCGATTTTTGTCTCAATTTCGTCCGTGACTACTGAGGGTCTGCCTCTCCCACTTTCATCCTCAAGTGAATGTCTTCCCGCCTTAAATTAACGCACCCGTCTCCTCATCATAAGACTCTCGTTATACCTTCTCTATAAACAGAAATGAGTTGTTAGTGAATTTGAACCGAATTGAAACTAGGCGCATGAAAAAACTGAATAACTGTGCACAACAGCTCTTAAGGGAACGGGGACTGAGGTAGCGGTACATGGCTCTATTTCAACAACCTGTCCTGACCTTGTTCTTGGGGCTACAGAGACCGTCTACTTGACTTATTTCCTATGGCTCTTTATCAGAGCAAAGGGCCTCGACAAAGGATCGCCAGCGAACTCTGTTCTGAGCCAGGCTCCTCAACTGACCTCAGGACTTCCCAGCCGTCAGAGCCTCCGCTTCCACGCTTCTGCGCCAGGTTATAGGCGGCCGTCCCTTCTTGCGCCTTCCTTGCGGATTCCAGTATGCCGCTTGACTGCATCGTGCTCCTTGCGGAGAGTGTGCCCCAGCCAATTCCATTTCCTTCTTCTGATCTGGGCGTCAATTGGGGACTCGTTGGCTCTATTCCATAGGTCTTGGTTAGAGATCACGTTGGGCCTGAAGATGCGGAAAATCCTCCTGAGATATCGGTTGATAAACACTTGGAGCTTATTCATACAGAGACCCTCTACCTCCCATTCTATTCGCAAAAGCTCCCCTCTTTCGTACGGTGTTGACGGATTGGACAAAAACCACTCCTAGCGCCTTACAGAACAAAACTTATTTTCTGCACCACCATCGTAGCACTACAAGCACAGTGCAGGATGTGGATGCACTACAAGCGGAAGTTCCCTCGTTCTTCGAGATTATGAACTCAGTTATGGATACCGTTTTTCTGAGTATCTACTTCAAATCCATATAAACCACGAAAAATTTCATTTTCAATCAATAGTTGACTACTTTTTCCCTAGGTTATTATAATCAGCTCTCTTTAGAGCGCCTTCAATTTTAATTTTCCTGTTGCGGTCAAATCGGGTGAGGACCATGAACCTTCCAACTTGTGAACTTTGTTGACTGAGTACTTGTTGTAACTTATTGTAACTTATTTACCTTTGCTTTCGTTTCAGTATGATCGAGTTGGGTAGAGCGCTGGAACGCCTCCAAATGCCGACTAACGAGTTAGCTTTACTGCAGAAAGAAGAGGGTATTATGATGATCATAGTCAATGGCCCCAGTCACAACTTCTTGACCTCATTGGCCAAAGCTCTGCTGTGCGAACCACCAACGAAGACGATCATTGCTGCTATTTCTGGTCTTCTAGATCTCCTTTCCTACGGACTCCCTCCTGTCACCCCGTTCCTCTCAAATTTCCTTATTTGCTGGGACGGGACACACAACGAAGAATACGTGTACTCTCTCCTACCCAAGTTATATTTCCACGATTTCAAAGGTGTGTTGTCTATTCACTTCTACTTATACGTTTCCAGTGTGTTTTAAGACTAACAAAATATGCCTCGCAGTCGTATGATGTGCTAATTTTTAGACCAATTTTGGTTAATTATTTTCAATAATGAACCATTGGAATCGAGCAAGAAATTTTTTAACGCCCCCTCAAAATTTGATGTTTTAAGTAAGTAAGTACAATCCGGAAAAAAATCCGTCCTTATGGCGTACGCGGCACATTTTTTAGTAACCATGCATTGATTTGGTTGAAATTTGGTATGTGGGCTCCATTTGGGGTCTAGTTGTGCCGCGAAGCTTTGAGTTGATGTCAGTCACTTCTAAGGGATGACATTTTCAAGAGTGTCCTAGCTCGAAAACTCGAAAAAAGGTTTTTTTTCCACCAATTTGAAGCCACATTTTTCACCAATTAGTATTAAATTAAAAAAAATTTTTGAGATCACCAGGAGCTCTGTAGGACAAACCGTTCGCTCCCTACGAGTGCTTAAGATTTGGACTTACGATAAATCAGAATCGCGAGTGTGAATCACCAAAGTGGTCTAATCTCCGTTGAAATTTTAGCTAACTAAAATTCCATCGCTATTCGTTTCTTCAAGTTGTATTCAGTATTGCTTCCTTAGCAACCAGTGATCAAATTCCATATGAAGTAACCCCAACTCCCTATTTCTTCGAATCGAGTATGAAGCGTTTAGTTCTTCCAAATAAACTTGATTTTGAAGGTGTGACGGCAATATGTGTAGTAGGTAAAAAAAAATAGGTAGTAACAATGGCAAAGTTGTGATTCTTGCAGACAAGTGAAAAAAAAGTCTGCCAAGTAGGTGTGGTACATAGCTTCCTCGTATCCATAACCCGATTATATAGATGATCCGATGCATAGTAGTTAATCTCAAAACACCAATCTCTAAGTACCTTCCACTACCCTCATAGGGGACCATCTACACGCTAATCTGGACAATCCTAGAAAATTTCATCAAATTCGGATGAGAAATGTAAGTGAGTAGTGATTGGATCAAAAAATTCCTAGGCAAGGCTGGGAGTCGAACCGGAGACTCCTGGGTGGGAGTATTCAGTGCTACGACTGAGCCACTGGGGCCACGTGGTAGGTTGTATAGGATTTGAGATTCTCACATCACACGGGTGGGGGGGGGGGACGAATGCACGGCCGTTACTAGGATTTTACGTTTGCGCATGCGCAGAGGCTACTGTGAATTTCAAGGCTTTGATTTTCATTTGTGATCTACAACCTAATCTGCGTAATCCCTGAAAATGTCATCGAAATCGGGTAGAAAATGTGGAAGTTATGGCTGTTACAAGGAATTCACGTTTGCGCATGCGCAGTGGCTACTATCAGTCCGAAGGTGGTGATTTTCATAGGGGACCATCTAAATACTAATCTGTAACATCCCTGAAAATTTTGTTTAATTGATTCTAAACAGGTGTTTCAAACTTGACGGATTTTTTTTTATTTATGGCTTTGGCTTTTATTTGCCATTAACCAACATCATACATATATACGGGTTTAAAAGATGGTAGTCCATGTATTACTTGATTAAAGATGTATCGATTTTAATAAATTGTATTAATAATTTTTCTATCTCAACAGAATTGAAGAGGGACATACTCGATCACCTTATGAGGGTGTTTGTCTCCAGTTCAGTTGAAACTAAGGTGAAAATTCTCGACAGTTTACTGCTACTTATTACTCACATGGTAAGGTACTTTTATGTATTTATATTAATAATGTACCATTGGCCGTAACAAAGTAGGTGGTAGAAGATTTAGGAATAATTGACATGTCTGATGACAATACCAGACTTACAAATAGGCATGTGTTTTAGATACCTTAGAAAAAAAAACAATAATAATATTCAAATGAAATTAAAAATAGTATGCAAATACTAAGATTAGATAAATATTTAAACAAAACGTTTCTGAATTTCCTGTATTCTTTCTTAAAGACAATGATAAGAGAGAGGACCTGACATTTTGGGGGAAGGACCACGTAAAGGATTAAGCTCTTCTTGTGCCCACACGTCATCTTTCTTCTTTTGATTTCTTATTTTGAATAATGAACCTTTGGAATCGAGGAAGAAAGCACATTTTTTAACCCCCCTCAAAATTTGATGGTTTACGTTTCAAGGTTCGTAGAATCTAATAATCGAATACAAATAATGTATCCATCCCTCCGCCGTACGCGACACTTTCCTTGGTTACCATGGGCCGATTTTGATGAAATTTGGTATGTGGGGTCCAATTGTGCTCGAAATTAGGTTTTTTTTCTAAATCAATTTTTAGAATCAATTGAGACCACCCAGAGCTCTGCAGGACAAACTCTCTGCTCCCAATGAGTAGTTAACCCAACGGCCGTTAACTGGTTTATTGAACCGGGTCCCGTAAGATGACTGAAGTTAAGTCCAGTTGGTCTGAGATTATTATCTGGATTGGTGACCGTTCGAGGGCGGTATCACAGGTCTTGATATTAGAGAGTTTTTGGTGCCAGAATCTGCCGGGCCCCGTTAGGAGGAGACTAGGGCGAGCAACAGAGGATGCTACCCCATGAGAAATTGTCGGAGATTTGCTTAGCCATTCACCATCACGCCACGCCACGCCGTGCCACCAGTGCTGATCTGACCCCAAAGTGTTGTGTAGTTACCTGTTGCGCATACGTAAAATCTTGTCATGGACAACGATACTCTCCTGTACTACTCAGCGGGTTTTCTCTTCATTAAGAAAATAAATGGGTGAAACAATGGCTTCTCAAAAGAAACCAGTTCACTAATGTGAACTTATTGACTGACCTAGTTCTCGAACCTGGAAAAATTACTTGAGGATGGATAAGGAGTCGTACCATCTCCAACTTCGTTTGATATCTCCACTGGTTCAAAAGAAAGATATACCCATGAGGAAATTTATTATCTCTCAAGATAGGCTCGTGGCTACCCTGAGATTTTTAGCCACAGGGATGAACTATGATGAGCCTTAATGAAGCAAATAATAAACCTTTGGAATCGACCAAGAATTTTTTTTAACCCTCCCTCAAAATTTGTTAGTTTACGTTCCAAGGTACGTAGAAACCAAAAAAATTAATAAGAATGTAGCTCTAATGAAGATGTTGTTACCTATTTTTATGAAATTGGGTATAGGGGCTTCATTTGGTGTCTAGTTGTAACCCGAAGCTTTTGGTTGATGTCAATCACTTCTAAGGGTTGACAAATAAGGGCTGAAATGTTCAAAACGCCCAAGTAGAAAGACTTTCGATATAAAGGTTTTGTTTTTTCAAAAATTTAAATAGTATTGAATTTTTAGAATCGAATGATACCACCCAGAGCTCTGTAGGATCAACCATTCGCTCCCTATGAGAACCTAAGGCGGCTTTCACACTGCCCGCGATTTGAGCGATGCGATTACGCGCGAAAAAGACAAAACGCCGCGCGAGTAAGGTTTTTAAATGGGAGGGGGCGACGGGTGTTCACACTGCGAGCGATTTCGTGCGAGTGGCCTCTCGCAATCGCAAGGAACGTTGCGATTTGAAGCGAGCGATTCGTGCGAGTAATAGATTTCGCGCTCTCCAGTTTGTTGTGCATTGTAAATTATCTTGTTTTTGAATAACTTATTTCACATTAAATTCACGATGGACATCGAGAAGTTGATAAACGGTGTTCAACAACGTCCAGCACTGTGGGACCGATTAACACATTCTGTGTTTTTAGCGAATTTTCGAAGAAAAATGAAGCTATTGCAATGGCCTCAAAATTTTCAGAATGAACATTTTTGAACATTTTCTTCACTGAAATCCATTTTGGCACATTCTGAAACAATTCCTTAAGTTTTTCTAAAAATCATATAGGTACTTTTAAAAAAAAAACATATTTCTCAAAAAAAAATAAATAAATGGAGGCGCATTTGGTTTGATTTAAAACTAAAAAACCTAGGTATCTAAAATAAATCGTTGACACAATTTTTTCTTCCCTTAACCATAGTTTTAACTGGAAGATTTCTTTGAAAATTCGCTCATTAATATTCATGCTGCATGAATGGACTTTTTGTAATTTCATACAGAGTATGGAGAAAGAATCAACTAGGGGGTGTAGAAAGGGTTGAGGGCGCAATGCGCCGAGTTTTTTTTGTTGAACTTGTTGCATTTCCGCTCTTAAAAATACATTGACTAAACTTTATATTTAAAAATTTCTTACTCACCTAATTGTGACCATAAGCTTTTCTTCTGCCGGTATGGCCATCCTGAAATTAGTGTCCTGCTTCTGCACTGCATTTGAAATCTGGGATAAAATATAGTCAAAAGTGTTTGAGCTCATCCTGAAATACCTCCAAAACCGCTCTTCATCCTCTCGCAGTTGAGGGTACAAAATTTGTACCACCATTTAATGGTGATATTCACCTAACGCACATCTTGGCTGATTCACTTCATGAACCCACTTTCTTTTATGCTTTCTTTTAATTTTCAACGTACTAGACTCTAATAAAAAGGAATTAACAGAGTTAAATGGGAACATCTTTCCGGGACACCAAATACTCGACTGGTCTACTCGCTCGCCTGTAATCGCTAGCAGTGTGAACACATCATCGCATCGCATCGCTTGGAAGTTCGCGCCTCCATTCGCTTCGCTTCGCATCGCATCGCATCGCGGGCAGTGTGAATTCAGCCTATGGGTTGGACGTACGATTAATCAGAAACACGAGTGTGAATAATTCGTTTCTTCGAACAATGCGGTATTTCAGTCAATTTTTTTTATTTTTATTTTTTTCAAAAGGGTATGGCTCAGGAATAACGGTAATCGGGTCTGTTCGTCGAGAAAATGTTTTTAAAAAATCAGAGAAGCTAAGGAAAGTTGAAGATTTGAATGGTGTGACATAGCTAGCCAACTGTCTTTGAAAAAAGTATCCATGCACAGAAACCCTTGGAGCACCTCTTGGATACTACAAAATACTATTCACACACGCGCACGGCATAAGTGTGTGTGCATTTATAGCGGCCCGCCTTTTTCAAACGTGTGATCTCTTTAATTAATTTTTCTACCACATGTTATAGTATCATTGGGCTTAAAGTTTTAGTATATAGGTTTTCAAGGGTGCTAAATCCAATTTTGAGGTCAAAAACCTGAATTTCCGACCCACCGAAATACCCCATTGCAAAGCTGTGTTCCTTGCAGGTGAGTGATCCATAGAGAAAAGTGATAAACCTTTTTGTAATAAATTGCAGCGTTTTTAGGTTCACAGTTTTGCACGAAGTTCCTCAGTTTGGAGCGTTGGCGTGATAGTGAACGGTCAATCCTGGCGCCGCGCGTTGGAATCCCCATTCACGTGAGTTTGGTGGGCCCGCCAAATGACGTGGCGCGGTGGAAATTGGCCGGCCCAGATATCCGACTCAGCCGACCGCTCCATCGAAATCGCGGTGGTTTTCCCCATTCACACAACAACTTTGGCGCGCCAGCATGCCATTTGGCTGGATGGAGCGCTAGTGAATGGCCACCTCGTAGGGACAGTTTGTTTTCTCGTAGGTTGTTTGACAAGCTCCGCGTGGTCTCTAAAAATTCTAAAAATGCAATACTATCTTAAATTGATGAAAAACAATACGTTTATATCGAAATTTTTTGAGCTAGGGCAGTTTCAAAATTTCAACCCTTAGAAATGATTTACATTAACCAAAAGCTGCGGGGCCCAACTAGACTCTAATTGTAGCCCATATACCAAGTTTCATTAAGGGCCTTCATGAGTCAAAAAATAGGTTGACCAAAAAAAATTTTTTTTTGGTACTGTTAAAATCTCCGTTTTGTACAGATCAGTTTGATATGCAACACTATGGGGTTCCAGAAACCAAAGTGGTCCCAAATTGAAAGTAATAAGCCGTAAGAGCTGGGCAGTCTGCTGAGCGCTAGATGCCTAACCCTCCTACTGCCTGACAGGGTGGGATTCACGAACATGGAAATGAAAATTCACTTCTGAAAAATCAATTATTTATAATTTTGGTAACTTCATACAAGAGGTGAAAGGCCAAAATATTTACGAATGTCATTGTCATAAGTTAGTGCGCACCAGAAGCGTAGGAAGGGCCAGCTTTATCATCGACTTTTTTGAAGTTTTCATCCAGATTTCTTCGTGAACTTCTTCGTTTTTGCCTCTTTTTGAAAACTTTAGAACCACTTCGAGGCATGATATTGTTATACCTAATCGAGAACACGGAAAAGTCAATATAAGAGGATGAAAACTACAGTAGCGATCTTCAAAAGTAACAGAATGAAAATGCGAAAACACAAGGAATGCAGTCACGCTAAAATATCAAGTGACTGCAATTTATCACTACTTGAACCTCTGAAACCTATCCTTCTTCTTCTTTTTCTTTTTATTTTCATCCACAAGTTGATGAAAAGCAATGAGTAGAACAAATCTCGGCATCAACGCCGCGCGCGCTGCGATAAGAAACCAGAGCTGAGATCAGAGACTCGAGGTAGGTAACTTCTTTCGCCGTTTTATCAAAACTATGTTTTCGCGCAGGTTAGGAACATTTTCTTCGGCTGAGTTCAACTTATCGAATTGATTCTTTTTTTTTTCTTTAGAGGAACAGTTGCTGAATAGATTGACATTTTTTCAACCTCAAATCCGGTTTTTTCTAACCTCAAAACAAATGAGTGTGAATTCAAAAATGAGGGTGTGGGAACCTTCGTCCCATAAATTGAATTGCTGAGTGGAAAGGGCAAAAAAATGTCAGTTTGGAGAGGGGATTTGACTGTACATAATAAAAAAAAATCATGAAATTACCTCGAGTGATTGTCGAGAAAAGGTACATCAACGATCATACAAAATTACATTGACTCACGAAGGCCCTTAAATCGGTCCATGGGAACTTAGAAAAGTGCAGCGGACGGCGGACAGACGGCCAAATTTTTATTAGATTTTTGGATTCTATTTACCTTGAAACGTAAACCAACAAATTTTGTGGTGGGGGGGGGGGGGGTTAAATTTTGAAATTGAAAATAAAAAACAAAAATCAGGCCCTTCCCCCTCCCCCCATTCAAAATTAGATGTTTCCCTTCAAGTTAACACCTTCCACACGGGTCCCAAAACGGCGATTTCATCACCAATTCTGATCCCAAACAGGGTGGTCTTCCCGACAGCGTGGGGTGCCTACCGGTAGGCACTTTTTCGCCGCTCTACTGCCATCTGTTTCTTCTTAGATGAACCAGTTCGTAATTTTTTTCAACGGGATTTCTCCATGTGATTTTGCTTAGTAATACCCTTCTCCACTAGGATGCGTTCCGGATGCAAAACGGGTTGCAATCTCGCCCCAAAATTAGTAGTTCATACAACGTATAGAAAGCGCTCGAAACGTCAGCCGCTCAGGGGGTGGGATTTTGTTTGCCTACCGGTAGGCAATCCGCGCTGGCGACAGAATTGCGTTTGCCTGCCGGTAGGCAATCTGCGTGGAACGTGTTAAGGAGGATTCGAAAATTCCATTTGTACGCGACGCATTGATCTCTTTGTGTTAACCAAAATGGGACCTCCCTCTCGGGATAACCAACTCAAAATCTTTATTTTTTGAGTCTTAATGAGACCTCATTTTCGGGAAAACCAAATCATAACGCCCACTTCGGCCGTATTGATGATGCACGGTACGAGACCCTCATCCTGCATTTTATGCAGGTGCATGATATGACCCTGTTGGACTCCATGAACTTATTCTTAGGGTGGTTGGGAAATAATTTAATCTTAAGCATTTTTGCTCAGGGTACTCTTGGTTTTGAAGTTTCAACAGTGTTGAGTTTAAAATTTCGAAAATCCCACAATTATCTTGTACGTATGTCTTTATATTTATTTTATTTTACATTAACAGATTGCTGTCGATAGGAGAAGAGGTAATGTTGCTGTCTGTCAAACAATTCCTAGTCCCAAATGGATCATCGAATCTGATGTAACCATCGCCTCTGTGATAGAATATGTAATCGAGATGTGGAAACAAGGTAATATTCTACTGGATTATCCAGAATTGCGAACCTGATACAATAATTTTACTAAAATGATTTGCTCAGGATCTCTCTGTTCTGTCGTGGATTCAGCCTTAGTTTTACCTTTTTTTTTGTTCATGTTTCAGGTCTTATTTTAGATGGACCGAAGTGTACACTTCTCATCCTTAAATCGATCCTATTCTATCAAAAACTGAATACGCTCATTCTCCAGTGTGGCTTACCTCTTTTCTTTGTGATCCATCAGAGTTTATCTTGTTCTGCCCTCATAGCCAAGAATCACGTCGTACTCAACGAACTTTGTTTATTGATACTACAGTAAGTTGTAGTGATGTAAAACTATTGGTAATTTGGCTTACCTAAACTCGGACTATCCTAAGTTTTATATTTCTAAATGTTTCTTGATGTTAAATAGCAAAAACTCAAAGCCTAGTTGCTCATCTTGCTACAAAAAGTTTTGCTTTTATTCAAGTTGATTTGTTGCTTCCGAGTCTACCAAGATAGCGGAAGCCCAGTTTTCAATTTTAGGATATAAAAAAATCTTTCAAAACGAAAATTTCCACTAGAGTTTTACGTGTTGGACCTTTCTGAACAATTCGGTTCATTGTCTGTCATAGTAGTTTATAGTTATCTTGAAACGGGAAAACTCTAAATTACGCTCAGATTTCAATGAAATGTCGGGATTTTGTGTGACGTAAGTGGTCTTCTGTCGATTTCGTGGATCCAAGTTTGATAGCAGTCTCTGCACTTGGAGACTTGAAATCCTCTTAACAAGCATAACTTCTATAGTTTCTATCCTGTTTCATTGAAATTTTCGGGGATTGCATGGGTGCTTTATGCATTTTATTTTGATGGAATCATTGGAAGGTAGGTAATCGTAGGGATACGAGTCCTTTGCTGTCGGGTGCCAAGTTTTTTAATCACCTTCCCAACGAGTGGCGTTCTCTTCCTGAGAAGAAGTTCATCGCTACTGTCAGGGAGAAGCTATTGAATGCAGAACTTTATACTGTGACGGACTTCTTTCAGGAGGGCTGTGGTCCTTGATATTTCGTTTTTACCGGGCGTGATTTTTTTTTTGCCTCATTTTTTATTTTTTCCGAACTTTAGTTTTAGGTCATTTAAATTTTATTTTAAATTTTATTAAGATTGTTGACAATTGTATTGCCGATCCGGCCTTTACAAATAAAACACAAATTAAATCACTGTGATAGCAAAAATTCCAACTTTAACCACTTTTGTGACTTTAAACTCCCTAGCAGGAGATGAATTCAACTGACCTTCATTCAAAACGTCTGCCAAGTTGGGTGGGCAGTATAGCTTCCTCACTCATTGTAACATGGACGTACAGAATCAGTTGGCGAAAAAATTATGATTCAAAGAGTTATTGAATACCAAAATATTGGCGATAATATGCGGGATTCAACGTAGAATTTTATTTAGCGGTCCACCGTCTAGGACCTAACCCACACAATCCCTGAAAATTTCATCGAAATTGGTTGAATAGTTGCGGAGTTTTGGTTGTAACAATAAATTTAAAGTTCGCGCATGCGCAGCGGCTATTGCTTGACCAATTTGATTGAAACTTATAGGGTGTCTCTTAGAAGCTAGTCCCTAACTAACCTCCAAATTTGAGCAAAATCGGTTCATTAGAAACCGAGGTTCCAGGAAATTCACGTTTGCGCATGCGCACTCGCTCCTATAGGTCCGAAGGTGCTGAAATTGATTGGGGACCGTCTAGGACCTAACCCGCACAATCCCTGAAAATTTCATCAAAATCGGACCACAGGTTAGTATAGTTTTGCCCGGGACAAGGATTGACGACAGACAGACAGACACGGAACCAAAATTGTTCGGGAAGCTCTAAAACGCAAAAAGCAAGTGGAAATTTTGATTTTGGAGGACATTTTTTTTTCACTTCTTTCACGAATACAAAGCTTCCCTACCTTCGGTAGTGAGGAAGCAAAAGAATGGCTGATCACAAATCTTGTTAATTTCCCGTCATGTCATAGTTTTACTTCTGAGAGTTTTTGTCGCCACATGCCAGGGAACCTTTTCACAGAGCGCGGTATCCACGGTAACACACTACTGCCAATTTTGTCCCTGTATGTTAAGAATACCCAACCTTTTTATTTATAACAGTACATTTTTCGATTGTCGTAATTTTTTACTCAAGAGGGGGGGGGGGGGATAGGAAGGTGATTGCGTGCTCTAGGTTGATGTTCCTGGGATCATTGAGTAAGTTCCCCCTAGACAGCAAAACTCTATTGACAACGGACCCACCTCTTTTCCAGCTTGGTTTATCCCAAGCTGGGGGGGGGGGGGTGATTGCTCGCTCTATGTTGATGTGTGTTGGGAAGTTCATTGTTGACACTGGAAAGACTATGATATATTATTAAGGTTGAAGAGTTATGCAGTGGGGAAAGAAATAGGTAGTGATGGGTTCACATGATTTAAAAATCTGACGTAAATTTCAATTTTATGAATATTTATTCTGCCATTCTGTTCAATTTCTCCTTTTTTTCAGGTATAAGCAAAGTTTGATTCCTCTCTTTGAACAGAAAGGGTGGCTTGGAGAATATGAGTTGGAAGTGGAATCTGTGTTGGCCCTCTCTGATAGCACTTTCAAGTACCTGTGGGAGTGTGTGGTGAGTTCGCAGTCTTAAGATTGTTGTCTAAGGGTCGGTTTACCAGTCACCAAAGTTAACGGGGGTTTACGTATCCCCCTGTTAACTTTAACGGTGGTATAACTTATGGATACTAAAAGGTGCCGTTTATCAGTGCGAAATTTACACCCGGGTAACTATTAACTGGCTGGTAAAATTAACTGTCTGTTAGGCCGAATAATCGATTATGCATGGAAGAAATACTTCTTCCATGTAATAAAATCGAGCTTCCTCCACATAAAAAAATCGTTTTCGCAGTGTGTTTTGCATCAGAAAAAAGAATAAATTAGAAGAGGATGAAGCAATGTTCTTTGTTTTGGTGTTTTCTTTTCTAGATCTCGGTACTTATTTCCTTCTTGGTACGGCAGTAACTATTGTTCTTTGTTGAAAATTGTCTGTTCATGACGAGATCCCCGTCCACCGAGCCTTTATGTCAAGAATTTTCAAATTTGCAGACGAAATAGTTCGTACGTTAATAAAGAAGTAGGTACCCTTTTCTATTTCGAAAATTTTCGGCGTGTGACCCTCCTGGCGAATGAATTTTTACATGCGTGCAGTCCATAGCTCCAGGAAACCTGGCTTTTTTGTTTTTTAAATAAAATTCCATCCGAGATTGAAATAATACCTACTTCCTTGGTTGCTGGTATTCTGATAAATTGGGCGGATAGCCTAGCAGTTCCCAGGGACACCTGCTTGACAATTTTACAGGCAGAGCTTTTACTGACGCCACTAAAGTCGCCGACAGACACCAACATGGTTTTTTATACTTTTATCCAATCAAAATCTCATCAAAAAATCGCAATCGTCCCACTTCTCCAAATGGTCAATCCGTGATCAAACTATGTTGCCGCCTTTCTTCCTTCCGCCTTCTTCCCCACTGCAGGAATTCGACCAAAAACACACATCTTCGTCGCTGCTGTCTGAAAAAGAGCCCCACACATCCATTTTCGATTGTAGCATAATTGACTAACAATCAACAACGCAATTTGCAAAAACGAACGTTCTGGGAAACAAAAACACGAGAAGTGACTCTCTTTGAGGTTAAAAACCCTTGCATAAATCGAGTTACCCCCCGTAACTTTTTATCCGGTCCTCGGACGACCAGTTAACTTTAAACTACGGATAACGGCTATCTGGGGACTGATAAACGCGAGCGATTGAGTTACCCGATGACCGTCGGATAAATCTGCTTTACCGGGTGGTAAAAAGTGACTGATAAACCGGCCCTAAGATACATAGGGCCGTGATTTGGATGTGTTCTCACAGTTCTCATCAAAACAATGAGATGAGTATAAAAGATCTTAGGGATAATAAAGTGTAGGCCGCTTACTCGTGGTGATTGTGTTTGGACTACTACGATCCACCAGTTTGTAAGCGTTTCTGTTCGTGTATGTTGGGGACTTACGTCGCGGCAAAGTTGATATCGACCCGAGGGTTTAAATCCACGTGTCGATCCCTAGTTCCCAGATTGAGTAAGTCTCAACGTGGCGAGCTCAGGTGGGGGTTGAACAAGCAAATATCGAAACAAAATAATGTTACAAGGGACGTCGAAGCGGCCAGTTGGAAGCTCGTGGCAAAGAAAGCTGAAATGTTTTGCCTGAGGGGCGTTCCTAAAAGAAAAGCAGAATCACCAAATGTTTCTGTGCCGAAACGGTCGATGAGTATTCCTGAAGGGAATCTCGGAAATGTTGTGGCGGAGTGTGTCGATGCACCTGCTCTGTAATATGTACTGAGGAACCAGGTAAAACTCAACAGAGTAACTACAGGTTACAACTAATACCAATTTTATTAAAGAGATCAAATTGACTAGGCACACCCAAATGGTGTGGCGACACAGTGGCACATATGGCACAATATGATGCAACTTTATATACAAGTCCAAATTGGCGGTTATGTTTCAGTTTCCAAATCAAGTTCAAAGTTCCTTGTTGAAACGTGGCAAATAGTATGTTTAGTACAAGATATGATTTTCTGTCTACAGCATACTTTCTTAGAATGTTTGTGGCGATTGTGTTTATGGATATGACTTTACTTCTACACTGTGTCACTAGATCATTGGCCAATGTAGTTATAATTAGTTAGTGCACTCACACGTGTCAGGACCCTGAGGTATCCTTCCTGTGCGATGTGGCGGAGATGGGGGTCGTCCAAGCTGATGTCACTGGGTCTTACAGCTGTGGCGAAGATGGGGTCGTCCAAGCTGATGTCACTGGGTCTTACAGCTTGTGGCGAAGATGGGGAATAGAGCTAGTTCACGGGCAAGCTGGGCTCTCAATGACTTGACTATTTGACTGTTTGAAAGGGACTGCTGGGGGGCCTGCTCCCTGGTTTTGTTGTGGTCATTCCCCCTCCACTCTGTCGGAAGATGATTGGCGACTTGCAGGTGGGAGTGAAGCAGCTGGCTCCCATCCCCGACGGAGGGACGCACTAGGTGGAGGCGGCGTCTTCAGTACGAGGGGGGGGGGGTGACGTCACCTATGAGCTGACCATGGACCCAAAACTGGACAATGATGATCGCAGGTTACTATGCCAGTTTTGGATCAGGAAGGAAATTGATAAATCAATTTATCTCCGTCACTGGGAAGAGACCACAAGTGAGCGGGGGCTCACAAAAGTAGGTAAACCCATATGTCGTGTAGGTTCAAAACTAAGGGGAAGGTCTAATGGAAAATGGCACGCAGAAATACGTATGTACCGAAATCGATTGAAACTAGCACCATCTACTATGAAAACCTACTATGAAAAATTACATAATTTTAGCGAATTTTCAAAGAAAATGAAGCTATTGCAATGGCCTCAAAATTGTTAGAATCGACTTTTTCGAAAAATTTTCACACTGAAATCCGTTTTGGAACATTCTGAAACAATCCCTGAAGTTTTTCCAAAAATCATATGTATATATATATGTGTCATTCCGGACGATAACTTGAGTAATTGTTTAAAAATTTTTTTTTAGTTTTTGCCAAAATGTTTGTAACAACAAACCATAGGTCAAGTTCGTTAACCAGCAATTTTGGACAATCCAAAGTGGTCCAAAATTCAAAAAAACTCCAAAAAAATGGGTTTTTCCAGTTTTTTGTGGTTTTTACATTGAAAATCATGGTAATATATGGTATATTCGGATTCAGCACAAAATTTCTGATATGAATGCATTTTTCAAAAATGAAAATTGTCCAAAATTAAGAAAAGTTTGTAGCTATATATATATATAATGAATACGCGCGTATATTTGTTGTACCCAGAAATGGAGTAGCCGTGTGGGTACTCTATGAGTTCGTAGAGACGAGTAGAACATGAATATGGACTCCTAACGTCTTCAAAGCATACCCAGCAATATTTTGCAGCGTATTATTAGCGAATTTTCAAAGAAAATGAAGCTATTGCAATGGCCTCAAAATTTTTAGAATCGACTTTTTCGAAAAATTTTCACACTGAAATCCGTTTTGGAACATTCTGAAACAATCCCTGAAGTTTTTCCAAAAATCATATTTATATAATATATAAATAATAATAATATTATTTATAATATATAAATATATAATATATATATTATATATGTGTCATTCCGGACGATAACTTGAGTAATTGTTTAAAAATTTTTTTTTAGTTTTTGCCAAAATGTTTGTAACAACAAACCATAGGTCAAGTTCGTTAACCAGCAATTTTGGACAATCCAAAGTGGTCCAAAATTCAAAAAAACTCCAAAAAAATGGGTTTTTCCAGTTTTTTGTGGTTTTTACATTGAAAATCATGGTAATATATGGTATATTCGGATTCAGCACAAAATTTCTGATATGAATGCATTTTTCAAAAATGAAAATTGTCCAAAATTAAGAAAAGTGTATTATTGAAAATTGCACGATTTTTTCGTACATATCGCGAATATAACTAAATGTTATCAAATTAATTACTTAGATGCGGTAACGCATGAAGGAGAAAAATGTGTGATAAACAAAAGGTGGCTTATTGTGACGAGGTTGGGAACATACGATCATGAACGCGATCTGTCGCACTCATCTTTAACTACGTCCTGGAGCTTCCACAATCAGAACGCTTCTCGGGCTCCCAGATTCAGCTTTCAGCCCAGTGATTTCACGTCTTCCAGGACGTCGATTATTGGTGTAAAAGTATGTAAAAAAAACATATATACATATATATAAACCAAGAATCGAAAAAAAAACTTTCTACAACAAATTGCAACACCATTGGTCCTTTTCTTAACCACACCTTAAACTGAATGATTTCTTTGAAAATTCGCTCATTAATTCATGCTGCATGAATGGACTTTTTTTTTATTATTTTCCTTTTATAGATAACTTGTCTTCCAAAAACCTGAGAGTTTTCTGATGGTCATCTTTGTCGTTATAATAAACTACTGTATCTACGCTAGATCAAAACTAACATAAAAATGCTGCAAATTATTGCACAACGGCTTATATTATTTTTATTCGAGTACACTCGTATTATCAAAATTTTAACTTGCATTTTATGTTTGAGGCCTTCCTGAACCATTTTGGTTCCGTTTCTGTGTGTTAGTGTGTCTTTCATGAAATCCTTATACCTATTGGGCAAAACTATACGAAGTTATTGTCAGACTTTGATGACAATTCATGAATTATGCGGATGTGTGTGTAGATGGCCCTCTTTGAAAATCATCGCTCCGGAACAGATAGTAGTCATCGCGCATGGGGAAACGTGAATTTCCTTGTAACAGCCATAACTTCTACGTTTTCCATTCGATTTCGAAGGAATTTTCAGGGATTGTAGGGATTAGCGTGTAGAAATATGCATCAGGTTATGGGTGCGAGGAAGCTATGTGCTTTCTAGTTTCTGTATTGTCCTGCTTGTAATTGTACTAGTCAATTGCTCTTGAACTCTGCTTTTTGCCGCAACCTACCGCACATTTTGTTTTCGTTGTTTCAGGGAGGCGAGAGGCCCGAGAATTTCCACATGACTCAAGATGAGTTCACTCCAAATGATTCCATTGGTTTGGAGCACCTTGGTTTGTATCCATTCTTATCTGGAATTGCCAAAGAAATACGGAGAAACCCCAGAGAAATGACCAAAAACGTAAGTCAATTTAGGGTACGAATTGCAAAGATGAGTTAGTAAGTAAAACCACATGACCTGGCTAGACTCTAGGCATGTAGCAGCATTTCAACGGGGTTAATGGCTACTCTCATGGCTCTTTTCGGTGATGAGGGAGACATGAGAGCTTGCTTGTACCTATCATTCGTTTCAGCCCCCTCAGCTGTCTTCTTTTCCGATTCCAAAGATACTGGCCTCGTTTTCTATGCCAATATTGCTGGAGGGGAACCGTTTTCCTGAAGTTCCTTGGTCTTCTGCAGGATGCCTTCGTATCTTTTTAGCCGGTCCCTCTGCTTCCTGGTTTGGCGGCGCCTCCAACCACTAGCTGCAGCAGATGAGCTATCCTATCCCTAATAGTGACTGTGGCTGAGGGTTTGGAGCTATATGGTGTCCAGTGTGGACTTTTTTGTCTCTGGACCTTTCGCCCGTGTACTACCTGCCACTGGTCGTTTTCATGATCACCTTCGTCCTCCTTGTACTCTCTGCATTTCTTTGTCTTTGATGTAGCTCTAACGGTGTTTGGTTTGGAGTCCCTGCTGAACGTCTTCCCTCCTAGACGGGACTCTGGTTGTTGCTTCCTTACCATGTAACGTTAAAGTCAAGGAACGGGTTTTCTAGCTAAACTTGATGCTCAGCCTCATAGGACACGTTTTTTTACCCCTTTACTAACACTAAAGAAAAATTTGAACATTCAGATGGTTCACTGGCAGACCGAGGTTAAAAGTGTAATTGACTTAATAATGAGGAATTTCACCATGTCGGAATTTCCTATTTTTTACCCCAAAATCGGATTCAGCACCTCGAAAAACCCCCTTACAGCCAACTTTCAGCCCGTACTTCCTAATTTACGAATAAACAAAACAGTGTAGAAAATACGAATGTTTAAAAAAACAGGGAGGATGACGTCAACCTGGAATAGTTCATTTACAGCCGCTTGAAGCGCTGAGATCGTGAAATCTCACTTCGTGTAGTCCTCAGAGGCAACATTTCACAAAACCAGTAAAGATCGAAATCGAAAAACTGAAGAAAAAAAATAGAAAAAGCAAGATGGGGAAAATTAGGTTTCTCCTGTTTTTGTTTGATAACTTTCCTCTTAGATAACATTATTTCGTTGTTCCGTCGGTCAACAAGGGGAGGAGACGGCGATCCGAACAGCCAATCAGCGAGCGTTTCCGCTTCACGTTGAAGAGGTCCGTTTTCCCGGTTATTTTTTGAAATCATAAATTTTGATTGCCTCCCTAAAATTACAGGAGACTTATTTTCCGAAATCAACCCGATTTTCATCTATCCCACACCATTAACTATCCAGGAAAAATGCAAACAGAATTCGGTGAAATTCCTCATTTCACTGATAGTCCAATTTTTGGTTGGTGTTCGGCATGTAGGGCGATCCTTCCTAGGATTCGCAGATAACATGTCCTTGCCTTCGATGATTTTGGACTGTAAATTTGAAACACTAATAGGTATTGAAATTACCTTGAAATAGGTAGAAAAAGAATAGGTTAACTTTGGTAATAAATTCTATAATGAAGAGAGGTATCGATAACCTAACCTACTGCAGGCCTGCTGAACTGGAAGCGGTGATACAGAAGGTATGATTAGGTATAAATTTAAATGAAAAAATGAAATTAAAGTCTTTGAGAGGAGTCCTCTCCAAATTGCAAATTAATGATCCGCGTTGTTTTTAGTGGTGCCCGTTGTAGTGGCGTCGGGGTCTCCACGAGGACATCTCGATTTTGGGGGTCCTTGATGGAATAAAATGGGTGTCCACTCACCTCTCTCCCTCTTCATTCGATACCTTGCTGGACTTCTGGGTCGCGGCAGGAACCTCGAGAGCAGCTGCAGGTAAGGTACCTCAGGAGCAACAGATCCCAGAGTCGAGGTTTCAGGTCTCCAAGGAAGCTTTCGTTCACGCAAACAGGGTTTTTTTTTTCGGCAAGCAATGGCTTTGAACTCGGTCTGATCAAGCGATGGCTTTGAACTGATCTCCCAAGTCAGTGGATGAATTGTAGAGCAGTGGAGGTGGAGAGGTGGAGATAACTTTCGTTCTTTGATTCCATGGACTTTGGTGGTCTCAGGAGATAGTGGTCTCTCTTGATGTCACTCACTCACAGATACGCACATCTTTTCCTAAGATCTCACCTAGATCTCAAACAGTTGGGATGTGTGTGTTTGGGGTTTAATGTATCCAATCACTCGCAGCACAAACACACACACAGAACACCCCAAGGCCTGTGTCTATGACATGAATGGTAATGATTGAGTCAGCTATAAGAAATTCATATTACCTGAAATGTTGTTCAGTGCGTAATGGTTCAATTTGATGTGGTGGGTCTTTGCTGATCGGGCCCAGTGATGGAAAATAACTCAGGGAGCGCCAGCTCACAAGTTTTGCCAAATTTCAGTTACTTACATGGATATTGGATAATGATTGAAATTATAGGAGGAAACTGCAGACGTCTTCATATTACAAAACACCAGAAAAACTGGCGAGTCATGTTGTGGAATGTATTAAATCTTTTTTCTTTTTTTTTTATTTACTGGGACGGGGCAAGCCCTTAGGCGGCTTTCACACTGCCCGCGATTTGAGCGAAGCGAAGCTATGCGATTACGCGCGAAAATACAAAACGCCGCGCGAGTAAGGTTTTTAAATGGGAAGAGGCGACGGGTGTTCACACTGCGAGCAGTAGAGGGCGGTTGCGAGCGATTTCGTGCGAGTGGCCTCTCGCAATCGCAAAGAACGTTGCGATTTGAAGCGAGCGATAGGTGCGAGTAATAGATTTCGCGCTCTCCAGTTTGTTGTGCATTGTAAATTATCTTGTTTTTGAATTACTTATTTCACATTAAATTCACGATGGTTTTCAGAATGAACATTTTTGAACATTTTCTTCACTGAAATCCATTTTGTCACATTCTGAAACAATTCCTTAAGTTTTTCTAAAAATCATATAGGTACTTATTTAAAAAAACATATTTCTCAAAAAAATAAATAAATAAATAAATAAATGGGGGCGCATTTGGTTTGATTTAAAACTAAAAAACCTAGGTATCTAAAATAAATCGTTAACACAATTTTTTCTTCCCTTAACCATAGTTTTAACTGGAAGATTTCATTGAAAATTCGCTCATTAATATTCATGCTGCATGAATGGACTTTTTGTAATTTCATACAGAGTATGGAGAAAGAATCAACTAGGGGGTGTAGAAAGGGTTGAGGGCGCAATGCGCCGAGTTTTTTTTGTTGAACTTGTTGCATTTCCGCTCTTAAAAATACATTGACTAAACTTTATAATTAAAAATTTCTTACTCACCTAATTGTGACCATAAGCTTTTCTTCTGCCGGTATGGCCATCCTGAAATTAGTGTCCTGCTTCTGCACTGCATTTGAAATCTGGGATAAAATATAGTCAAAAGTGTTTGAGCTCATCCTGAAATACTTCCAAAACCGCTCTTCATCCTCTCGCAGTTGAGGGTACAAATGGTGATATTCACCTAACGCACATCTTGGCTGATTCACTTCATGAACCCACTTTCTTTTACGCTTTCTTTTAATTTTCAACGTACTAGACTCTAATAAAAAGGAATTAACAGAGTTAAATGGGAACATCTTTCCGGGACACCAAATACTCGACTGGTCTACTCGCTCGCCTGTAATCGCTAGCAGTGTGAACACATCATCGCATCGCATCGCTTGGAAGTTCGCGCCTCCATTCGCTTTGCTTCGCATCGCATCGCATCGCATCGCGGGCAGTGTGAATTCAGCCTTAGTCACTGAGACCATAAGTTTGATCTATTGTGACAGGATTCCCTTTTTCACTCAAGTGCCCGTTTGAAAACCTCTTCTTACAAAAAGTGAAGAAGTTTTTCGGGCGTTTCCCGAGAAATTTCGGCCGGGACAAGAGTACCCTTACTGAAATGCCGGAATCTGGTAGATGCTGCAGAAGGACACTCACAGAGGATGTGTTCTGCTGTTTCGACTGCTTCGCAGCAGAGCCAACATTCAACTGTCCCGGCCTTGCCCATCTTGTTGTGATGGTATCTCAGGGGGCAATGGCCAGTCAGGAGACCCACAATGGTGCGAAGATCCTTCCTCCTTAGCGTCAGCAGAGCTTTTGCTCTTTTTTTTAGACATGGTGATTAGCTGCTTGGCTTTCCTCTGCTTTGGAGTGTTGCGCCAGTACGCAGCTCTCTAGCTATCCTCCCATTTTTGGACCTGTTGAGTAATGAAGCTCTTGGTAACCCCGAGTAGGAGTTCAGGACCAAAACATTGGGATTCCGATCCCTGCTTAGCGAGTCGATCGGCTTCTTCATTGCCATCTACTCCTTCATGGCCAGGGACCCAGAGCAAAGTTAACTTATTGCCCCGAGCCGCAGCCTTCAGGGAGTTCAGACAATCCCAGATTAGCCTTGATGTATTAAATCTTAGTAGTGGATTTATTTTAGCCCGTATTACCCTCATTGAAGGTAAAATCCACTCAAAAACCTCCATGTCACCGTCGTGTAGGTCTCAAAACGTCAAAACGTGAATTAGAACCAGCAGGACCCCCCCCCCCCTCACAACGCTATATTACCGATAACTAAACGTTATCAAGGGATCCGCCAATCCATGAGTCCTAAATCACCAAAATCCTGAAACTCAGGGCTACATAATAATAATAACTTTCTTTATTTGTTCACCCTTGATACAGGTATAAATGCGTCAACAATCAACAAAGTATTAGTTCCTAAAAATAAATTTATAATGAAAAATGTGAGGGGCAGTCTGGCCAGTCCCGGACCCACCCACCATGGCGGCTCCTGGGGCTACCTCCTATTTCTAGGCAGGCAGCCCTAACCATCGAGCCGTACCTATTAACAGCTCGACGGCCCTTATAACAGCAGAGACCAACCACGTGAGCCACCCCCAGACCAACTGGACCACCCAACACAAAACACCACTTCGATACACACCATACACACTAACAAAACGTCAAATTTAAAAAAAAAATAATATAACAATCTTGTTACCATGATGTAGAAAATTCATTGTATTCATAAATTCGATTCGAAACCTTATTGTATACAAACTTGATTATTGCAGGAACTGATGTCCGTGTTGGAGTCTTTCATATCTGGCGTTGCTGAATTCATCAAATACGAAGAGCATGATCAATTAAGGCACTAGCACACCTCAGTTGATTTCCTCTAAATTTGTATTTTTATAACTTATACGTACTTCATGAAGTCAGACATTGGCGCAATTTTTTGTTTTTTCATTTGACCTTCCAGTGCCTGCGTCATTTCGGTTTTCAATTCACACCGCATGGTGGGACCCATGTAAATGAAGTTCTAACTGCAATACCTACACCTTAAGTTATTATTGTAGAGATTGTTAACAACTGTGTCAATATTCTGCATACACCTATTGAAACAAAATTACTACAATTGTATAGTTTTTTATGTTCATTAACCAAATAAATACCTAAAATCATAAACAGCCAACTTTTTCCAATGAAATTGTCATTTTCCCCCTACCATATGTCGGGGAAAAGCCCCTATTAGTAAGCAGGACGCCCGTCTAGAGGGCGCTAGTATAGGCGCTAGCTGGGAAGCCGGTACTGGTAGAGCATCAGTCTACATTGTAAAGGCGAAGCCTAATTACACCCCTCCGAGAGTTTTGCCGAATTATTGATTTTATTTCAAATAATCAACCTTTTACCCACACATATTATCGTTGTTATAGTACAGATGGGTTCTCTACTCATTAACGCTCCAGGGGAGGGGGGAGAGAGCAAGTAAAAAAAGAAACGATCAATTTTATCAAGTGTAGGCTCTAAATTCCATTGATCTCTGGCCAGATTGCAACTGATAACACGCTGACACCTGTCGTGATCTTACGTACATTATGATAATATAATGATTACTGGTTGCTCAGAAAGCAAAACTATATACAAATCGAAGAAATGAACAGCGATCGCATTTTAGTCTGATAAAATTTGAACGGAGATTTGACCTCTTTTCTGATTCACACTCGTGATTCTGTTTTATCGAAGGAAAACCCTTAAGTAGTCGTAGGGAGCGAACGGTTTGTTCTGCAGAGCTCCGGGTGGTCTCAAAGGATTTTTAAACATTCAATACTATTCAAAATTGGTGAAAAAACAACACCTTTATTTCGAGAGTTTTCGAGCTAGGGCACTCTTGAAATTTTCAACCCTCAATTTTCACCCCTTAGAAGTGACTGACACCAACCAAAAGCTTCGCGGCACAACTAGACCCCAAATGGAGCCCATACAACAAATTTGAACCAAATCGGTCCAGTGTTGCTAAGAAAAGTACGGACAATTTTTTATTCGATTTCCGGATTCTACGAACCTTGAAACGTAAAACATTAAATTTTGAGCGTGGGTTAAATTTTTCTTTCTTGCTCGATTCCAAAGGCTTATTATTGAAAATAATAAACCAAAATATGACACATCGGAAAAATGTTGAATTTAAAAATATTGTAAACTACTTAGTTACTTAGGTAGGTACTTACCCAATGAACAAAAAATTAATATTATAAATGAAAAAGTAACCTGAAAACGTTCACTACTGCAATGATTAATTTGCTATAACTAAATATCCTCATTGGCAACACGCGATAGCTCGACGGGGACTGTAACAAGCTATAACTCAAAGTGAAATGAGGTAACATGCTATAACTCACGTAACTTTTTAATTAATTGAAAATATATGGTAAAATCCGACAAAATTGATGAAATTAAGTTTTTGTTTCAAGAAGTAGTGTTGAATTTAGACAATTTTTTGTCTCCTGAAAACTTGGGAAAATTGATATAGCATGTTGCCGATTCACCGACGATTTTCTTCTGTTTACATTGAGAAGGGATTCAAAGAAAGTGCATCTCCTTCAGGATCCAACCCTGCTTGATGTAGTGATAAGTGCTGATGTGAGTAATGGCCATCTCTATCTACTATCTCTTATCCCAGTGTTTAAATCTAGTTTTTTCGATTGCATACATTAATATTTTACCTTTCAGTTGAACCTTTTTCATTTTGAATCAAACCTTATTGTTTAAAAAAAGTTTTCCAACATCAAAATCGTTTTAGGCCTTCCTGAACCATTTCGGTAGGTAGGTACGTGTCTGTCACGAAATCCTTGTAAGTCATTGTCCGATTTTGATTAAATATTCAGGGTTTGTGTAGGTAGGCTTGTTGATGGTCTCCTACGAAAATCATCTCACCTGGATTGAAAGTACCTAGCCTCTGCGCATGCGCAAACGTAACAGCCATAATTTTTAAAATTCTCCATCCGAATCCAGGAATAAAAAAAAATAGGGGGCCACGAGTGCAGCCAATGCGATTACTGGAAGGTTAGTCATTTTATTCAATCCTGCGCAAATATGAAATCCTTGTACCGATCTAGTTTTATTCGATTTCAACGAAGTTTTTAGGGTTTGCAATGTTAAATTATCCTCAATGAGGAATTTCACCGAATTCTGTTTGCATTTTTCCTGAATAGTTAATGGTGCGGGATAGATGAAAATCGGGCTGATTTCGGAAAATAAGTCTCCTGTTATTTTTGGGAGACAATCAAAATTTTTGATTTCAAAACTAACCAGGAAAACGGACGTGAAGCGGGAACACTCGCTGATTGGGCTGTTCGGATCGCCGTCTCCTCCCAGTGTTGCCCATTGGGACGACGAAATTGTTTTTTCTAAGAGAAAAGTTATCAAACAAAAACAGGGGAAACCTAATTTTCCCCATCTTGCTTTTTCTATTTTTTTCTTCAGTTTTTCGATTTCGAACTTTACTGTTTCATGAAATTTTGCATCTGGGGACTATAGATTTCTTGATCTCAGCGCTTCAAGCAGCCATAAATGAACTATTCCAGGATGACGTCATTTTCCCTGTTAATTTGAACATTCGTGTTTTCTACACTGTTTTGTTTATTCGTAAATTAGGAAGTTCAGGCTGAAAGTTTGCCTTAGGAGGTTTTTTGAGGTGCTGAATCCGATTTTGGAGTCAAAAATAGGAAATTCCGACATGGTGAAATTCCTCATTGTAGGATGACGGGGAGGGAGGCGACCTGGGAGTCTCCCCCACTCCAGTCAATGGTGGGGGCGGAGTGACGCGCATGCACAGTTGGCTGTGGCTCGTTCGGGCTGTCTGCTGTTGGTATCTCTGCTCGATGTCGTGCACGTTTCTCCGACAGAGTGTGTTGTTGTGCATCTGGGGCGGCAGGAAGCTTAAACCGCAACTTCAGGGAAGGGCGGTTACAAGTATTAACTCTGTATTCAACATGTAATTTTCAACTTATAAAAAAAATAGTTTTTTTTTACGTATTGGGTGTTTGTATTCTACTCATAAGCATCACATAATATGTGTTCTTCATATTATGAAGAACATATTGTTTAGTGATGCATGCATTCCCTGCATGGGACGTCCCATTGAATAAGTATTCGGTCAATTTAAACCAGTTGGTAAGCGAAAAAACATGCAACTTAATTTACTTTCCTCCTGCACAAAACTGTGTCACTCAGTGTAATTTAGTTAGTATTTGAAATAGTGGACCCCCCTCGTCATTAGCCAACGTAACATTTCTAGGGGCATGCTAGCTTCGAATTTGAACAGCATTTTAAAATCCATCATCTACGATACCCAACATGCGAATTCGAGTTCAACCCCCCCCCCCAATGGTGCCGATCTGTCCAAACTTTCATCTGTCTGATGAGTGCTGCCCAACTTTAACCCAGAGTAATCGCATAAGAACACCCTAGTCTTACTGTGGGACATCCAAAAAAAAAGGTGGAGCATAAAGTGCGCCAATCTGTGGTTGGTGTTCCATGGAACCTACCTAAGTGCACAATTCCCTACATGGAAGTTGTCAAAAACTCAGCAGCCGACCTTTAGTTGTAAAAGCTAGAAAGTGCGCCTCAATCTGTTGGTCACAACAGGGGATGCGGTATTTCGGTGGGTCGGAAATTCAGGGTTTTGACCTTAAATTTGGATTCAGCACCATTGAAAACCTCTATACTACAACTTTTTGACAATTGATACAACAACATGTGGTAGAAAAATTAAATACTTAAAGAGATCATACGTTTGAAAAAAAGGCGGGCCTCCATGAACGCACACGCACTATGCCGCAGGAGTGTGTGTGTGTAGTATTTTGTAGTATTCAAGGCCACGAGGCGTTCGAGACTGCATGGGATTAGTGGAATGTCTCGAACCAAGGTCAGCAAGTTAATACGTCACAACAACTTACTATGTCACATCATTCAAATCTTCAACTTTCGTTAGCTTCCTTAATTTCTTCTAATCATTTTCTCGACGAACAGACCCAATTAGGTACCATTATTCCTTTTGAAAAAAAAAAAAAAAAAAAATTTTAATTGACTGAAATACCCCATTGTAATTGCAAGAAAGCTGATTGTGTGAAAAATCGACTCACTAAGGTTGGTTGTCATAAAACTTACAACCGTCTTTCAATCGAAAAAAGGCAGCAAGATGGTTGTATGATAACAGCAAACTAAGGTAAAATAAGTAGGATGTGATGTGTACAGAAACATAATAAACATTTGTGTAATAATTTGCAGCGTTCTTGCATATGACGCAATAAATGGTTTATTATCGAACGTATTGAGGAAAACCAACGATTGTGCCTACCGTGAGAACGTGATTGTGAGAGCATATCTCAGCTCGAGCAGAGGTTACTCAACCCGGCTTCGTCTGACAGCCTAGCTAATTTTTCAAGAGGTGTTTTTTTGTTTCTTCAGTATGTTGTTGTGGAGCAGGAAATAACTCTCCATGAACATCTACACTTTGGTATTACTTTAATGAACATTTATTACAATCATTTTTATCCAAAAAGATAACAAAAATCATTATTATTATTTTCACAATAAAGGAACTAAAATTGAAGAGGGATGGGAAAAAAGGGGAAGATCGAAAGCACATTATTACGTTCATGTTGTCAAACATGGTCAGCTTCCCTCGTAGAGGTACAATAAGAGGGAAAACAAATCCTACTAAATACAAATCAAGGCTTAAAAACATCATCCAATACAATAGTCAGCCTATGACTTGAATATGGGAAGTAGTAAGTTGCAGAATTTTGGCCGAACAGCGTAACAATACAGAAAAATTGTAGACTAGAAAAATTAACCTCCACTAAGAGTAATATTGGTAGGTCTGTCTCTCAGTACCTTGGCGTTTTCCTTGTAAAAACCAGTAACTCTTGTTCTGTTCAAGATATGGTTGTGATCATCTAGATGGGAGTACGTTGAGGGAACCTGAGGGCTGGGCGGCTGTGGATATAGGGGTTGAGGCTTTCTATCCCTGTTGTCCCTACTGGATCCCAATTTCCTAAAGGCTCTGCGAACCGATCTATCCCTTCATTGGACGCGTTGTTTAGGTAACGATGTGCGCAACGCCCCCTTTTTCTTACCCCCTTAATGTTAGGGCTATGATGTTAACCTTAGACAGAAGAAGAGCGGTTAGGGGGCAGGTACCAATTCTAACCTCCGGGCCCACGACCTGGTCGGTCATCTGGTGGTAGTAGAAATACCTGGAAAGACTTATTACTCATCCCAATCACCAGTACCGCTGGAGAGGGAAGCCCCAGCTGCCAACATACTGATCTTGGTCACAGAGTCACATGCCAGCCCCTCAGTTGGAACTGTGGTGGTAGAGCATACCCTGCTCCATGGTCTTGGCATGTGAGGTCTGCTTTGAACTCAGACACCAACTCAGTCTTGCTGAACTGCTTTGAACTCAGTCTTGTTGGTTGAACTTCTGCTAGAAAGTTCGGCCTAATCTGTGGTGTTTTTAGACAAAAAGTTACCCTGGGACCAACTCTCCTGGGGCTCCAGAATGGTGAGTTGCTTCCACTCCCTCCACTTTCGACATGAGTGGTGAGAGGTTTTGTTGGTGGTTGCTCAGTCATTCATGGGTTGGCTCTCCTTGGAAGTGAAAAATCCATTATTATAGGAGAGTATGGGAGCAGCCTGGGTCCTCAGAATGCCTATAACCTAATGCAGGATAGGATTTTCTTAATAACGCCCCTCATGGGAAATTTCAAGTACTAACCTATCAGTGTGATCACTTCAAGGCTCTGCCCCAGACGTGTGAGGGTCTCCAGGCGAAAATGGTGACCTCTGTTGGGCAGATAAGTTACTAATTCCACTATAGGATAGAATAAATTCCACTCGTGCCTTTCAAGCCTCTCTTACGAACCTCACGAGTAATTTCACCGGGAGCCTGACTTTTGATGCGCTGTGTCATGACACTTCCCATGAGCCAGTAGGGAACACTTTGTAGTCATGTGACACGCTCTGCATTGAATTTGTTAGTAAGTGAGCCTTCCTGACTCTGCTCCACAAATATTTAGCAACATCTTGAAGGTAGTGAGAGACAGTACTGCCAACAGTTCTGTTAGAGAAGGGAGATTCTTCAGGAGTACGACGATAGGGATGTTATAGTGTGGTTGCAGTAAGATAGCCTCAAGCACTGCATCATACTACGAAGAGGGGGAGGAGAATCAGCTGGAAATAAATAATGAATTGTTCGAACGAGGAATCAAGGCTAACAACTAGCACTTGAAGGGGGAGTTCACAACTTAAAACGAAAGTAATCATCTAATTCATAATATAGTACAGAGTAAATAATGAAGGGGAATTTGTGACAAATCAAAAAATAAATAGTTGAAAATAAATTAATAATAAAGCTCCCTAACTTTGGAAAATCACGGGAGACGTTAAATACAAGTATTTTCTTCGAATACAATAATTAAAAAACAGTCTTAGTTGAGCCACAAGTCATCATCATGATATAAAAGCACACATGGATTGAGCACTAAGTAACACCAATTCAGAAGTGGCTGGCAATTCTAGGTTTTGTGGAAGTGAAAATAAAGGTGTTTGGTGCTGGTGCACAATGGCGGATCCAGAATCATTTCCTATATTTTGGGATTTTCAATGCGATCTTACAAAATGTAAATCAGCAGGAGCGATTAGAAGTGTAATTATCAGGTGCTAAATCAATGGATACTCTTGTTCTTTTTTCAAATTAGACACAAAGGAACTTGGGAACAGAAATTTAGGATCAAACCTAAAGCCGGTTTTCTAGGTTTCCCCAACCTAAACTTAGAACACACGAGATTAACCATGTTTGTCAGTTTATTTAGGAAAACAACATACATACTGCCCTACTCATCACTTTAAATCAAGTAATATTTTCAACTGCACCAATAATTACTAAACAGACGTTTATTCAACTAAGAAGATGGTGATATTCGTCAACTATTTGTGATCCTTCAGCTAAAGACAAAATTCCGTAAATCCTAAACTCCACAAAAACAAGGGATTTCTATATCTACCTCTCGCGCTAGATTCCCAAATTCCCTCCCCCGAATAATTGCTGGATCCGATGGTGCATTAAGGGTGTGTTGAGGAATGGAAGTCTGGAAGAAACAGAAATGAGAGAACAAGCTTCCGTACTTCGTCCGGTCACTTGAGAGCACAAAAATAACACCAAGAGCTGTTGCCGCTGAATTGAACTTGAGGCAACTTCAATCAAAATTGGGTTGCTTCTATGGCTGTTCTCAGAGAACTGCCTTTTTGCCATACATTTCAAGGACAGCACCAACGTTATCCATGTTTGTGCCTACCAACTAGCCAAATAAAATTGTAGTTAGTTGAGTCAAGTCATCGCATCATGGGTCTCTTAAAGTTTTCAAAGAACCAAGTACGCTTAAAATAGAGAAAATAACAACAGAAAGAACCAATAGATGAATAATTAATGAAAACGAACGCATGTACATAATGAGTAAGTTCAACTCTACAATTCTAGAACCAGGCGTGCAGCGTGACCTACCAGAAAGAAATCAGCAACTACGAATGTCGAGTCAACTCAACTTCAGAAAGTTCATAACTGGGCACATGGAAAGGAACAAAAGCAGGAAGACGGAAAACAATCTGATTGGATGTTTGGACAACAGTTGAGTTTCGAGGCCGCTATGATGTCAGAGTTTGAGAATCTGTCGAGTGTGTACGACGCGCCGAACTTATTTTGTCTGTGGAACCTCTTGATTACAGCCTATTTCATGTTATAATTTCGTCCTCCTGCACATGCCGATGATGTGATTATTGTTGCCAAGAGCCTAGGAGGTGTTCCGTGTGACACCTTCTGGACAATCTGCTAGAAAATGGACTTTCGTTTGATGAAGACAAGATAACAGAGGTGGACCAGTGTTGATCATCTTGGCGAGTACAATCTTGAGGGTGAGAGAAGCTTTATAACATGAAAGTCGAGGTTCACAGTTGGATTCTAATGAGAGAATATTGGATGGTTGGCAGCATTGAACGGTCTGTGCCGAATCCATGGTCCTACTTATTGGGCCAACTGATATTTAAATACCAATTCACCAGATATGCAATTTTTCTATTTTTGTAAATCACGTTCATTTAAAGCTTAGGCGTTTTTGAAAATTTAGCTTCAAATCACTATTTTTTCACCATCCCTCCTTGCCAGTATTTCATGGGTGAGCAGGTAAATTGGCTATTAAATAATCTTCCTAGTGTATAACTAGCGATAACAATTAACACTTGTTGACCACCACGGCATTTTGTGAAGAGTACAAGATATTATCAAGGTTTTGTAAATTTCGTAGAATAGAGCAATTGTACAGTCAGTGGCAACGTTTATATTTAAAAACATCCAAAAATTAGAATATTTCTCGTATTGCTCATTTCGTTCTGATTTTCTAACTAGAGTAACATCTGCGAGAGGAAAAAATACGAATCACATGATGACAATGATATTCAAGCTTCAATGTTCGAGGTAAAGGAAAATCCAAGCTACCGATTGCTTCTTCTACCCTATCAGTACATAACCCAGTACCTAATTACTTGGATGCAGGTACACACGGTAGGTACACTACACGAGGAAGAAATACCTCCATAAGCATCATGAATACACAAAAATACCTTTCATAGATAGTTGATGACACTGTTGGGAAACAAAGGACCGAGTAAGTTCCAAACTTGTATCATGAAAGTAGGACTTGGATTCATTGGGTTTGATTAGGGGCATTTGTTCGAGTTTGGAGCTATCAGAGATGCTAGACGTAGCTGAAGGATCATCCGAGCCTGTGGTCACCACACTACACCATGTCAAGAAATTGAAGGATCGCTGAACTGACATAGCAGTTCCAGGAGCCAGAAAGCCAAGATGAAAGATGGGTCACCTTTGTAAGGACTATAACTGGCTGAGGTACTATGAGCAATAACTAAGTTCTGCTGGGAAGCCTACCAGGAGGTCGCGTGACGCCCTAGCCTGATGGATTGCAACAAACCTTAGACTTGACTCAAATGAACCCCACGACTTCACTGCTTCCCATATTATTCTGCCATTCTGAGAAGATGATGAGTTGCAGGGTGACCAAGACTGTTAACCCTCCAAGGGTCGATTCCACAACTGATTTCCAACAAAAAATTTCCTTTGAGTATTTTTCGTGTTTTCTTACACCACTAAAATGGCTACAACTCTCTCAATTTGCAATGCAAACACTACATAGCCCCCCCCCCCCTTCCATTATGCAGCCTGCTTTCATCCGACCCCAGAGTCTCATGCCGGAACGATGATTTCGACTGTAAAAATCTTTTGATTATAGCCTGGAAAAGCTGGGATTTTGGGCAAATTTTTGGGCGTACGGGTTTTTAACATTTTGTTTCAATACTCAACGCACCTTAAAAAAACAGTAATTTTTTTCAAGTTTGAAATTCCTAGGTTTTGTTCAGTTTTTGCCTACTTGACCTACAAGTAGTTAAGGTACAGGGTGGCTGAAGACGCCCATGTTTGTATCAGCTGGGGATTTGGGAGTGGGGGTCTGACAAGGTCACTGACCCATTCCCCTTGTAGGGTAGGATGGGAAGTTCAGTAATCATGCCTGTGTGAAGCGTTCAGCATCGGTCCTTCGTCGTGGAGACCTTTTTCAAGAAAAATGAGTGTTTCGAGGCTACCCGCGCCTTTTGCACTCACTTTAACCTTCTTCCAACGAATCGACTGATTTCGAAGTGGGTTGCCGACTTTCATCGAACAGGTAATGTTGCCACAAAGATTGCATGGTCGACTGCGTACTGCGGTGACCCCTGAAAATGTGGATCGAGCCGGAGTGTCAGAACAGAGCCCTCAGCGGTCGATGAGACATCGCGCTCAAGCAGTCGGAATTAAGCGTCGTTCTCTTCAATTAATTATGAAAAAACATTTAAATTTTCATCCCTTCAAGATTAAGATTGTCCAGAAGCTCATGCCAACTGATTATGGTCAACGTGAACGATTTTGCCGGAGGACCCACTTGCGCTAATCTTGACATCAGACGAGGCACATTTCCACTTTGATGGCTACATTAACAAGCAAAATTGCCTATATTGGGCATCGGATAAACCAAGGGAACTGCACCAACAGCCTCTCCACAGCGAAAAAGTTACAGTGTGGTGCGCATTTTCAAAGGTGGGGATAGTGAGGCCTTTCTTTTTTGAACATGAAAGAGGAAGAGCAGTCACTGAATTCAGAGCGCTATGTGGCAACGCTGCAGGATTTTTTCTTCCCTTACCTGGAGGAGAATGAATGGGATACCGAGAACATTTGGTTTCAACAGGACGGGGCAACTGCACACACGGCGAGAATTTCCATGGATATTGTCCGCCAAACATTTCCCTGAAAGTTGATTTCGCGACACAGTGACATTCCATGGCCTCCGCGCTCGCCCGATCTCACTCCCCGTGATTTCTTTTCACGGGGCTACCTGAAGTCCAAGGTTTATGTGGATAAACCACGAACTCTTCAAGACCTCAAAGATGCGATCACACTTGAAATTGCCGCCATCCCGGTGGAAATGTTGGATAACGTCATGAGCAACGCCGAAAGGCTGGACCAGTGCATTAATCAGCAAGGGCGCCATCTACTTAGCACAATATTCCATAACTGATTTTTTCTTACTGTACAATAAACTTCCTGATATCTCCAAAATTAAAAATTTGGCGTCATTTTAAAAAGTGGGCGTCCGTTTTCAGCCACCCTGTAGAAAATACGGGGAAATACTTGGAACTGAAGAAACCCCAAAAACAAAATTGTTAAAAAGAAATTGGAAAGAAGAATTTATGTTGGAAATAAGTTGTAGAATCGACCCCTAGAGGGTTAACAGTCTCAAGTGTAGACACCCTGTAAAATGCACTTGGCACAGAACTGGTTGTCGCGGAATATTACGCAACATTCCATATGAGCTGGTAATAAGAAATGATGTCAATGCCCTGGGTGTTACTCTGGTAACAAATTGACGGTTAGTCAAGTAACGAAACTCTCGTTGAATAATCACATGATTAGTTGACAAAATAAGATTTCACGCAGGAAATACGATTCTCTTGCAAATACGCTACTCGGAGGAGAGTAAATTTGCACTGTTCCAAGAGGAACAAGGAACAGCGATACAGACAAATACAAGTTGATACAGACAACAAAATGAATCTTGAATGCTACTAACGCTTGCTCAACAATCAAGCCGTACTCTCGTGACACCCACCATGAATACACCATGTTTTAATACAATAATTACTTAATAATAAATTAAAACGACAAAAAATGAAGAGTTTCGTAATCCACAACTAATATGTAAGTAATTTCAGGCTGATTTTATTTGACTTAGTGAATCTTCAAGCTTCTTTCAGCACAATCATGTACCTTTCTAAACGCAAACGAATTTATTTCTCGGGAAGGCTATGTATCAGAGATAGCTCAGGATTTTCCACGTCAATAAGTGAAAATTGTCAATGAAATAATAACTACCTAGTGAATTGTGAAAAGAAGTTTTTCATGACCTTCAAAATATAGCTACTAAATTTTTAAATCTAAACAGAGATCCTACATGAAACTTACAAGAAAAAATCAACTAGAATAACTTCTAAATAGAAAATATAGTCGACTCATAGGTATCAGATCTTCTATGAAAATGTTCATAAATCAATTACATGAACCGACCTGCGTTACTATCAGCAGGAAAGGAAAGAATATCGAGGGGGTGACTTCAACGAAGTCGCGGAGACCCATTCCAATAAAAACAGGGTAATTGGTAATGTCTATTTTTTTATTTTCATTTGAGACATATTCAAATTTTAGGCAGTTTTTATTGGGATGTGGTGAATGGGGGGGGGGGGGAGCATCTTAACAATCCAATACTGCGAGTATGCTCTGGGCTGAAAAGGCATTTTAGGTTAGTTCCAACAGGATGCACGCAGTTGGACAGCAACCGCCTTCACAGCCTTCTAAATCATCATCCAACGGTCGACAGTTCAACAGCTTTTAGCAGTCCAGTTATTAAGCGTTACACAAACAGGAGCTCGCGTCACTCTTGAATTTCAGATATAGCATTTTCCAGTTGAATTAAACCTTTCCCCAATACAATTAAACTTTTTTTTTTACAAAATAATTAAATTTTTTCTGAAACAATTAAACTTTTAGCGGGAAAATAAGGAATTGCAAGTATATGAATCGCGAAGCAGTTTAATCATGAATTAGGTTGAATTAATTGCAGATAGTAGATTCTGATGAACTTGATTCACTTTCGATTACATCTTAGCGCCTTCTCTCAACAACAATAATTGAACTTGAGCTAGAATCGGTAGCACTCATGATCATTCGTTTGGACAGAACCGTAGGTACAGCAGAAAGTGGTATGCAGCTAGGAGAAACTGTGGTCAAAGGACGTTGGGTCATTAAGGAGGAATAGACGACGCATACCGAAGGAAGGAATCCCTTCCAAATGATATCACTCGGAAGGGATTCAACAGTGGTGTCATCTTCATGCTCACTGACATTTCACTGGTCGCTACGTCGTTTATTTATTTTCTGTTACAACCCCTTCTTTTGAAAGGTTAATTGTTTCGGAAAAAGGTTTAATAATTTTGGAAAAAAGTTTAATTGTATTGGGGAAAGGTTTAATTCATTTGGAAAAAGGTTTAATTCAACTGGAAAATGCTATAGATTATCAGAGTCTGAGAGGAGATCCCGTTTTTACCATATTTTTGAAATGGTGACACCTAACATAAATCTTATATGTACATAATATTAACGAGTTAAACTTTAGGAATCTTTAGAATAATCCAAAACGGATTTCAGAGAAGACCATTTTCGATCTTGACAATTTTGAGGCCACAGCAATAGTTAATATTTTTCGAAAATTCGCTAAGAGAATTGAATTATCAAAAAACGTAGGCAGATTGGATTTTGTGGTGAATCGAAGTGAAGTTATCGAAAGAGCAGGTTATGATAGCGGTTTCGAACGAGACTCACATCTTAACAGAACGCCTTGGAGTTGTTCGACTGAAGTATGCTGTTAGAATAGCAGTTGACTTGATCTGTCAGACAGCTCGACTTTAGGAACAGGGGTTAGTGCAACTGCACACGCACCTGTCGGTTTCTGTTCTACTGAGGTTCCTGTTGCAACTAATCTTTTTACTGTCTTCTCAGGCTCTAGACTGTATCATTCTCCCCACGTTGGATCACTCGCTTTGATAAGGGATTCCATTTCATTTGATGAAATACATCTCAGTAATAGTTTCGGTACAGGTTTCACACACCTAGTATGAAAAGTGGTTCAGGTTCTAGACGGAAAATCAAATGGGGAACTTTGTGAAGTTAAAATGCGGCATGAGTAATTTGATAGCTCCATCGAGTCATGTAGCCCCTCCCTCTTCATCTGCACCCATTAAAATAAAATAATACTATGTAGGGAATTCACTGTGTCCTAAAGTCTAATACTTTTGTTTTACATTGAAAATGCTCGGTGAGTAGGGCTCAGATTTCATTCTAACTCGTAATAGACGAGAGAAATGAGACAATCTTCCTTTCTCGCACCGCGAAGAAAATGGATGAAGTGATACTAGCACACTGTACCTGCACCTCAAGGACACTGTCATGAGATGACGATAAATGAGGATAAATTGGTGAGTATCTAATTTTATTACGTTTTTGCTTCATATCCACAATCAGGGCACCGTCTTGGAGGGAAAAGGAGATATCAGTTGACAAGCATGATCAAAAGCCGAAAAACAATCAGAGCTGAAATAAATTAAACAAGGCTGGGAAGTCAGTGGAGGCACGATGGATCAATCAGAAAACAATTAGAGCAGAATAAATTTACTACACAGAACGGAGAGAAAATCAGTGGAAAAGCTGGATCATTTCAGAAGAAAACAGTTAGGAAATACGGAACCTTGCAGTTTACATCTATACACACACATCAATGCAGAGTGAAATAGTGGGCAATGTTGCAAGAGTGTAGCTGCGGCAACATTGCCCGCTATTTCACTCTGCATTATCTGGATAAGAGGCCTAAAAACATCCATGGTAACACAATTGCAGAGGTTGTGTCTACCTCTATGCTTCCCACACATCGACCTCAAACGTTCTCTATCACAATAGGCCTCGTTAGGAGGAGACTAGCGCGAGCAACAGAGGATGCTACCCAGTTGAAGGAGGAAGCCCGTTAACTTTGGACAGGGGGGGAAGGGAGGGGCTCGTGACGGTGGGCCTCTAGGAACGGGTGACTGTCTGGGGGCACCCTTTCATCATCATGCTGTTGTTGGGAGGCAAATTCATCGTCACCCGCAAACTCCGAGCTTCGTGAAGAGGTTCCACGGGCCCATTAGTGGTTGCCAAAAACTCTATAATCTCAGCTGAACGCCTGGAGAAAATACCATGTTGAGTACCCGGCGGGTAGTCGGTATAAAGAGTTGTTCTCTCCTCCATCTAAAAAGTGCTGGCACCATGAAACGCCCTCTCCTAGATCCAAAGCCTTCTTCTAAACAATTACCAGGTTACGCTCAGGCCACAGTCTCACTAAAGAGATGCTCGAAAGATTCGGGATGATTGATGACAACATGTGCTCCTTCTGTGGAAATGAGATTGAGACCATCAAGCATGTAGTCCTGGAATGCCCAGCGTCCCAGTTACAAAGAGAAGAGCTCCTCAAGGAAATCACCGACCACTCACTACAACCCTTCAACTTAGACACCCTCCTTGCAACTGGAACTGATCCGATCCATTGTGCTCTCTTTAAATTTCTCTCCCCCATAAACTTTAAAGCGTAATTTAATGTATATATCTTAACTTCATAGTAGTTATATAGTTAGTCTTTTGCGAAGCCAATAAAAGGAAAAAAAAGTCTACACTGAGAGCAAAATCCATTTTACCCCTTTTCAAGGTGAAAAATAAGTCCCATATACCAGTTCAATGTTCAGAGTTCTGAACTGCAAGTATTTTCAATGTAAAAAAGAAACAATTAGTTTTAAAGACAAGGCGCAGTTCTCAGAATTGATGAACTGTTTCCCAATGGGGGGTGCACCGGATTTTTTTAAAATTTGTAATCGAAAGTAGACCTCATCCCGAGAATTTTGACGCCAGCCGTTCTCTTTTTGGATGAGTAGATCTTTTTCTATGATTTTTCAAAGTTTCGAATGTTTATGACGTCACGCGCCCCTCCCTGCTAGGCGGGATCCCGCAGCCGACTGTGAAGTCATAAATGTAAGCAACCAGAACTTAAATAAATGTAGATATTACTAATTTTATAATTAGAGAATAAAGAAACATCTTTCTAGCAGTAACACTTAGAATCTTCCATATTTTTCCAGTATTTACAAATCTTTCTCTTATCCTACAACATCTGTCCGATTCACTTTCGTGGGGTTGAAACCGGAGAGGAGGTATAGTAGGTAGGTAACTACTTACATTCCCCCTCTCAAGAAGAATCACTGCTCCTGCAGTGATAAGGAATACAGTTCCGAACAGCAGCAGTTTTTAAATTTCCAACACTTTCTTCATAATAAAGGGTTTTTGGGTAGTTGTTCATCCTTATAACTTTTTTCAGGATGTATGGACCTTTTACGATTGGATCTTTTCCTCTATAACCAGTTTGAACTAGGATGTACCCTCCTTCCTCAAACTGTGGAAGTTGCCTGGGATGACGCTTGTCGAACTGCTTTTTCTGACGTTCATGATATAGGGCTTTGGCTTCATCAGTCAAAGGCTCTTCGGAAATAATTGAAAAAAACTTTGAAAAATCATAGAAAAAGGTCTTCTCACGCTAGAAGGCCGCGGTTGGTGTCAAAATTCTCAGAATGAGGTCTAGTTTAGATTAAAAATAACAATAAACAGTTTTTCCGACCCATGCGCACACCTCATTTTATAAAAGGGTAACATCCTCGAAAATAGTACGAAGATTAGCTGGGTGTTGAGCAAGTAGGTGACGAGTGAGTGTAATAACGAGACCAGTTCAGTTCCACATTCAACATTGAGAAGCCTCTCCACTCATGACGGACAAGAGAAGAAGAAGAAGAAGAGAGGGAAAAAAATGTTGGAGGGCTCAACTGAACCAGAAGAATGCAACTGGATTGGTCCAACTCAGAAACCGGTGGAGTGTGTACAGCAAGAGAAGGAGTTCAGAACTACAAACCTTCAAGGATGCTCGATTCAAGGAGCTTGAAAGGGCTATCACGGTCCTCACCAAATTTATAGATATCCACAGCAGGGATTACTCTCACCTATATTCACTCTTCTCACAGAAATGAATCTTACCCCAGCAATCCAACGGAAAAATAATAGATCACACAGAGACAAAAGAATTGCAGGTAACATAAGAAGACAGACAGCTCTAGAGCAGAGGTGTGAGGAACCAAGTTTCTTCCCTAACTCAAGTGAACGTTGCTTCCGACATACCCAGATGAAAATACATCAGCAGTCCAGCAACACGTGGGTTTACATGCTTCAGGACGAACTGGTGCAAGTCCCGCGCAAATTCCGAGGGCACCAGATTTCGGCCATTTATGACCAAGACATGACAACCGGGCTTCGACAGGAGATCTTCCAGCAACCTCAACAGTCACGTTGAAGTTACTCGCAAAGAAAAAACGGAATATGGATGTTACTCATTAATTTAAACGATCAGTATGGCAACAGGCGCTAAAAAATGGCAGACCTCAGAAATATATTTGCACTTCAACCCTGTAAGAAATTTATGAACTTTCGATTTTGAAAAGCTTCAACCCCAAATAATAAATATTAACGTTACGGTTCGTACCATAATAACGTCACTTTTTCCTTCCCCCTAAACGTTGTTTATCGGTAATTGAAAGCTTCAAACTTTTCAATAAAATAACGAACACAGTCTAACGTTGAATTTTTAACACAAATACGTAAATAATTTTTAATTAAAAAATAACTAATTCCACTTCAAGCAAATTGACAAAACATTACACGGCGTTTTTCAACTTACGTGCTAAGAAATAAACGACTGTTAGTGTGGGTACTGTATAAATTAATAACTTCGACAACGTATTATGTTTCGAATCGCCTCTTACAGTTCAAAATAATATGACTTGAACCAAAAACATGAAAATTAATCGTATCCGAGAGGTAGGAAAGGGAGGGGTACATAATATTATAAAACTATAATTATCCTATGACATTGAATGATAAACGAACGTTATGACAATACGCAGAAAAAGTGGATTTTCACAATCATTTCTTCAAAGAACTTTTTCTTTTTGGCCTATTATTTCATTCAAATGGCTACTGGCGTTTCAAACACAAAGAAAACAACGGAAATTCAGGGCGGCTAGCCCTTCCGCAAATTTGAGCCAAGTCTCTTCTCAAACGGTTATTTCTCCCACCCCCCCAATTGATTTGTTTTATCGAGATTAGTCGTCGAGGTCGTCGGGTTCTGAGTCTTCTTCCACGTCGGAGGTTGAGTTGCGGAGTTTTTTCTTCTCTATTTTAGAAACCTCCACGTCTTCCTTCGTCTTCTCTTTTCTGAATTCGTAGACGAGTGGGTATATAGTTTCTATAGCGCGCTGCACTTCACTAACGCTGGGAGCTAGAAGTGGAAATCATCAGGTGTGAGAGCAGTGTACTACCCTAACCAGAAATAGCATTCTGCCGACATACGAGGGCTGTGCAAAAAGTAAGATTCCCTATTTTATATCTCCGCTCCAGAGCGCGGCAAAAATCTGAAACTTGGAGGGATATTCCGTGCAGGTGTTGTGGTCACACTGATTTTTTGAGCGACATTCTAAAGTAACCTGGTCGACCGTAGCAGTCTTGTAAACATGGCGAGTAACGAGGTCCCCGTGTCCACCTTTGAGCTCCGCGCGATTATTCGTTTTTTTTTCGTTGAAAGGAAAAACCGGAACTGAAATTCATAAAGAATTAACGGGAGTGTATGGTGAGAAGTGTATGAGTGTGCAGAAAGTTCGGAAATGGCGTGAAAGTTTCGTAAATGGACGTGTGAATGTGAACGACGAACCGAGGTCTGGTCGACCGTCAGCCGCGCGCACTGGTGAATTGTTGACACTGGTGAATCAATCCTTGAAGAGGATCGTCGGCTCACCATCGACGAAATTTTTGAAAAACTTCCTCCATCAATGAAGGAGACAACATGTCGAAGGTCAGTGGGTACCATTGTTTCTGAAGACCTTGGTTTTTCGAAGGTTTGTGCTCAATGGGTCCCTAGGCTGCTGAGTGATGAGCACAAGCGAAACCGGGTGGCGGCTGCTGAAAAGTTTTTCGAAATGTTTGAACTGGAAGGTGACTCAATTTCTCAAAGAATAGTCACGGGGGACGAAACGTGGTTTCACTACACCAATCCTGAAACGAAAATCCAGAGCAAAGTATGGAAGACGAAGGACGAGCCAGCACCAAAAAAGGCCAAAGTTGTGCCGGGAAGCTCATGACCACGGTTTTTTGGGATGCGAAGGGGGTTTTATTGGTTGACTACCTTGATCGTGGCTCCACAATTAATGCTGCAAGGTACTGCGAAGTCCTAACGCGTTTAAGAGCAGCCACAAAACGGAAACGACCCAATATGCTTTCCCAAGGGGATCTCCTCTTTTGCGACAACTCGCGCCCTCATTCTGCTCACCAGACCCAGGAACTCCTCGAAAAATTCAATTGGAACGTTTTCCCCCATCCCCCGTATTCCCCAGATCTCGCACCGTCGGATTATCACCTCTTTCCGAAGTTGACACCTGGGACACCTGGGAGGCCAAAACTTCTCCAGCGACGCGCAGCTGAAGACAGCGGTTGAGAAGTTCCTACGGGAGGTGGGCACGCCCAGCTATGAGGAAGGTCTGTGAAAGCTCGTGCCGCGGTTTACAAAATGCATTGAAAGAAATGGGGGGTATGTGGAAAAATAGTTTAAAAACCTGTAGAATCTGAAAAAAAAATAAATAAAAATAAAAAAGTTGATTAAACGTTGTCTACTAACTTTTCAGCCCAGGGAACCTTACTTTTTGCACAGCCCTCGTACATGATAAACATCTTTACTGAGTGTCAGAATGTGAAACACGCTCAATCGAGAGATTCCATTTGCCAGGTGACGTCAGAGTTTGTAGAGAGCTCTCCCGCCAACATGTATGGAACAAGCTTTAGCCACCAATCCTCCTAAACCGACTTTGGCTTACCCAGCTGATCACGAAGTATAGTTTGTCATTCGAATTCTGTGACGGAGAGGCCACCTGTGAAATCCCAGCTTTGTGGGGCAACCAGGAGCGAATTTAGCTCACCCAGCTGATCAGGGAGGAGAATAGTTTATCATTCGAACTCTCCAAGAGAGGATACCTGAGAAATTTCAGCTTCGTGGAGCCACCAGGGGTAAATTTAGCTCATCCAGATGACCAGGGAGGACATAGTCTGTTGTCATGTTATTTCAACATTGTTGTATATGTGTTGCGTTCATCTTCCTTTTCTATTCATTTCGGTTTTTTATTATTTTTTATATTTTAGGAGAAATTGATAAATTACAGTGAGAAGGAATATAGCCATCACAACCGATAATTTTTTTCTTTCGATATCAATATTTTCCTTTCGATATTCGATAATATCGCAAGACAAATATCGGAAACATCGAATCGTCACTAGACAGCCCCGTGGTTCACATTTATGAAACATTTTGTTTTAGAAACTTGAAAATAGTTAGTCCAAGGCTAAATCATGTTCCGTGCTAAAATAATAAAACGTTGTAAACCTGTATCAGAAACTACCGATAAATTGTAAAGCTTCCATCGAAACTGTAACTGTTGGAACCATTCCTGGAAATCACCAGGACTGACACATCCCTACCACAGTGGCTAAACTGTGAAATTAGAGCTGACTTCAGAGCATTTGCATATAATAATATCTACCGTACCAAAAACAGGTCGATGGTAAGAAAGGAAGAAACAAGATTGTGATACAAAAGTGGAAAGACTCACCAGTCACTGTGATTGAACCAGTAGAGAAGATTTTCAGTGTTGCTTTGGGATTTTTAAGCTTATATGTCACACCAGGATGAAGTTCTGGTTCATACCTGAAAACAGTTCGTCATAACTAGAGATATTCTGTATCAAACCCACCATAATTTATGTAAAACGCACAAACTATAACACAACAGTCTGTACAGTTTGTATACACAAGTCTGTTAGTTACCATACAATAGTTATTGGAGAGTTGTGGGTGCTAGCAGAACGGAATTTTGTTTTCAGTTGCTAAGGAGGTATGAAACTATTCGAAGAACTGAAAGAAGCGAGAGCCAATCAGGGGGGCCCCCCGGACTGAGACTAGCACACTCCAGAGGCAAAGAACCAAAGAGCAATCCCACCGTATCAGAGTCCATAATACTTCATTAACCAAGATGTGTAAATATTTTTAACGAACCTTTTAAGAAGGAACTAATTGCTCTTAACTAAAATAAAAAAGTGTACAATACAAATACAAAATGTTGTTACTAATTGAACACAATATAATAGGGTGTTACACAAGGTGAGTATAGGAGGTACTCACACTCCTAGGCTGGGAAGGGACGTGACGTCACCAGAGTCCTCTGGTGCGCCTGACTCCATTCGCCTTACCGCATTTCCCATTTTAGAAATTTGGAAATTTCCCCGATGGAATTTTGGGAAAATACTTGTAAAATTTACTTAAAATTGCTATCCAGGGCAAAGTTAGTACCTAATACAAGGTCGGGTTTTGATGGGAACTCTCATACTCAGAGTTCTCATACATTTGTTCATTTGCTCAATGCCCCAAAGTTATTCACAGTTCAAAAATTGAAAAATTAAGTTGGAAAACCTAAAAAATTTCATCAACTGGTATTAGTTACCTCGGATTAAATTCTTCGAAGGTTCGGCCTGTCAAGGAATGAAGAGAGAGGGAGAGAATGGGGAAAATCATACTTCATTGGGTTACGGATCAAAATTTGAAAAATTAACGGTATGCTCCATAACAAACAATGAAGGGGAAAAAGCAACGGCACAAGGGATGATCCCCAAACCGTTTTATTAAGGCTGATGAAGGCAACGTATTTGCCGAAACACGTACCCACCGACAATAATAAATTCAATAATAGACTCCAAAAACTACAACTATGGTGGTTACTAAAACTAGTAAAAATATGGTTGGTAGGTAGTGAAAATGGCAAAGCTGTGGTCTTTGCAAGCGAGATATCCATAGAAAAATAATAAACCATTGTATAATAATTTGCAGCGTTTTAATCTAGAATCAGCAGTCTCAAATAGCCGCCCTGCAAAATTTCAGCTTCTTGGGGCCACCAGTTACGAATTTGGCTGACTACTCGGACATAAAAACAAAGAAACCATGTCAAACTTGATAACGCTTTTGTGTGGAAATTAAATTTGCGACAAAATTTTGGATTGACCCCAGAAATAAGAAAAATATTCTGTCAAAAAGAAAACAAATAACAGATTTAAATTTGAATAACTCACTCTGCTTCCCTGTGCCTCTCTGAGAACAATGTGATCTTGATGGCAAAAGGCATGGAGCAAGTACCAAGAACGTTGACGATTCTGTAGTTGGTAAACCTGCATTTGAAGCCTAGTTTCTGAAGAGCGCGGGCAAATCTACGAGCAGCAACACGAGAGGCCGCCTCGGACGTCGCCCCTGTACAAGTGACTTTTCCCGAAGACCACATGGAGGCAGTGGTGTAGGGCTTGCGGAGCTTCATTGTCAGCATCTGCAACATCAAATATGTAAATTTCCCTGATCCATGGGGATGTAATTTAGTTTGCTTCCTGCCCAAGTTGGTTTGTTCTTATTGTATTCAGTTGGCTGTTGTTACAACACACTTGCAGACATTCAAAGCTCAAGGATTGAAATGGTTGTACGATATACTGTATGGTTGAAAACCCCAAGAAGATCCCGAATTAAATCCCTATAATAGAACATGAAAAAACTTTCAGCCAACAGAAACACCAATATGTACAGAGAGAGTAGAAGAAAAGCCCAGTTCGTCTGCTGCTGCACTGCATGACTCAGTAGATGGTAAAGAACAGTGCTCCGAAAGCCTCATATCATCCCAAAGGGTAGAATGGGCTTCTGAAGGCATTGGGGCCCGTGACTACCAGAACTTCCAAGCTGTCCACATGGCAACACTGCCAACTGGGGTACAGTGTTCAAGGGGTAGTCGTGGGATGCCAACGAGTAACGAGTATCGTACAGATGCCCTTCTTTGCTGCGCCTGTCGGAGTGTACAAGATAATCTGTATCATGTAGAGCAGCAGTGTCCTCGGACTTTTCTACGTCATGATGCAGTCACCAAGCAGATAGCAGGTGCTTTGTCTAGCAATGGGATGTGTAGAGGGAGAGATTGTAACACATGCCGAGTAACCAGGGTAACAAGCCCGACATTGTTGCCATCAAGCCTGTCAATGAAAGCTTGGACATGGAGCAGACTTGGCAGGCTAATAGAGGAAAGTATGACAGAAATGATTGATGGCAAGCAGTGACGAAGCTAAAAGGAGTGGCTCCCAACATCAGGGGATGGCTGCAACCTTGTCATGGCGCAGGGTGTGGTGTGTGCAGGTGGGCATCTCAGTAGGTATACTCCATGGTTTCACCATCCGTGTCCTGCTAGGCTCATACCTCAACAGGCGGACTTTTTATAGAGGCACTTCCCTTCATCTCTCTCTCCCACCCCACTATCCCTCATCGCTAGGGCTGGAGTCAAATGAGTCCTGGGTGTCCTCTCCATTATCATTTGATTTGTTTCTTTTATTCGTATTTATGGCGTACCACCTCCGTCAAAAACCTTCTGTCTCTGAGGGGAAATAACTCGAAAATATCTGAGGCTCATCCATACCAACATATTGAGTAGATATTACTCTACTGCAAACAACCCCAAAAGGCTATAAACAAAACGAACAGATTTTTGATCATTTGGACACCCACTCTTGGGTAATTGGTTTTTTCAGGTACAGCGTAAAATTTGCCTTTAACTTCATCCTTTTTGTTTCCAAATATACGAGTTGGACCATTAATGACGCTACATCAGATCATCGTCAATGTAGTTGAGAACATCATGGAAGACATTTCTCCAGTCCAGCAATCTCCGCTCAAGTATTTCAGGCATTAATTTTCCGCGTTAATTAACACTAACAGTGCGATATAATTGAAAACAGAGATGCGAACAAAACAGAACTAACTAGAATATAAAAAAATCGACACTATAGAGAATTTTCCAGATGCTACATCTGATCCTAAACTAAAGCAAAGACAATGGGATATTCCGGATAATTGGTTAGTCAAAAAATGTAGGTAACGAAGAGGGGAGTACATAAGATCATAAACAATGTCTCATGAAGTGGATCGGGTTCTATCCTCATATTCGGTAACAATCAAGTCCCAAAACAATGTAAGAATCTTTGTAGACACAACTTGGCATAGAAACTACCTTATAAAACCGAAACCCGTACAGTATAATATACTGTACATATTATGTACATTGTGGACTGAGAATCCTTCATCATAAACCTTTCACACACTGTCACTGGCGATCCAAAAAACGGAAATTGTACTGCTAACCACAGCGCGAATTGAGAGATCTATACCTATGAATGTGGATGGGCAGGAAATCATCACCTCTCCAGCCATTCGCTACCTTGGTTTGATGCTGGACGGGAAACTAAGCCTCTGGAGGCACATCAGTGGAGCAGCAGATAAGGCTGCAGAATCTGCAGAATTTACAATATCTGATATTGTAAATAAGCTGAGCCAACTAATGGCAAATCTAGGGGGCCCATCACCCGTTAAGAGGAGACTCCTTATGCGAACTGCAGAGGCAATTATTCTGTATGGAGCAGAAGTGTGGGCAGACTCCCTTAGGTACCAAAAGTACATGGCACGTATGGAAGCTATACAGAGGAGAGGAGCTCTGAGAATCAGTAGTGCATTTAAAACTGTCTCAGGTCCAGCATCACAAGTGATAGCGGGAACTATCCCAATATACCACCAGGCACTGGAGCGTAAAAGGATAAGAATGAGGAAGGCAGAGGCAATTTCCATAATAAAGAAGGAAGAGCGGGAGGAGACCATCCATAGGTGGCAAGCAGACCTTGTCTGTGAAACCCGTGGAAGGTGGACAGCCCTCATAATTGACGATCTGAAGGCTTGGTTGGAGAGAAAACACGGAGAGGTGAACTATTACCTGACTCAATTCCTCTCAGGGCATGGATACTTCCGCTCCTTCTTAGTAAAGAACGGGAAAGCCACTGACCCAGAGTGCAGATACTGTGGGGATAGAGGGGGATGATGTCTGCCACACCTTCTTCACATGCCCTCAATGGGAGGGTATGAGGAGTGCGGAGAGGTCATCGGAACGTTGCGTCCACAGACAATCATGCATGAGATGATTAAGAACAAGTCGAGCTGGGACGCAATGGCAGTAGTATTTGTCACATCAGTCCTCAAAGCAAAAAAGCTGGATGGAAGATGGGAGGAAGAAGATGAGGAATAGAGACCAGAAGTAGGAGCAGCCATTTGGCACAAAAAAGGGCTCACCCTGAAGTAATACTGTACAAGTGGTTCCGGGGTGATCCTAATACGTATTCAAATTACATGTAATGGTAACTTGTTAGTGACTTGTTGTTGACAAAGTAATGGGTCCTTCCAAATACCCATTAAAGAATCTATTTTCATTCCCATCACAGGAATTTTATGCAATTTTGAATGTATGTTTGGTAGGTATGAGAATAGTTTGTAGAGTAACCTAGGTAGAGGTATCGAGATTTTACGAATTATTATTGTCTATTGGCACAGATAAATATAAATTTTGACAAGGGGTTTGAAAAATTAACAATTTTTAAATGATTCATGGTAATTAAAAAAAAAAACATTACATGTGATTGGAATAAGTAATAGAAAAAAATCATTACCATTACAGGAAGAGTAATGGGGTATTTCGGTGGGTCGGAAATTCAGGTTTTTGACCTCAAATTTGGATTTAGCACCATTGAAAACCTATATACTCCAACTTTTAGCCCAATGATACTATAACATGTGGTAGAAAAATTAAATAAAGAGATCACACGTTTGAAAAAAAGGCGGGCCGCCATAAATGCACACACACTACGCCGCGTGCATGTGTGAGTCGTATTTTGTAGTATCCAAGAGATTCTCCAAGGGTTTCATCTCTTCTCTGTGCATGGATACTTTTTCAAAGAGTTTTGGCTAGCTACGTCACACCATTCAAATATTCCTTAGCTTTCCTTAGCTTCTCTGATTTTTTAAAAACATTTTCTCGACAAACAGACCCGATTACCGTTATTCCTGAGCCATACTCTTCTGAAAAAAAAAATTGACTGAAATACCCCATTGCAGTTACTTTTTTCCTAAGGTAAAAGGTCCTTTTTTAACAACTCTGCCTTATACTTATACATCCATCTCCTATGGTAGGTAGCCATATCTATACTGCCTATCCCCTTTGAATGCCTATATACTTCCATTCTACCATGGAAACCGAGACATTTTTCGGTGACTTTCGGGAATGAGCCCACCTTCAACAAGATATTCAGCACCATAATATCATTGTTCAGTTTGGGAAGATGAACCAGCCATTACGAAATCGATGTAGAGTGTGGACTCTTGCCCAGTGTGGACTTACCCCATTTTCTCGACGATATTCCACATGTTTGCCAGTGAGGGCGATCTGACGGAGGTTGAGATGGCAACGAACACTAAAACTGCACACCACATTATTTATATGAATGTCTATTTCCGGCTCTTCTGCGGGAGTTTGGTCAGCGGCGTTGGAAACCATTTGCTGCTGCTGAAGAACGAATTGGTCGTTACCCTGAAGGACGCTGGGCACGGGTTTGCTGCAGTCTTGGTTATTGGGGAGGATCTGGTTCACCTCGAGATGTCCAAGGGAGCCGTTCTGAAGTGGCTTCATTCCGTTGCTCCCTTGTACAACTGCAGCCATCACCTGGTAACAAGCAAGAAGTCAAATTCTATAATCAAAGTGGTTCCAACGTCGAATATCGAGTCGAAACAATAGGTTGGATTATTCACTCAACGTGTTAACTTTCGGCTCAGAGGATTGCATTACAACCATTCCTGAGAGGAGACTGAATGGGGAAAAAGAAGTCACCAAAACTGTTTCAATACCACTATATTGAAGAACCAAAACAACCAATAAGTGACTTATCTACGTACCTGACTGATCTATGTACCTATGTACCGAATTCAATGTAATTCTATGTTCTATGTAAGAAAAACTATTATCAAGAGTATAGTCGCAAGCAATGGATATGGGGGATGTCTCATTGATTCCATATGGAATAAGGTTCTTAGGAAAAAGTGTAGAGACGGGGTTTTTAATTTGGTTAGAGAAGTTGTATTAGAAGAGAAAAAGTGGATTACCGAAGACCTTAACCGTTACACCCTGTATATACATATGATTTTTGGAAAAACTTCAGGGATCGTTTCAGAATGTTCCAAAACGAATTTCAGTGTAAATTTTTTTCGAAAAAGTCGATTCTAAAAATTTTGAGGCCATTGCAATGGCTTCATTTTCCTTGAAAATTCGCTAAAAAAAAGTCTGCCAAGTGGGTGTGGCACAGAGCTTCCTTGTATCCATAACCCGATTATATAGATGATCCGATGCGTAGTAGTTAATCTCAAAACACCAATCTCCAAGTACCTTTCACTACCCTCATAGGGGACCATCTACACGCTAATCTGAACAATCCTAGAAAATTTCATCAAATGAGGAATTTCACCGAATTCTGTTTGTATTTTTCCTGAATAGTTAATGGTGTGGGATAGATGAAAATCGGGTTGATTTCGGAAAATAAGTCTCCTGTTATTTTTGGGAGACATTCAAAATTTATGATTTCAAAACTAACCGGGAAAATGGACGTGAAGCGGGAACGCTCGCTGATTGGGCTGTTCGGATCGCCGTCTCTTCCCAGTGTTGCCCATTGGGACGACGAAATCGTGTTTTCTAAGAGAAAAGTTATCAAACAAAAACAGGGGAAACCTAATTTTCCCCATCTTGCTTTTCATATTTTTTTCTTCAATTTTTCGATTTCGAACTTTACTGTTTTGTGAAATGCTGCATCTGAGGACTATAGATTTCTCGATCTCAGCGCTTCAAGCGGCCATAAATGAACTATTCCAGGATGACGTCATTTTCCCGGTTTTTTTAAACATTGTATTTTCTACACTGTTTTGTTTATTCGTAAATTAGGAAGTTCGGGCTGAAAGTTTGCCTTAGGAGGTTTTTCGAGGTGCTGAATCCGATTTTGGGGTCAAAAATAGGAAATTCCGACATGGTGAAATTCCTCATTCGGATGAAAAATGTAAGTGAGTAGATGTATGTGATTGGATCAAAAAAATGCTTAGCCTCGGCTGGGATTCGAACCCGGGACCCCTGGGGGATAATTCTATGCGCTACCTCTGACCTATTGAGGCCTAGTGATGCAATGAATGGGATTTGAGATTCTCACAGGGGACCATCCCTCCATGAAAAACCATTCTCTATGATTTTCATAGGGGACCATCTAAACACTACTCTGTAACATCAGTGGAAATTTCATTGAAATTGGTGGAAAATGTAGAAGTTATGGCTGTTACAAGGAATTCACGTATGCGCATGCGCAGTGGCTACTATCAGTCCCGGAGTGATGATCTTCATTGGAGACCATCTACAAAATAATCCGCATAATCCCTGAAAATTTCATCGAAATCGGGGAGAAAATGTGGAAGTTATGGCCGTCACAAGGAATTTACGTTTGCGCATGCGCAGTCGCTTCTATCAGTTCGGGGATGATGATTTTCATAGGGGACCATCTAAATACTAATCTGTAACATCCCTGAAAATTTCATAGAAATCGGACAATAACTTCGTATAGTTATGCGTGTTACAAGGAATTCATGACAGACAGACACGGAACCAAAATTGTTCAGAAAGGTCTAAAACGCAAAACGCGAGTGAAAATCGATTTTGGAGAACTTTTTTTTCGTCCTTGAAAAGTGAAAACAAATCTTCCGCTACCTTGGTAGACTCGGGAGCAAAATCTTAACCCACCTAAATTTTATGGTTCACCTACATTCGAAAGATACGAGTACGTAGAATTGGAAAATCTAATTTTAAATAATTCGTCGTCCGCAGCACTTTTCTTAGTTACCATCGATCGATTTTGATGAAATTTGGTAAATGGGCTCCATTCGGGGTCTAGTTGTGCCACGGAGCTGTTGATTAGTGCCCTTTACTTCTAAGGGCTGAAAAAATAATGATTGTAATTATCAAAACGCCAAAGCTCGAATACTCTCGACATACAGATATTGTTTTTTCATAAATTATAATGTAATTAAATGTTTGGGATCGAATGAGACAAACCGTTCGCTCCCTACACTTAGAAACTTGAGTCTTGAGGACTTACAATAAATCAGAAACCATCAGTGAATTGCAAATGTATGTTGAAGGTAAAAGCACCAATGGTGCAACTTTGACCAGAGAAATTGGTATAATAAGGTTTTAACGACAATTTTGAGGTTCCTTCAGACTCCAATATGATCAACTGTTATTACCGGTCATGTGAATAAAGAAGGAATTATTTCTTGCCCGAATGAGTAGAGATGGCATATCGAATGAAATACATCGATCAAATGATCGAATACATGAAATACATGAAATACATCAGATCAAATGATATATCGGCAATGAGATATCGATACCTACGATATATCAGAGAAAATATATCGATATTTCTATATATCGGAAGATTTACTTGGAAAAACGTGTTGAAATAGGTAGGTGAATTAAAACGTTATAAAAATATAAAAAATTAATTTAGGAAGACATTTATCGACTTATCGGCAGATCTACTTGGAAGAACTTGAAGAAGTAAATAGGTAGGTGAATTGAAACGTTTCTAACATCATTTCGGAAGAAATAGACCGATATATTCGTCATATCGGAAGACCTATTTGTAAAAACCGGATGAAATAAGTATTAACCTACTTTCAAAAGTTACTCGGTATGAATTATCGAAATTCATAGTTTAAAAAGGAAAAAGTGCGAAAATGTCATTGCAATGTTAAATTAATTTATAAATTGACAGGGGTATCACTGTAGACAATCATGATCCTTCAAAATTGAAAATAATTTTTGTGAAAACCAACTTCACTTTGTATAGTAGGTAGTTTTAATCTAGACTAGCCTCCATCAATTTTGGCTCAATTCAAGTAATTGAGCCTTGAGAGCCACTGGAGGTGTAAACTATGCACACAATCATGTCTGAGCTGAAGTCAACAGTGTGAAATCTAGTCATCACGTAGGTACCTACAAAATTTGGAATAAAATTACTTGCTGTCATTATAGGTACAGGCGTCTCTTCTCATCCATTCATTTCGATATTTAATTTCTACTTGTTGAAAACAAGTCGCGATATATCGGTCAATATATCAATACTATCGGTTCTCTACATCGATATAAATATATCAATATATCAAACGTAATATATCGATATATCGTTGCCATCCCTACTATTAGGAAGAACTAAACACTTCACACTCGATTCGAAGGAATAGGGAGCTTCGTATGGAATTTTGATTACAAGTTGCTAAGGAAGCAAAACTGAATACGACTCGAAGAAACGAACTGCGATCGCAGTTTGGTCAGATGAATTTTTGAACGGAGATTAGACCTCTTTAGTGATTCACACGCGTGTTTCTGATTTATCGTGAGTCTAACCCTTAAATTCTCGTAGGGAGCGAAAAGTTTGTCCTTCAAAGCTCCGGGTGGTCTCAATTTTTTTTCTAAATTCAACATTATTTTAAATTGGTGAAAATACAATAACTCTATTTCGAGTTTTCTAGCTAGGGCACTCTTGAAAAATTTCACCCCTTAGAAGTGACTGACATCAACCAAAAGCTTCGCGGCACAACTAGACCCCAAATGGAGCCCATATACCAAATTTGGACCAAATTGCTATGAAAAGTGCCGCGTACAGCCGGAAACGTTTTTTTTATTCGATTTTCGGATTCTACGGAATCTTGAAACGTAAAACATCAAATTTTGAGGGAAAAGTTAAATTTTTTTCTTGCTCGATTCCAACTTCAACCAATATTTTAGGAAATTCCGACCCATCCAACTACCCTATTTCACATGGATGTGAATGTGTAATGATCTACTAACGAAGGATACCTCATAAACTCGACTAACTATCTAACTCGAATAAAATCTGCGCCACCATCAGTTTTTTAAAGAAATAACCAAGTATATATTACAGTAGAACTCCAATTATCCGAATTAATGGGGACCGGGACCCATTCGGATAATCAAATATTCGGATAATCGGAGTTTTTTTTTCAAAAATTGCCATTGGAGAGAAAAAAAAGCTACGTTTTGATATTGCACTATTTTTTTATTGAATTAAATGAAAGAAAATGATATTTTCACATGTTTTAAATATAAATAAAATGTACTTATGTACAAGTTTAGAAATAAAAATCATTGTTTTTCAAACATCTCCGTCAATGTAAGCTGTTTTGATGTTTTTTTGGACAATTTTTTTTTCTGAAAGTGGTTCGGATAGTCGGAGTTCGGATAATTGGAGTTCTACTGTATATTTTGGAGAGTGAAATTGTGCGAATTGCTTGAGAGAGTTGAACCTACAAATTCAGAGTGTTGTTGGTGGTCGAAACGACTCTGGGTCCTCTTTGTGAATTTTCCTCTGGGGAAACGTCGATTTTTGGTGTTTAATTTTCATTTCTAGCAACAGTTTCGCTGGGGCAACTTGCCAGCATCTTCAGGCTTGTCAGTTTTATGTAGAATATACTTCTAGTCATTTGTTCATTCCTTTCTCAATCTTTCTCTATTCTTTCAAAATCGATCTTTTCAATAGATCCAAACTTGTTTGATGGTAAAATTGTTTAGTAATACCTCCTTTAACGTTGATTAAGAAAGAGTTTAGATCTAACATTACTTTTATTTAATTGCGGAAAACAGATTTCACATAGAAAACAAAGGAAATATTCAATCTGATTGATCTCTTTTTCCGCAATTAAATAAAAGTAATGTTAGATCTAAACTCTTTCTTAATCAACGTTAAAGGAGTATCACTAAACAATTTTACCATCAAACAAGTTTGGATCTATTGAAAAGATCGATTTTGAAAGAATAGAGAAAGATTGAGAAAGGAATGAACAAATGACTAGAAGTATACCGTCAACTGGTACAACTTTGTGCCAATTTTGAGGTTTCTCACATGTAAATACTTGACTTTTCATCGTATATAATTGAAAAATTTACCCAACGTACCTCTACTTTCCAAGTTTCAAATGCCACCATGAAAAAAATTCTATCTCTTATGCAAGAATAGAGAGAAATGTTTTTTCGTGGCACATTCTTGTACCCCATAAGGGTGCAACAATGTACCACAATTATTTTTAGCTTGAAAATATACGAATATCGAGCAGTGGACGCTTCTTGCCCTGGTTTCTTTGTTGCTCATCATGTTAACTTTGAAAAGGAACCAAAAACAAGCTTGTTTCTAAAAAAATGTCAATATTTTTCAACTTTTTAGGGAGTGTGTGATCACAAAAAAACTCGAAACCTTATCTTCTTCATTTTTTAATAAAATTCAGTAAGCATAACACAGAAAATATATTTTTTATAACAAAAATATAACCCTGATTTATTTGGCTCAATTCAAAAGTAATTCCAAAACCATGGATGAACGGATGAACGGAAAATTTTGAGATTTTTAGGTAACCATCAGGAGGTTAGTTTTAACAAATCGGAGTGAAGATATTTGAAGCATTTAAATTTTTCAAATGTATGATACCAACAAGAATATAATATATTCTTATGTTTATATATTCTTAAGTATGAGCTTACATTTTAGATTTTTAAATGTTATCATATTATGATAACATTTAAAAATCTAAAATGTAAGCTCATTGCTCTATTTCTTGACTAAAATTATGAAGAATTACAAAAAATAGTCTCTGTAGGCCTATCTGATGCGGAGATATATGGGGGAAATGGTTAGGATCTCCCCCTCAAGGTTTGGGTTCCGTAATTTGGTTTGATTCGTGAACTGTGACATTTGGATCGTCCACGTGATCAAAAAATAGATCAGAACACTTTAAATATCAATGCATAAACGGGAAAAAGTTGGTGGCACAAAGTTGTACCCTGTTTGTCCCATTTTTTACTTTCCTGTAAATATCAAAGGAAATAACACACTCATGAAAAAGGCAAATATGGCAATTCGTTGCTGATATTATAGGTTTGAAAATATAAACTTACCAGAAACGTGAACCAAACGCTAGTGGGGTACCCAAAGGAGACTTTTTGGACAAATTCAACTTACGAAAAAAACCGGGAACAGATACAAATTTATCACTGTCGCTGATGTCCACTGATAAGCTTGTTGAGTTGGTTAACCTGTGCCTATACTATTGCCCTGCCCCTGTGATTTTTCCTGAATTAATAGCTTCATCCAAGGAATCGCTAGGTAGCGCTGACTGTGAAAAACGTTTGTGGCACATTGTTGAACGGGGTGGCGAAAGAAAAAAAAATTACCCGGTGATATATTTGAAGATTTACCAGTGAGCACGGTATCAGCCCATGATTTTGTTGTGGGCCTCCACGATAAAATGGACCGCTTACGGGCCCAACCCGCCTCTAGACATGTACGCTCGAAATTATTTGTACATCCTCATTTGCAAACGTCTACAAACGTATTTGTAAAAGACGAAAAACGGCGTAATTCGTTACTACCGCCCTATCAAGGTCCATTCCAGGTGGTGCGTCGTGGAGAAACCACGTACACCGTTAAAATCAAAGGGAAAGACGTTCCAGTTTCTCTGGAGAGAATAAAGCCTGCTTTTATAGCGCAGGAGATGGAGGAAGAAAGAAGCAGGAGAGTCAGTTTCAACCGGGAGGGACCGCAAATGTATCCGACTTTGACGGGAGGGATGCAGGAGGACCAGGAACCTCCGCAGGCGAATATCCCTGTAGAAGCAACGCACCAGGCAATGGAGAGAAACGCACCCCGAGGATCCTGGTTGACGGAACCCCGGACAACTAGGACAAGGACCGTGAGACTGCCAGTCCGTTTCGCTGACTATGTCATTTCCTGAGGAAGGAGGATGGTTTGTGGCAGACACTACAGTTGTTGACACTTCATTTTATATAAACTCCCATCACTTGTTGTTTCCTATTTAGCACCTGTTGAATTGATTAATAAAATTGACTTCGCGTTCTACGTTCACATCGTGCGGTTTAAATTGTGTAAATAATTCTCCTACTCATAATAGATAGGTACAGTATAAAACGGAGTCGTAGCACTATAGTTGTACCAGTTGACGGTATTCTACATAAAACTGACAAGCCTGAAGATGCTGGCAATTAGCCCCAGCGAAACTGTAGCTAGAAATGAAAAATTAAACACCAAAAATCGACGTTTCCCCTTTTTGACCGACTTCAACGCGCCGAAGGCGCGCGAAAGAGGAGGTACTCAATTCGGGTTGTCGTGGGACGACGATTTTTATTCACAAAGAGGACCCAGAGTCGTTTCGACCACCAACAAGATATTATCATCCGACTCAACACCCTTCAACAATTCAGAGTGTTGCTACTGAGCACCTACATCAAATACTGTTTAATTCCATGACCATTTTCCTCGAAGAGAACAAGTTGAACTAAAATCGAAGACCACAGACACGGCTTGGAATGCGTTTTGTTCAGAAGAGAAAGATTGAAATTGAATTGTCACTCAGATTTCAGCTGATCGTCATCCGTGAAAAGTGTACCTTCATCTACACTAATGATCAATTTACCTAGTCTTACTCATCCCGACAATCTCTTAAGGGTACATAGATTATCTGCTAGAGTATATTGACCCAATTATTATCGTCACATGCTAGAGGTAGTGATGCTGCCTAGTTACTGTCTAAAATCAGGCAATCTTTTCAATTCAACTGCGGTAATTGTTTCCTGACTTACAGTAAAATTGTCGAATCCAAAGAATCGACTCAACATTATTATAAACAAGTTATAAAACCAAATAAATGTTCGAAACGACTCAAATGATACCTACCAACCTGCCAGCTAAGCGATCGTACTTAGCCTTGTCTTTGTAAGCTTGCACAACGTCCGACAAAATCACCGTAAGATAAAAATGTTGTCACCAAGTTCAGACCCAACCAAGAACTTAGTTCAAAAAAATACAATTTCAACGAGAGATATCGTTCAGAAATCTGAATGGGTAAGATACAGTACGTCAGACATTTCAAGGAAGATGAACTTGTAAAACGGAAATTTGGCTGGGAAGGTTTCACAGGAAATTACCAGGAACCGCTTATAGATGAAGCTAAAACCTGAAAATGTGGCTACACGTTGGAAATTACAAATTTTCCTACTCATTTTTTTGTACGTCTACGAAAGTGCTGAACGCCAAAATATCTGTTGATGGGTTCCTGGACAATTGTCGTATTTCGGCGAAACCCTTTTCAACTAACCTAAGATAGTGTTGCTTTGATGCCAACAGGAGCGATGGCGATCAGCGAAAGAAAATTGGGACTATTCCCAACCAAATCTGTGAAATGAGATTGGAATTGTTCAAGATTTGACACCAAATAACGTAAGCGAGATCCAAAAAATGGGAGTAGGTATGCAGAGAAATGGGAATGAACTGAAGGTTGATAGCTAACCCCCAAGAAAACGATGGGGCGAGTTTCATTGGTAACAACGAAATTACAAGACTTTTGACTTACATAGTTCATTTCTCATATGAAAATTGCATTCTTCGTGAAGTCCAACGTGAAGATTGATGTCCTTCTTCAAACGAAATCGCACATTACGGGAAAAAATCGTGAACAAGGTAAACCAGCAGAAGAGCAACCGAGAATAAAAAATTACCCGAGTGGAAAGAAGAACTTTCCTTTGAAAGAAGTCAACACACAACACGAGACACTAGCGCTATACCGTCATCGAGTCGACTCATCGAATTGTCGACTGGATGTACCCCAATTTTTCATATGTTCGAGTTCAATTCAAAATTTAATAATGCGAAAGGAATTGATTTTAATTTATATTGAGTTTTGGAAAGTGATTCTCTGAAAAACATGAATGAAAATCTATGAAATTTTTCTTCAACAAATCCAGTGTACCTAAGTTCTTCCACTCAGAAGTCAATAAAAGCATAGATTATTTACAGGAAGGTATATAAAGTTAAAGTATATAATATGACAATAAGAAAAAGTATATAATAAAAGTATACTTTGCGTTAAGTAAAAAAATGTGTAAAACATCCATGTTAAAATCATGATGTTCCATGAGATGCGGGTACTAATCTCTACCTCCATGCCGAACATGGACAGTATTCCACTATGGATGATTTACACGATCCATGGTACTAGACATCCATGGTATCCCATCATCATGGACCATTATGGAATCCATGTCATGAACCTAGTATCCAATCCATGGACCACGCCACCATAGACCTAGTATCCATGAGTCAGAACAAATAACTGGGAAGTAGAAGAAGAAGAAGGATGCTATATTCACTGTTTACTGTTTTCACTGTTTTCTTGAATGGTTTGTCGGTGACTATTTTTATTTCGTATCTTAAATGCCTTCCGAAGCTGAGTTGATTCAGGACCTGAAGTCCGCAGATTGTGAATTAACGTCTGTAAGTCCTGAATTCATTATATCTACGTCCGATGTTGAACAAGTTAAAGGAATATTTCGCCAACATGGAATGTCTTTCGCTGTACGCAATTCGCAAGGTACGACCTGGAGTTGAAGAGACTAGTAAACCTAGTAGGATCTATGTTCCCTAGAAAATGGTCTACAGGGGAAAGGCTCCATATTTGGGATACCAACTCTTCAAACTAATATTTTCCAGACCTGTGCATTGTTAGAAAGTTCAATTGATCGGTAACAAAGCTGACGTATCTATCCCAAAGTGGAGGGAGCGATTGCGACCACCCAGGGGACGTGGCGCTTAATTTTTTTAAAAAGTTTGATTTTCGGTGCCTTGAAAAACGGTCGCCTATTTTGGGACACTGGGGGTCCCAATTTGGGATATCCCAAATTAGGTTAACCAACCCCTAATTTGGGATATCCCCCCAACCTCTCGTTTTCTAGTTTAACTAAAGTTGAACCAATCGCCAAAATTCGAAAATAAAATCCCTAGCAGTCTGGAAATGGCAAAATGAAATTTACAGCAGGTTTATATACCTTCAAGACAGCAACAATCAATGACACAAGATGCATTTCTAGAAAAAATGTTTCATTCCTTCCTAGTGTAAACTGAGGCACACAGGACGTTACACTTAATAAATAGGTAGTAAAAAAAACAGGTATAATTATTATAGGTAATTCAATCAGGGTAGGTAATATCCACCATTGACAAAATCTTTCTTTCTTCTCTAAACATAGGTCGAAGGGACTAGTTGATAATAATATTATCAACTAGTCCCTGCGACCTATGTTTAGATGTGATTATATTATAATCACATAAATTCACTCACTGATTTAAGCAGTACGTGCAAATAAAAACTCTGCTGCGCAGCTCACCACAGTCGAGGTGGGACCATCTTAAACATTTCAAGCATTTTGCCCACTTCTCCCCACCCACGTCTTCAGAGAATTCGACCGAGCAAAACATGAACTGAGCTTCGTTCTCATCACTGATGTCGCTGTCAGATTCATTGTAGGGGACGTCCATATCGCTCTCAGATGATGAATCAGGAACTTGAATCGGGAATTGAACTTGAAAACTCATCAAACTAGTCAAATTTGCAGGTGGAACCAAATTTGGGATATCTCAATTTGGGAACCCTCTCGGTATCCCAAATTAGGGGAACCAGCTGCCAAACAAACTTGTCAACATGACCACCATGCAGTGGACTGAATTAAAAATCTAACACCATGCAAATGATCCTCAGTATCTGCACTTTTAAATGGAAAATAAAAAATTTGAAAAAGTCTTACCTCAAAGTGTCAGGGAGTTTGAACAGGGTGTACCTTGAGTCACTCGGATAACAGTATTTTGATAAAAACGCAGTGGTACCTAACAATAACACATGGCCGATGGTGGCGAAACCTGTTTGTTATCCCATAAGGCTCCAAAATGAAACTATTTCTCTCATTCGACATCAGAAAGCACGTACAGTACGGTAAAAACGCTGCTATCCCAAATTAGGAGCCTTTCCCCTAGTCTGAAAAACTTTCTTCAAGATAGAACACCCCAGTCTTATTTTTCTATGCACTGACGAAACCCACCCTAACCCACGTACATTTTGTTTAGAAAGAAACAGTAAGGTAAATGGGGGTATAGTGGACACTGTCCCAATAGTTGACACTTGCTTGCATAAATGTGAAAAATAAGAGTAATAGACGCCCAACTACTTTGAAATGCATAGAATGAGGAATTTCACCATGTCGGAATTTCCTATTTTTGACCCCAAAGTCGGATTCAGCACCTCTAAAAACCTCCTAAGGCAAACTTTCAGCCCGAACTTCCTAATTTACGAATAAACAAAACAGTGTAGAAAATACGAATGTTTAAAAAAACCGGGAAAATGACGTCATGCTTAAATAGTTCATTTATGGCCGCTTGAAGCGCTGAGATCGAGAAATCCATAGTCCCCAGATGCAAAATTTCATGAAACAGTAAAGTTCGAAATCGAAAAACTGAAGAAAAAAATAGAAAAAGCGAGATAGGGAAAATTAGGTTTCCTCTGTTTTTGTTTGATAACTTTTCTCTTAGAAAACACGATTTTGTCGTCCCAATGGGCAACACTGGGAGGAGACGGCGATCCGAACAGCCCAATCAGCGAGCGTTCCCGCTGGACGTCTGTTTTCCCGGTTAGTTTTGAAATTAAAAATTTTGATTGTCTCCCAAAAATAACAGGAGACTTATTTTCCGAAATCAGCCCGATTTTCATCTATCCCACACCATTAACTATTCAGGAAAAATGCAAACAGAAATCGGTGAAATTCCTCATTTGTAGGTTGTACCATCTATGAAGCTACTGTAGAACTACCGATACTCCAGAGCATCATGGGAAAGAATGATAACCATTTGAAAATGGCGTAGTTGAGGTCTGTCACTCGCACGTGATGTTTGCTGCTGAACCTCGTTAGGAGACAGGTCTGTTGCAACAGTATTTTTGGAATTTATAATTGCTTGAGCGACTTCTGATTTTTTGTGACGTTCAAGTAGATAGTATAGATTAGTTTCCATGAAGGATTTCTTGTAAATTATCCTGAGTGAGCATTTAGGCCCTGTGTCCACTTAACAAACACTAAACAGCCAATGTTCATTAAGTGGACACTGGGTGTCCACTTTTGAAACATGAATGATTTTTTTATTCTGAGTTTTTTTTTGTGTTCAGACTGTTCTCAATATACAGCTGTATATGCTACGTTAATTTGGGATCATTCTGGTCATGGGGACCAATAGTGGACAGGGGGTGTCATCTTTTAAATCACAAATGTCCACTATTGAAACAACAAGTCTAATGGTGATCATACAGGTGGTTCGTGCATTTTCTAGTTCGTATTACTATCGATTTATCGTAAGTCCAACCCTTAAGTTCTCGTAGGGAACGACTGTTCCAGTTGTAAATAACAAATTTATGACTGAAGTAAAGTATTTCGTGGGTTTTGTGATCGAAAAATGATTTCCTAATCAATTTGATGAAAACGGTCATGTTAAATCTGTACTTTCTTCCTATCTACCTACAGTAAATGTGATAATAATCTATTACTTTTTATAATTGATCAATTTTTTTTCAATATCCTAGCCTACAGACCCCATTTAAAGCATAAATCCCTCGAAAAAGGCAGTACACGAGTGATGACCACTATACATGCAGAAAGTGTCCACTATAGAAACGAAAGGAAATTTTGGTGTCCACTTTGCCCTCATAGAAGGCTTTTTGTAATTATTATTTTATACATATTTAAAGTGACGTATTTAGAGATTTTGGGTGTGGAATGAAAAGACGAAGAGTCGGAGAATGTAAAAAATGAAGTTTTATCGTTCTCAAACAAAATCCATCATATCTATTGAGAATTCAATGCAAAAATTTCCTTAAAGTGTCCACTATTGGTGCTTTTACCTTACTTTCCTTCTACCAACAGTTCAATGCCCAATCAAAAGTAAACATGAATGTGAGACTATTGAAAAATTGTGAACACCAGGTAAGTAGGTACTTATTATTAGAAGAGGAAATTCGGTGTACATCCAGGATTTGGGGGTGCAAATCAACCATTTTCATTAAAACAGTGAGTTCAAAAAATGAAATCCGTCCATTTTAATGGATAACATTTTCATTTTTTAAGTAAACAATTCACGTGTAAATAACGATTTATCTCTCCACAGTTAATGTAGCTGCTAGGCTCTTGTGGACCTGCAAAGACATCGAGTACTTCGGGAAGCCTTTTCAAGTCTTGAAGAGAACTAAACTGGAATGCAAATACGGGATGATACGGAAACCAGCAGATGAAAATTCTGCCAAGGTTCGTTTATAGGTACTTTCACCTTTTCCAGGAAATACCTATTCTTATAATTCAGCTACCAACTTAAGTACTTCGACAATGATAGTATTAATTCCTCCAACTCTTCGAGATGAAAAGAGGAATAGTATATTGATTGATTTCCTTTTGGTTCTAATCATGATGAGTGTATAACTGGTCTCTGATTCTTACATAGTTTAACCATTCATTTGGGAAGAAAAAGAGGAATAAGCCGTCTAAGAAAACTGGTTGCCCTGCAGTTATGAAAATCACTGAAATCATTTTGTATCCGGAGTTTGCCATTGACACCAGCATCGAAAAGAACGTCGCCAATGTTGAGAGGATGGTAAGATTTTATGGATCACTATTGCAGGATTGAAATAATATTTCATGCTTTCGGACTATTAGTAACTGTCTGCACATAGACTGGAGTCGAAAGAGTCACTAGCCTGCCCCGTTGGAAGATGAAATGGGGGAAAAAAAAATCAAGTATTCACCTGGAGTCAGATTTAATTTGATACAGACTTTTTGGTGGGATTGAGAAGGTGATTTCGAGGTTTTTAGGACATCTCTCACTGGTAGTCCTTATGTGAATGATCTGTGGCCAGGGTGTCCAGCGACCTGGAAAACCGGGAATACTCAGTGAATGTTACTCTACTGGAATTTAATTTTTTCCTGAAAAACCCTGGAAAAAGCCCAAATGCCAAACTTTTAGTGGGAAGTTCCGGCAGTCTGAGGGGAAACAGTTTTAGTACTACTCACACTTGAAAAATGGGGTATTTCGGTGGGTCGGAAATTCAGGTTTTTGACCTCAAATTTGGATTCAGCACCCTTGAAAACCTATATACTCCAACTTTTAGCCCAATGATACTATAACATGTGGTAGAAAAATTAATTAAAGAGATCACACGTTCGAAAAAAAAGGCGGGCCGCCATAAATGCACACAATTACGCCGCGCGCGTGTGTGAGTAGTATTTTGTAGTATCCAAGAGATTCTTCAAGGGTTTCATCTCTTCTCTGTGCATGGATGCTTTTTCAAAGAGTTTTGAAAAACCATTCACACCATTCAAATCTTCAACTTTCCTTAGCTTCTCTGATTTTTTAAAAACATTTTCTCGACGAACCAACCCAATTACTCTTATTCCTGAGCCACACTCTTTTGAAAAAAAAATAAAGAAATAATAATAATAATAAAAAAATTGACTGAATTACCCCATTGACTTAGTAGATAGGTAATAATTTTATACCGCTGAACTAGCCATAATAGATTGGATGTGTCCTCTTACACAAAATGTAGGCCAAAACGCGGGGAAGCGCCCAATATGAGGGTTTTATGCAAACCCACCCAAGTGAATGTTTTTTGTTAATTTTCAAACATATACCTACGAACTTTATTTCGTTGTTTTCTATCCTATTTTCATTTTTCACGGTTCAAGTTAAACAGGATGGCCAATTACAAAAAATTATTGATATAATCCAAGAGTTTTTTTTTCAAATATCGATGTCCCAAATGTAAAAAAATTGGTCAACTACTTTAATAATATCGTTAGATCTCGTTTTGGTACTATTACACTGTTATTAGGTTTGAATTATTTTAGTGAAAAAAACACGCGTATTTGAGAATCTAATACAATTGTAAAATTTATTGAACCAGAAATATAACATGCATCTCCAACATATCGATGGCATCATATGATAACCTCGTATCTCAATTTTTGGCCAAAATGGTTCTTTTTGGATTCTCTGAATGAAAACCTCGTAACCCACCCACCTGTAATTCAATTTTTAGCGGGAATTGCATTTTCTGCTCTCTAACGCCCTAAATGATAACCTCGGTTTTGATCAAGAGGGCTGAGTGTCACTGATAACCATGGTTTCTTATCGCTAAAAATTGGATTACAGGTGGGTGAGATACGAGGTTATCATGTGATGCCATCGATATGGTCAAAATCATGTGATGCTATTTTCAAAATTTTGTAGTGTCCGTTCCGGACATCCTCCGAAACCCAAAAGTAGAAAGACCAGGTCGGCGGAGGCAGATCAGAGGAGGCTTTTCAGAAAGTTAGCCTCTCTGGCTTCCGCCTGGTTCTTGAACTTCTTCGAGGAGGTGCAGCAGGAATCACGAGGGGTATCCCTGGTGATTTGTTGAGGCTTTGGGTCTTGACTTCCAGGTTGTGCAATCTCTGAAAAGGACGTGCTATTTCACCCTTGGATGTTTTCAGCTTGGCCACTCTTGCTGTGTTGTCCTAGTTTTTGCGTATTTCGCACGGAATAGCTTCAATCTATCCATTTCGATAGGCAAAGGTCGCCAATATGTTGGATCTCGTTTTTGGTACCTATTACACTGTTATTAGTTTTGAATTATTTTAGTGAAATAAGCACGCGTATTTGAGAATCTAACACAATTATGAACTTTTTATTGAATCAGAAAAATATCATGCATCTCCGACATAATATGACGGATCATATTATGATCAAAAATCATGTGGTGCAAGATATTTCGTGGTGTCCGTTCCGGACAAATATAAGATATAGATTTCTATAAAAACTAGACTTTTTTATACTTTTGTTATTAACATTTATAATGCTATTCAAATTGCTAAATTTTCTTCGAAAATTCGCTGGAAGTGTTCATAACGCCACACCTGCAGCTAATAAATTAATGTTAACCCGGACCGCGTAATTTTCTTTACTAGTCTGGTTACTTACCTAATTTATTTTCATAATGAGATTTTTGTATTTATTTATTAAGTACAGAGAACACACAGAGATCTCACTCAGATTTTAATTTACGTATTTGAGTATCTTCTATTGTTTCCTTTCATTTTCAATGATTCCTAATTCTACTCAACGAGTAGTACATCTAGAATTAATGATTGGAATAATTGAAGACATAGCTCACTACCTATTTCCCATTCTTGATTTAGTATGTTGCTTCCGAGTCTACCAAGGGAAAGCATTGTTTTTAATTTCCAAGGTTTAAAAAATGAATATTCTCGAAAATCAAAACTTTTCTGAACAAACCGACAAGTTTCGATGAATTTAACGTTCATTCTCGACTTTTTCAAACAATCAAAGGTGAAAACAAGCCTTTGAAGTGGTAATTTCTTTCGAGCAAATGTTCCGATAAATTTAATGTTGATTTTCGACTTTATCCAAGAATCGAAGTCTCTGTTGTGTCTGTCATGAAATCTTTGTAACGGGCACAACTGGTTAGAATTTCTTCGATTGTTGTTAAATATTCATGAATTGAGCGAATCGGGTTGCAGATGGTTCCCTATGAAAATAATCACCCTTTGACTATCAGCTCCTTCTACAGTTACCGTCCAATTTCGATAAAATTTTTCAGGATTATCCGTTTTGGAGTGTAGATGACTGTTTGGTACTTACAGATTGAAGTGAAGTAAACAACCATTTCAGGTTGGATTTTCGTCCGACTGCCATTCCTGGCGTCGCAGACGTCATCATCTGTCTTCCAATGGGAAGATCAGAATTTGTTCTGATGATTTCTCTCATGGCTTCCCATTGCTTCGCTACCCTGGGTTGTGAGATGACCCTCTGACGCAATGAGCCCCGGCCTCCGAAATACGCACGCTTCCGGCGATGAGCCGTGAACCCACGATCCCCGCAGAGGTCGGTCCAAAGTCCACTGCCAAACAACGACGCCCCAACGACCGTAGCCACCCACTCCACTGCCCCTACTTACAGATTGATGTTTTCAGATAAGCTACTATGTTTCTAATGCTTTTTCATTCCAAAATGTTTTTAAACCCTGAATTTTGAGAAGTTATCATCACGTCTATTTATATTTTAATTCATTTAGAACCCTGGAAAAAGTCGAAAATTGCCCCTGGAAAACCTGGAAAACTCAGGGATTTTTTTTTCGGGAGATTCCTGGGCACCCAGATGGTGGAGAGAAACAAACATCATTGTAAATAAACAATTGTTAACGCCAGGCTCATGTTTTGTTTCGCTCTCGTTGTGTCCTTTCTCCTTTATCTCTGTCTCTCTCGCTCTCGTTGACTCTTCTCTTCCCCTACTCCTCACTGTGAAGTGGACACCTCGTCTCAACCCCCGAATCAGTTCACCAACGCTCTTCGTCGTTAAAGCTCCCTAATTGGTCATCAGCATCCAGAAAAAGGGCTAATTTTCTCTACACCGTACCACAGTCATCAGCATCTGCAGCGGTTTTCTTCTCTCTTTCACACCTCATCATACCATATCGACGTGAGTAGCGCCTCTCAGCTAGTCAACGATTTGATACCATAAATCATATTATGTCCTCTCCATATTCAGCAAAAATCATTGATCTCATTCCAGATCCAGGGATTCCCTTGGAAGCACCATTTCATTTCATCACATTCGACATCACATCACATCTCATCTCATTCAACATCTCGCTGTTCATCTCGTCATCTCGACATCTCCTCATTGTCGCCCTTGTATGCAGCAGCAGCACATTTCTCTTAGCGTGCTTACCGGCATCCTGTCGATACGGTCAGAAATTTCCTTTTTTTTCCCTATCTCAACTCTTCCAAAACCTATTGAAACTCCTAAGAACAATTCCCGAGGAATAATTTTAATTTATAAGCATTTTATCTTTAAGAAACGATCATTTAATTTTAATACCTTAGGAAGGAGCTCCTTATTCATGTAATCTTTTTTTTTCTCTTAAAATTCAACTTAACAATAAATTAGTTTGTACCCTGGACAATTGGTTTTCAATAATTTAATTTGAATCCCCGTCTTTGGTACCAAACATTTTGGTAGCAGAGCGTGGTTTTCGTCGAGTCTCATTTCTTAAATTAATCTTTATTTGTTTCTCTTCTTAATAATCATCTAATTTCGTCCATTTCCTACGCTTTAACTTTCTGGTTTAAATTTTGATTCAATTTTTCAAAGGCTTGAATAGTTCCAATTCATATAGTCATACGTATTTAATTTTAAGGTACTTACAAGGTGATTTTAGTCTTGTAATTTCTTGTTTGTGACACCTTACACCGTCTTAGTTCGTTCGTCAAGATTGTTCATGTGCAGTATTGTAGGTACGTTCACACCTGCCTAGCCTGACCTTGAACTTCCTTCCTTACTCTTGACCCACTTTTTCCCGACTCCTCCTTCACTCTCCTCGTATACCTGTCAATCTCGTATTTACGATGTCTCTTGAGGATCCCAAACGAACTGTTGCTAAATTAAAGAGGGTGATCGCAAGTGCTAAGACGGATATAGGAGCAATTGTATCTGGATCCAGAAGTGCTGCTAAAGACATCTCTAAACTTCCCATGTTTGAAGGTTTGCATTCGTCGTTAGAAAAGTATTATGGTCTTTATGAAAATGCGTATAATGAGCTGTGTGTTCTTTCTGAAGAAGATGAAGAAAATATCGGCATATTTCCAACGGAGGAAGATCAAGCTACTCGAGCATCTATGAGAAATTATTATTATGAAGTTAAGGCTACATATATTACTCTCACCAAACCTCAATTACCTTCTACTTCAATGGCTGGAAATACGTCCGGAAATGAGAGTTCTACTATCATTCACGACAAGTATGACTCTCATCTCCCCGAAATCAAACTTATACATTTTGATGGGGAAATTCTCAATTGGCCAAAATTTCGTGACGTTTTTCGATCCGTAGTTGAAGTTAGCACAACTTTAACACCAGCTAAGAAATTTCACTACTTAGTTACTAATCTCTCGGGCCCAGCACTGTCATTAGTTAATAAATTTCAGATAACTGACCAAAATTACCCATTAGCGTGGGCTGCCTTGTGTGAGGCATACGATAAGCCAAGACTTCTCTCAACAGCATACCTCAATAGAGTTCTGAACTTTCCTCAAATTCAAAGCAGGCCATCAATTCAAACCTTTAAATCATTTTTGACAACCGTATGCGATAGCATATCATCATTCGAACTTCTCGCAATTCCAAATGAGTCAAAATACATTTTGTTTCACCTGGCGTTCAGACTTTTAGACCCCGTCACTCGAGAGCAGTTCCAAAACTCCCACAAGGATACCGAATTTCCCACGTTCGATCAACTTGTCAAATTCGTACGAGATAGATGTTTCAACATGCAACTCTCTTCTGAGACTAACTCAACATTTGAAAATTTCACATCTTCTCCATCTCAACATAGATCTAATTTTCAAAAGGGCAAAGGAAAAAATAATAACTTTTCAAGATCTCACGCAAGTACTAGTTTGGTAGCACAACAATCAACTACTACTCACACTCTGAATACTCCTCCGTCGCGTGGCAACCATTCACAAAATAAGCCCCGCGAACCAAGTTTTTCCGCCATTTGTTGCATTTGCAAGGAAGGATCCCATGGATTATTGAGCTGTAGGCAATTTTGTACTGCTGACGTAAAACAGCGACTTTCATGGCTGTCAAATTGGAATGGTTGTAAAAACTGTCTAAGTGGGAAACATGATCTCTCAAATTGTAGGAGTAAGTGGGTGTGTAGGTGGTGTAAAATGAAGCACAACTCAATGCTTTGTTCCAATGAGCCCCAAACTAGAAATACAAATCAGAATTCTCAAAATGCACAAGGAACTTATGTTGCTTCTCTTGGTTCCTACGCTGTTACCGATGATAGTTCACGCTCACAAGTAATCTTGGGTACTCTCATGGCTGAGGTACTTGATAGCAAAAATGAATACCAAACTGTACGCGCTGTGGTTGACTCAGCAAGTCATTATTCATTTATAACATATAAATGTGCTAATCGCCTCGGCTTAACTCACAGAAAATGTGACTTTAAAATTTCTGGAATTGGGCAAAGTCAAGAAGGTGCACGGAACTTCGTTAATTGTGACATCAAGCCTGTCAGTAAATCGTCACCCATTTTTCCAGTAAGGGCTTTGTTGCTAAGAACTATCACGTCTCATTTACCAACCGTCTCACTCCCTCGTCAACTCTGGTTGAAATATTGTAAATTTCCCTTGGCTGACCCAACTTTCTATGAAAGTAACTCAATTGACATGTTATTGGGTGCTGATTTATTCTCCGAAATTTGGGTTGACAGCCCTATTGAGTTGGATTCGAATTCACCTAAGCTTTTCCCAACAGTTTTTGGTCATGTCGCAATAGGTAAATTTACATCTGGCTCCATTGAATCTCAAACCTCTCAAGGTACGTCATTGATTGCTACCAACCCAATATCAATTAACGATATCAATTCATCTCTACGTCGTTTTTGGGAAATCGAAGAGGTAAAGCCAGTGGAAATCACAGACCCTGAGGAAGTTATTTGTGAGGACCATTTCAAGGCTACGCATTACCGAATGGAAGATGGTAGTTATGGTGTTCGATTACCATTCCGCTCAAGCCCCCCAGAGTTCAAAAGTATCTCTACGATCGCAAAACGACGTTTTCGAAATCAAGAAAATCGTCTCATGAAAAATGACGTCCTTCGTGGAAATTACCACAACTTTATGAAGGAATATGAGCAGTTGGGACATATGACTGTCACACATACCCCTCCTGCATACGTCATACCTCATCACGCCGTCACTAAACTCGATAGAAGTCAGCTCAAACTACGGGTAGTTTTTGACGGTTCCGCGCAGTCAGCAAACGGCTCTCTCAATGATTATCTTTTAGCCGGACCAAAGTTGCACACAGATATTCGCGATGTATTGTTGAATTTTCGCATTCACAAATGCGCTTTTGTAGCAGATATTGTGAAGTGTTTTAGAGCCATTTGGATGCATCCAGACGATAGACAATATCAGACAATATTTTGGCGTTCTAACCCTTTTGATGCCCTTCAACTATTCGAGCTAAATACCGTGGTTTATGGTCTCACCTCAAGCCCATATCATGCCAATAGAGTCATACAAGCCATCGTTGAGGACTATGGTATAGTATATCCAAAGGCTAGTGAGGTTCTCAAAAGGGACATATACGTCGACGACATCGTAACTGGCTGTGATAATGTTGCTGATGCAGCTCTACTTCAATCTCAGCTTATTGGCTTATTAGGGGAAGGTCAATTAAAACTAAGTAAATGGGCCAGCAACTGTCCAGAACTCCTTGAAAACTTTTCCGATACGACAGATCAGCCTGTAACTATAATTTCAAAGGACGATAAATCTGTAAAAATCCTCGGATTACAATGGAATCCTAGTACAGATACCTTCAGTTACAACTTGATATTGCCAAAGGTGGTACCAACGAAACGATCGATACTGTCTAACGTTTCAAAAATTTATGACCCTTTGGGTTTCATTTCTCCCGTTGTTATTAAAATGAAACAATTCCTTCAAGAATGCTGGAAATTAGGCGTGGACTGGGACGAACCGGTTCCTCTTGAACTTGGTACACGCTGGGAGTCAGCTCTAAATCAGCTTCCAATCATCTCGGATCTCAATATTCCAAGATTCGTCCGATCTGATTTTCGAGCAAACTATCAAGTCATTGGCTTCGCTGATGCCTCTGAAACCGCATATTGCGCAGTGCTTTATTTGCGAGTGATATCTCAGGAAGAAGTGAAAACTTCACTGCTCATAGCAAAAACTAAGTTAGCACCGCTTAAGAGGCTCACCATACCACGACTCGAACTATGTGGTTGCTTTCTTTTAGCCAGACTTTATCAGTCCATTTCTAAATTTTTGGATCTACTAGAACCAGCCAACCTATTATCTCCCCATTTTTTTACAGACTCAACCTTAGCACTTGGTTGGATACAAACTGAAACCTATAAACTGAAGACTTTCGTTTGTAATAGAGTTAACGAAATACTCCAAATTACTTCTGTGGATCAGTGGCATCATGTTGCATCTGCTCATAATCCAGCAGACTTTGGCTCTAGAGGGTTTTCTCCAAATGAACTCCTGCAAAACTCACTATGGTGGAACGGACCTCCTTGGCTCAGTCAACCCGAACATACGTGGAACCTTCAACCCCTCTTGACCCGTCCTGATGCTTCTGAAATGAAAGGGAACGTTCTAGCTCTTGTTTCCACAGAATCTTCTCTAACTCCTATGTCCAAATTTGTAGTCGCACTCATTTCGAAATTCTCTTCGTTTAATCGGCTACTCAGAACTGTAGCTTATGTTCTACGTTTTTTGAAGAATTTAAGGTGTAAGAAAAACAGAGCTAAAGGAACTTTAACTCTCTCCGAAATTCGTTCAGCACAGGTTTTGTGTGTAAAGGCTGTCCAGACTCATTATTGGTTTAATGATGACTCCTCAGAAAAGGTTCAGATGAAAGTTATGAAGAGATTTGTGACTTTGAATCCGTTTTTTGATGTAGAGGGTGTTCTCAGGGCGGGCGGCAGGTTGTATAATGCTAATTTACCATACAATCACAAACACCCAATACTGCTGCCTCCAGAAAGTCACCTCTCAGTCCTTATCGTCGACCATTGTCATAGAATTTACCTTCACCCAGGGCCTTCGCTTCTCCATGCACTAGTCCAAATGGAATTTTGGATACCTTCACTACGACGACTGGCTCAGCAACGCGTGCATCAATGCCTGAGGTGCCATCGATTAAAGGCAAAATCAATTATTCCGAAAATGGCCGACCTTCCTTCATACAGAGTGCAAGCTGTAAGAGTTGCCACTGTGAAAACTCTAACATCCACTTTCACAAGGCCAATAGCCAAGCTCATCCCTCTTTCTCCTCCGGACGAAGAATCGAAGGAATCTTCCTATAACCCATCTGGATGGGAGACGGAACGCTATCGCAGATGGATCGAAGGCTCCAACTCATCTCTAAAGAAAAGAGAAGACACCTCAAATCTGGACTTAGCAACTTCAGCAAACTGACCGACTAGCAGCCTCTGAAACCGAGTCTACAAGTTGTTGTTTCTCTCTTTTCTCAATCTTTTCTTCTCTCTCTTTTCTTCAATGATAGCTCAAAAATTTAAGTAAATTTTGGCGGGCGGAATGTTAACGCCAGGCTCATGTTTTGTTTCGCTCTCGTTGTGTCCTTTCTCCTTTATCTCTGTCTCTCTCGCTCTCGTTGACTCTTCTCTTCCCCTACTCCTCACTGTGAAGTGGACACCTCGTCTCAACCCCCGAATCAGTTCACCAACGCTCTTCGTCGTTAAAGCTCCCTAATTGGTCATCAGCATCCAGAAAAAGGGCTAATTTTCTCTACACCGTACCACAGTCATCAGCATCTGCAGCGGTTTTCTTCTCTCTTTCACACCTCATCATACCATATCGACGTGAGTAGCGCCTCTCAGCTAGTCAACGATTTGATACCATAAATCATATTATGTCCTCTCCATATTCAGCAAAAATCATTGATCTCATTCCAGATCCAGGGATTCCCTTGGAAGCACCATTTCATTTCATCACATTCGACATCACATCACATCTCATCTCATTCAACATCTCGCTGTTCATCTCGTCATCTCGACATCTCCTCATTGTCGCCCTTGTATGCAGCAGCAGCACATTTCTCTTTGCGTGCTTACCGGCATCCTGTCGATACGGTCAGAAATTTCCTTTTTTTTCCCTATCTCAACTCTTCCAAAACCTATTGAAACTCCTAAGAACAATTCCCGAGGAATAATTTTAATTTATAAGCATTTTATCTTTAAGAAACGATCATTTAATTTTAATACCTTAGGAAGGAGCTCCTTATTCATGTAATCTTTTTTTTCTCTTAAAATTCAACTTAACAATAAATTAGTTTGTACCCTGGACAATTGGTTTTCAATAATTTAATTTGAATCCCCGTCTTTGGTACCAAACAACAATAATTACGCACAAATCCGTTTCAGACACCAATCCGTAAAAAATCCATCCACATTCAGCCCATTATAAATAGTTCATCGAAGCGAAAACATGCGGATGTTATTATTCATTTAAAAAATTAATAAATAAATAAACTAAAAGGAACCTCAAGAGTTTAAGGTAGGTAATTAAAACAGTTATTTGTACAGAAACTACAATAACCATGTGATGGTATATTATTTTATGCAGAATTGTTACTTATGAACTACTATCGTATTTTAAGTGAAAACAAATTTAGTCCTAAGCACTAAATCCTGACAAAACATGGAACATTTTTGCATCCCTCAGAACTGTTGACTGCAGAGATCTAATTGGTTTTTGCAGTAATTGGTAATTGCTGGTGTTCCGGTAACGGTTTCTGAACCTACTATGTAACTGGAGAATTTAGGAATATGTTTTATAACCCACCTTCCGATGTTGTGAAACGAATCTTGCGCAATAATGAGGTATAATTTTTTTTCAGAGTCTATCGCGGAAGCGGAAGTATTGTTTTCACTTTTCAAGGTTGAAAAAAAGTTCCCCATAATCAAAATTTCCACTCGCGTTTTACGTTTCAGGCCTTTCTAAACTATTTTGATTTCGTGGTTGTGTGTCTGTCTGAAATCCTTGTAACGAGCATAACTATGCGAAGTTATAGTCCGATTTCGATGAATTTTTCAGGGATTGTGAGGGTTGGGTTGTAGATGTTCCCTCGAGAACATCATCGCTCTGGAAAAAAGTCCATTCATGCAGCATGAATTAATGAGCGAATTTTGTATTTTTATTTTGCAGAAGATGAAAGAATTACGCCAAACCTTAGACACAACTGCCGACGTGCCGACAGAAAAACGATACTTCATCACAGTCTCCAAACCATCGGATCACAACCATTCAGTATGGATATCGCCTCTGACTCAACCTCTGAAACCTCAATTGAAAACTCCGAAAAAGAAGAAAGTCAAAGCGAAAGAAACTGTGCCGAGTGATTCACAAACATTTTTTGCTACCGAGGAAATAATATACGACTATGACTTGAGTGAATTTGAGCCAAGTTTCTCCCAAAGCCCACTCTCTCAGCTCAGAGAGACTGCTAAAAGTATTTTGGACCTCACGTATTTAATTCAGCCAGAAGATCATGATTTGTCTCGGGTTCAGACGTTGTTATCAAGTGCCGAACAAGTATTGAAAAGTGAATTTCTAGTTAGTGAGAGTGACATTGCAGCTTCTAAAAAGTGTTAGGTGTAAAATACAGCATTAGTAGGTGGCACAGAGTACTGGAGACAAGTTGGTTGGTGGTACCTGTCATCTCACGCTGAAAAACTATCGAAAGTTCCTATGAAAATGTTCATAGTACCTATTGAAGAATAAACAAACTTGTGAAATTCATAATTACACCCGGAAGGCCACTTTAGGACATTTGAACTTGTAGTGTGTCTTCCATTACAATATCATAATACATTGTCCTAGTTACTTACTCAACTTACGTCCCAAACACGATTGAGTTTCAGTTGTGCGCTATCTAAAATCGACAGAAACCATCCCTGGAACTTGCTGATGACGATGGAGCAACCCGCATCAAAATCACATAACTAAAGACGATCAAATACGAGAGGCACTTAAACACTAAAGCTGGGCAGAAATCCAGGGGTTGATTCTTCAAGGTATTTCCAACAAAAATGTCTCCTAGCAATTTTCCTTTAACGCCTTGTTTTTCATGTCATTAGAGAGTTACAGCAATTTGGAACCATTTAGACGTGAGAAGCTGCTAGGGCGAGCATCGAGTGGATGCTAACTTTCCGACGTGAGTCTCACGTCCATCCTGTGATTGACGTTGCTTTAGATTTTTCAACACTCCATAGGTAACGTCAACTCAATCCGCGGTTTTTGTTTTCGTTGAACCGATAACGGAAAACAGGAAGGAAAATATAAGGAAATCAATGAGGTACGCTCGTTTATTACCCAAAATAATCGTGAAAGTATAAATAAATAAATGCAAAATGAATGTGAGCACCTAATCGTGCATTTCAGTTTGTCCCCTTGTCTGAGGAGTAGATGACAGACAACCGAATTCAACGAGATCGGTAGCTTATGATCGACCTCGGACTAATCAATCTTTTCGTATTATATTCCAATGGTCAAAAAGGTAGAGGAAACTTGCCTTCAATGGGGAAAAAATTGAGATCAATCGTCCAACTGATGTCATCAAGATCGAACATCCGCCATCCACACTTCAGACGCTGCAATAGATCGAAATGTATAAGGGAGCATGTATATTCAGTTCTAACAAAATGTATAAGGGAGCATGTATATTCAGTTCTAACAAAATGTATAAGGGACCAATTCTTCAATCTTCAATTCACTTTACCGCGACCCCAAAGATAAAGAACTCGCAAAAGATTCACCGAAACCTTCAAAAGTTTTGAATCAAAACGAAAGAAACAGAATCAGCTGACTGACGGCGGCCATTAGCTCAGCCGCAAAAACAAAGAGTTGAGTAGTAGGTTATCTCACGTCGAAAATGCGACTCTACAACAAAAACGCGAGAGGGCCGAGTCAACCGTCTTCTGTGAGCCACAGGTCATGCGCGAGGCTCGCGTTTTCGACGTGAGTCTCGCATTTTTGTACGTATCTTGGCTCGCTGTAACTCTCTATCAAAACTGCTCTCGTTATTTACACGTTATTTAACATGTAAATTAAAATTTGAGTATATCGTTGGAAAGAGGGTTAAATTTCCAAGCTACCTAGTATAGCATAGGGCTGTAACCCCTTTTATCTCTAAGGGAACCCTCGGGAGGGAGCAGAAGAATCTAAATAAGAAACTAATAAAGAATCCAATAAAGAAACTTCAAGAAATACGATTATTGCGGATACAACTTACCTTAGCTGTCTGAATATACCCTGGGAGTGTAGAGCTGCCACCACCTACTTAGAAAGTTGGAACTAGTTTGTGAACTAGTTGAAGTTAAATTGAAGAAAAAAATGAAGTTAAGTTACTGAAAGTGAAGTTACGTTAAGTTAGCTGTTGTGCAAAAGAAAGTGAATTACCTGTAAGCAAACTATTGATTGACTTTACTTTAGTGTTGTCTTACCTGGTCAATGGGAGAAGTCAGAAAACGTATAAGTACTTCCGTACATGAAATGTATTCAAAATAAAAAGTTACAACCAATTGAGTACGTGTATAGTAATTGTCCTACTATTCTCATGACTACTACTTGGTAACTGGTATGTTTGTCGACTTAGAGAGTTTAGTGGTGGGCACTGAAGGTGGACACCACGTGAATATCAAAATGCAAGAAAACAACTCATTAATTAGGAATCTTTTACAAAGAAATATCAATCTTAAAACTACGAAGAGGAATTATCAGTCTGTCTATTAGCAGGTTTCTACGCGCCTGTACGCGTACTACGGATGGTTTATCTCGGTTCTATATACACTTTGGGGAAGAAATATTATATAAAAGAAGAATGTTCAATCCTACCAGTTGATAGAGTTCGTTGAGGATAGGTGCAGTCTTGAAGTCTGAAGTCTGTTGAAGAAGTGAAGTCGGAGTCAGTGAACCCAAGAGGTGGACGCAGGTTGATCGGGGGGCCCCTGTCTCGGCAGGCTTGTACTCTCCACAACAAGGTCTCAAGGAATTGACATGGAAGAAGATAGAAGGGAAGCTTACTTCAATGGGCCGATGCGTGCGCTTTTTTCGTTTATCACGACAGTAGTGTTCTCTTTAGGTGGTGAACATAATTAAGAAGTACTATTCACAGTCACTAGAGCTCGTAACGCTTCCCCTCCTATTGAAAAGAAATTGCACTTGTCATATTTTGTGCCAATCAGTGGTTTTCTTGCACAATATTTTTGTTTTTCATTTTATGGTAGGTATGTACATACCTGTCGTTACTCCTTTTCTCCTGGTACCTTATTTCTATAACTATTACGATAGTTATAGAGGACAGAGCGTCCAAAATCGTACTCCACAAGTAATATTGATTAAGTGCAATTTTAAAAAACCCGTGGGAATGAGCAGGAGGGACGAAGCTGGGCCCTAGCGACTGAGTGGTGTAATATTGGAGAACTTTGTTTTTTATTTGCCAACTAAAGGTTGCGCTGAAAGCGGGGGGGGGGGGGGGGGGCGATTTTGTCACGTTTTTTAACGTTGACTGAGCTTTCCTCCTATCTTCTTCCATGGAATTGACGTCAGGGGCATGCTGCAGAGGGGGTCTTCGATTTGGAGGGGGCAGATGAGCGATCAAGCGCATGCGCAAGTGGTGGGGGAGCCATGGGTGGCGCGACTGATGGTGGCGCGGGCAACTCGGCTGAGGTCGATGGCAGCACTGCAGGTGGTTAGCCGGCGGAACGAGGGCGCGCACTTTTAATTTGTGTTGGATGAGCGTACCATGATCCGAAGGGGCGAAACTCTTTGGTCACAGGGCTACATATGATAATAATAATATATATTCGGAACACTAGAAGTTTAGTCACGAGGTAAACGTATAATGATTTTGGTTAGCTAAAATTTGCCTAATTAGCCTCTTCTGCGATTCACGCAGAAGTGTGAATGTGTCGTGTTTCTGATTTTTCGTTAGACCAACTTTTAAATTATCATAGGGAGAGAACGGTTGGTCCTGCTGAGATCTAGTTGGTCTCATTCGATTCTAAAATTTCACTACTATCTAAAATTGAAAAAAAACAATATCTTAATATCGAACTTTTTTGAGTAGGGTGACTTGAAAATTTCAACCCTTACAAGTGACCTACATCAACCAAAATCTTCGGGGCACAACAAACTAGACCCCAAATGGTATATATACCACATATATGTGGACGATTATATTACTGACTGATTTCTGGCCCCTAAACAACAAACTAGACCCCAAATGGTATATATACCACATATATGTGGACGATTATATTACTGACTGATTTCTGGCCCCTAACAGAAACATGAAAATGAACTACTCAGATTTCCTACTTTTGCTGGAATCTACTAAAGTTTTCTCTGGTTCGAAAATGCAATTAAAAATGATTATGCAATAACTCAAGTCTTGAAGTAACGGCATACAGGTAGCAGTCTCTCGAAGTATACGAGTCACGTAACAAAGTGAACATGTAAGCATCATTTTCCCATTCCAATACTCACTCGTCATACTGTTGACACTCCTAGAACATTCTTGAACGTGTCTAATTTGGGTCCAGCTAAGGGTTTCGTGAATACGTTTGCTTCCAGTCTTTCTGAGGGCTTGTAAATAACCTCAATGTCACTATTTTGAACTTATTCTCGAATAAAATGTTCTTTTATGCTTGTATGCTTTGAACGTGAGCTGATGATATGATTTTTGGTAAGCTCTTGCGCAGCAGTATTGTAGTAGAAGATTTGGAGAGTTCTGTGAGGAGTACCCATGTCTGAGATCAGTTGGCACATATGCATGGCCTCCTTTGCAGATTCCGTGAGAGACATGTATTCCACTTCTTGGGTAGAGATGGCCACAGTGCACTGCTTGCGAGCTTCGCAGCTTATGAGTGTGCTCCTCCAAATATACCAAATTTCATCAAAATCGGTCGATTGGAAATAAGGAAAGTGCCGCGTAAGACGGACGGCCAAATTTTTATTCGATTCATGGATTCTCCTTTGAACGTAAACCAACAAATTTTGAAGGGAGGGTTAAACAAAAAAATTTCTTGGTCGATTGCAAATGTTCATTACTGGTAGTAATAAATCAAAAGTAAGGTACCTACCTTCCTACTCATAATCGGTTCCAAAATATCGCGAGCATTGAAAGTTGTAGGTGTACGAGGTACAAATTAAATTGCCTTCCTAGGCTTCTGAAATGAAATTATACCTATTCCACCTTGTAACCCCAGGGGAAAATGTGTGCAATAAAGTAGAGTACCTGACGAATAAAATTATAACGACCCTTTCCAACAAGTGAAACAAGGGAAATACTGAGCCCAGTTTTGCAGCCGGTTAGACGACGTTTCCCGCGAGACGGTCAGAAGGATGCCAATCGGACCCACACTTTTGTTGACGGGGTGATAAACTTGGAATAGGTACCTAGTATAGTGAAAACTAAAATTTTGAATCATGGTCGAAGTTGAAAATTGGGTTGAGAATGAAAATGAATTGGAAGGACGACGAAGGCCGCGGTGACAGCAATGAGGTGGTTGTTTGGAATGGCACCTATTTGAAGGGAGCCAGAGAAGGGCGAATTCTTATGCGTAAATACGATTATGAATACAAATCATATCTGCGATTTTATGATTACGAATACAGGTATGAATATGAATACAATCGAATTCACACTTTGAATATGATTTTCCCCCGTATTCGTATTTTGAACTCGATTTTATGATTTTTTCTGATTTCCCTAAAAATCGATTTTGCCTCCGAGTCTACCAAGGTAGCGGAAGCTTTGTTTTCACTTTTCAAGGACGAAAAAAAAAGTTCTCCAAAATCAAAATTTTCACTCGCGTTTTGCGTTTTAGACCTTTCTGAACAATTTTGGTTCCGTGTCTGTGTGTCTGTCATGAAATCCTTGTAACGCGCATAACTATACGAAGTTATTGTCCGATTTCTATGAAATTTTCAGGGATTGTGCGGGTTGGTGTGTAGACGGTCCCCTATGAAAATCATCATCCCCGGACGGATAGAAGCGACTGCGCATGCGCAAACGTGAATTCCTTGAAACGGCCATAACTTCTACATTTTCCATCCGATTTCAATGAAATTTTCAGGGATGTTACAGATTAGTATTTAGATGGTCCCCTATGAAAATCTCCACCTTCGGACTGATAGTAGCTACTGCGCATGCGCAAACGTGAATTTCCTTGTAACGGCCATAACTTCCACATTTTCCGCTCGATTTCGATGAAATTTTCAGGGATTGTGCGGGTTGGTGTGTAGATGGTCCCCTATGGAAATCATCATCCCCGGACTGATAGAAGCGACTGCACATGCGCAAACGTGAATTCCTTGTAACAGCCGTAACTTCCATATTTTCAATCCGATTTCAATGAAATTTTCAGGGATGTTACAGATTAGTATTTAGATGGTCCCCTATGATAATCACCACCTTCGGACTGATAGTAGCCATTGCGCATGCGCAAACGTGAATTTCCTTGTAACGGCCATAATTTCTACATTTTCCATCCGATTTCAATGAAAATTTCAGGGATGTTACAGAGTAGTGTTTAGATGGTCCCCTATGAAAATCACAGAGAATTGTTTTTCATAGAGGTATTCATTCATGGAGGGATGGACTCCTGTGAGAATCTCAAATCCCATCAATTGCAAGGCTTCGGTAGCTCAGAGGATAAAGTCTTGATCTGAGCCCCTTAGGTCGCAGGTTCGAAACCCAGCCGAGGCTATGTATTTTTTTGATCCAATCACATACACTTAATCACTTAATTTTTCATCCGAATTTGATGAAATTTTCTAGGATTGTCCAGATTAGCGTGTAGATGGTCCCCTATGAGGGTAGTGAAAGGTACTTGGAGATTGGTGTTTTGAGATTAACTACTATGCATCGGATCATCTATACAATCGGGTTATGGATACGAGGAAGCTATGTGCCACACCCACTTGTTTTCTATGATTTCCCTAAAAATCGATTTTTTTACGATTTTCAATGAAAATCATATTTTTTTAAAAATGATTTTCTCCCGAACTCTCGACATATTTATGACCTAACATTGTCAAAATAATCAATCAAAATTCGAAATGCTCACAAATTCCGAATAGGATTTTTCACGCAGAATCGAATGAGACCAACCCCAGGTCGCTCCGACCTACTGCATAGTAAGTACGACGAAAATTCCGCTGAAAATCGTAATTTTTTAACGATTTGCACTGAAAATTATCAAATAATTATGATTTTTACCGGAAATTTCGTCGTACTTTCTATTCAGTTGGTCGTAGCGACCTTCAAAAGCGATGATAAGCGAAACATCCTTCGTGAAACAGATTTTCTCCCGAACTCTGAACATATTTATTGCCTAACATTGTCAAAATAATCAATCAAAATTCGAAACGTTCATACATTCTTATAGGATTTTTCACGCAGAATCGAATGAGACCAACCCCAGGTCGCTACGACCAACCGTACAGAAACTACGACGAAATTTTCGCTGAAAATTGTATTTTTTTTTTTTTTACAATTTGCACTGAAAATCATTTAAAAAATTATGCTTTTTACCGGAATTTTGGTCGTACTTTCTATTCAGTAGGTCGTAGTGACCTGGGGTTGGTCTCATTCGATTCTGCGTGAAAAATCCTATTCGGAATTTGTGAGCATTTCGAATTTTAATTGATTATTTTGACAATGTTAGACCATAAATATGTCCAGAGTTCGGGAGAAAATCAAAAAAAAAGTATGATTTTCAGGGAAAATCGTTATAAAAAAATCGATTTTTAGAGAAATTATCGAAAAAATTATAGTCTTATTCAACATACGAATACGGGGGAAAATCGTATTCAAAGTGTGAATACGATTGTATTCGTATTCATAATCATAAAATCGTAGATATGATTTGTATTTATAATCGTATTTATGAATAAGAATTCGCCCATCTCTGGTATTAGCCTGTGGAGGTGCGTTATGTTATTATAATTTTGAATGGAATGTGTACCAGAATACATTTTTGGAACTTTACTCGGTTTTTATACGATCGAGAAGCGAGGTTATTGCGTTGGTCGAAAGCGACGTTGTCTAGGACGAGGTGCAGTTGTGAAAAAAATCAAATAGTGGTTTTTCCGGGAGACGAGTGACGATCAAATTGACGAAAAGGCTCAGACTTGGCATACAGATGTTGGAAAAGCGAAGTGGAGGAGGAAGATGATCGGGGGGAACCCGATCGTAAAATTAAAAAGGATTTTTCCGTATGAGGTGTCGTTTACAAGGATGACTTGGTTGGATTTAGAAATGTTTTTTGAGCAACTGAGAAGGAATGGGTTACCGAGGAGTTTGGTCCTCGAAAATTGATATATTGGTGATGTTGAGTGAAAATTAGGGTGAGACTAGTCAAATTGTGAACAAACATGAGTAGTAATAAGAAAATGAGGAGCAGGCTGCGTATCGTCCGTCGGAGTGGCGTAGGGGCGGCTTCGTTACGGTCCGTTTCAAGGCGTACAAATATCCAGGGGAGCTTTGGTTGAGCACATTCATTAGTTACTTGTCAAGTCGCTACAAGCACTGCAAAACTATGACTGAAACGACCGCTTCTGCTCCAAAGGCGAAATCTCCCAAGAAGGCGGGCGGGAATGCGAAAACCAAGCCTTCGCATCCACCTTCGGCGACGATGGTCAACGCTGCCATCCGAACTCTGAAAGAACGTGGAGGCTCTTCTCTTCAGGCCATCAAGAAATACATCAGCTCGACCTACAAGGTCGATGCTGAGAAGCTGGCTCCCTTCATCCGGAAGTACATCAAGGGCGCAGTCACCTCTGGCGAACTTGTTCAGACCAAGGGGTCCGGCGCCTCGGGTTCCTTCAAACTGTCTGGCGGTATGAAGAAAGCTGTCAAGCCGAAAGCCGCTAAGAAGGAGAAGAAACAGCCCTCTAAAGCTAAGAAGGCCAAGAAACCGCCGACCGCTCCTAAGGCGCCCAAGCCTAAGAAGAAGGCAGCAAAGAAGAAGTGAACAGTCTCCTTTCGTTGACACAGTAGGAATTTTAAACGGTTCTTTTCAGAACCACCACAACTATGGTTTGACAGCAAGAGGTTCGTAAAAATAAATCCAGATAGGGTAGGTAGTCTATTTTTATCGATATCAAAAAAGAATTGTATTTTTTATCGATATGTAGGGTAGATGAGCCTATTAACGGACAGTCCCAGTAGACGGACACTAGTGCAGTTTTCCCCTCGTAAAAGTCCAGAGTTTGTTGGGGCGATTGTGCCTATGTCCTTTTCCTTCACAAACCTCTTTGCAAGGAACAAGTCTACCAACCTCCAAAAACCGTAGCTGTTAATGTTGAGAAATTGACAAAAGTGGTGCAACAATGGTGCAACAATGCTTGCACTGAAAACCCTTGATGGAGTTATCTGTTTGGTTGTGGAGGTGCTTTGAGGAAATAAGGCATGGAAATCATATTTTTCGTTTCAATTCAATGAATCTTATTTCATTAGTGTGTTGTTATTCACCTGAAGACGTGGAATTGGTGTAACAGGCGATTTCTTAAATAATCACTTGAAAATGGCCTTGTCCGTCTACTGGAGCTGCAAAACACCCAACTTTCAGTAGGCGGACAAAGTGTCCGTCTACTGGGTATGGACCAAAAACTTGAAAAATCCAGTAAACGGACACCCTCATTTACCTATGTAATGGACCTAGTAGCGTTCAGTCTTTTTCTGAATTAAACGTGTTTCTGATTTATCGTACGTCCAACCCTTAAATTCTCGTAGAAAGCGAACGGTTTGTCCTACAGAGCTCCGCGTGGTCTCAAAAAATTATGAAAATTCTTTAGAATCTTAAATTGAAGGAAAAAATACCTTTATATCAAAATTTTTTGAGTTAGGGCGTTTTCAAAATTTCAAAATTAATTTTTTGACCCTTGGAAGTGACTTACATCAACCAAAATCTTTGGGGCACAACTAGACCCCGAATGGAGCCTTCATAACAAATTTCATCAAAATCGGTCAATGCTAAGTGGGGAAAGTGCCGCGGACGGCGGAAGGACGGCCAAATTTTTATTCGATTTTTGGATTTTACCTACCTTGAAACGTAAACCAACAAATTTTGAGGGGGCCAATTTTTTCTCTTGGTCGATTTTAAAGGTTCACTATTGAAACTGATAAACCAAAACCAGTGCAAAAGAAGAGAAAAATTGGTGATAACTACAGTGTCCATTGAAGATATCTATTGATAAATAAGTATAGAAAACATGAGAACAAAAGAGAAAGTCTGAAAAAGAGATTTTAGATTTAAGAAACTTATGTTTGGTGGTTCCAGATACTAACTGGTTATCCATTTGGTAGTTACTTACCAACTGAATATTGTTGTGATGTTATACCCACCTCTGTAGGTTGGTTGTAATTTAATTTTCGGGGTTTCCGAACTAAAAAAAAAAAAATAATAATAATAATAATAATTACACCTATTTCTTTTGAATGCCCACTCTGTTTTTCACAAAATCTGAATTCCTCGTGAACTGTCCGTCTACTGGCTCCCAAATGTCCGGCATTAGGAAAAACGTGTCCGCCGACTGGGGTTTGGGGGTTTTCTTCTAAAATTCACTGAAACCATTTTTTGAATTTTTTTTTAACGATTCTAACTTATGGCTCTTATTCTTTAGCCCTGTCACGAGGTTGTAGAGCAAAAAGAAAGTAGGTTTTCAGTACGGTTAAATTTTTATTAACTGTCAAAGTCATCAATGTAGTTAGGTGTCCGACTACTGGCGCATTTACCCTATTATATTTTAATATTATCTCGAGGTAAAATGGTCAGGTATTAAGTCCAAGTAACTACGCTCCCCCCACTTATTTTCTCTAATTGTGTGAGAAGAAAAATGGGATAAACGCAATTCTTCATAATTTTTTGGGTAGAATTCGAAAATGACAAAATTGCGCGATCGGGCGCAACCATGATCAACTTTGTTTTTTCAAATGGAAACCTCCATTTTTTTATGGCAGATTCGAATTTTACGTCAAATTTTATGAACATTTTACTTCGACAACTTTTGCTTCCTCACTACCGAAGGTAGGGAAGCTGTATTCGTGAAAGAAGTGAAAAAAAAAATGTCCTCCAAAATCAAAATTTCCACTTGCTATTTGCGTTTTAGAGCTTCCCGAACAATTTTGGTTCCGTGTCTGTCTGTCTGTCGGTCTGTCTGTGGTCAATCCTTGTCCCGGGCAAAACTATACTAATCTGTGGTCCGATTTTGATGAAATTTTCAGGGATTGTGCGGGTTAGGTCCTAGACGGTCCCCTATCAATTTCAGCACCTTCGGACCAATAGGAGCGAGTGCGCATGCGCAAACGTGAATTTCCTGGAACCTCGGTTTCTAATGAACCGATTTTGCTCAAATTTGGAGGTTAGTTAGGGACTAACTTCTAAGAGACACCCTATAAGTTTCAATCAAATTGGTCAAGCAATAGCCGCTGCGCATGCGCGAACTTTAAATTTATTGTTACAACCAAAACTCTGCAACTATTCAACCAATTTCGATGAAATTTTCAGGGATTGTGTGGGTTAGGTCCTAGACGGTGGACTGCTAATATTTTGGTACCTATTCAATAACTCTTTGAATCCTAATTTTTTCGCCAACTGATTCTATACGTCCATGTTACAATGAGTGAGGAAGCTATACTGCCCACCCAACTTGGCAGACGTTTTTTATTTAATGCGCGCAACCCGCTCAGCGAGCACTCAAAGATGCGCAACCCAGGGATTGCGCCATACTTGAGATGAAGGTAAACCTCAAGTGCGGCACATCACTTAGCACTGTTTTTCCACGCTGAATCTCGTGGTGACGTCCCTTTCTTGTTATAATTTCATTTTACCTTATTTGCAGCCGAAAAAGTCACTTTTTGAGGAGGAAATCATCGACTTTCCGTGGAATTATTTTCGAGTATCGTTTCCTTCCCAAATTACTTTTTCTCTGACAAAATTTTATAAATCCTACAGTTTTTTACACTTCATTGGGATTATTCATTACCCTTCATAAGAAAATCGATGATTTCCTCCTCAGAAAGTGAATTTTTCGGCTGTAAATAAGGTAAAATTTTGTTCTGTACTTCTGCTGTAGTCATTTTGTTGGTATGTAGTGTTTTATTTTCTTTCTATTCTTAATGTTTGTCTATGTGTTAGTGTGTGTATAGTTCAGTTCTTGGTTGCTTATATTGTTATTGGTTTTTAGATGAGGATAGAATAGGTTTAATCTTGGTGGCTCATTTTTAATGGTTTTAATAAAAAGTAATTATTAAGTAATAACATTTTTTTGACATAGTGTTATACTAACTAATATTTTTGACAGGTTGGTTATACTAACTGTGATTGTTCATGCTACTGTTATTATTTTTTAGTCTTCAATTAATTGTTTTTTCTTGTAGGCTTGAGAAAGGGGCCATAGCTTGCCCCGAAAGCGCATGCCGAATAAATGTGAATATATAAATGTATTGACGTCCTCTGCTTCCCTCTCCACAACATACCAACAAAATGAGGTAAAATGAAATCAAATCAAGAAAGGGACGTCACCACGAGATTCAGCGTGGAAAAACACTGCTAAGTAATGTGCCACACTTGAGGTCTACCTTCATCTCAACTATGGCGCAATCCCTGGGTTGCGCATCTTTGAGTGCTCGCTGAGCGGGTTGCGCGCATTAAATGAAAAAGTTGTCGAAGTAAAATGTTCATAAAATTTGACGTAAAATTCGAATCTGCCATGAAAAATGGGGTATCCATTTGAAAAAAAAAAAAAAACAGTTGATCATGGTTGCGCCCGATTGCGCAATTGCGCGCCGCGCAATTTTTTCATTTTTGAATTCTACCCAAAAAATTATGAAGAATTGCGTTTGTCCCATTTTTCTTCTCACACAATTAGAGAAAATAAGTGGGGGGAGCGTAGTTACTTGGACACCCCGTATAATAAGTAACTTATCTGTATTGACTTATAGTAGAAAAAACCCCATCGTAACGGCCATAATTTCTACATTTTCCATGCGATTTCAATGAAATTTTCAGGGATGTTACAGATTAACTTGTTTTGATGTTTTGAGATTAACTACTATGCATCGGATCATCTATATAATCGGGTTATGGATACGAGGAAGCTGTGTGCCACACCCACTTGGCAGACGTTTTTGGTTTATTATTTTCAATAATGAACCTTTGGAATCGACCAAGAAAAAATTTTTTTTTACACCCCCTCAAAATTTGATGGTTTACATTTCAAGGTACGTAGAATCCAAAAATCGAATAAAAATTTGGCCGTCCGTCCGCCGTACGCGGCACTTTTGCCACTTAGCATTGACCGATTTGGATGAAATTTGGTATGCAGGCTCCATTTGGGGTCTAGTTGTGCCCCAAAGATTTTGGTTAATGTAGGTCACTTCTAAGGGTTCAAAACTGAATTTTCAAATTTTGAAAACTCAAAAAATTTTGATATAAAGGTATTGATTTTCCTTCAATTTATGATTCTATAGAATTTTTAGAATTTTTTGAGACCACGCGGAGCTCTGTAGGACAAACCGTTCGCTCCCTACGAGAATTTAAGGGTTGGACGTACGATTAATCAGAAACACGAGTGTGAATCACCAAAGAGGCCTAATCTCCGTTCAAATCATAGCTGACCGAAATACGATCGATGTTTTTCTTCATGTTGGATGGTTGGTGGCTTTGCAGACGAGTGATCTATAGAAAAATAATAAACCATTGTGTAATAATTTGCAGCGTTTTGAACTTTAGGTAGAAAAGAACTTGAAGGTCATCTTCTCAAATTTACATATTTTGTATTATTTGCGAATCGTTTGCATTTAAGTGAGGACCTTGTTCTTACTTATATTCAGTGGTAAGAATAAATTTTGTTTTATTATTTTCAATAATAAGCCATTGGAATCGACCAAGAAACAAAATTTTAACCCCCCCCCCCCCCTCAAAATTTGTTTTTACGTTTCAAGGTACGTAGAATCCGAAAATCGAATACAAAATTTTCCGTCCGTCCGTCCGCCGTACGCGGCACTTTTCTTAGCAACACTGGACCGATTTGGATCAAATTTGGCATAAAGGCTCCATTTGGGGTCTAGCTGTGCCGCCAATTTCCATCCCTCACGAGTAATTTATACCTATACATTAAGGTATAGAGTTATACCTTAACCCTAATCGGACCATTGTGTCACTATTGACACCGAATTTCGACGATTTTCCATGAAGTCTGAGTAATGATATGGAGCAACTATACCACTGTTGGCTAAAAATCCCCAACGGCAACGTTTTCTTTGGTTTGAAAACTCAATTTCAATTTCTTATACCTTCCAGCGAAACATTAAAGTTTACATTTATTCCTTTGATTTATTATTCTCTGACATTGTTGTGAAAATGTGAAACAAAGTTTATTCGTCTGTGATACCTTTTTCTGTGGTTGGAAGTCGCATTTTTTGTCCTCTGAATATAATTAATTCCTGATATTCTTGTTTTCTCTTCATTTGTTACTGAACATAATTTATTCGCAATAACATTGGACAGTACTAATTTATTGTACTCCTTTGGTACCATTGGTGACACCGGTGCAACTAAAAATCTCAGAAATTCCACATCTGTCCCGAGGTGTCACCGGAGTAACTAAATTGGAAATAGGCACCAATTAAAATTTATTGGACAGAGCAGAATTTTTGAAACATTTTTTGTGAGCAGTTGGAAGTTGAGAAATTAAGTTATGACCGAAATTTCCCCAGAAATCGATGAAAATTTTTTTTTGTTGGTCCAATTAGGGTTAATACTGACTTTTTTTAAAACAACAAGGTACCTAACAAAAAACCACATTGTTGTAATTTTCAATACTATATTTTTGTAAATTGTACACGATATATACAGTTATAAAATCTTTAAAAGACTTTAACAGATCTTGCAATACATCCATCATCGTACTACAGCACTCTTTAATCACAAGCTCTAAAATACTGACGTCAATCGTTCTTGACAATGTGAATGATAGTTTCGATTTACAACCGCAGGCTATTTTCAGGTGAACGAAAACGATTTCATTAATTTACAATTTTATCATAATTAGGTTTAGTTGTGTGTGGACTCCTTGGAAACATTACATTACACGAGGCACTAATTCAGTATTATAATCCTATCAAAAGGCAAGGCAAACGCACCCAGTATCACGTCAAATACGAAACCTTAATAATCACGGCTACTAATAATATTTACATACGGCCTAACAAAAACATTAAATTAATCCTAAATATTAATGTTGATTCTCACAACACAAATCAACTTTTCAATATATTAAAACCTTTCGAACGCAATAAATAATAATTAACATCACAAACTGTTGACAGAGTCGAAATCCCTAACAGGAATCTGTTGAAAATTTAAAATCAACAACGGAAAGTTTCTCAAAAATAGGATTTTCAAGTACTTAGGTAGTAACGTAATATTAATAAACGCAAATCATGAGAAAATATGATTAACATTAAAATAGTGCAATGGAAATTTTATAAGTACTACTCTCTCTAACTACAGTTGCTGAATCTACATTTCAAGCAATTATAAAATTAATCGAGGCTACTAATAATGACCGTAATTTTAAAAACGTCTACTAGACTTTGATATTCTATTAGATGGGCGGATGAGATATTTCGAGCATGTAAGTACAAGTTTACAGTCAAATTGGTCCAACGAACGTTTATTGGGAAATAAAAATATAAACTGACGCATAAGAATAACATAATATGTTATATTGCACAATGGTTAAAGGTACCTCTAAGCACAATGGTAAATGCATTAATATAAATACACAACCTGATCTTGGAGACTTAATTAGGTAAGTACTTATCCGATATACTGGCATTTTATGAAGTCCAAAATATTCTAAATAAAAAGACAGATTTAAATGTGCAATGTAGATGATAGGATTTCAATTTACGATTTATGAACAAAGTAAACCGCACGAAAAGGACGATACAGAATTCCTTGGGTACCGTAAAGTGGGGTGTTTTGATAAAATTAGCGGTCATTAAAGTGGTGTTGGGCTTTTAACCACCGTGAGGGTCAGTAGCAATAAACTCGACGAGCAACACTGCGATTGAACTTGAGTTTAACCTATATTTTTCACTTTACAAAAGTGCGTATCTTCTTCGTGTCGTGTCCAATTTTTTGAAAAGCAAGGAATTTTTGAAAAGAACAGATTTTTTAAAAAACAGAAATTTCGAAGTTTTTTGAAAAAAAAAAAGTTCACTTTTAACCCTCTGTGTGTATAGTGTGTCCCACAGACACCTATTTAGCCTAGAAACATGGTGATTTTGGATTAGCGAGAAATAAAACCACTCAAAACAAGATCGAAAGTTTTGAATTTTTTATCATTTTTATTTTGAATACTTTGGAGTGAACTATTTTTAACCCTCTGTGATTATAGCGTGTCCCAAAGACACCTATTTTGCCTAGCAAAGTGGTCATCTTGGATAAGCGAGAAATAAAAACAGTCAAAACTTTTTTTTTAAAATTATTTTCGTGTTTAATCATTTTGGAGTAGAATGTTTTTAAAGTAGGATTTATTACAGAAATTTGTGTTTGAACGCGGAAAACCGTGAATTTTTTCAACGGAATCATCGCTCCTGCTAAGGCGATATCCTGCTAAGGCCAGGAGACAGCGAGGACCTCCCGAAACCCCTCATATCGCCTTAGCAGGAGCGACGAAAAAATTCACGGTTTCCCGCGTTCAAACACAATTTTTTGTAATAAATCCTACTTTAAAAATGAAAATGACTAAACCGTTCGAAAGCTGAGATTTTTGCGCATCTTTTAAGCCCTACTGGTAAAAATTCACGTGCCGGATTAGGCAACCTATGAGCGTTTGAAAAAATTTAAGATTCTGAAGATTTTACCACATTTTCGTTTCAAGTCCAATTTTTACCCGTTTTTCCGTTTTGAAATACGGATTTTTTCCATCAAGGAGTTAGGAAATTTTACGATCTTTCCTACGGTGTGATCAGATTTGAGTTTGCATGAAAATTCGGGGAGTTATAACCGTTTTACTGAGATAAAGTCAAAATCACGAAAAAAATCTTGAAAGTGAAATAACTAGAAAGCGAAGCCTCTAAACAAAAATTACCACGAGACATTTTTTGCTAGAAATGAGCTGTAAAATCGATTCCTGTGACCGTTTTAAAATAACACCCTGTATAATCCATTTACCCGCCTCCCTCCCTAGGCTAATTTCGATACTCTGATAAAGTTATGAGCAACTGGAAACTTGTCTGATTCGAACAAAAAAAGAAACGCAAATCTGTCGTGAATTGAGGAGTAGGTAAAAGTGTTGTCAGAATGCGCCCTATTTTCAATAAATAACTCCCCCATAAAGTAAAGTAACTCCCCATTAAACTCTAAATTCAAAATTCCGGCGACGAAGTGCACTAGATGATACATTTCCGCGTCAAACAAAAAGAAGAAACACGTAAATCGGTTGGAAACTAAGGCCAGGGCAGAGTACACAAGATGTTGTCCCACACACACTCAGACATACACCTATTACTTGTTTCGCGGATTTGAAATCAAAATGGTCCAAAACGGATTTTTATGTGGTCTTTTTTTCTCAAAATGAGCTACCCAATTAAGGCAACTTTGTTACCAAAGTTTACTACAACCTACTGTGATAAAACCATCATTTTAATTAATGATGGTCATCATTAATCAGGAATCACGATAATATTTCAACTGAAGGGTCACGGGGAAAAAGGATCAAACTCCATTTTTTGGCCGAATTGAGATAGGCACGCCATCGTGTAGCTTGGGAGGAGTAGAACCGAAGGGTTGTTTCACTTTGTGGAAGAAAGATCGCATTCATTCTTTTTAAAGCTAAAACAAATACGAGGCTCCGGGGAAAAAGGATCAGATTCCGTGCGCTCGCAGGGAAGAAAGATCAGTGTCCGATTTAAAGACCCCTCCCCTCCAGTGGCGCCTCCTCCAGGCAAACATAGCAAACACTGCCTTACTACAATATTTGTAGTAAGCATATTCAATATGAAAATAAAAAAATTAATTTTTGTTGAGATTCTCCTATATTTCCATTTTTGCAAGTAATATTTAGCCGATTTTGGAAAACTTTTATAATATTTTGGGACTATTTCGTTACTATCAAGGAAGTAAGATTAAATAGGAGAATGGAATAAGAAAGTACGTATTTTGTCTTGGATACTAGCCCGCAACACACCTGAGTGTTGAAAATGTCGGTAACTACAAAGGTTGCGGATGATACGTGAACTAGCGCGGGCGATGCAAGGCTTGTCTCCGGTACTCTGCGATGCAAGGCAAGCAGTTCGAAAAAATGAATTTTTCGGGACCGTTTAGAGTGAGAGGCGACGATCGGCGGGGGGTCAGCGCGGGGTCAAGTATTGCCATACCCCCACTACCACGCTATCAGCTGTTGCAAACAGTTGGAAAACTGTTTCGTGACCTTGAATGCAGAAGACTTGGAAGATGAGTCATGGATACTAATTAGCCCACGCATGGCAATACATAACATATCCATCCAACCACATTATCTCAAGGAAGGAAAGCAGTTCGTTCTTTCGCCGCCACAAATAGCAGCTGTTTGACGTTGGCTGGTGTCTCGTTCCCAATTTTATTGTATTTCTCTGTACCTTATCGTTTTTCTAGTTGCTAGACACTTGGAAATAATTGCATAACATTGTAGAATGAAGGTTTCACGTCTTATTAGGTCTAAATTAGTTTCTTCGAATGCAGTGTGAAGCGAGTAGATCTTCCAAATAAACTTGATTGTGAAGATAAAACATGGTTGGTAGGTGGTGACAATGGCAAAGCTGAGTTCTTTGCTGGCACGTGATATACCTATATATCACACAAATTGTGATATATTACACAAAGGTTCATTTTTTTCTGTATTTATACAGAAAAAAATGAACCTTTGTGTAATAATTTGCAGCCTAGCTGTTTGCCTGACGAATATTTTCACCCGACGCCCCTGCTCCCCTCTCCTTTGCATGAGTTGTACGGCATCACACCAAAGATTCATCAAGCACAAAAGCTCCTACTTCTGAAGATACCGGACAGCTTTCGCAACCCTTTCTACCTCGAAGAAGACTTCAGTGCCAAAAGCAGCTGTAACATTGGGAAACCTTCACAACGGCCCCATACCCATCAAAACCAGCAAAATCAAAGGATTTTAAATCCTTTGATTTTGCTGGGTTTGATGGGTGATTGAAATTGAGGCCTGGGCAAATTTTACAGGATTATGCCCGCAAACGCACGTTTTTGAGCATTAACACCCCCTTTCCACCCTTAAAATTCAAAATTCGAAATTCCGGCAACGTAGTGCGCAACTAGATAGTTTTTTTACAGTTCACTTTTTTAATGCATAGCGTCTGTCTGGGACGACTTCAAACTTTGTTTTTCGATTTTCTCGGAATTAGGAAACGAGGAGTCTGATCCTTTTCCCCCGTGACCCTTCAACTGTCAAACATAAAAAATTGTAACACAGAAAAAACTGCGTTCTATTTAGTATTAGAAATTTGTTAGATACTCTTGGTCTATTGAAAGAACTTGGTACGGTTTCATTTCGCCCTTAATCGCAACATATATGAAACAAAACGCATTTTAACCCACTTTACGGTTAAACGGGAATAATAGGATTAATTAACAATAGAAAAATGATGAACAATAGAAAACCACACGAAAAAGATGATACAAAATTCCTTAGGTAGTTCCTGAACTAATAAAGAAATACATTGCTTATCAACTCGCAAAACACGACTCATTATCACAACAACTATATGAAATTTTGATCAAAAAGTACTGGCAAACGTGAATCGATAGGTAAACACAAACAATAACATTGAATCAGTAACTTCTTGTAGCTTACTTACTTAGGTGACACACATGAAGTTCCATGAGAATCACAAATGAAACTGTCTCTGAGAAAAATAGGAGGTTCGGAAAGTTCATGAATCCTGATTTGATCACAGCGTTTAAAACTTGACAATTGACTCGATAAATCATTGGAACGAATGGAAAGTAAACACGAGGCCATAAAACCATTGGGTATCAGACTAGTAAGCAACTGGGACTCTTTGGAGTTCGATTAGCAGCAACATTCCGAACCGTCATTCCATATCTAGCTGCTAGGGTGAGCAACAAGTGAGCAACCCGAAAGTCGTTGATTCGCCCAATTTTTCACGGCGGGAATCAGGAAGGAAAAAATCTGTTAGAAACTTTAACATTGAATAAATGGTGGCTGAGGGTTCAGAAATTTCTCGAGGATGTCTCTAACTGATTTTAAAACCATTTTAATGAATGTTGGCGGTCGAATTTCAAGAAATACCAACTTTCGGGAATTTGTCTTTCTGGCCAACAGACTGTCTGGACTGTAGGTTGTGGAGACTCGTATACAAGCCTGAATACCTTCAGGATTTCAAAACACACAATATTAGAGTTTGTTCCGGAGCTGTACAAAGCTATCATTCATTGTTTGGAGAATAAACCAAAGTAAGTAAAGAATTGCAAGCAAATAATGGATCAAATGTCCCGATTCACATCCCATCAGCCAAAGAATCCCATTTCAATGGGAACGCCAGAAAGCAATCACCGGATTCATTTCGACAATAGAGTTCCTAGTAGATTCTAAACCGAACCAAATCTACTGGAAACTCTCAAATGAGTCGACGCAGCCGAGATTCTCCAGAGACACGGAAGAGACGACCCAAAGAGTCCTCATGGGTACTAGGCTTTACATTTACAAGAACTTAGTTTCCTTTTTAAAAGATTTTCATCATTTTTCTTTTTGAGAAAAAGGACCAGAGTTTTTCTTAATTTCCAACTCACTTTTTGTGGATCTTCCATTTCGTTAAGGGTACCTACCATTTTGCGAATTATAAAATCAATAAAACTTGAAGAAGTTATTTTAGTTGGTACCAGCTACCTTTAAACAACCAATCTGTAGGTTTTAATAAATTTTTGCTTTTTTCTCACCCCATCCTTTATATTTTTGACCACTCGAATTGCTTTTGAACCTCAAGTTGGAATTATGACAAATTAATGCGGTAGGTACAAATTCGTAGGTAATTTTAAAAGTAAGAGTTTCGGGGTGCCGGAGTAGGTTACTAAAAATATTGGGTTAGGTTAGGATGAAGAGACTAGAATACTTAGGTGTTCTGGAGTTAGATGTACTAGGTATTCTAGCCTCTTGAAGAACGCGAAGTGACTAGCAGTCGCGTCACCTTTGAAAGATGCCAAAGAGGCGACGGGATGTTCTCTTCTTTTCCACGGAAGCGGGGCTGTTGGAGCCGCTGCTGGGCTGCTCAGGGTTGGCCAATTTCTTGCGCATCTGCTCGTCGATGAGGGCCTGCATGTCCATCTAGAACCGCAATAAAGATAAGAAATACTGACATGCTTATTACCTTTTAGGTAGAAAGGGCAATCAAGAGGGACACATTTTTGTTGGAAACTGTGGAGTTTCAGTACGCATTCTGCAAAGATGTGACTCACAGGGGAAATAAGTTTGCTACTAGTCCACAGCAGTTCCAGAGAGGTTCAGGGGCATTTCATGGTAGCTATTGACATCTCATTGAACTCGTAAAGGCTCTACTTACGTAAAAATCGAAAATCTTACCTGCCACTGCTCCAACTGCTGAGACAACTCGATTTTTTGCTGGATAGCCTCCATAAGTTGACTGTTAGCTTGCATCACATCAATCCTCGTTCGCGCCAGTTCCACCTTGGGAAGGAGAAACAGATTAAACTTGAACTTGCTTATTTATACTTGTTCAGTGAGTAGGAAAGGGCCTGTAAGCCATTGTGGTCAAATTGGGCTATTTACATCGTTTGAGCTATGTACATAGTTTTTTCTTTCGTTTTTATATCCTCTACAAGATGGAAAAGGAATAAAATTGAACATAAAAATTAAGCAGGAAAAACTCAGAAAACCAACGGCACTTGATGTGCATCAGACTGACTGGAAAAAGGGCCAATACGCCACTATGGCGTGATATCCACGTTTGAAATAGTCGTTTCTCTCGAGCGAACTAACAAGTTTCGATGATTTCAACGTTCATTCTAATTAATTGAAAATTCCTTTGGGAACGTATTATAGGCGAGTGAAGAACTCACTACGACACGGACGAACTTTTACAAATAACGGAAATCATCATCGCCAAACTTTCCGAACACTTTACGTGCAGATTAAACTTCTGTGCATTCATAACCTGGTAGATTTAAAAAAAACAAGTTTGCGAAACGATTTTTTATTCAAAACAAAGTGTAAAAAATGGTTTGGTTTTGATATACGAACGGGAATGAAAACAGCTCGCTAAAGGCAGTAAATTATAACGGAAAGTGAGAAGGAATACCAAATAGTAAGTCTCAAATGAGGCTCAAATCCTATTCAACAAACAACCATCACAAAACTTGAATGAAACGAAACCCCAATTAATATGTAGTAGTGGAATGGTTTCCTATTGTCTCACCGCCCTGGGTTTCGGCGAGGGAGACGATAAGCCCCGGACGCACGAACTCAGCGGCGAGACTCGAACCCACGACCCCCGCAGAAGTCGTTCGAATCGCACCACCAAAGAACGCTCGCCCCACAACAGAAGTACTGACTACATTATCTGACACACCCTAAAAAAAACTTCGACAAATCCTGTTAGTCATTGAGAAGACTTGTAATAGGTACCTGGGTGGCATTTTTCCTGGCGACGGCACTATCCCTGACTTCCCAGGCTTTCCTGATGAGTTCTTCTTTGGAGCCTCCTTCTTTGAGGTCGATCTTGGCTTGGTCCCTTTCCTCCTTCACGCAATCCAATTCCGTCTCCCGAACGCTCAGCTGTAAAACGAAACCATAAAAATTAAATATGCGTGTAGGATTCATGGAGAGTGGAGGCAAAGGAGTACAGATTGGATTCCAGGGATTTCTACGAGTACATGTGCTGATATGGTAGCCTACCAATGGTGAAATTACATTTTTGTAGGTGTAAAAGAAAAACAACGCTACCTTTGTGAAAACATTGGCTAAGTATGCTTAGGAGGGTGATAAGGTATTTACATCCAACCTTCGTTATTTGTATAAAGTAGGAATTGAATATCACCAGTGGGCAGGTACCCAACTGTTGAATCAGTATATTGACAAAAATTGTAAGAAAGTAAGCAGGAACGTTATCTAACATATTCGCACCTCAACAAATTTCTAACTAACATTCTGGAGACGGATTTATCTGAATATAATATCCATACAAAGGTGATGTTGGATGAGAGCAGCGACAGCGTGAAGAAGTGTTTAGCGCTACAGGAAATGAAGAGTGTGGATGTACAGGATATGCAGGGAAAGGATATAATTTACCTAAATAATACGCCTCAAATACATTTTGCTTCTACCAAGCTAGCGGAAGCGTGTTCACTTTTAAAGGTTGAGAAGAAAATGTTCTTCAAAATCAAAATTTCCACTCAATTTCCTACCTACTTAGAATCAGAAAATCGAATATAAAAAATGTTGTCGTCCACGACACTTTCCTTAGTTCCCATGGACAGATTTTGATGAAATTTGGTATATGGGCTCCATTTGGGGTCTAGTTGTGCCCCGAAGCTTTTGAATGATGACAGTCACTTCTAAGGGTTGAAAAATAAGGATTGAGATTTTCAAAACGCCCTAGCACAAAACGTTCAATATAAAGTGTTGTGTTCTGGGTGTAGTCGAGTGAGGGCGATGGTCCTCTCGATGCGCTGAATTGTTCCTAGCCTGAATCCTACTCAATGGAGAGATTGATCCCTAAAACCTAGGGCTTTAGCACTCCATCTGCGGCGCCTTGCGGCTGACCGTTCGGGTAAGTGCTTATAGAATCTATCTATCAACCTCGGCGTCTGATGACAGACACACCAGCGGGAGGCGGAACATTTACCTAGTGAGGCCAACTGTTCTGAAGAGGTCCTTAAGGGGCGCTATAGGTTCGGTGCCTTTATGGGGCAAACCGTTCCCTCGGAAGAACAGGGCTGTAGGTAAGACAAGAAATGATGTCGGATAGACGAGGTACGAATGCATGTAGGAAGACCCCTGAGTGTGGCTTATATACTCAAGTTAGTATGGTGAGGGGGGAGTGGAAAAGAGGTGACGTCAGATGACGTGTTCTTTCCCTTCCTCGCCTCGCCTGTGTTGGTGATGACTCATGCCTACTCGGGATTTTCCTACGCGTCACTTTATTGGAGAACTACTGAACATAGATGTATGACATTACATAAAGGTATTGGTTTTTCATCAGTTTAAAATAGTATTGAATTTTTAGAATCGAATGAGACCACCCAGAGCTCTTTAGGACCAACCGTTCACTCCTTACAAAAACTTAACGGTTGGACTAGCAACAGGGTGTAATCTCCGTTGAAATTTCAGCTGACCAAAATGCGATTGAATGTTCGTTTCTCAGAGTTGTACTCAGTTTTGCGTCCTTATCAACCAGTAATCAAATTTCCTAATGGAAGCACGCACAACTCTTTATTTTTTCGAATTGATTGTGAAGCATTTAATTCTTCCAAATAAACTTGATTGTGATGCTGAAATATGGTTGGTAGGTAGTGGCATTGGCAAATCTGTGTTCTTCGCAGGCGAGTGATCTATAAAGGAAAATAATTAACCTTTGTGTAATAATTTCCAGCGTTTGGTTCCGTGTCTATCTGTCCGTGGGTCTGAGTGTCTGTCATAAAATTAAAAAAGTAATAGTCCGAATTTAATGAATTTTCAGGGACTGTGCGGGTTGGCGTGAAGATGGTTCTCTATGAAAACCATCGCTGGTAGTGATAGTAGCCTCTGCGCATGCGCATACGTAAAATCCTTGTAATAGCCATAACTTCTACATTTTTCATCCAATTTTGATGCATTTTACAGAGATTTTTCAGATTGGTGTGTAGTTGGTCCCCAATGAGGATAGTGCAAGGTACTTAGAGATGAGCTACTATGCATCGGATCATCTATACAATCGGGTTAGAGATACGAGGAAGCTATGTGCCACACCCACTTGGCAGACGTGTTCGAGCAGGTCGGAATCGTTTAACCATTTCTCACTTTTCATTGAAGATCCAATTGAAACTAAGTTTACGACATCGAGAAACTCAAATTATAATAGAAACGTTTACTTTACTCATCTCAATGATTTAAACCATCCATTCGTTTCCCTATTAGGTATTCAAACTGATACATCCAAAACACCCTGCCAAGTCAGCCTGCGGTATAGTTTCCTCACAATGAACAACACGCACCTACACCTACATTTAGCTACACGAATTTGGGCAATTTTAGACTAAAGGGAGCTGAAGGATAAAAAAAGGTATAGATAAGTAAGCTTGGAAACACGCTACTACTACAAACAGCACTGAAACTTATGAAGAACTGGAAATTTTAACAACTTTGACTATTTGACTTGCCCCACAACTTTCCCTATCCCCCGCAAGTTTCCCAAGACTTCGATAGTGAGAAACCAAAAGATCTACATTGAGAAGATGAAGATTTGCTCCAATATCTTTACAAAATCTCTCATTCACAAGGCTTCCTTATAAAGATTCGTACTCGAGTTACCTACGTGGTGACAAAGCACAAAGCTGATCTGTAATGTAACTTGTTGAGTAGCACATTGGTACACTAATACATGACTGATTAAAATAAAAATAGTTTAGCAGAAAAACGTGAACTTTTGAAGAAATCAGCGTTCCGATAAGAGACTAAAGTGGTTGGATGAGGGGGGGGGGGGGGGGGGGAGTCCTCAACCCTAGTCTCGTTCCAAAACGCTGATTTCGTAAAAAAAATTCACGTTTTTCCGCATTCAAACACAAGTTTCTCCCTTAAATTCGATTATTTTGCTTCCGAGTCTACCAAGGTAGCGGAAGCTTTGTTTTCACTTTTCAAGGACGAAAAAAAAAAGTTCTCCAAAATCAAAATTTTCACTCGCGTTTTGCGTTTTAGACCTTTCTGAACAATTTTGGTTCCGTGTCTGTCTGTCTGTGTGTCTGTGTGTCCGTGTGTCTGTGTGTCTGTGTGTCTGTGTGTCTGTCCGTCTGTCATCAATTCCTTGTAACGCGCATAACTATACGAATTTATTGTCCGATTTCGATGAAATTTTCAGGGAATGTGCGGGTTGGTGTGTAGACGGTCCCCTATGAAAATCATCATCCTCGGACTGATACAAGCGACTGCGCATGCGCAAACGTGAATTCTTTGTAACGGCCATAACTTCTACATTTTCCATCCGATTTCAATGAAAATCTCAGGGATGTTACAGATTAGTATTTAGATGGCTCCCTATGAAAATCGACCCCTTCGGATTGATAGTAGCTACTGCGCATGCGCAAACGTGAATTTCCTTCTAACGGCCATAACTTCCACATTTTCCACTCGATTTCGATGAAATTTTCAGGGATTATGCGGATTAGGTTGTAGACGGTCCCCTATGAAAATCATCATCCTCGGACTGATACAAGCGACTGCGCATGCGCAAACGTGAATTCCTTGTAACTGCCATAACTTCTACATTTTCCATCCGGTTTCAATGAAATTTTCAGGGATGTTACAGATCAGTATCTAGATGGTCCCCTATGAAAATCATCCCCCTCGGATTGATAGTAGCTACTGCGCATGCGCAAACGTGAATTTCCTTGTAACGTCCATAACTTCTACATTTTCGATCCGATTTCAATGAAATTTTCAGGGATGTTACAGAGTAGTGTTTAGATGGTCCCCTATGAAAATCATAGAGAATTGTTCTTCATATAGGGATTCATTCATAGAGGGATGGTCTCCTGTGAGAATCTCAAATCCTATACATGACAAGGCTTCAGTAGCTCAGAGTCTTGATTTATGCTCCAGGGATCGCGGGTTCGAATCCCAGCCGAGGCTAAGATTTTTTTTGATCCAATCACATACATCTACTCACTTAATTTTTCATCCGAATTTGATGAAATTTTCTCTACAATTTTCTATACAATTTGGTTATGGATACGAGGAAGCTATGTGCCACACCCACTTGGCATTTTAGATCAAAATGGGTTTAAAAGAAATTGAAAAGAAGAGTTTTTTGTTGGGAGTTAGTTGTATAATCGACCCCTAGCGGGTTATCTTAAGTATCTAGATTGTAGATCGATCAATTAAAGCCATTCCTGTGCGATTAGTGGATCTTTTGAAGTATTCCGGATCGCGGTGCCTAAGAAATGCCTCTAAGTTTATATAGCTGCCCTTTACGCGAACAGTAAACCTATCAGTAAACCTCTTCGAGCAAATTAACATAAAATGGATAAGTAGGTAAATCGTCCCAGAATTTTTAAAGGCTAATTTTTAGGTAGGTTCCTTCTCAACATAATTCAATTTCCGATTATTAAACAAGTTTATAGTATTTAATTGAATCCTTTCTGTCATGAACTCAGCACGTCTCAACAATAATTTAGATATGTTTAAAGTACTTCTTTATAGTGGGTAATGGGGGGTGCGCCTGATTTTTGGTTTATTATTTTCAATAATGAACCTTTGGAATCGACCAAGAAAATTTTTTTTCAACACCCCCTCAAAATTTGATGGTTTACGTTTCAAGGTACGTAGAATCCAAAACGCTGGAAATTATTACACAATGGTTTATTATTTTCTATATAGATCACTCGTCTACAAAATCACCAACCATTCAATATGAAAAGAAAGAGAAAAAAAAAAATCAAAAAAAAAAAAAAAAAAAAAATCAAAAAAAATCAAAAAAAAATCAACATCACCAACCATCGATTGCATTTCGGTCTGCTCTGATTTGAACGGAGATTAGGCCTCTTTTGCGATTCACACTCGTGTTTTGATTTATATATATATATATATTTCAATATAAACACTTAAATTTTCGTAGTGATCGAACGGTTTGTCCTACAGAGCTTTGCGTGGTCTCAAAAAATTCTAAAAATTCTATAGAATCTTAATTTGAAGGAAAAACAATACCTTTATATCGAAATTTTTTGAGTTAGGGCGTTTTCAAAATTTCAAAATTGATTTTGGAACCCTTAGAAGTGACCTACATCAACCAAAAGCTTCGGGGCACAACTAGACCCCAAATGGAGCCTACATACCAAATTTCATCAAAATCGGTCAATGCTAAGTGGCAAAAGTGCCGCGTACGGCGGACGGACGGCCAAATTTTTATTCGATTTTTGGATTCTACGTACCTTGAAACGTAAACCATCAAATTTTGAGGGGGTGTTAAAATTTTTTTTTTCTTGGTCGATTCCAAAGGTTCATTATTGAAAATAATAAACCAAAATCGAATGAAAATTTGGCCATCCGTCCGCCGTACGCGGCACTTTTGCCGCTTAGCATTGACCGATTTTGATGAAATTTGGTATGTAGGCTCCATTTGGGGTCTAGTTGTGCCCCGAAGATTTTGGTTGGTTTAGGTCACTTCTAAGAGTTCCAAAATGAATTTTCAAATTTTGAAAACGCCCTAACTCAAAAAAGTTTGATACAAAGGTATTGTTTTTCCTTCAATTTAAGATTTTATAGAATTTTTAGAATTTTTTGAGACCAGGCGGAGCTCTGTAGGACAAACCGTTCGCTCCCTACGAGAATTTAAGTGTTGGACGTACGATAAATCAGCAAAACGATTGATAGTGTTGAAGTGAATCGCAAAAGAGGCTTAATCTCCGTTCAAATTTTAGCTGACCGAAATGCGATCGATGTTTTTCTTTATGTTGGATGGTTGGTGGCTTTGCCGACGAGTGATCTATGTAGAAAAATAATAAACCATTGTGTAATAATTTGCAACGTTTTTAAACAATTTTCAATCGAAAGTAGACCTCATTCTGAGAATTTTGACACCAGCCGCGACCTTCTAACGTGAGAAGACCTTTTTCTGTGATTTTTCAGTTTCGAATGTTTATGACGTCACGCGCCCCTCCCGCCTGGGCGCCAGCCAATGATGACGTCATAGACATTCGAAACTTTGAAAAATCATAGAAAAAGGTCTTTTCACGCTAGAAGGTAGCGGCTGGTGTCAAAATTCTCAGAATGAGGTCAAGTTTAGATTAAAAATACTTAACAATAAACAGTTTTTTCCGACCCATGCGCACATCCCATTTTGATGATTATCTTTAGCTTCTTCCCTTAATTTATTGAGATATTTAGGTCTGCCCATTTAGAAAAAAGGATTTCTCGTGAATCCGTAAATAAACCTATACTGAGGGAGGAATTAAGAGTGGCGACGCATAAAGGACAGCTGGCTTACAGAATATAACCTTGTCATATTCTGGGTCTCGCACTCTCAGCTACGATAGGACAAACGCATGGAAACAGACACAAACATGACAAATTAGGGCAGGTACAGCCAAACGACGGTTCAAGGTCGTACATAGGTTAGTAATATTATTATTTTCTCGATAATTGATAGGGATGTGATGAAGAGATAAACAATGATTAACAGTATGAGTTTAATCGAATACTACCTTGGCAGTCAGCTCCATAATGGTGTCTCCACGTCTCTTCAACTCTTCGGTTTTAGCCTCCAGTTCCTGCCAAACAAAAATTTTGATGTAATAATGTATAATTTGTGGTGCACTAACTTATTAAGCGTACATAAATCTATGATTACACAGGGTGTCCCAATATAAGGATAGCAAACATTCAGGAGTTGTTTCTACAACTAATTCAAGTAAGAAAGTGTCCAGTACTTTTTAATCCACAATAGTCGGGTTTTTTCACTTTCATTTTTTTTTTTACCTTGAGCCATAAAAATAAAATGAATATACTTTGGATTGTCATTATACATAAAATGTATATAACAATCGTCAATAAACAGTTATAAAATCAAACAATGGTAAAAATAGTCCTATAAAAAGTAACATGTCATAAAGTAGGTAATAATGTAAAAAATAATTAAAAAAAAGAGGAAACCGGTCATTCAATGTAAAAACAAGACAATAATGAAGATAGCAAGTTGCGTGATGCGCTATAGCCGCAGAAAGCGGTGCGGGGCCAGAGGGGAGCCCCGGCCCCGCCCTGGCCCACCCACCATGGTGGCGTCCCAAAACCAAAAACGCAAACGGCTCACGAAAGAGACGCTGGCGATCCGGCGTATGAACGCACCAGAGGGCGCCCCCGAGCGAGACCGAGGCCAACCGCCATAACTCGCATAATTTGCGAGCAAATTCAAATTTGATTACACCTCTGGAAAGGGCGTCAAATTTCCCCTCTTTATAGTGCCTAAAACACATATTTTTGGAATACTGGGGGGTGAAAAACTCGTTGAGTGATTTTTGTCAAATTGGCAAAATCTCCTGTTGCTTACGAGTCTATCAAGGTAGCGGAAGCGTTTTCTCTTGTCAAGGTTGAAGAAAAATATTCTTCAAAATTGAAATTTCCACTCGGATTTTACATCCTTGTGACGGGCGGAACTATACCAAGTTATTATAGTCCGATCGAAATTAGATGGGACACGTAGAAGTTGTGGGTGTAACAAGGAAATTCACGTTTGGGCATTCGCAGTGGCTAAACTATCACTTCGGGGGTAACGATTTCCATAGGATTTTCATATCTACACGCCAACCCGCACAATCCCTGAAAATTTCATCGAAATCGGATGAGAATTGTAGAAGTTACGGCTGTGGCAAGGAGATCATGACAGACCGACAGACACACAGAAAGACAGACAGACACGGAACCAAATTTGTTCAGGAAGGTCTGAAACGTAAAACGCGAGTGGAAATTTCGATTTGGGAGAACTTTTCTTTCAGTAAATTCAAAGTACAAATAAAGCAGGGACACTACTAAGCGGTTTAATAATATCAAAATAAAGACGAGACACTTGCCCTCATAGGCAGCCCTGCAAAACCACAACATAGCACTGAGCTCACCTGAAGGAACCTTCCTAGAGAAGCTGTTCTTTGTTTTTCTTCCTCGATACAATATTGTCATTAGGACCTGCTTGTAGGAACTATGAAAAGGCTGTCATTCTACCTGGGTTGTATAGAAAAATCGTCGAAATTCGGTGTCACCAGTGACTTTTTTAGTTCGAAAAGGGTTCATTGATTGGTAGAATAGGTATCGCTGTGTTATACTATTGTGACTATTTATGTACACTGTTACGTAGCTCATTCAACTCCAGCTTTTGCCTTTTTCTTCTCTTTATTACAAATACCTACGCATATATTAATCTGCTCCTTTTTGCGCCACTTGTCGCTTCGCCCGAAACAAAAGGGCTAATTCCCAGCGATGTACCAGTTCAATTTGGTGTTTAGCAGACCCATATTGTCTCCGGTACTCTGCGGTCCCTACTCACCTTGGACATTTTATCGAGTGTCTCTTGCACTCGGTGGAGTTCGATTTCCAAATCCGTGACGCTGACGCTGCTCGTCGAGTAACTATCGCCGCTGAGGTCCGAAACGAGGTCGCACAGCTCCTGGATTATGGCAGTTAACAGCCCAACCTGCGGAAAATTAACATATTTATACAAAAATGAAAATACAAAAATATAATACAGTCAATTTTGTATAGTGGAGGAAATCACAAAGAACTACCATTCATATACTATTGTAATATGTACTTACAAAAGTATGTATTGTTTAATATTATTTATATTATTAAATTGACTTAAGTTGTTTTGTTACCCCCTCAACCTCCTCCAAAAATGCCCAATCAACAAACGAGACAGAAATATTTTAGCCCCAAGAGCCCCATGCCCCCAAGACCGAGTAATAATAGCCACAGAGTTGGGCAAAAAAATAATGATCCAAGTCAAGCAAGATTTTCTGGCATCATTTACCTAGGTAAAATGCTCAGAACACAAAAGTTACTATAAATAACTCACAATTTCATGGAGGAGGCTCGGCGACCATACCCGATGACAGGGAAAACACTGACTTAGGCTCTTGTGACCTTCCACTTTGACTTGAGGACTGTTGCCTTTAACGATTTTTTTCCCGTTTTCGTTGGCTGAACTGTTTATCTGACCACACCATTGGATCCAGCACCTTTTTTTCTATAAGTTTATGACCTTATCTCAAAACCGAAAAAAAGTGGCTATGTTGGTTCTTTACCCTCGATACTTATACTATATTTTTACTTGACGAATTACCTAATTGATGAGTGTTCTATTAATTAAAAAAACTCAATTCAGTGTTCAGTTTTTAGAAACGAATGAAAGTACCCAGTTGGTCAACTATCGTTAAAAGAGCAATAATTGTGAAATTTATTTAAAAAAAAAACACATTCTGTGTTTAATTGGTTTGATTCTTGATCATAACACAAACGATCCAAAAAAGCAAAACCGTACGAAGCTGCTGTCCGATTTTGATGACATTTTCAGAAATTGTGCGGGTTAGCGGGTGGATGGTCCCACGTGAAAAGCAAAGTCAAAGTTGTAAATCGTCGGGCAATCAACGGGATAAACTACCCCAAAATCTCCACTCTCCAACGTTATATATATTTTTTCCAATCGTCAAGAAAATAACGAGCTCTAATAGTTAAAAATCTTACTATTCGAGAAGATGTATTTTATTCCCCTCAACCTTTCCTATATTTTAGTTCCGCATCTCATTTTGAAGCGGCCGCGATCGCTCACAAGTGTCCAAAAAGTATTACCTACACCAAAAAGTATTAACTGTCCCACGTGCGTGCATCTCCGGTCCCGATCACGGTCCTGAAAAAACTGAAATCTAGGGCCATCCTAAGCACGAAACAGGTCAAAATTTCAAACACTTATTTCAGCAAGAAGAGGCTGTAATACTAAATTGAACATCGCAGATCAACAACTCAGTGTGTAAGTGAATGTACTATAAAAATGTTCACAAATTGTTCAATTCAAATTCAAAAAATGTTCACTGAACGATAAATAATTAAATTGTATGTTGATAGAAGAGGAAGAAGGAAGAGGGATGATGGGTTTTGACCACGAAGGGTTGTGACCGCGAAGGGTTGAGACCCCAAGGTGAGCACCTTGCAACGTTGCCACCTCTTGGCAGGGAAGGGGTTTTGGAACCCGCGGTCCAGAGCTCTTTAAATAAAGGCAAGAGTATAAGGTTGTTCATTAGGTTTATTAATTTCAATAGTGAACCTTTAGAATCGACCTAGAAAAAATGTGGCACCGCCTCAAAATTTTTTGGTTTACGTTCCAAGGTACGTAGAATCAGAAAATCGAATAAAAATTTTGCCGTCCGCGGCACTTTCCTTAGTTATTGTGGAGCGATTTTGATTAAATTTGGCATATGGGCTCCATTTGGGGTCTAGTTGTGCCCCGAAGCTTTTGGTTGATGTCAATCACTTCTAAGGGTTGAAAAATAAGGGCTGAAATTTTCAAGAAGCCCTAGCTAAAAATCTTTCAATACTAAAGGTATTGTTTTTTCGTCAATTCATAGTAGAATCAAACTTTTTAGAATCGAATGAGACCTCCCAGAGCATTGTAGGACAGAAGAATCGCTCCCTATGAGAAATTAAGGGTTGGACTTACAGTAAACCAGAAACACGGGTGTGAATCGCAAAAGAGTTCTTTCCAAATTTTAGCGATCGTTTTTAGTTTCTTCGAGTTGTACTGTTTTGCGTCCTTTCCAATGAAGGTACCCACATTCCTTCATTTCTTAGAAATTAGTGTGAAGCGTTTATTCCTTCAAAATATAGTTGATTGTGAATTGATAATATGGTTGGTAGGTAGGGACAATGGTTTTGAGATTTATTCAGAAGTAGGTAGGTACCAATTTTTTGGTTTATTATTTTCAATAATAAGCCTTTGGAATCGAGCAAGAAAAAAAATTTTTAACCCCCCCTCAAAATTTGATGTTTTACGTTTCAAGGTACGTAGAATACGAAAATCGAATAAAAAAATTTCCGTTCGTCCGCCGTACGCCGTACGCGGCACTTTTCTTAGCAACACTGGACCGATTTGGTTCAAATTTGGTATAAGGGCTCCATTTGGGGTCTAGTTGTGCCGCGAAGCTTTTGGTTGATGTAGGTCACTTCTAAGGGGTGAAAATTAAGGGTTGAAATTTTCAAGAGTGCCCTAGCTCGAAAACTCTCGAAATAAAGGTATCGTTTTTTCTCCAATTTTAAATAGTATTGAATTTTTAAAAATTTTTGAGACCACCCGGAGCTCTGTAGGACAAACCGTTCGGTCCCCACGAGTACTTGAAGGTTTTCCTTCGATAAAACAGAATCATGAGTGTGAATCGCAAAAGAGGTCTAATCTCCATTCAAATTTTATCGGACTAAAATGCGATCGCTGTTCATTTCTTCGATTTGTATACAGTTTTGCCTTCTGCGTAACCAGTAATCAAATTTCCATATGAAGCTTTCTATTTTTCCAATCGAGTGTGAAGCGTTTAGTTCTTTCTAATAAACTTGATTGTGAAGGTGTGAAGCCAGTATGGTGTGGTAGGTAGTACCTAGCTGGTAGGTAAAAAAAAGTTGGTAGGTAAAAAAAATGTTGGTGGGTAAAAAACGCTGCAAATCATTGCTCAAAGGCTTCTTCACTCTTCAGATCACTGATCAGCTGAGTGAGCTCCAAAGCCATTTTTACTCCTATTGAATGGAAGTGCTCTTCCAGGCGTCTCCAGCATTCGAGAAGATCTTCTTCACTCTTCAGATCAGTGATCAGCTGAGTGAGCTCCAAAACCATTTTTACTCCTATTGAATGGAAGTGCTCTTCCAGGCGTCTCCAGCATTCGAGAAGATCTTCTTCACTCTTCAGATCAGTGATCAGCTGAGTGAGCTCCAAAACCATTTTTACTCCTATTGAATGGAAGTGCTCTTCCAGGCGTCTCCAGCATTCGAGGAGATCTTCTTCACTCTTCAGATCACTGATCAGCTGAGTGAGCTCCAAAGCCATTTTCAATCCTATTGAACGCAGGAAGCTGAAATTTGAGAGGGAAGGTCAAGGGAGAATACAGATGGTGGTAGGTGCTATTGATGGAGAACCAGTGATCTATACAGAAGGGTGATCTATACAGAAAATAATAAACCTTTGAGCAATGATTTGCAGCGTTTTTAACAATTGGATTGTATGTTACCTTGAGTATAACTAACAACTAAGCAAATTTATGAGAACGGACCTTGACTTCATGGATGGTGATGTCGGGTCGGACAGATTCAGTTGGTTGCTGCGCTCTCTGCTTCAGACTGTGACAGACTGCTCGAACTCGGTCGTAGACGTTCACTATTTCAACCTTGATCTGGAAAATTTGATGTAAAAATTGTATTAATTAGATAGGCAGTGCCAACATTAGAGAATGCAATGTCTGAGTAACATCAAAAATAGAATGTGAACTCTATTTATATTATTAGTCGGATAAAATTTGAGATTATCATTGATGAGTAATCAGACTTTCCAAAAACCATGGAACGTCCCTTTGGATTTAAAGTAGAACATTCAATTCCAACCAGTAAGCAATATAATATAAATAATTAATTACCTTCCTACTATTCCACTGCATAAATAATTTCACTCAATGTTATTCAGTTAGCATGATTTCTAAAGGTACTTGAAAGGAACAAAACTGCTGATTTTCAAGTAGGCTTGGAATAATCGTCGATTCTCGATTATGCTACTGTCGATTATTTCGTTATCGATTACGGTAGGCACAAGTTATAATCGAAAAAAATAGAAACATCCCAAAATTGAGGTTTGGAAAATTATTTCAAACTGGACAAACTAATGGAAGTGATTTATAAACTTGAAATTTTTTATTCGCAAATGTCTTCCCAGTGTATCTTTTTGAACAAAATGTAACGATTACACCCAAGCCTAACTAGGTGATAAGCTGACCTGCGCGACTAGCTCAAGGGATTATGGGTTTCAAACCTTGCTTGTACCTATATATCTATTTGAAAATACTCAAAAAAGGGCGCCACTACTCTTAAGGAATAAATACCCCCTTAGATAGAGCAGGAAACTAAGGGATTGAAAAAATGTAAATTCAATTTCAATTTTCTAATTTTTATTTAATTATAACCCCTTCGATCGAGCAGGAAACTAAGGGATTGGAAAAATGTAAATTCAATTTCAATTTTCTAATTTTTATTTTAATTATGTCAAATCTCTTTTCCTCTCTTTTATGAATGAAATGTTAAAATGAAAATGTGGGAAACGGGAGAATTGAAAAATAATCTACCTGTTACCAAGAAAAAGGTATATCTACCTACCTGCCTCAGTTCCACTCCTTTCCAATATTTGTGACAGATACTCTTAGGAAATTAAACTAAGATAATAAACATTGTATCGAAACAGAAGAATGAAGCTGTAGAGGTGGGTTGACTTTTCCCGATAAGAATGAGCGAGGTAGGTACCAGAGGTCAAGAAGATAGAGAAGACCTCAAGAAGAGAGAGAGTTACAAGAAGAAGAAAGACCCCAAAACTGGGGTCTTTGAAATACGTAATAGGTTCCAATATTTCCACCAAATCCACCAAGAACATTAAAGGCTGGTATCTGAGTTTGAGGGAGAAGTACACCTGGAGCGCGCAATATAAAATGTACAAATCAGTATATACGAGTATATGTCCTCAGCCTGGACTATGGTATACATCAAACAGTATTTGCAGGTTCCAAATTAATTTATGCCAATGCCTTGATTTTTTTTTAGATTTTTAATCGAAAGTAGACTACATTCTGAGAATTTTGGCACCAACCGCGACCTTCTAGCGTGAGTAGATCTGTTTCTATGATTTCTCAAAGTTTCGACTGTCTATGACGTCACGCGCCCCTCTCGCCTGGGCGGGAACCCCCAGCCCACTGTGACGTCATAAACGGTCGAAACTTTAAAAATTCATAGGAAAAGATTTACACAAGCTAGAAGGTCGCGGTTGGTACCAAAAGTTCTCAGAATGAGGTCTACCTTAGATTAAAAATAACAATAAACAGTTTTTCCTACCCAGGCGCACACCCTATTTTGGGAGCAAATATATCCTGCAGAGCAGTTCGTAAAGGAAAGCTAGAAGCGGTAAATGAAGAGAACTATCCTGACACCGAAAACTTCATTTACCGCCAACTTCCTCTTTGCTTGCCATTCTGAGTGCATCATGCTCATGAAGTAAATTCTTGATGCTTTTTGGACGCAGAATTAGATGGCCTAAAATGATCATTTCGAAGGTTTCTTCAGGTGTGACACCTTATTTCCACGATGCAGGCGGTGGTAATAAACGACACCTCACTTTTACTTCAAATTGAGAAAATTTGTCATTTTTCAACTACCGATTTTGGCTTTAGCTCTTCAAGATATTATATTAACCAGAAACCAGGAATCCGGAAAGGACAAAGACGAGTAAAAGATAGAGCTGATTTAATCAAAGGGAAAACTTCACGAAATTGCTTAATTACAAGATGTCCTCTCACACAAGGGTGGTTACGCAATACTGCCAATAATAACACAAAATACTTCGGTAAATCGAATTGAAATTCCTACACCTCTTGACTGGATTATAAAGTTGTAGGACTCATCGACGCAGAACTTAATGGACCTTTTTCACCTAGAAGCTAAATGCGATTATTGAATGGGGTTTAAATGTTCAGGCAAGGGAGTGGGTAAATAGAGCTTTTCTAACAATTGATTATGGATTTTAATCTGCTATGGCATCGTTCCCAACCTAATTCCCAAGTTTGTGACGGTACAATGTAATTAACATTAATTTAAGGACGCTAAAGAAGAAAAAGCACCTGGTGGTATTCGTCGCCTGAAGGGAGGATCGAGTCGTCGCACTCCATCTCGCTGTGCAGAGAGCGCTGACCGCTGATGACGCCGCCCATCGCCTGCAGTCGATCTCCCAAACTCCCGTTCGCACTCTTCAGCTCCTCAAGCTCGCTGTGGGACACTCTCATCTGCCACAAACATCATCATCGTTACTTAATATAGAGGAATGTTTTTATTACTATAGGAGTATCTACGCCACAAGATAATCCTGGTTTTCCATCTTAAAATAATATTTTAACCCGTCCTAGAGTAAAGGCACAACTCAAAAAATGGGGTTTTTGAGTTATGACCGGGGAAGCATTGCTGAAGGTGTCTACTACATTCGTAGATGACAGGTATTTTGCGGTCTTATTCAGGGACCGCTTGAGAGCACTAGTTTCTTTGTTCGACGGAGGAGGGGTAGACTTTTCGTTCGTGGAACATAGAGTCAACTCAAAAACTCGCCTGAAAGTATCGTGAAATTTGAGTTGCAACTTTTTCTTCAAAAAGATCAGGTGAGATTTTTTTTCCTTTTTTTTTTTAGCTAAAACTCTTGGTGGAGCTCTCCTGGAAGGCTCTTGGGGTGGCTGACTGTCAATAAGGTTTGGAAGCCTGTGCCATTTTAACACGCTAGTTTTGACCTAGTCAAGTACTTCCAGTTAGATTCAGTTCAAACTCCAATATTTGCCTCAGCAACAATGCGATCAACCATGAATATCTTATTGTGACCTCACCGAGCAACTTCACTGGCACTGCATGGGGAAGCCACACAAATCGTCCCCTTGTTGATTCCAGTGATTCCTCCATCAACTTTTCAGACGCTGTTCTTTGTAATGGACCAGCATCACACATCATCACCGTTCATTATCCAAATGATGACAAGTTTTTGAGAGACTCTTACAAAAGTATCCCACAGATAGTAGCTTTCAAACACCAACGAATTTTTCCTGAAATTTGACTGACAATATTTTGTAGCGATGATTATTGCTGTGATGTTTTATTGTATTGATGATATTGATTGTTTTGGATTACTTGGATTATTACTTACTCGTATTTACAATTACTTAATTCGGTTTTTACTAATTTCTAAGGTAAAATTGAAATTCCTAAAATTTGAGGTTTAATAAAACTGTGTTATTAGAGTAAAATTGGCGATTTTAAAAACTTAAATGTCTCATAAATTAAAGCCCCAAAAATTTGAAGGAAAAGTCGTGATTGTATGTTAGAGTGTCAAACTTGCATGATAATTATGCTATGGCTCTTTAAGAATCAATCTAATGCAGACGAAATTATGCCTATTAAAATTCTCCATTAGGTTCAAACTTCAAGACTGCCAACTATTCCTGCACCAAGTACTGTCCACCAGAGGCCATAAAAGATTCCAAACCATTTTGTGTTATGTTCATTATTATTGTTGACGAACGGGTAATAATTTTCCGTTGGGAAACACAAGTGAGTAAGTAATAATCTTTACTAGTGGCTCAGAAAGTTATAATTTGGTACCATAGGGTAAGGTAACATTTCAAAATATCTTAGAGAATGTTCGGTTAAAAAGGTAACAACTCGAAATATCATCGAAATTTGACCAAAATTTACCCCCTTCTTGGCTCCTAAACAACAAATTATCTTTTACTCGCCATAAAACATTAGCTTAGATGTTACAGTACACAGTTATGCAATAGTAAATGTTGGCGGTGCGTTTCTATTCAGTGGAACCGCAAGCCAATGGGTTTGAAACTTCAAATGCAATTTCCCAAAAATCACGTTTTTTGAGTTGTGCCCTTATTCTAGGACGGGTGCGATATGTAAATATTGAGATGAATTTGAGAATGGGGAATTTAGAATGCTATTTTGGAAAATACTATTATGAATAGAACTTCTGATTGTGCTCACAATTTTTGATACTTAATGAAATTGTACTATCTAAATTGGCTTTTCCTCAAATCTACTCTGGTGGGATAATGGAAGAAATAAGAGAGGTCGTCGACCGCACGTAAAACCGTCAACAACTTTAGGTGAGGTTGAGGATTATCTAACTGGATATTACAATACAGATATCGTTGCTAGATGTGTTTTTGGTGGTTGGGAGAGAGGGCCTGGCATGTAGAACCTATAATGCTGTAATAAGATAATAGTCCTGGAGCCGAGGCCGAAAATAGCACTTCATTTATGGATACGATTTGACGACAAATTATGAAAATCTTGACCATTCTGAGATAGAAAATTCAAGTCTGCCATTCCAAAACGGTTGCTTTCAAAAATGGCGGCCTTGAGAAATGTTCAAAAATCGCGAAAAATCATCACATCTCCGGGATGGATGAAAACTCCGTGAATGATAGATTAAGTCCAATCATGGATGTTTTCATCAGTCTGCCTCTCTTCAATGGCTGTTAACCCTCGGCAGACTCAATTTTAAAAATTGTACACTCTTTGTGCAAACATCCACAATGTTTGGGACGTCCCAAATTTTTACTGCTGGATTTTAAAACTCTACTTACGGGTTTGAGACTTGTCTGCCAATCTTGAGCAGCTGTAAAGTCCTGGCAGAGTTAAATTGAAAAATTGTCAAATTTGACTCAAAATTCAGACAATTTTGGGATGATTCACATTTTAACACGTTGAAGTATGAACCTATAATGATTTTTTTTTGTTTTGTTGCTATGTGAACAACATAGCATGGTCTGCCTTGGATAGCCCGCTGTCTTCTAGTGGCAGAATCAAATTCAAAAATTGTCAATTTATTGATTAACATTTTTTGATTTTGGGATACTCCAAACTTTTGCTCAATACTGCACTACTTTATTGAAACTCAAGCATCGTGGTCTGCCTTCAGTAACTCATTGCTTATACAAGGCACACTAAAATTGAAAAAATGCAAATTTGAGGGTCAAAATTGATGTATTTTGGGAAAGTTGCAATTGTGGCGTGTGATACAATCACGTAAGTAAAAACTTTGTAACACAGCCTGCCATCAGTATTTCGTTGCTTTCTAGCGGCAGACTGAACTGAAACGTGAAAAAATTGGATTTACCTACTTGGAAATTTTTGCGGTAACGATTCATCTTCTTCAAGACTATTCAAATTTTCGATCGTATACTAACTGCAGTGCATGGAAACAACTAAACTACCTAGATACCTTTAATTCAGTATTATTATTTTTTGGTGTTGTGGGGAGGGGGTGGGGAGACTAACAGTTTATGTGCGGGAATTATTGGAAATTGTTGTTTTGTTGTTGTTGAATTGTTTGTTGGAATTGTTCTTCTCAAATTAAGAAAAAAAGTGGTTTACCTGATTGTCAATATCTTTATTCTTCATTTTTTCTATTTTTGTACACTTTTGATACAAGAGGGTGGTTAGAGATGAGGTAAAGGTATCCCTTCCCCGTCTCGAGTAACTATTCATCCAAAATTTCTGAAACTCTTCTCGATTCAACTATTGGTCCGATCTCGACATAGGGAGAAAATCAATAGAAAACGACGGGCTGTCTTCTCAGTTCGTGAAATTGGAAATCCGTAACTACCTATTGTTTACGCGAGTTGTTACTCTTGGGACAGTGCAGTTAGTAACATTGCAACCCTGGACTGCATCAATAATAATTGATTCTACGAGCTTTGCATACATATTTTACGAGTAGGTAAATGATATGAACATTGAAAAGTAAAAGAGACTTTCAAGTTCTCACAATGAACAGTTCTGTAAATAACCGGGTTTGATTTCATTTGCTTAACTGAAAGATCATAGTGAGAAGTTTCCAGAAAGATGCTGTATCAGGGAAAGAAGACAAATCGAGTTTTGAGCTGAAAACTGGTATTTAGGTAATTCTTCGTTCCGGGTTAGTATTTACCTAAATAGCAGGAGCTCAAAGTTTAAAAGTTGTACCTAAATTTGAAATTATAAAGGATTTTTGAAATTCATTAGTGCAGCAGTCCAGGGAATTGAAAATCTAAAAGATTACCGCTGGAATCATCAAAATCGAACAATAATTGCCAGAGAAAAATGGGAAACCCGTTTATTCAGTTAGGTTTTTACCATTTTGGTTTATTATTTTCAACTAGCTGAAAAGCCTGCTATAAGCAGGCAAAAAAATTGTAGATATGTAAAAACAATTTGATGTCGCGGCCTGGAATCGAACCCGGGACCCCCAAGTTCGGGCGACATACGTACATACGTACGGTTGGCGTTTTATGTATATAGATAATGAACCTTTGGAATCGACCAAGAAAAAAATTTAACCACCCCTCAAAATTTGTTGGTTTTCGTTTCAAGGAACGTAGAATCCGAGAATCGAATAAAAAATTGATTCTGATGAAATTTGGTGTATTGGCTTCATTTGGGGTCCCTACGAGAGCTTAAGGGTCGGGGTTACGATAAATCAGAAACACGAGAGTGAATCACAAGAGAGGCCTAATCTCCGTTCATAGCTGACCAAAATGCGATTGCTTTTCGTTTCTTGGAGTTGTACTCAGTTTTGCGTCCTTAGCAACCAGTAATCAAATTTCAAAATGAAGGAAATCCTTTATTTCTTCGAATGGAGTGCGAAGCTTTTATTTTATCTAAATAAACTCGATTATGAAGCCAAAACATATATGGGTCATTTTCCCAGAAAGGGCGAATCGTTGTCCAGAGAAGATTCCGAATGCACATTTATGATTTGGGTGTCAAAAAAAAAATTCTCCATAAACTATCAACTTTGTTCTACTTCGGGCAATCAATAAAATATGCACTTATTCACGCTAAAATATAGAAATTAAAGTTTAAACTGCTAAATGTCCAGTGATCTGCCATGTCCGGACCCCTAGGTAGTCAACTTTGCTTGAACACTATGACTCACCTATGAAAGCAGCGGCCTGAATTTGTAGTGATTCTTTATTGCATATACCTGGACATGAAAAAAATGGATTTGCAGATTTTTTCAGAAGCAAATAAAGCGAGCAGGAGGATAAAATGTGCTTGTCCGGAGGTTTTTGTCTTTAATCTGCCTTTTATGTGTTTTCGTATTTTGGCAGCTTTTTTCGTTTCCCGCGGTTATACTACCACTGTAAGAGGTGAGGTTAGTCGTTAGGTTATCAAAGAAAGCGGCGGGAAACGTATTCCTTCCGTGTGGAAGCGTGCGCAAGTGGAGTCAGTTGCGAAATTGTGGTGTCACAGTCACCGTCTGTCTTTCATCTGCCCTCTGTAAGAACGGCAAGAAATCGAAATTATTTTTTCCTTTTGGTCTCTAGTTCTTGTTTTTACCGAGCTGGTCCCAGCGATATAATTACACTTCAGCAGAACAGCACCAGAACGTGGGAAAAGCTGAAAAACCTAAGTGCCACCCAGGAATTTGGTGTCTTTTTTCGTGTCTTTCATCTGCCGGTGATGGTGGCTTTTGGAGAGATGAAAGACTTTTTTCAAGTTGTTAACAATTTAATTTGAATTTTCCGTTGCATTTTAAAAACTTTACATTTTTCGACCTCAAAACTGTATTCAGCAACTGTAAAAATCCCCTGGTACCAAGTTTTGGCTCGAAAAACCGATAAATTGAGATTACTTGGTTACTTTCGGAGGTTTCTAGGTTGCTATCAGAAAAAACCGTGTTCCACGTTGGTTTAACCCTTTTCTACACCTGCGTCCCGCCCTGGTTCAATTTTTGGAATAACTCCCAGTTCTCGCTACTCATGGAGATGGGGTTCCGAGTAGTTTCCTTTACGCGGAAACCACGCCAATAGGTTTCTTTCGATAGGTTTTCTTCTTTAATTTTTAATTAATTAATTAAGCGTCCCACTGTGTGTTCTTTTGTCGAAATTCAATCAGTATGGTGTGAGGTTAATCCCTGATTTTTGGCAGAACTTGAGTCGAACTTTAAGTTTTCTGAAATCTTGGGATACCGATTGTACCTTTCCAGGAAAATGACCCATTTGGTAGGTAGTGACAATGGCAAAACTCTGTTCTTTGCTGGCGAGTGATCTGAAAAAAAAAAAATTAAAAAAATAAACCATTGTGTAATAATTTGCAGCGTTTTCTCTGGCAATTGTTCGTTTTTAATGATTCCAGTGGCAATTTTTTAGTTCCTAGAAAATTTCAAATTTAGGTACAACTTTTAAAGTTTGAGCCCCTGCAATTTAGGTAAGTACTAATCCGGAACGAGGAACGAACGGCGACCGACTGAGACCCCCTTAATTACAGCATTTCGGAATGCCATTTCTATCTACTTCTTATATTTTCCCTGAAAAATATGAAGAGTTGAAAGACAGTGCTAAGAACAGCGGAGGTGTATTAATTTTGATAGGTACTTCATGTTTTTAAAATTTTCTTAAACAAGTATCGAATGATGAGAAATAAAAAACTCCGTTCTACTGAAATTGAATATAACCTGTATTTGTTGTTCCCTCATCTGTCGCTCGAGAAACATGATCCTATCGGTGGCTTCATCCAGGGCTGAGCTCAGGCTGTCTCGCTGCTGCGTCATTGATTGAACTCTTCTTTCTAATTCGGTCTTCTTTTCAGACATCATCATGATCTGAAATTATAATTAATAGGAACTTAACAACAATAATGAAAATGGAACAGGCCTAAATGAAAGAGAGAAACAATCGTTGAGGCTTAGGCATTACTTGCCTCCTAATTCAATGACATTCTTTATTATAGTTTGGCAAACAGTTGAGGAGTTGTGGTGATTTCGGGTTCATGTTATGTGCATTATGAATTCGAGGATCAGCAACATAATTGAAGAAGCTTTTCTAATATTGGATTTGTACTGCGGTAGATCTCACATAGCAAGTACACCTGAACACCTACTTCATGGGACAAAACAGTGCATTTACTCGTAAACAATACAATTATTGTTGAAAAGTGAGAACTTTTTACCAATAACATGTTTTTGTAATTACTTACTCTAGAGTCTAGCTTTCGTACCAAGGTATTTGAAAAACGTCTGCCAAGTTGGGTGGGCAGTATAGCTTCCTCACTCATTGTAACATGGACGTATAGAATCAGTTGGCGAAAAAATGATTCTTTATTTAGCGGTCCACCGTCTAGGACCTAACCCACACAATCCCTGAAAATTTCATCGAAATTGGTTGAATAGTTGCGGAGTTTTGGTTGTAACAATAAATTTAAAGTTCGCGCATGCGCAGCGGCTATTGCTTGACCAATGTGATTGAAACTTATAGGGTGTCTCTTAGAAGTTAGTCCCTAACTAACCTCCAAATTTGAGCAAAATCGGTTCATTAGAAACCGAGAAACCGAGGTTCCAGGAAATTCATGTTTGCGCATGCGCACTCGCTCCTATTGGTCCGAAGGTGCTGAAATTGATAGGGGACCGTCTAGGACCTAACCCGAACAATCCTTGAAAATTTCATCAAAATCGGACCACAGGTTAGTATAGTTTTGCCCGGGACAAGGATTGACCACAGACAGACCGACAAACAGACAGACCGACAGACAGACAGACACGGAACCAAAATTGTTCGGGAAGCTCTAAAACGCAAAAAGCAAGTGGAAATTTTGATTTTGGAGGACATTTTTTTTCACTTCTTTCACGAATACAAAGCTTCCCTACCTTCGGTAGTGAGGAAGCAAAAATGCTTAGCCTCGGCTGGGATTCGAACCCGGGACCCCTGGTGGACAGTTCTATGCGCTACCTCTGAGCTATTGAGGCCTAGTGATGCAATGAATAGGATTTGAGATTCTCACTGGGGACCATCCCTCTATGAATGAATCCCACTATGAAAAACCATTATCTATGATTTTCATAGGGAACCATCTAAACACTACTCAGTAACATCCCTGAAAATTTCATCGAAATCGGGTAGAAAAGGTGGAAGTTATGGCCGTTACAAGGAATTCACGTTTGCGCATGCGCAGTCGCTTCTATCAGTCCATGGATGATGATTTTCATAGGGGAGTGTCTACACACCAACCCGCACAATCCCTGAAAATTTCATAGAAATCGGACATTAACTTCGTATAGTTATGCGCGTTACAAGGAATTCATGACAGACAGACACACAGACACGGAACCAAAATTGTTCAGAAAGGTCTAAAAGGCAAAACGCGAGTGAAAATTTTGATTTTGGAGAACCTTTTTTTCGTCCTTGAAAAGTGAAAACAAAGCTTCCGCTACCTTGGTAGACTCGGAAGCAATAACAATAAATTTGAGCTGAGCCGTGTTGGTGGTTCGATGACAACCTGAGGTTGGCAGAATGCAACACTATCTCTGTCCCTTCGGGTGGTCGAGAATGAATGACGTATGAAATAATACTAGGTACAAAATGGTACAATGAAATGTAACAAAACCAAATAAAATGTCTACCTCATCTCGGAGAACGTCCAAACTGCTCTGATGGTCATGCATGCTCGATCGTCGTGTGTAGGCTTGCTCTTTGAGGGATTGCAGTTGTATTCGCAGCTGTTCTTCCATTTTGTTAGACTGAAATTAAAAGTTTCCCATGAGAACGCTCTATGCACTAATATAATATTAATGGACAGGAATTCCTTCGGCATTTTATAATAGTAATCATGAGAAAGAGGCATAATTCAAAAAAGAAAAAATAGAAATGGGTCGTACATCGACATTCTGTTGAAATCGTCTCTATGTAGTAAAGATACAATAAATTACCATTTCACGAATGCTGTCACAACAAAATTCAATTTTTTTAAGAATAATTCCAGCAGTTAGGTGGATATCTGTTTACTCAAATAGCTATGAGGACTTTCACCATGTCGGAATTTCCTATTTTTGACCCCAAAATCGGATTCAGCACCTCGAAAAACTCTCTACGACAAACTTTCAGCCCGTACTTCCTAATTTACGAACAGCCAAAACAGTGTAGAAACATGAAGGTTTAAAAAAAAACGGGAGGATGACGTCATCCTGGAATAGTTCATTCACGGCCGCTTGAAGCGCTGAGATCGAGAAATCTATAGTCCCCAGATGCAACATTTCACAAAACCAGTGAAGATGGAAATGTAAAAACTGAAGAAAAAAAAAAATGGAAAAAGTAAGATGGAGAAAATTAGGTTTCCCCTGTTTCTGTTAGATAACTTTCCTCTTAGATAACACCATTTTGTCGTACCATCGGGCAACATGGGGAGGAGACGGCGATCCGAACAGCCAATCAGCGAGCGTTCCCGCTTCACGTTGAAGAGGTCTGTTTTCCCGGTTATTTTTTGAAATCATAAATTTTGATTGTCTCCCAAAAATAACAGGAGACTTATTTTCCGAAATCAGCCCGATTTTCATCTATCTCACGCCATTAACTATTCAGGAAAAATGCAAACAGAATTCGGTGAAATTCCTCATTACTAAGAGAAATTAGCTCTTCATCAACGTTCATCCAAATCAGAGTTATAGTGCCTGACAAATAATTAGCAAAGGGAAGATGACGAACTCATCCGACAAACAAAAGCAAAATGAGTTATTTCTATCCAAACTTGGAAAACAATTTTTGAGTATTAGTTCTAAAAAGTCAAATAGTATTCAGGTGATATATCTGGGAATATTGAGTTTCATTTGTATCGATCCTACTTCGAAACTCATTAGATATTTATAGACTTCGCTTCTAATCCAAACTTGGGTGTTTCATTAGGAAAAGAAACAATAGAATTTACAATTCAAGTACTTGAATACCTACTACTCGAAAAGAAGATTTGACTGAATTAGGGACCATAATTATGTGCAGTTCGTAATGTCTCTATTCTGACTTATGTTCGAAAGTAAAGCTCCAAATTTGAATAACATTGCTTATTGAACTGACTCGGCCTTTTAGAGACTACTCACATGAGAAAAGGGGGTTTCTTATGAGATGGGAGATTGGTCGCCCGGCTCGAAACCGATTGCGACTTAGATAGGTGACTAAAGTGTAGAAGGTGATTTAATCTGGCTCGAAACCGATAATTGCAGGTGCTTAGCTGATTGAAATGATCACTGGGCCCGAAAACGATGTGCGATCAGGAAGGTTGGTAGGAGGTCTAGATGGTTAGAGCTTGAAAGAATATTACAAGTTTTCTGGACTAGAATGATTATGGAGGGTAACTATGGCTACACACTGCTCTTTATTTGGACTAATCTTTCACTAGGAGGAGATTACGACACAGTTCATCTTAAATACCTCGAATTTCCAACTCTAGTTTCTTCCCACGAACTTGACCAGAGGCCATTAGGTACTTCAATATAAAAATGAATTGTATATCTGGATGTTTTTCGAATGGAATTGTGAGAAATGAACCGACTTTAATGATTCAGGTAGGAACGTGGGAATCTACATTCAACTTATCTCCCTGATGGGTATCGTTATAAAAGTATCGATATTTTGTATCGATACTGTATCGTATCCGAGTATCGATATCCCAAGTATCGTTGGGCATGAGTATCGATATTTTAAAATATCGAGTATCGATACTTTAGTGTCACAAACTATCAATATCATCCAATTTTCTCAAGAAAAATAATTTTTTCAACAACTTTTATTCATTTTTGACTATTAAGAGTCCAAGCAGAGTGATTTTTTCTATGATATAAACGTTATTTGTGCAACCAAAGAGTAATGACCCAAAAGCCTCTCTCTTCTTAATTTTTTAGCCATTATGTTGAATTTTCCGGGAGAACAGTATCGATATTCGATATTTAGAAATATCAGATCCAAAGTATCGATATCCAAAAATATCGGATAGTGTAGTATCGATACTAAAATATCGAGTATCGGTACGAAAGTATCGATATTGTGAAATATCGAGTATCGATACCCATCCCTAGGCTAAATGTCGCGAGGTTTAAGTGGTATTTTGACGCAGCACCAAATCTTGTTCACTCCTCAACGGAGAACGGAACGAAATATTTTAATTCCGCAAACGTAATAATGGATGAAGAAAATTTACCTGCACAATTTATTGCACTGTTTTCGTATAGTAGGGATACAAGACACGAATAAAATAAATTGCCATAGTGCTGTTTCTGCGAAAATCTGTAATGAGAGTCACTTGGGAAAGGAGCTATAAATCCACTGATTTTCAGGTTTGCCCTTAATTGTTTTGAATTTTACCAGTCAAAAGTATGTGTACCTTTAGGTACTTGATTACACGCTGCTAGATGTTACTTTTGTTCAATATAGTGATGGTATGATTAAAAAATGTTCTTAAGTATGTGTCTAAAAGTAAATCAGGTTCTATGACTCATTAGGCCTTCAACGCGCCTGAGGTGACTAATCGCAGGTGTTTGAGGAAAAACGTAAATTATTGGAAGGTAGATCAAGGGCCATATATGGGCTCAACAACTCAGGCATCACAATTTGTAGGTAATTCTGGAGATTCAAATCAAGCAACCATTTTTCAAGGGACTCGAAATTCTGGTTTTCTCCCCACAAAATGTAGGTACCAATCTCCCAGGTGACTTTTTCGAAAAGGGTGTTTTAGTTGTCCCACAGGAAAAAAGTCCATTCATGCAGCATGAATTAATGTGCGAATTTTCAAAGAAATCTTTCAGTTGAAGGTATGGTTAAGAAAAGGAACAATGGTGTTGCAATTTCTTCTAGAAAGTTTTATTTTTTTACACGATTCTTGGTTTTTTCGATTTTAAGTATAGCATACCAACATACTGTATGCACTGGGTATGCTTTGAAGATGTTAGGAGTCCATATTCACGTTCGTATTCAAGGAAAATGAAGCTATTGCAATGACCTCAAAATTTTTAAAACGGACTTTTTCGAAAAATTTTTACACTGAAATCCGTTTTGGAGGATTCCAAGTCCGTTTTAAAAATTTTGAGGCCATTGCAATAGCTTCATTTTCCTTGAAAATTCGCTAATAGTTTGCCAATACAATAAGAAGAGAACAAATTATGAATTTTACGAATTGGTGTCCCAAATATGGCGCCTTTCATTCGAGTCTGAGTTCGATCTGTATTAAAGATACCTCTGAATTAAAAATACCATGAAATGAATTTTAAATGAATTATAAATACCATCTGAATTATAAATACCATCAGAGTTATAACTTTATATGGTAATTATAACTGAATTATAAATACCAGCAGAGTTATAACTTTATATGGTAATTATAACTGAATTATAAATACCATCAGAGTTATAACTTTATATGGTAATTATAACTGAATTATAAATACCATCAGAGTTATAACTTTATATGGTAATTATAACTGAATTATAAATACCATCAGAGTTATAACTTTATATGGTAATTATAACTGAATTATAAATACCATCAGAGTTATAACTTTATATGGTAATTATAACTGAATTATAAATACCATCAGAGTTATAACTTTATATGGTAATTATAACTGAATTATAAATACCATCAGAGTTATAACTTTATATGGTAATTATAAATGAATTATAAATACCATCAGAGTTATAACTTTATATGGTAATTATAACTGAATTATAAATACCAGCAGAGTTATAACTTTATATGGTAATTATAACTGAATTATAAATACCATCAGAGTTATAACTTTATATGGTAATTATAACTGAATTATAAATACCATCAGAGTTATAACTTTATATGGTAATTATAACTGAATTATAAATACCATCAGAGTTATAACTTTATATGGTAATTATAAATGAATTATAAATACCATCAGAGTTATAACTTTATATGGTAATTATAACTGAATTATAAATACCAGCAGAGTTATAACTTTATATGGTAATTATAACTGAATTATAAATACCATCAGAGTTATAACTTTATATGGTAATTATAACTGAATTATAAATACCATCAGAGTTATAACTTTATATGGTAATTATAACTGAATTATAAATACCATCAGAGTTATAACTTTATATGGTAATTATAACTGAATTATAAATACCATCAGAGTTATAACTTTATATGGTAATTATAACTGAATTATAAATACCATCTGAATTAAAGAGAGTAAGGTGATTCTAGAGTGACCTTTATTCAAAATTGAGAAGGTAAATCAGACATTAATTTTCTTGGCTTGAACGTGACAGGTACCTCTTTAATCTGAGCAGTAAGCCGTTGGTTCTGTTCCGTAAGTTCAAGTATGAGAGCGTTTTTGTCCTTTTCTGACTGGCGGATGGCGGAGTCCTTCTCGCCCAGCGCCCTCTGCAGCTCCCGCACGTCCGCCTGCAGCTCCAGCAGCCGCGTCTCGCATTCCGCCTGCGTCGTCGCGAGCTTCCGCCGCAGCAGATGACGGTCCTGCTCGATCACCTGCAACCCAAATTTAAAACTGTTATTTTGTTAAAATTAGAAGAGTAGGTCAGTAGGTAGGTAATTACTTTTGGTTAGGTAATTATTTTTAAATTACCTATTACAGTAGTTAGTAGTTATAGTTACATTTCCAACTATTTTAATTGGTAATTGAAGGAAGAGCAACTACTTTTTTCAATTAGCAGGTAATTAGAATTATTGGTGCAATTACTATTGAGTAACTGAAAAAAACTACTTAATTTTTGGAATTACCGATTACTGTAATTGGAGTAATTATTTACTTTTTGAACAATTAATTACTTCTTGAGTTAATTAATTATTTTTTGAGTAGTACATACTAGTACATTACTCAAAATTACCTACATTTTGAAATGAATAACTACTAACTAGGTACATAAAGTCAAAAAGGACATTTAAAAATGAGGCATATCTGTCATTTTTAACCAAGAAACTGAGCTGAGATAATTGAGTCATATTGAAAATGATATCGCCTCGTGATTCATCATTGAAAAATAATGGAAAATCTTGTGCCATACCTTGGGGTCTCATATGAGATTGGAGGTACCTAATGTCAAGATGGCGGCAGGGAGAGGGGAAAATGAAGTAATTTTGTGCGCTTTCCACAAATTGAACTACCTACCTTATCATATTTCTTAGTACCATCTAACACTATTTATTTCTTTATTTAACACTACTATTTACAATAATAGGAACAATTACCAATTGCGTAAATAGTAAAAGGAATTGCTCAGTTCCAACTACTAATTACCAGAGTAATTATTGCCCAACGATGAAAATTAGCCTGCTGGTTTCTGGCAAGAAGATTCCGCGATGAAGCAAGAACGAGAAAATAAACATAAAGACTAATGTCACATTATAATTCGTTCGTAATTGCAATAAACTTCATCCATCTATAGTTGTGTAAATTGTCTAAAAACTGCAACTTAACTATAATGACAACGAATTCAATGGTTTTCTAATAAAGGTGAAACTGCCTCTTAAATATACCTTCCTATCGCTAGAAGTTTTCTTGATAAATAACTGACTTTCCACTTCAACTTCACTTGAATGGACGGTTGGAAACAGGGCCAATACGCATTAACCCATTTCCGGCCACTGACGCATTTTTGCATCGCCATAATAATGATTTTTTTGAATATTGAAATGGTGGAAAATCTTTGTAGAAGAATTTTTTCTCGTCCATGCAGTTCCTAAACTTTTCAAAAACATTTTTCTTCGACATTTGGGAGCTCAATGAGATTTGGGGAATTTTTTTGAAAAAGGCCTGTTGGCCGAAATCGTGATTATGTTGGTTCAAATTCGATCCTGGGCGAGTGGGCATTCTGGTCGAAACAGATTCCAGTCCACAAATAGATTTTTATATTTTTACCAAGATTTTTTTTCAGATAAATCTTAACGATTTGGAAAACGGAGACCTCTCAAATCCTTAAAAAATGTTAAATTCATATTTTGGAGCATTTTTGCTCTCGATTGGAGAGCAAATTATGCCTTATTTCCGCCGCCATTCTGTAAAATAGTTCATCCTCCTCCTCTCATTACTCTGTTATTTCTACCCTCGGCTAGAAATGGGTTAAGCATAACCCCTACGAATAGGTATGGAGGAACTTGCGAACTCGATGAAGTGCTGAACCCGAGTGAAACTTTTGACACTTCTTCGATGTTCAAAAGAATTAGAATCTTCCCAACATTCAACTGTGTAAATGGGCTGGAGTCTTGAGGTGCACTCGTCCACCTCATCTTTGCTTCTCCAGCACTGCTACAATTCATCGAAGCTTATTTTGTTGTTGTTGTCAATTTTGGAATTGTTAAAAGTATTATTTGGAATCATATTATTATTAACGTAATTTGTTGTGACCTAGACTGTGAACGTCGATTGTGTCGTATGACAGCCCAGTGTATGGGCAGCTCGCCTATTTTTATTTTATTAAACTGGTTGTTTAATCCCCCCCCCCCCCCAACATCACATCCGTAGGTGAAAAGTAATCCGCTAACACTTTGAACTCCTTTAGTCCCTATCTTCGCAAATAAATAATCTCTCTGTTGACCATCATGTTCTTTTATCTACTTAAATCTAATTTTGACATTTTCATGTCTTTGCTTTGGCACTTGAACTGAAAAATCGTCACGAAAACTATGCAAATCTTGCTCACGCGACCAATAAATAATAAAATAAACTCACTGTGTTGCGTAGAGAACAATCAACAACCTTACATTTTGCTTTTGCACATGAACTGAAAAATCGTCACGAAAACTTTGATGCTTGGGTACATGAACTAACAACCTTACTTCACTACCTTGTTGTGTAGTGGTTGACATGAAAATGTCCCAATGTGTTGCAGACTCGTATGCAAGCATTTAAAATTGAGTTTATGATTTCGAATCGAGTGTTTTCATTTTCTTCATGTTGGATGGTTGGTGGCTTTGCGGACGAGTGATCAATATAGAAAAATAATAAACCATTGTGTAATAATTTGCAGCGTTTTTTGGATGGTTTTCTTCCATATCAGTGGACCCTCTTTCAAAAAAATTATGAGGCAAATTCCCTATTCTTTGTGAACAGACTAGTGTGTTATCTTAATCACATGAAATAACGTTTTTTTAAATCTTTTATCTATTTCAAATCTTTTTACTCAATACTCCAATTCTCCACTGAAAGGTTCTATGTCAAATATTCTCATGTGAATTTTAGTAGGTACTACTTCACTCGGCTACTGCTTCAGACCCAGCCCTATAGGCAACTTGTCTCCAGTACTCTGTGCCTATAGGTGTATCCGATCAGGATTTCCTTCCATTCTCTCCCCGAGACGGCGCCATTAATTCCCGTCGCCAAAATGTAATATCAATCTACGTGTATGACATTACGGAATTAACTGTAAACACTATTACCTATCAAACGAATAATGATGTAACGATTGTTACAACAAACTATAGTAGCTCGCTACAAACTTGCTCCGTCTCGAGCAGTCCGGTGAAAACATTTGGGCCCACGGGGATTCGAACCCGGAACCGCGCGGTCGTTCTCTGCTTGATCATGAACAACATTCAAACCTCTTACAGCACGGGGTAAACTCAAAAAAATACATTTCTATTAAACAGTCCTTAGTTCAAAGGGCAGTGCGGCAAAAAAAATGTGGAACGCTTCACGATTTTGCGTGTCATCCTTGCGCAGGGGCCATGCTAATCTTCTCTGTATCGTTCCAATTTTAGTATATGTACCGCCGAAGCGAGTACGACCAAAGATGAAAATTTACTGTTCTTATGTGGTCAGAATCACGTACAATCACTTCGCTCTTACGTACTTTCAGGGTCTTCATTCACTTACAAATTGACTGCTGTATCTGATATCCGCCAAATTATAAATACAATAATAAATCAAGAATGCATTAGGTACCGAAGCATTCCAAGGTGCGAGCCTGTAATCTGCATCGCTTGGAGACTTCCTTCCAAGTTCCAATCAAACTACTTAATGCAACAAATTCCGAATCAAAAAATCGAAAAGAGAATGAAATGTACCAAACTTCGCTCATTTCGTAATCAGTGAGTGATTTCGAAATGAGCGATTTTTGAAGTAGAGCCAATATTTATTAAATTTATTGGACATTCCGATAGGAGTAAAATATTATTGCTTCCGAATCTACCAAGGTAGCGGAAGCTTTGTTTTCACTTTTCAAGGTTGAAAAAAGAAGTTTTTCCAAAATCGAAATTTCCACTCGCGTTTTAGACCTTTCTGAACAATTTTGGTTCCGTGTCTGTCTGTCTGTCTGTCATGAAATCCTTGTAACCGGCATAACTATCAGAAGTTATTGTCCGATAACGATGAAATTTTCAGGGATTGTGCGGCTTGGCGTGTAGATGGTCCCCTATGAAAATCATTACCCCTGGACTGACCCGCAACCACTGCGCATGCGCGAACGTGAATTCCTTGTATCAGCCAAAACTCCCACATTTTCTATCCGAATCAGATGAAATTTTCAGGGATTATGCGGATTAGGTTGCTGATGGTCCCCAATGAAAATCAAGGCCTTAAAATTGACGTTAGCCTCTGCGCATGCGCAAACGTAAAATCCTTGTAACAGCCATAAGACTTACATTTTTCATCCGAATTTGATGAAATTTCCTAGGATTGTTCAGATTGGCGTGCAGATGGTCCCCTATGAAAATCATCTCCCCCAGACTAATAGTAGTTGCTGCGCATGCGCAAACGTAAAATCCTTGTAGCAGCCATAACTTCTACATTGCCATCCGATTTCGACGAAATTTCTCAGGATTGTTCAGATTAGCGGGTAGATGGTCCCCTATGAGGCTAGTGGAAGGTACTTAGAGATTGATGTTTTGAGATTAACGAAATCCTGAAATATGTTTCGTACGTAAGTAGCTACGGCCAATGAGTAGACTAAGTACCCACAAATGCCATAATTCACCTAAGCGTCAGAGAGGGGTTGCAAGGAAATAAACATCACTCATTGTCGATGAACTCACCTATATTACCTACCTTCCTATCTCTGGCCTTTTCAATCAAAGCACACCATTTGAATTGTTCACGAGTGAATCAGGACCTACTCTACGGGACACTGGTGAATCATCTGAAAGGTCAGAAGATTGTTGTTCCAAACTCATATTATCTTATACCTTCCTATCAAGGGACCAAGAACCTGTAATGAGTCTACTCAGAAGAACAATACAAACTTTTTTTTTTTAATCTATTGATCACCAACTGGTACGTACTAACATATTACAGTTTTTTTTAACTCTAGTTCTTCTGAGCCTACTTAATATGTATGTTTATTGGGAGTAAATGACATTATTGTACAGTCTTATTAACCAGCTCTATGGTGGAAGCTTTGGGTTCGCCATTGGAATGTAATTTAAATTTACCAAATCCATTTGATGAAAACTTGAAAGTAGGATCGTATTGTCAGCCTACCAAACTAAAGCCACCAAAAAATTACATCACAACTTAGCAGCACACTATTTAAGAATCTTAAGGCTGATACATGGTTGAAAACCTAAACCAAACAACTTCTGCGAAGTGGGTAAAGAACATGTCTTTCTCGTATGAATAATATGCTTGTGTAGATGATCCGATAATCTCAATCAATAATGATCAATAATAATCAATAATGATCCGAATAGATAATTTCAAAACTTTAATTTCCAAAACCCTCCAAAAATGATGTTTACCTACATTGTGATGACATTTGTAGGGAACCATCCAGTCTCAACCCAAAAACCCCAGAAAATCCCATCGTTATCGAATGGAAACTGAAGAACTGAAGAAGTTATGCATATTAGGGATTTCATGTTGGCGCAAGGGTATCCCTGAACCGAAATCGGACTGTGATTTCGAATACGAGTTACAATAGTTTTGCCCAATACAAGGATTTCAGACCGACAGTCACACAGACAGACATACACAAAACCAAAATTGTTTAGGAAGGAGTAAAACGTAAAACGCGAATGAAAATTTTGATTTTGGAGGAAATTTTTTTAACCCTTGAAATGTGAAAACAAGGAATTTGCTACCTTGACAGATTCGGAAGCAACATTGATATACCAACCTACCTCCCAAGACAAGGAATATGTACCAAACCAGTTTACAATGTTTAAAAAGGAACTTTGATCCAAATATAATAAATTATTATTTGTACGATGGAAACCAATGCCTCGCATGTACCTATTCGAATCGACAAAATTATTCATGATAGGTAGGTATATTCGGATAATACCCACGTGTATTCGAAAAGGAAGTACCGTGGGTTACCGAATTCACAAGTCTCCCACGGAATCCGTGAGGTAAGTATTGATGTAACAAGTTACAAGGTAGGCCCTATCAAAATATGTTCTACACCGAGGGAACAAGAAATATCTTGAAAAGTAGATGATTGATCAGATTACGTGGTATTTACGTTACAGGTAGGACGTATGAGCTTTCTGGCGCGGTGATTTACCTTAGTGCAGGAAATAAAGTAGTTCAGATACCTACGATACCTTCATTTGAACTGTACAAACCATCGATCATCGACAACAGTCATAGCTGCGTCATTTCCCCTGGGTTTAGAGACAGCGCACTAACGGAACGTTACACAGCAGACCCGATGAGGTTCAGAGGACTTAAACGACCTCGAAATTTCAACAGAAATGACCAGTGATCCGTGGTCACAGGAGTTAGTGATCCGTGTCATCGTGGAGTTTATCCTGACTGACGACCTATGAATAAGTAGATAGGTGTTACTACCAACGCAAGGACGTTTACTCCAATCGAGTTCGAACAACATTTTCGTAATAGTGTGAGTTAAATAGACATGAAACAACACTTTTTGAGCCCTTCTTAGGTAGATTTTTAAAAATTCAGTCAGAAATATGCATGACCAGGAAAAATTTGGGTTTTGGATTTTTCAAAAGTGAATTACAAAAAGTGAATTGCAAAATTGAAACAACAGAAAAAACTTTATTTAGATTGATTTATCCATTTTAATTTTTTTTTCGTAAAAAACGGCAAAAACTGAAAAATGTATAGCACAAAAAACTAATAAAATAAAAAATAAAAAAATTACTTCAGTACTGTTTTACTTCATGCAGGAACAGATAAACTGTAGGTAATTTAATCATTTTCTCCAACAAACATTTTTCATTCCTCAGCAAACGGAATAAAAGATTAACTTTTCTAAAAATTGACGAATTAAAAATGACTTTTTTACATCTAGCTGCTGTAAGAATACCAGCAGCCATTGAAGGTGTGCGAAAAATCTGAAGAAAAATTGTTAATGGAGGAAAAATGATTAGAAGTACAGTTTACTCGTTGTCGCAGGAGGTTCATAATGCAGAGTTCTTGAGCAATTTTTAATGTTTTTTTTTTTTTTTGGTTTATTATTTTCAATAATGAACCTTAGGAATCGACCAAGAATTTTTTTTAAAACCACCCCCCTCTCAAAATTTGTTGGTTTACGTTTCAAGGTATGTAGACATTTTTCCGTGAAAACTTTCCATTTAGGGTCTAGTTGTGCCGCAAAGCTTTTGGTTGATGTCAGTCACTTCTAAGGGGTGAAAATTAGGGGTTGAAATTTTCAACAGTGCCCTAGCTCAAAAACTCTCGAAATAAAGGTACAGTTTTTTTTTACAAATTTTAAATAGTATTGCATTTTTACAATTTTTTGAGACGACCCTGAGCTCTGTAGGACAAACCGTTCGCTCCCTAGGAATAATTAAGGGTCGGACTTACGATAAATCAAAAGAGGCCTAATCTCCGTTCAAATTTTAGCTGACTAAAATGCGATCGATGTTCGTTTCTTCGAGTTGTATTCAGTTTTTCTTCCTTAGCAACCAGTAATAAAATTTCCCATATGAACCTCCCTATTTTTCAAATCGAGTATGAAGCGTTTATTTCTATTTCAAATAAGTAAACCTCATGGTGAAGTAGGTATGTAGTAGGTAGGAAGTGACAATGGCAAACCGAGTTCTTTGCAGACTAGTGATGTAAATAGATATCATAAACCTGTATGCAATAATTTTCAGCGTTGTTTGACAGAATTAGGATGATGCAGAACTTTGTTAATGAATGTATAAATTTTAAAAAGATGAAAATCTAGCGACATGATGACTAAGGTAGAAGTTTTTTGGGTGAATCTAGTATTTTAGTTTTTTCTCAGTAGTAGTGAAAGAAGGTTAAATCCCAAATGGCAGCTAACTATTTGTAGGTAATAAATATTCCATTTATGATTGTGTGAGTTATTAAATGTAGTAATTTCCTTGCTAGTTACTAGGTATAAATTAGTATATACTTTGCTGTTAGGAATACCTTTCAACAAATGACAAAAGAAGAAAAAAGATGTGGGAGAGAATATTTCGTTTGACTTGCCTCACAGCGTTACAATAAAATGTAAGAACAGCCGCCAAGGTGGTCAAATATTGATTTAGCAAAGGGACCTTCGTTTTCACGATCCAAGGAGAGGTGATTTTGCTTGCGGCCCGGTCTAAACTCAGATTATATTATTGAAGCTACAGGTAAGTTTCTGTATCTCAATAGTTATCGAAAAAGGAAGCGTTGAGTTCGTGTAGTAACTCATGTGGGACCTTCTCCAAAATCATGATTTCAGATAATATTTTGCGTTCCAGAGCCTTTTGAGCAAGTAAGGCACTGTGTCCCCTATGAATTACGTCACCATCGGACAAACAACTGCTTGTGCACGCGCTCAAACCTGATTTTACTTCAATTTCTTACGATCTGACAGCTCGAATGCGCTCAAATTCGGAGGGTAGTTTGAATCAGGGCTCCAGAAGAAAGCACACTGACTTCATCGCAATCCGGGTAGTAGGAGCCACGGCACTCGTAAAAATGTTGAAAATAACATGATTGCGAATTTTGCAATCGTGTTACCAATTGTCGACTCAAAAACCAGCAGCATGATCGTGAAAATCAGGATGTATTGGGAAATTTATAGTGGTGCTTAACCCTAATTGGACCATGGTGTCACTAGTGTCACCGAAAACGTCTTGGGAGTTTCACAGCTGTCCCAAAGTGTCACCAGACTAACTAGATTTAAATGCAATTTAAGAATTAATGGATTAAGCTGAATTTTTGAACCATTTTTGTAAGTTCAAAGTCAAAAAAAAGTAAAAAATGATGTTATAGACAACAATTTTGGAAATTTTTTCATCGATTTCTTAGGAAATTTTCGTCATTACTCCATTTTGAAACTTCCAATAGCCCAAAAACAAAATTCAAAAAATAAATATTTAAATAAAATGTCAATTTAATTTTGTTATTCTGGTGACAACTAGGGACAGCTGTGAGATCCAGAGATGTTTCCAGTGACACTAGTGATACCATGGTCCAATTTGGGTTTATCATAATAGCAGCACCAACTAATTGTATTATGACCATGTTATTCCGGAGAAGAAGCAGTACTGCCCATCCAACTTGGCAGACTTTTTCGTAAAACTTAACAACCAGGCATTGGAGATCACCCACTATAGCAAGTACAGCTGCTTTACTCCATCATCATCAGAATGTGAAGCTTGACCTCCACTAAACAGATTGGTAGATAGCCTGTTCTACAAGATAGCTGATGCTGCTCATAGACAATTGAGTTTTCGGTTCTAAGAATCCGTAGAGTAGAGCGGAGGAAACCAACACTCCGAGCTTGAGCTCGAATTACTGCTGTGACATCGGAGATCGTCTTGGCGACAGCGTGTCATCCGTAGGTATGTCTTTCGCAGAATATTAACTTAGGAAAACCCAACAAAGGGAAGAAGACTTAATTACGTATCAGGCGTCAATATTGAGCTGCTAACATACAAATAAATTACAGGTTCAAGAGAATGAGATACACAATCCAAATCGGGCAATTAGGTAAATGAGGAATAAGTAATATTTTTGACCTACTTCAAAGGTTACCTACTTGTAAAAATTGTATAAAGGTATTGTTTCCCATAAATTTAAGATAGTATTGAATTTTTAGAGACCTCGCGGAGCCATGAAGGACAAACCGTTCGCTCCCTACGAGAACTTGAAGGTCGGACTTACGATAAATCAGAAACACGAGTATGAATCGCAAAAGAGGCCTAATCCCCGTTTTTCACGTTTGATTGGTTTTTCACGTTTTTCTTCATGTTGATTGGTGGTAACAATGGCATAGCCGAGTTCTTTGCAGACGACGGATCTATATAGAAAAATAAAAAACCTTCGTGTAATAATTTGCAGCGTTTTAAAATGTCAACCCAAATTGAAATTAAGGGTTGTAATGTTCAAAAATGCCCTGGCTCTAAAACTCTCCTAGGTAGTAGGTACCTATGGTTGGTAGGTAAAAAAATAAATAAATAGTGACTATGGCAAAGCTGTGATCTTTGCAGATGAGTGATCTATACAGGAAAATAATAACCCTTTGTGAAATAATTTGCAGCGTTTTTCGTTATTATCTACGTACTGAATTCTAAATGTTAAGCACTACACACAATGATATTATTACATAATATAACAGTATATATATGAGAGTTCTAAAACAGATTATCATTCCGAAATCATGATCAAAGTTACTCATCAAAGAAACTCTGGAAATTTGTTCCAATTTTGGTTCCTAGTCCACAAGATGGTGAACGAATTTAAGATGGTATCAGAAGTTGTTATATAGTTATACTGAAATCTTCTTGCTGTAAAGGCACAGCGTCTATCCGCTCTGACTGTTTTGTCACACAGGAAGTTGGAGTCGCGTCATGATTTCTGTGTCGCGTCGTCTCCCGAGCGTGTTGGCTTCTCGGTATCGTCTGCAGGATCGAGGATGCGAGACGTTCATCACGACATCCCGTCTTTTTCTCTATCTCAACATTTGCCATCAGATCTTTCCTACAAGAATGTCTCCAGAGTGTCTCAATAGCTCTAGGGTTTTTAAAATATTTTTTTTAAACGTACCAAGTTATATCTGCTACATCTTCAGCAATGGTCAATCTCAACGCTACCAAAACCTCCTTAAAAGTGTCCTGGCAAAACTAAACGAAATTATGGTTGATGAAATCTTGGAAAGTTGGTCACTAGACGTGGTCCTCTCGTCGAAAACACAAGATGGTAGATTAGTATACTGTTGTAACCAGCTCCTCATTATCAAGACCAAGTCCTAGACTATAATGATGTAGTATGTAAGTTCACCCCTAGGGTCTCTAGTGTAAATAGATCGCTCTTTCTATTAGTCAAAATATCGATTGATCCTATTGGTAATCTGGGTGCAATTGCCCTACCGGGCCTACCTGTGTTATTCCGAAATAAACTGTCTACCCTAAACAGTCTTCTTCTTCAGCTACCTCATATACCAACCGTCAAATGCGAACAACAGCAATGTTTTTGAGAATTTTACGTGAACATGATTTGTGTTAGAACGTGAACATTGAGTTAGCGTTGGTTTCATTCCACAGAACTAGGAAGCACACAACTTTTCTAGTCAAAAGTTTTCATCACAACATTAAAATCATAATTATGTAGTGGCTATACTATATTGGGTATCTACTGAGAAGTAGAACCCAAGAAATGGATCTAAATATCCTTAACGAAGTAGTAATATACAGGGTGTAAGCCTAACTGGTCTGCCATACGGTACCAGTCGATTCTACAACTAATTTGCAACAAAAAATGTCTCACAGCAATTTTTGTTTAAACCCTTCGTTTTCGAGTTATTGTAACTTTAAAATTTTTTTTCGTGATTTTGACCTTACGTCATTAATTCGGTCATAACACCTTTAATTTGCTGTGTAAATTACAATTTGAGGATATCGTTGAAAAGAGCATTAAATTTCCTTCTTGCATCTTGAACAGATATTGGTTCTCGTAGTTCAATTTGCGATTGAAAAAATGCGAGGTTTCCACAATTACGTAAAATTCTCTTTTTACAGGACGTATTCAAATCTCAAACCTTGACTCACAAAAAAGTTAAGGCATCTATCGAATAGGAAATTTAATGCTCTTTCCATCGGTATCCTCAAATTGTAATTTACACAGCAAATTAAAGGTGTTATGACCGTTTTAATGACGTAAGGTCAAAATCACGAAAAAAAAGTTTAAAGCTGAAATAACTTGAAAACGAAGGGTTTAAACAAAAATTGCTATGGGACATTTTTTGTTGCAAATTAGTTATAGAATCGAGTGGTACCGTATGGCAGACCAGTTAGGCTTACACCCTGTATAAGAAGTAGTTAAAAATTATGTTCAGAATCATCGATCCTTTCAAGTAAGAATGGAGTAGATGACAGACCAGATGAATGTGCGACGGTTCTCTTTACGTTTGTACAAGTACAAATTGATTTGATATGTTTTTGGTTTATTATTTTCAATAATAAACCTTTGGAATCGACCAAGAAATTTTTTTTTTTTTTTTTAACACCCCCTCAAAATTTGATGGTTTACGTTTCAAGGTACGTAGAATCCAAAAATCGAACAAAAATTTGGCCGTACGTCCGCCGTCCGCCGTACGCGGCACTTTTGCCACTTAGCATTGACCGATTTTGATGAAATTTGGTATGTCTGGTTTGTTGGTATATTTTATGGGGTCTAGTTGTGCACCGAAGATTTTGGTTGATGTAGGTCACTTCTAAGGGTTCAAAAATAAAATTTGAAATTTTGAAAACGCCCTAACTCAAAAAATTTTGATATAAAGGTATTGTTTTTCCTTCAATTTAAGATTCTATAGAATTTTTAGAATTTTTTGAACCACGTGGAGCCCTGTAGGACAAACCGTTCGCTCCCTACGAGAATTTAAGGGTTTTACGTACGATAAATCAGAAACACGAGTGTGAATCGCAGAAGAGGCCTGATCTCCGTTCAAATTAAAGCTGAACGAAATGCGATGTTTTTCTTCATGTAGGATGGTTGGTGGCTTTGTAGACGAGTGATCTATATAGAAAAATAATAAACCATTGTGTAACAATTTGCAGCGTTTTCAAAATTTAGGTGCTGAAGAAATATTGTAGGCATTTTCAGCACATTAGCCAGTAAACTGCCGTCGGAGTTCAAAAATGATACGCCTCGATATTTACATGTTATCCTTTCATACTCAGGATGCAAAGAAATAATTTTGCGGAACAGGCTTCTTGACCACACAATGTTGACTTCTTAGTTGCATTTCAGGAAGCACGGTAAATTGGTGAGAAAATATTGAGAAAATCGTTGAAAATGAAGAAAGATTGTTTTGTCCCATGCCATTAACAGACTGGCTTCCGCTTCCAAAAACGTAGTTTATGATGTTGTGGGCTTATCGAACATAACCGCGACGAATCGTCCAATGGATGAAGGATAATAGAAAAATCCTCTCCCTGCCCGATGAAAAACTGTTATAAAAGGTTTTACGATGGGGTATTGTGTTTCAATATTCAGGTTCTCGTCTTTTTATGGGCTCCTCCAAAATTGAATCGAATGGAAATTTAGTAATAATCTCAGGCTCGGCGAGAAGGTTTCATTCGGTATCATTTGGTCATTCCCGACAGTAAAGGCTTAAACGATTACGAGTCAAATAGTTACTTCTGCTGGCCAAAATATTGTAAATCCGTTATTTGAATTGAAGGCCGAAGTGACAAATGTGTATGATGTTAATATGTTGTAAATATAAATGTGAACAAACGGGGTCACCCACATTGGGAGCTCCAATAGTTCACCCCACTACTTTTGTTGGAAGATTCTTTGCGACCAAGAAGATCCCAAATAGTGTCCAAAAGCAAAATTTCAGATTTTACACTTTCCCTACTTACCATGGACCGATTTTGATGAAATTTGGTTTTGTGGGCTCCATTAGGGGTTCAGTTGTACCCCAAAGCCTTCGGCTGATGTCAGTCACTTCTAAAGCCGGCCACACACTAGCAGGTTTGCCTGCTGGCGTACCTGAACATGTGTACCTGTACAGGTAAACCTGACAGAACGTCACTCGCACACACGATCCGGTATACCTGACAGGTCTCAGTTTGCTCCATCATGCCATCCGACGATGGTGTTGAGTTTATCGGACTATTATTAATATTAAATAAAGAGGAAAAGAAAAAACAACGCCAAAAGTGGTCAAAAGAGTGGTTGTTGAAGAGAAACAGATTCACTCATGTAAATTTATTGAAAGCGTTATCAGTCGAACGTGAAGACCATCGGAATTATTTGAGAATGAGTGAATCGGTATACCAAAAGTTACTTGCCCTGGTGTCCCCCATAATAAAAAAAGAAGATAAAGTCATGAGGAATGCCATTTCACCACATGAGAGATTAGCAGCTACTCTGAGATTCCTTTCGAGCGGAAGGTCGTATGAATGCCTCAAATACTCAACTGCAATATCACCACAAGCTCTTGGACAAATCATCCCAGAGACGTGTGATGCCATATACCAAGTTCTGCGAAAAGAATATCTACAGGTATGTACTATAAATAATGAATCATTCTACTTAACGATAAATGTAAGTAAAATACTTATTGGTACATAGGTATACGGATCTAGGTATATGCGATCCAACGAGCCTACGATAAAACTGAACTGAAACCTGTGCAGGCGTCAGGTCGAGCCCCCACACACGCTCAGGTTTACCAACCTGCGCAGGGAAAGAGAATTGAATTTCCATCAGGCGAACTTTACCTGCACAGGTCTCAGATCAGGTGAATAACTGTGCAGGTATGTACCCACACACGCTCCGGTTTACCTGTACAGGTACACCTGTTCAGGTACGCCTGCAGGCAAACCTGCACGTGTGTGGCCAGCTTAAGGGTTGAAAGATTAGGGCCGAAAATTTCAAAACATCCTAGCTCAAAAATATTTGACATAAAGGTATTGTTTTTCATCAATTTAAAATAGTATTGCATTTTTAGTATCGAATGAGACCACCCAGAAATTTTTAGGGCCAACCGTTTGCACCCCATGAGAATTTGAGGGTCGGACTAACAACAAATCAGAAACTTGAGTGTGAATCGCAAAAGAGGCCCGATCGTGGTTATTCAGTGTCTCAACCAAACAACTGTTCAAAATCCCCTCGAAATCAAACAGAAACTGTAGAAGTTATGCTGATTTCACGTTGGCGCATGAGCAGAGGATGCCAATGATCCGATCACAATGAAATTTATGAGGAACCATCCAGTGTCTTAAACACACAATCCTTGAACATTCCATCAAATTTGAATGGATAATGTAGAAGTTAGTATGCTTCTTACAAGGATTTCACGTCTTCATATCAACCCCCTGAATATCGGAAAATTTCATTGAATTCGGATGGAAAATGTAGAAATTATGGCTGTTATGAAAGTTTTATGTTTTGATTGTTTCATGCGTAGAGGTTACTATCCTAACTAGATTCCACACAATAACTCTAGCCAACGATGATATAACTGAAGACTGAACTGAATTTTGAGTTTGACATTTGCGAATTGCGTACTTTAATGTGAATGGGGTGAGTCTACGGTTCGAAATTAAGAGAATGTACAGCAGTGGTGGCCGAGTAAAAGTCATAGGTCTACCGAAGTAGGTAACAAGGTATATTATGAAACTGTCATGAAGGTTTCTAGGTTCAGCACGGTCCGTTGAACACAGTTTCCATCTATATGCTATTGTGTGGACCTAGACATCGTAACGTGGAATAATAATACCTAGTTACACTATCTACTCCTCATCCTGAGCTTTACCAACCCCATTATAAATAAAGATCACGAGAACGGCTCCCTTGCAGCAACATTTGGTTCCCATTGTCCGGTTATCCCACTGGAAGAAGAGGAAAAAAACCACAAAATGTCATCCGACGAAAAACGACTCTCGTCTTGAGGTCCGTGATGGTCCCCGAAAATGGGTCAGCGCTTGGGGCGATGGCGATTCAGAAAAAACTTCGAAAACTACGACAAGTTGTCCAAGGTGAAAGGTGAACTTCGAATCCGCTCCCTTTTGTGACCTCCTCATAATTCGCTGGCCATCTGGAGCAACTGATGGGTCCATTGCTTCACATTTGAACGAGCGTCAATCATGAACGGAGGTCTTTCGTGGAAACGAGAGTTTTAAAAGAATAATGATTTGGATGATCATTTAGACCATCTTCGAGTTTTCATGAACATTTCTGAATAATTGGTATCTTCTCCAACCAAGTTGGTTGCTGTATAGGCCTTTTGTTTCCGAGTATATCAAGGTAGCAGAAGCATTGTTTTCACTTGCGAAGGAGAAAACAAAGTCTACTAAGTTGGATGGATTCAACTACTAATCTGCAACTAGTTTTCTTTTTTATCATTTTTTTCAAAACCTCTTTAAACCAATTTTTTTCAATTACACAACTCTGCATTTTGGATGTTTTTGATCGTTGTTCTGCAACTAATAGGTGATTCTGAAAGGTTTTTTAACGCTGAATACGAATTTCATTTCAGTTTTTACCTATCACGTCTAGATTTTCCACAAAAGGTGAATAAAAATGGCTCACTTTTGTTACTTGAACCCTGCAGACCTTGGCCTTCAGACTGGGAATACTCGTATATTGAAAAAACGTCTGCCAAGTTGGGTGGGCAGTATAGCTTCCTCACTCATTGTAACATGGACGTATAGAATCAGTTGGCGAAAAAATTATGATTCAAAGAGTTATTGAATACCAAAATATTGGCGATAATATGCGGGATAGGGTTGCAGGTATTAATGTTTATAATATTTTTATAATTTTTATAAGGTATTATAGTTTATAATATTTTGTATTTTCAACGTAGAATTTTATTTAGCGGTCCACCGTCTAGGACCTAAACCACACAATCCCTGAAAATTTCATCGAAATTGGTTGAATAGTTGCGGAGTTTTGGTTGTAACAATAAATTTAAAGTTCGCGCATGCGCAGCGGCTATTGCTTGACCAATTTGATTGAAACTTATAGGGTGTCTCTTAGAAGTTAGTCCCTAACTAACCTCCAAATTTGAGCAAAATCGGTTCATTAGAAACCGAGAAACCGAGGTTTCAGGAAATTCACGTTTGCGCATGCGCACTCGCTCCTATTGGTCCGAAGGTGCTGAAATTGATAGGGGACCGTCTAGTAGCTAACCCGCACAATCCCTGAAAATTTCATCAAAATCGGACCACAGGTTAGTATAGTTTTGCCCGGGACAAGGATTGACCACAGACAGACAGACAGACCGACAGACCGACAGACAGACAGACAGACAGACACGGAACCAAAATTGTTCGGGAAGCTCTAAAACGCAAAAAGCAAGTGGAAATTTTGATTTTGGAGGACATTTTTTTTTTCACTTCTTTCACGAATACAAAGCTTCCCTACCTTCGGTAGTGAGGAAGCAAAAGTCTTTTCTGCTATTAACTTCACTTGATGTTGACAATTTATCTTTATTTACGTCATAATATAATACATGAGACAAATCGTAACGTAAAGAATTTCGGATTCTTAAGTCGTTGAAAATTTCCTTTTCGTAGACTTCCGTGCAATAGAACTCCCTTTAAACTTGCTTTTGAGGAATCGATGAAGAGTCTCCATTCTGTGGCTTTGTACTGGATTCCAAAAAATCTCATCACCCCAGCAACGTTGCCACAAAAAACCATTCCTTCTCTCGCTTCGAAGAAAGGTAAAAGCTCTTTTTCTCTCTGACGGTACCAAGCAAATGTGACCAGAGTACTTCGGCTGCATCTTTTGGAAGATTCAAGTCTCTAGCCAAGTCATTCAACTCGCCTTGAGAAAATCGCTTGGGGGAGCTAGATTCGGTGGGCTCGTAGGAAGGATCTTCAATTTCCACATCTTCATTCTCAAAATGTGGGATTTCATTTTCTATAACCACATCTTCCAAATTCGCTGGAGGATCTGGTACTGGAAGTGACTCATTGTGGGGTATGGGTCTCATAGCTGACGGCAAATTGGGATAAATCAGCGGTTTCTTGTTCTTTGATGAAATTCCCACCACATTCGTCATACAGAAGTAGCAGTCATTCACATGGTTTTGAGGTTCTCTTCACATCATCGGAATGACAAAAGGCATTGACTTTCTCTTACCTTTAATCCAAGATCTTATTTGTTCAACACAAGTGCGACACACAAGATGGGGGGGGGGGGGGGGGGGCATGGTTTGTCCTGATCGTCCAGCTTTATTCCGAAATAGCTCTGGTATTCTTTCATCACGAAAGAAGTTACCACCTGTTTTTGTTTTTCAGTCATGTAAGAACCACATATGAAGCAAAAAAACATTAGGATTGTTCACGCACTTACGCCTTTGGTTCACGCTCACTCTTAAAAGCTAGAAACATCGAAAATAGTCGTGTCCACTCAACAAGAACTTGTCTACACGGGAGGTTTCAAAGGTCATTTAGGGTTAAGGATCATTGTAAATAACAGAGGGTTAGCCTGTGAATCACAGGAGTGCGGTCTCAGCTCAGGATTGCCACCTGTTATACTCTAGAAAAATAAATCCCGTAAGAGATAAATAAACCTCAACATGTGAATATTGTGAAAAATCTAGACGTGATAGCGAAAAAACTCCAACGGATTCTAATTCAGCGCTAAAAACCCATTTAGAATCACCTATTAGTTTTGAAACAACGAAAATAATGCAGAGTTGTTTTATAATTTTTTTCATGTTCTCGATCTTAATTCGGAAAAATGGCAGTAACTTGCTTAGATTAACTCCCTTAACCCTAGAATGGAAAGCCGAAGTGAACTTTACTCCTGACTGTTTTTTTTTTTAAATTTAAATTTTTATTTCAAATCACAAACACACCTGCTCCCTATATGACTACAGGTGTACACCTCAGATAATGTCACGTTCATAAAAAGAATAAAATGACAAATAAGTAGTAAAATTAGTCAACAATAAGCAAAAAGTACTTAACCGAGATCCAAGTACTGAACGAGGCATGAGCTCGAAAACGACTGAAATCGAGACATCAGCAGCTGCACTCTTGGCCCTCTCATCCGCCTCCTCGTTTCCCCTACTACTGACTGTATTGAGTAGGCTGTATGGACAGAGTGGGCATAGGTAGCAACTCTAAACTCTTGATATGCCTCAGTAAGGATGTCTGGATAGTGATGCAAGTGCAGTGGTCGTGAATGGAAGCTCCTTTTCCAAGTGGTGCGATTTTGGTTTATTATTTCTAATAATAAGCCTATGTGATCGTATCGCAAAAAATTTTTATAACCCCCCCTCAAACTTTGTCACTTTACGTTTCAAGGTGCGTAGAATCCAAATTTGCAATGTCCGTCCGCCGTCCGCCGTCCGCCGTCCGCGGCACTTTTCTTAGCAACACTGGACCGATTTGGTTCAAATTTGGTATATGGGCTCCATTTGGGGTCTAGTTGTGCCGCGAAACTTTTGGTTGATGTAGGTCACTTCTAAGGGGTGAAAATTAAGGGTTGAAATTTTCAAGAGTGCCCTAGCTCGAAAACTCTCGAAATAAAGGTATCGTTTTTTCACCAATTTTAAATAATATTGAATTTTTAAAAATTTTTGAGACCACCCGGAGCTCTGTAGGACAAACCGTTCGGTCCCTACGAGTACTTGAAGGTTTTTCTTCGATAAAACAGAATCATGAGTGTGAATCGCAAAAGAGGTCTAATCTCCATTCAAATTTTATCGGACTAAAATGCGATCGCTGTTCATTTCTTCGATTTGTATACAGTTTTGCCTTCTGCGTAACCAGTAATCAAATTTCAATATGAATTTCTATTTTTCCAATCGAGTGTGATGCGTTTAGTTCTTTCTAATAAACATGATTGTGAAGGTGTGAAGCCAGTATGGTGTGGTAGGTAGTACCTAGCTGGTAGGTAAAAAAAAGTTGGTAGGTAAAAAAAATGTTTGTGGGTAAAAAACGCTGCAAATCATTGCTCAAAAGCTTCTTCATTCTTCAGATCACTGATCATTTTCAATCCTATTGAACGCAGGAAGCTGAAATTTGAGAGGGAAGGTCAAGGGAGAATACAGGTGGTGGTAGGTGCTATTGATGGAGAACCAGTGATCTATACAGAAGGGTGATCTATACAGAAAATAATAAACCTTTGAGCAATGATTTGCAGCGTTTTTTCTTAAAGTCAGGGAGTAAAAATGTTTCCATCTTTCCGAAAATGTAGGTCTAGTGGAGAAAATAATACTCTTTATTACCGTTTAGGGTCCTCAAATTTAACATGTCTCAATGCGTTTGTGATTCAGAAATATCATTTCTACCGAACAGAATCACGAAGAAAATTTCAAAATTCATTTTGGAACCCTTAGACGTAACCTACATCAACTAAAATCTTCGGGGCACAACTAGACCCCAAATGGAGCCTACATACCAAATTTCATCAAAATCGGTCAATGCTAAGTGGCAAAAGTGCCGCGTACGGCGGACGGAAGGCCAAATTTTTATTCGATTTTTGGATTCTACGTACCTTGAAACGTGAACCATCAAATTTTGAGGGGGTGTTAAAAAAATTTTTTTCTTGGTCGATTCCAAAGGTTCATTATTGAAAATAATAAACCAAAATAAGAACAAAATAGAGTATTTGCAAGCGGGAGTAAAAATTACTCCACCTTTCCTTTATAAGCCCTCAAGCTGAACTTTCCATTCTAGGGTAAACATCTGATGAATTAAAGATGTTAAGGGAGTTAATCTAAGCAAGTTACGGCCATTTTTACGAATTAAAATCGAAAACACGAAAAAAAATACTAGAATTGGTTTAGAAGAGGTTTTGAAGATAATGCTGAGAAAGAAAACTAGTTGCAAATGGGGTACTTCGGTGGGTCGGAAATTCAGATTTTTGACCTCAAATTTGGATTAAGCACCATTGAAAACCTCTAGACTCCGTACGGTTTTGTAGTATCCAAGGCCACGAGTCGTTCGAGACCACACGGGTTTAGTGGAACGTCTCGATCCGAGGTCAGCAACTTGATATGTCAACAACTTATTACGTCACATCATTCAAATCTTCAACTTTCATTAGCTTCCCTAATTTTGGTTTATTATCTAATTATATAAAACGCCAACCGTACGTACGTATGCACGGAGGGGTTGTGGCAGAGGGAGAGTTGTAGGCTGGAGGGGTTGGGGGCGGGAGGAGTCGGAGGCGAGATGAGTCGGAGGGGTTGGGGGGCGGGAGGAGTCGGAGGCGAGAGGAGTCGGAGGGGTTGGGGGCGGGAGGAGTCGGAGGCGAGAGGAGTCGGAGGGGTTGGGGGCGGGAAGGGTCGGGGGCGAGAGGAGTCGGAGGGGTTCGGGGCGGGAGGAGTCGGAGGCGAGAGGAGTCGGAGGGGTTGGGGGCGGGAGGAGTCGGAGGGAGTTGGTGGCGGGAGGAGAGTCGGAGGAATAGTCTTTGCCTGCTTTTAGTAGGCTTTTCAGCTAGTTTTCAATAATAAACCTTTGGAATCGACTAAGAAAAACAATTTTTAACACCCCCTCAAAATTTGATGGTTTACGTTTCAAGGTACGTAGAATCCAAAAATCGAATAAAAATTTGGCCGTCCGTCCGCCGTACGAGGCACTTTTGCCACTTAGCATTGACCAATTTTGATGAAATTTGGTACGTAGGCTCCTTCTGGGGTCTAGTTATGCCCCGAAGATTTTGGCTGAGGTAGGTCACTTCTAAGGGTTCCAAAATCAATTTTGAAATTTTTAAAACGCCCTAACTCAAAAAATTTCGATATAAAGGTATTGCTTTTCCTTCAATTTAAGATTCTATAGAATTTTTAGAATTTTTTGAGACCACCCGGAGCTCTGCAGGACAAACCGTTCGCTCACTACGAGAATTTAAAGTTTGGACGTACGATAAATCAGAAACACGAGTGTGAATCGCAAAAGAGGCCCAATCTCCGTTCAAATTAATTCTGACCGAAATGCGATCGATGTTTTTCTTCAAGTTGGATGGTTGGTGGCTTTGCAGACGAGTGATCTATAGAAAAATAAACCATTGTGTAATAATTTGCAGCGTTTTTCTAAACATTTTCTCGACGAACTGACCCGATTACCGATATTCCTGACCCATGCTCTTTTGGAATTTTTTTTTGAAAATTGACTGAAATACCTCATTGTCGTAGATCAGTCCCTGAAGTGTGGATAATTATTTCTGGGACACCCTGTGTAGAAGTAGGTATAATACAACGTGAAGTAGTGCCTACATAGGAATTTCGTTGCCTTCACAGCTGGTGTATGCTCAAGAAGACAGGTACTACATCGCATTATCACCCTCAAAACCGATCTCAGCATCATTACATGTTGGACCCTCGTTTTGTCCGCAATGATTACCTATTCAACTGAGAGCACTGATATTACAGCGCCTTCCCCCTTAAAATCGCTGCTACGTGCTTCGAACACCTAAAACTCGAGAGTCAGTGTTGTCTATACTTACTCGTGCGACACCAAAAACGAGAGAATCGACCATATTTTGTAACATGAAAAAGTTAACATTGCTCAAGAGATTGCTCAACTTTTGAAAACCAAAAAAGCTGAAAAATCGGCGGGTTGGTAATATTGTTGGCAAAATATACCTACTCTATATCAGGGTATATTTTAAATTGTGTTACACCTTTATTTTCTCCAAAATAAGCTTAGTACTTATATTTAGGTAGGAGAAAAAGGCAAACTCTAGTTTGTTCTTACATTGGACAACCCAGGGGATCCTCCTGTCCGTGAATGGAGGCGAGTGAAGAGACTCCCACCGGAATGGCGAAAGCAACTGGAATATTATGGCAACTGAATGAACCACCCGGAAGCATTCCGTCTATTGGGTCAGCTGCACGAAATGAACTTCCGTTTTCCACCGGAACCGTCAGATATGCCTCGTATCGACTCATCGACGGCGCTCAACGAGATTTCAGGTCAACAGAAATGAATGAAATCGGGGCTCGTGGTTCATTTATGGGTGTATAAAAATGAACCACACAAATGGCCAACCGATAGCTTAGATCGTCATCGTAGGTAGGCAAAGAGGCTACACAAAGCCCAAAGCCTTTACAAAGCAAAGGCTCAAGTTTTTTTTGTTGTAGTGAACAGGCCATAGTAGCACAGGGTGTCCCAAAAATAATCAACAACACTTCAGGAATTGATTCTACATAATTTGCAACAACTTTTCAGGAGCATCTAGTGGAAGAAAGTGGTGGAACGGCGTGAGCGCTGCCTAGCGAAGAAAAGATGAAGATTCCGGAGCTCAAAAACCTAGGTTATCTCTCTTATCAGTTGGCTTATGTGATGTAGGTAACGTGTGTTGTGTTTCTAATTCTTTCGTAAATAATATAATGCTCTAAAAATTAACGTTATTTACTTACGAGTACATATATTTTCATTTCAGACTGAATGCCTTTCTTATTGATGCCTCAAACAGATTTGATTGCCTTTTTCATTGAGGGCAAATTTCTGGTTTCCTGTAGATTAGGCAGGGATCTACCTTGAGGTGCATCTATCTTGCCAAAAAGAAGAGAAGGTTCATCTAATCGTCGCTAGATAGCGCTCGGGCCGTTCCACCACTTTCTTTTCCTAGATGCTTCTCAACTTTTCCATCGAGGAGCATCTAGGGGAAGAAAGTGGTGGAACGGCGTGAGCGCTGCCTAGCGAAGATAAGATGAACCTTCCAGCGTTCAAAAACCTAGGTTATCTCTCTTATCAGTGGGCTAATGTGATGTAGGTATCGTGTGTTGTGTTTCTGAATCTTTCATAAATAATATAATGCTTTAAAAATTAATGTTGTTTACCAACGACCACATAGATTTTAATTTCAGACTGAATACCTTTCTTATTGATGCCTCTAACAGAACCAATTGCCTTTTTCATTGAGGACAAATTTCTGGTTTCCTAAATATTAGGCAGGGATCTTCATACATTAGGTAAGGTTACCATTTCCATTACCATTACCACCGGTTAATAACAGAGGTGCATCCATTTTGCCAAAAAAGAAGAGAAGGATCATCTAATCGTCACTAGATAGCGCTCGGGCCGTTCCACCACTTTCTTTCCCTAGAATCTAGACGATGTTACGGCAACATGCTGTATGACCATATATGGGCATATTGAGTTTTTCATACCACTGGATTCGTATTTTCGTGGGGAATCGATCGGTATTATTAAAAATTCGGTTGGTAGCCTTGAAACCGCCGATAATAGCGATAGAGCAACACTGCGTATGAAGAATAATGGTTACGTTGTAAACAGTTTTTTGTGTCTCCTGAAAAGTTGCCCCAAACTTGATAGGACATGTTGCCGTAACATCGTCGCTCAGCATCTGATGCTCCTTTTCCATCGTACTTTTTTACCCCGCTTAAAATGCCATTTTATTTGCTTTCAAGTTTTCTTTCGTGTTTTCGACCTTGCGACGCTAAAATGGGGATAACTCTCTAATTTTCCATTCAAATTCCAATCTGATTACACCGTTGGAAAGACCGTTAAATTTTCGAGGTGAAGAGTTCTTGATCATTTCATTAAAACGTCTAGTAATTTTGTCAATTTCTATCTTTCTGAAACGTTTTGGTGATTTTTTCCTGGTAAAACACGGTCTTTTCCAGAGCCTCCCAAAAGACTTGAAACATGCACCATTTCAAAAGCTTTTCAACGCCACCCATTTTTTAGACACCGGGGTTGGACGAAGGGGTGCTACGTACTGGTGGGCCCCAAGATTAGCATAGGACTATACTCCTCTACTAAATACTATATACTACCTATACTAGGTAAGTATACTCCTCCACTCACCTTGAGTGGGCCCTATCTACTGCTCTCCCCTTCGTTCAACCACGGAGCCTCAAGTGGGAACGCTAATTTCGTTTTAAAAACTCACGTTTTTCGCATTTAATTTTAAAGTGTGTCGATATGGCCGTTATTTTTGAATGATATCTAGAAACAATTTACAGAATCAAAAGTTTTTTACCCAAGAATTTGTTTAAATGTCAAACCATTTACTTGGAAAGCGTGAAAAATGTTGATCCAAAGGTAGCTGTGTTTTTCAATAGATTTTTCCAAGTCGAAATAAAGTTCTGTACAGCTCAAATACAGCGACAGTTGAGGCATTGTACTGATGAAAAACTTGAAATAGCTCAATTATGGGGAAGTGTCGATTCCTACACCCACAACCGACACTGGAAAATGGTGTTACTTTCTTTACACCTGTTAATGTCATTTTTTGTGGAAAAACATTTTATGATATCTGTATATTGAGGTTACTGCGTAACACGACCAAAAATGAAGTTACTGTTCATTAGTACTTGAAAGAAAATTTAGCGACTCCTTTGAATCTTGAACCATTGTAGTTGGGGTTAGGCTGCGTCTGATTATTTATTTACTTCCAGCTGCTCCGTTTTACCGCAGTTTTAGCCCTCAGCGAGAAATTATTTATTGAGAAACGAGTGGCAGTTGTAGCCAGCTGTATCTCATCTGACAAAACTCAGAATAAACCAAGCTGAAGATGTTGAACAGAATTGGTTTTCCCAGGCTTTGATTTACAAATTGAATAAGTCTTATCGAGGACGCCGGGACAATAATATACAGTGATGGTGGTTGAAAACTTTCCAAATTATAAGAAAAAATCCTAAAACTTTTGAAAAGTTGATCAATTATTGTGTGAGATGTCGGTGCCGATAAGTTGAAAACAAGAACAAAAAATCTAGGCAGCTATCTTGCTAGAAAATGCCTGTATTTTAGTGAGAAATCATTCGCACCTTCAAACCCTAATATATAATACTTGAATATTCGCTCAAAGCGGGAAACAGTAAGAACGTGTGTGTTCCGCCCGATTGTTCCCTTAGAAATAAAGGTTAGATGTTACAGAACGAGCTACCTTATGCTGTGATTGAACTTATTATGCAAACAACAATATTGCTAAAGGAAATGTAAAAATCTTGTTTCAGTCGCAATGAAAAGTACCTATATCACAATATTTTTACACAAAAATAAGTAAAAAAAGTGGGTGAGGCACATAGCTTCCTCGTATCCATAACCCGATTGTATAGATGATCCGATGCATAGTTGTTAATCTCAAAACATCAAAACAAGTTAATCTGTAACATCCCTGACAATTTCATTGAAATCGGATGGAAAATGTAGAAGTTATGGCCGTTACAAGGAATTCACGTTAGCGCATGCGCAGTCGCTTCTATCAGTCCGGGGATGATGATTTTCATAAGGGACCGTCTACACACCAACCCGCACAATCCCTGAAAATTTCATAGAAATCGGACAATAACTTCGTATAGTTCTGCGCGTTACAAGGATTTCATGACAGACACACAAACACACAGACAGACAGACACGGAACCAAAATTGTTCAGGAAGGTCTGAAACGTAAAACGCGAGTGGAAATTTTGACTTTGGAGAACTTTTTTTTCATCCTTGAAAAGTGAAAACAAAGATTCCGGTACCTTGGTAGATTCGGAAGCAATATAATTAAAAAAGAAGCGGGTACACAGAGCACTAAATCATATTTGAAGGTGAAAAATGTGGAATAAACTTGTACAACGCTGAACCGGAATGGTAAAGAGGAAAGAACAGATATATTTGTTTCAAAATTATAGCCCACCTATAAGTAAAACAGTTACAGTTAGAATTAAATAACCGAAATGCATGGCGTTTTTCAGTATTGCTTCCGAGTCTACCGATGACATTTTTAGGGATTACGCGGATTAGGTTGTAGATGGTCCCCTATGAGGGTAGTGAAAGGTATTCAGAGATTGTTGTTTTGAGATTAACTACTATGTATAGGATCATCTATATATAATTGGGTTATGGATACGAGGAAGCTATGTGCCACTCCCACTTGGCAGACGTTTATATATTAGGTATGTTGCTGAGGAACTGACACAGATTAGCACTCATCTAAATCCAAACTGTGTTACCGACTTTTAATATGAACCATCATCATAAGATTAATCGTAATGGATTATATTGACTTTTACCTTACAGAACTTTCAGAATATCGACTTTTAACTTTCACAGAAATTTCTTTAGAATATAAATAGTATAATTAAATCTTTATCTTATCAATTATATGATTATTGTAAGGAGTTTCTTACATTTAAATTGAAATATAGTTATTTTATAATTAAAACATCAAACTTGTTCCAATTCAAAACTATTTCTCATTTTATTGTCTTCATGTTGTTATGGTAACACAGCGAAAGCATTATAATGTTATGAAGTAGTTACATCCCCCCACTCAAGTTCCATCACTGCTCCGACTGTGATAAGGCAAAGCATTTCGGCAGGATGCCACTTTGTCTCTTCCATCATCATCTTGATACGTAATTGTTTTCGGAAATCCATCCATCCAACATATCTTCTTGATCAAAAATGGTCCTTTGATGATTGGGGTTTTGTCTTTTGATCCACATTGGACTAGAATTTGTCCTCCTTGGTAGGTAAATGAGAGTGCCTTATCTGCTACGACTAGTCTGTTCTGACCAAAAGCTTCTGAAAAAGACTTTTTCCAATTGGCCCAATCATCCAACTTGTCATCACTCAGCAAACGGGTATAATACTGTTGGGAAGTTACTACGTTCTTGTTGTGTTTGTGGACAGTTAAGATGCTTGGAGACAAATTATCCTAAAATTCTCGTTTCCACGATTTTATTGTAGATTGGTTCGAATAAGTTGTGTTTGAAAATACATTGCGAAATATTGCCTGAAGATTGTTGTTTCCTCCTAACAAATGGCGTCAGAAGTGTTCTATGATGTCTCACGAACCTCCGCCATGTATTGAAGAGCATGTTTTGAATAGTGTCCGAGGTTTTTCCATATCTGGTTTGCAAGATGATGTAATGGAAGGGGACGGAACGAGCCAGGTGCTGGAAGCCCCATCACTCGCAGAGGAGGAGCAAAACAATACTACTCGACCTCCGCCTTCTCAAATGGATGGGACCGATGTGATGAGACAAGTAAATAACCATTTAGGTCAATTCAAGGAAATGTTGGTTAATGAGTTGACACTAGAGTTGCGGGATATTTTGCGACCTGTTCAGGAATTTGTGGCTAGATCTGTCCCACAGAGAATGTCACGCACTAACCCTACAGTCACTCTGTCCCAATCTTCTGGAGACTGTTCAACTCTTCATGGGCCAGCTCCCAGAAAGGTGAGACCATTTGATGGTTCAGCAGAGCTGGAGGCTTACCTCATTCAGTTTGAGACGGTTGCCACAGCAAACGGGTGGGATGAGGATTCGAAGGCAACTGCACTCATTGCTGCTTTATCAGGACTAGCTCTCGCACTTCTCAGTGATTTGAGTCCCCCTAGGACGTATAGGAGACTAGTTACTGTTCTGGAGGAGAGGTACGGGGTACAAAATCAAGCGCAGATGTTCTTAACCCTTTTGAATACACGGATCCAAAAGCCTGAGGAGAATATACAACAATTCCATCAAGCGATTCGCACACTTGCTCGTAACTCAGTTTCAGATGTAGAACGACATGGGGTTTATCACTTTTCACGAGGGGTCCGTGACGCTGAAGTGAGAAGGGCCATTGACACTCTATCCCCTGCCACAATGTCAGAAGCCCTTGTAGTCGCCTTGAGAGTAGAAGCTGCTTCACAAAGAGACCGAGCATACCAGAGGATAAGTTCAAGGGGTCCTGATGTGGTGAAAATAGTCAATTCAATCCCTCAAAACCGCCAAGGAACTGTTAATTCTCAGTTTGATCCTAATCCCCCTACAAGCAATATACACGCAGCTCAGCATGAGAAAGTGTATCCAATGAGACAGCAAATCTCTAGGCAATGGTGGGGTTCCCGACAAAATCATTTTTGTGGTGTGCTTCCTGGTTGTAGATACGTAATGAGGTTTGTAATCATCAAACTATCGGTATGCCAGCGATTAGTATGGCAAGCTTTTTCATAAAGACGTATCCACAACTTAGGATCTTCATTAAATCCATCGGAACATGGGATATTGAATGGAAGTGAGTCTCTGGACATACTTTCAAGGGTACCCTTGAACGTTTCTGACATTGAGTTCATTAACTCTCGAATAATATTCACATTTGCCATCTGTTGTATATGCAAAATCCGTTGAAACTGAGACAGTTTCAGGTGTCAGCGTGGACTGGCTCAGTGGAAGCGGATTTGACCAATTAGTCCGTATCCAAACTGCGCCAAAATGTAAGGAGTTTCTTACATTTAAATTGAAATATAGTTATTTTATAATTAAAACATCAAACTTGTTCCAATTCAAAACTACTTCTCATTTTATTGTCTTCGTGTTGTTATGGTAACACAGCGAAAGCATTATAATGTTATGAAGTAGTTACAATTATTAATAACAGAATTGCTTAAGTTTAGTATTTATGTCATAAATAATCACAAATTTATTGGGTATACTAATTTATTTAATATAAATACATTATTTAAATCTATTGTACACTATATTAATATTGTATATGCAATACCTATGAATTATAACTTGCAGATAAGTAGGTAAGCTTCGTAAACACGTAATTAGAAGTCGGAATACACTGAATGGAGTTGGGAAATTGGGGACACTCATGTAGGTAAGTAGGTACTTTGGGTTGAGATATTTGCCTCGCAATCTATTGTTTGGCAGGTATGAAACGGTTAGTTGTTGTAACCAACAATTTGGCAGTCGTGGAGATTTTGCTGGAATTACGTTTTATCAAGGACGATGGTGGACGAAAAACCTGAGTAAAAAATGGATAATGAGATGAGCAAAGTAGCAATTAGAGCAACTACTATTAGAAAGAACGAGATCTCGAGTTACTCAAGTAAGGATTGTGTTGCCGTTTGAGCTTAACTCAGTTAATCGTAAGAAAGGGTTCCTGAGGAAAATGCAGATTGAAAGGTTGGTCACCCTAATCCCAAGGCCATTTTTTGACCGACTTCAACGCGCCGAAGGCGCGCGAAAGAGGAGGTACTCAATTCGGGTTGTCGTGGGACGACGATTTTTTTTTTTTTTTTTTTTTTTTTTTTTTTTTTTTTTTTTTTTGTATGTCCGAGTCGCTTGCATTTCTTTATTCTGGTACCAATCTGTCTGGTTCTTTTTGAAATTTGTTCTACAAGTATCCGTGGTGGTCCCGTTTCAAACAGATTTCATTTTGCTTTGTTAGAAGTATCGAAAATTTGTGAATGAAGTTGAAAAACGTGGGTCCCGTTTTCGGGAATATCGGTCCGCATTCACTCTTCTTGCCCTATGACTTCCGACTGAGTCGATGGAGGACCATTTGTGTATAGTCAAATTAAAGGTCTGATTGTAAGCTTTAAAATGATATACTATATGAGGGGGGTTCCGATAACTAAAAGGTGCTGCGGTGATGAGAAAGGGGGAAATTATACTGGGTTATTCGCTCAGAACCTGCATGAGCCATATCAAACGTGTTTATCAATGCTCGAGTATGTGAGTTTTCCTACCAAATATGAAGGATAATCATAGTACTGTTAGTTAGGTATTCTACCATGTGGGTGTAGCACATAGCTCTCTCAACACAAATAACACGATTGGGTAGGTAACAGTGTAGGGGATCGTCAGATCTGCATAGTGCCGTACCAAATATTAGGGATATAATTGTACAGTGGGTGATGAGAGGGTATTCTACCAAGTGGGTGTAGCACATAGCTTCCTCCTCATCCATAATATAGTTGGGTAGGTAATGGTATAGGAGATCGTCAGAACTGCATAGTGCTGTACCAAATATTAGGGATATAATAGTACAGTTAGGTGATAAGAGGGTATTCTACCAAGTGGGTGTAGCACATAGCTTCCTCGTCATCCATAATATAGTTGGGTAGGTAATGGTATAGGAGATCTTCAGAAGTACATTGTGCTGTACCAAATATGAGTTATATAGTACAGTTAGGTGATGGGAGGGTATTCTACCAAGTGGGTGTAGCACATAGCTTCCTCGTCATCCATAATACAGTTGGGTAGGCAATAGTATAGGAGATTTCCATAACTGCGTAGTGCCATTCCAAATATGAGGTATATAGTACAACTCGGTGATGAGAGGGTATTCTACCAAGTGGGTGTAGCACATAGCTTCCTCGTCATCCATAATATAGTTGGGTAGGTAATGGTATAGGAGATCTTCAGAAGTACATTGTGCTGTACCAAATATGAGGTATATTGTGCAGTTAGGTGATGAGAGGGTGTTCTTCCAGGTGGGTGTAGCACATAGCTTTTCTCGTCATCCATAATATAGTTGGGTAGGCAATAGTATAGGAGATTGTCATAACTGCATAGTGCCGTACCAAATATGAGGTATATAGTACAACTCGGTGATGAGAGGGTATTCTACCAAGTGGGTGTAGCACATAGCTTCCTCGTCATCCATAATATAGTTGGGTAGGTAATGGTATAGGAGATCTTCAGAAGTACATTGTGCTGTACCAAATATGAGTTATATAGTACAGTTAGGTGATGGGAGGGTATTCTACCAAGTGGGTGTAGCACATAGCTTCCTCGTCATCCATAATACAGTTGGGTAGGCAATAGTATAGGAGATTTCCATAACTGCGTAGTGCCATTCCAAATATGAGGTATATAGTACAACTCGGTGATGAGAGGGTATTCTACCAAGTGGGTGTAGCACATAGCTTCCTCGTCATCCATAATATAGTTGGGTAGGTAATGGTATAGGAGATCTTCAGAAGTACATTGTGCTGTACCAAATATGAGGTATATAGTGCAGTTAGGTGATGAGAGGGTGTTCTTCCAGGTGGGTGTAGCACATAGCTTTTCTCGTCATCCATAATATAGTTGGGTAGGCAATAGTATAGGAGATTGTCATAACTGCATAGTGCCGTACCAAATATGAGGTATGTAGTACAACTCGGTGATGAGAGGGTATTCTACCAAGTGGGTGTAGCACATAGCTTCCTCGTCATCCATAATATAGTTGGGTAGGTAATGGTATAGGAGATCTTCAGAAGTACATTGTGCTGTACCAAATATGAGGTATATAGTGCAGTTAGGTGATGAGCGGGTGTTCTTCCAGGTGGGTGTAGCACATAGCTTTTCTCGTCATCCATAATATAGTTGGGTAGGCAATAGTATAGGAGATTGTCATAACTGCATAGTGCCGTACCAAATATGAGGTATATAGTAGAACTCGGTGATGAGAGGGTATTCTACCAAGTGGGGGTAGCACATAGCTTCCTCGTCATCCATAATATAGTTGGGTAGGTAATGGTATAGGAGATCTTCAGAAGTACATTGTGCTGTACCAAATATGAGGTATATAGTGCAGTTAGGTGATGAGAGGGTGTTCTTCCAGGTGGGTGTAGCACATAGCTTTTCTCGTCATCCATAATATAGTTGGGTAGGCAATAGTATAGGAGATTGTCATAACTGCATAGTGCCGTACCAAATATGAGGTATGTAGTACAACTCGGTGATGAGAGGGTATTCTACCAAGTGGGTGTAGCACATAGCTTCCTCGTCATCCATAATATAGTTGGGTAGGTAATGGTATAGGAGATCTTCAGAAGTACATTGTGCTGTACCAAATATGAGGTATATAGTGCAGTTAGGTGATGAGAGGGTGTTCTTCCAGGTGGGTGTAGCACATAGCTTTTCTCGTCATCCATAATATAGTTGGGTAGGCAATAGTATAGGAGATTGTCATAACTGCATAGTGCCGTACCAAATATGAGGTATATAGTAGAACTCGGTGATGAGAGGGTATTCTACCAAGTGGGGGTAGCACATAGCTTCCTCATCATCCATACTATAGTTGGGTAGGTAATGGTATAGGAGATCTTCAGAAGTACATTGTGCTGTACCAAATATGAGGTATATAGTACAGTTAGGTGATGAGAGGGTATTCTACCAAGTGGGTGTAGCACATCGCTTCTTCGTCATTCATAAATAGTAGGGTAGGTAATGGTATAGGAGATCGTCAGAACTGAATAGTGCCGTACCAAATATGAGGCATATAGTGCAGTTAGGTGATAAAGGGTTTTCTATCAAGTGGATGTAGCACTTAGCTCCCTCGTCAATCATGTCATGGTTGAGTTGTTGAATTGTGTTGTCAGAACTACCAAGTACCTACGATATATGAGGGAAGTCGAACAGTTAAGGGATATGAGAGTAGATGGCTAAGAAGGAAAGTGACCCCAATACCTCCTGAAACTGATCCATAAACGGAAACTCATCTACACGTATGGAAATTGATCCGGATTACAAAATGCCTATGGCTTCTAGTTCACCTTACTGAAATGATGCACAGTATTGAAGTAGATCTACATTGCGAAAACTGATCGAAAAACTGCGGGTTAATTAATTTCTGATTCAAATTGAGGACCACTAAAAAGTGAAAAATAAAAAATAATATAAAATGGAAAAATAATAAAATAAAAACCTTTTTAACAAAAAAATGGACCGACCTCAAAAATGATGTCCGTGAACACCAAAAAGGAAAAAATAATAAACTTAGCGAAAACACACTGATGTATTAGGTTGTTGGATATAAATATCTTGTCAACAGATGGTATGTTGGAATACCAAATATTATTTGTAATGTGATTCACACTCATTGTCACACTCATATCCTCCATCATACGATAGCAGTGACGTACTACCCAATAGTTTTGGAACACTTATCTCTACTCGTATTCATGTTTTGTAATACTCACCAGATCGTGTGAGTATTACTTAATAACCACAGTGTATCCAGATAGGTAGGTAGGTACGCATTGAAGTCGCTGCCGTGCCCACCTGTAGACACAAACGTCTCCTAGATGTTCTACCTACCAACATTTTATTCGTTTTCGGAAATATAGGTACATACCTTCCATACCACAGACATGCTCCCACACCGAGTATGAACCTATATATCTTTTTGTCTAAAATTGTGGACGGTTTTGAACGTTAATTAGGTAAAAACGATTCCGAAGGTATGTTGCTACAATATAATATATCCACCAATAAAATAAACAGTCTCATGTAATAATAGAGTCTCAAATTACTCGTCACAACCATCCCTAGGGAGGTTCACACTTACTATCGTACTCATATGGCAGCAGAGACGTACTAGGTACCTGATAGTTTGGGGAGCACATTCTAACTCAATGGTAGGTACTTACTCTTGTAATGCTAACCAGATCATCGAATAAGGAAGGTGATTAGTTTGTGTCTACGGGTGGGCACGGCGGCGACTTCAATGCGTACCTACCTACCTATCTGGATACACTGTGGTTATTAAGTAATACTCACATGATCTGGTGAGTATTACAAAACATGAATACGAGTAGAGATAAGTGTTCCAAAACTATTGGGTAGTACGTCACTGCTATCGTATGATGGAGGATATGAGTGTGACAATGAGTGTGAATCACATTACAAATAATATTTGGTATTCCAACATACCATCTGTTGACAAGATATTTATATCCAACAACCTAATACATCAGTGTGTTTTCGCTAAGTTTATTATTTTTTCCTTTTTGGTGTTCACGGACATCATTTTTGAGGTCGGTCCATTTTTTTGTTAAAAAGGTTTTTATTTTATTATTTTTCCATTTTATATTATTATTGACAGACATGAAAGCAAGGCCAGTTATGTCAGAGGAGGCTCTTCCGCGGCTGGTGAACTTGAATCTGATCGTTTGCGGTCAAGTCGTTATTGACTGTCTTTACCGACATTTGCGGCGACTGGTTCAGGTCGTCCAACGACATCTTGCTCCCCAGCCAGACTCGACCAGTGTTTAGCTCATTTCCGGTCAAGCTGATCCCGCATTCGTAAAGCGATGATCGAGATATCTTTTGTTCCTGGACACGAGAAGGTCAGATGGTCGATGACAGTTTGAGGTCTCCAACCGAAGCGCCTCTGCTCGAGTGCGATTGTCCGTCTGATGTTAATTTGGGTGACCGATCACTGAAGTGGCGATTACCGAGCACTTTGCCGCACGTGACGTGGAGAGTAAAAAGGCAAATGGCTGTTGAAAGGTGCAATCAAAAAAGCGAGAAAGGCAACCTTGCCCAAGGCCCTTCCTTCTTCAGACAGGTGCAAGGACTTGAAGTCTCTGGGGTCATGAACTCCATCGTCAAGTTTGGAATAAAGAATATTTATCGATGAAATTTCGATGAAAAGATTAATAAATATTTTTCGATAATACTTATTTTTATTAAAATTAGAAATCATTATTAAATTAAACAGTACAAAACAAGAAATAAGTGAATATAAGTATCTCCTTCTCACGGAAATTTGTGGAAAGAATAGGAATCAAAATTAAAAGAATGAAAATGAAGATACAATAAAAGTATAAGAACATGGAATGAATGAGGCCTAGTGCTTAGAGATCTCTCTCTCTCTCCCCCACAACATGACCATAAACGCTCTTAAGAGCAAGGCTATGTTCATTGGAAACTCCAAAATAATTTCTAAAATCGACCATAACCATGTAGCACCAATCGTAATCGGCGAATCAAATTTAGAAGTGGTAAGCGAGTTCAAAAACCTTGGTATTTTAGTTACTAATACTTTGAACTGGAATTCTCAGGTGGCTGAAATTTCAAAAAAGGTCTACAAGGGCCTTTACCAGATTCGTCGGGTCGCGTTCAACTTCCCTAAACACATTAGGGCACAGTTAGCATCATCGCTACTGCTGCCAAGTTTTGACTATGCACCTCTAGCATTTTGTGACCTAAGTGGGGAGCAAGTGCACACTCTGCAAAAAGCGCTCAACAGTGTTGTGCGGTTTGTGTGCAGATTGAGGCGTGATGCTCATGTAACACCATCTTTTGTCGATCTTGGGTGGCTTAAAATAGCTGAAAGGAAAAAGTTGGCCCTCGCCACAATGCTATTCAAAATTCTCAAATGTCAGAAACCCGCATACCTCTATAAACATTTTATTCATCTCTCCGAAATCCACTCTAAATCAACACGTAAAGCTTCTACTACACTACAGATTCCAAAACACAATTCAATCTTATTCAGTATATCCTTTCTCCTGCAATCTATTAATTTATACAATTTAAATACCGATCTATTTGATTTAAGCAAAAATGTACCATCCTTCCTCAATACCTACAAAAACATGTCAATTAATAATTATAAATTTAATGATGATGTGCCCTTGAGCATTTAAGTGACATTTGATTACTGTTAAGAAACGATGGTTTAAACAATTCATGTGACAATAGTTTTTGTAAGAAGAGACATTATTAAGTTTATAAATGTATCTAAACTAATTTGTACTCATTTCGATTGAATCGAGGATAATTGTACCAATTGTTTCCAGGGGAGATGGAAGAGAGGACCTGATGGTAATCTGATGCTAATCTCCCCCTGGTTCGTTAAATAAAATCAAACAATCAATCAACAAGACAAACCTTGACATTTTTGTCTTACCTTCGGGGGAAGTTGTGGTCTAGCTGTAAAATTCGGCTAATTATTATGAAGGATCCAAATAAAATATTCTCATCACCATTGGATATGATAAGGTTATTGGTGAGGGGAGGATAAATTGCGGCGGATCCTCAGTATGTATGTTGTTTTATTTCGCATGTCGAGCTAGCTTTCGCCCAAAGGGCATCTTCAGGACACTTTATTTATGTTTCGCAAGTGCTTTGGTAGTAGATGTATCGTTGGCTTTCATTTCTACTGTAGTTACATCTGTTACATCTATTGGCCCAAGCAGAACGGTGTTGGGTTAGGAAGGAGAATGCTTTACCCATTCAAGTTAAGCTGTATAGGTAGTAGTTTGGGTGACCACTATAGTTGATTTCTAGTTGATACCAGTAAGGTCCTTTCTCCAGGTAGCATTCGTACTTATAATTAGATTTATAAGTTTGATGGGATGTAGTTTGATAGGCTCTGACTTCCAGATCCTGTGTCTTAGTTAGATTTGATTTTTTCAATAATGGTCCGGAGTTAAAAAAATAAATCCTTTAAATTTAATACGTGACTCGTAAGTGCTGGGGCTTATATGCTTGTATTTTTCAATTTAGTAGCTGTTACTTGCTGAGTTCTAGAATCAGTGTAGGAGGGTATCCCACTTTTCTTGAAGAGATGTTGCAATCAGCTAAATTTGCAACATCTTAAACAAAAATTTACAATAAAAATAGAAGTAGATTAAAAACTAATACAATATAATATTATCAAACACATGAAAAGATTTTTGCCAATCTTTTCATGAAAAATGAGGTTTGTCTTTGAGAGCTTTAGAAATTCTTTTGATCAAAATATGGTTGATATGGACGTCCTCTCCTGAAATCGGCCTCAATATTATTTCCCTACTTCAATTTTTTTAAATCTAAACTTTGACAGAGTGGAATGCAATTTTTTTTTGCTTCCTAGTCTACCAAGGTAGACGAAGGAAGAAGCGGAAGCATCGTTTTCACTTTTCAAGGACAAAAAAAGACTTCCAAAATCAATTCTTTTCTGCTGTCTGTTTTATTATCATTTGATCATAAAATTGTTGACCATGTTTGACTTGGTTTCTTTGTTTTATGGCCGAGTAGTCAGCATAAAATTTCGGCTTGAATCGGGGGCTTTCCAAAAGTGGATAAAGGTTTTGTAGGTGGAAACCCGACTGAGTGACATTTCCACAGTTACGAGTTTTTGACATTATTTTTCCTTAGAATATTCTCTATTATTTTTCTAAAGATGTTTGTTTGCTAGTATCGAGTGGTAACCAGGGGTGGCTGGGAGGTGAAATCGAATGTTTTGCGGTTTGCATAGTGTGACTGTCGCAATGGTGCAAAGAGACATAATATAATATTCATGTAACAACGTATAAGCTTGAAGCGTTGATATTTTCCCTCATTTTCTCTTCTTATGGGTTCAGACAGGCCAGTGTTTACCCAGACCTTTTTTCCCCTCCGATTTCCACCTCAGTTCCAATCCACCTGCTGAGTATTGTATCTGAACGATTGTATAGAGTAGCAATTTATTACTTATATTTTATCTCAACGGGCTCAACAGGTAAATATAAACAAATAAAAATAAATTCAAGGGAATTGCTTGTAAAAATAAATAATAAATTTTTTCGTCCTCTCGAGGATAAGGAGCTGCGCCAACATGAGTACTGTCCACCGATGAAAAGAATGAACGCGAGGACCCTACCGAATCCTAAACTGAAAACATCCGTTCAACCTCCTCCGAGCTAGTCAATCGTCCAGGGAAATCCCATTTTCGGTCACTTCCGCTCAAATCCTTTACCTGACTTTTCGCTAGGTAGGCTTGGGTGAAAATGAAGAATGATATTCATAAAGGGAAGGAATACGGGTGGTGATTTATCACTTGAACGCCTTCAGGAATTACAATGGAAGCTGTGGAATATGACTGGAAATCCTAAGTGGGCCACATCAAGAACATTGATAATGATTATTGGTGGAGTGCCACGCACGGTACGTGAGCGGCAAAATCAATAAAAGTGGCAAGAAGTCTAAAAAATCGCCAAAAATCTGTCTGCCAAACCTACATGTGAACTTATCTCGTTTTTGTTGACAAAAATGAATCGATGAGAAAAAATATTGTAATGAAAATTTTAAGTCGTGCAGCAGGACCGCATGAGCGAATTTTTTTTAAAACATTATTAAAAACAACTTTTTAATTTTTAGCCATTTTCCGACGTTTTTAGTGGGTTTAGAGCCCATATATGCTATGTGAGAACACATTTGCGCATGAAAATGTGAAACAATCTTGTTTACAGCCCACGAACTTATCCACTCATTATGAATTTTAAGATTTTTGGTACCTATTATGTAAGACATTTTTAAGCAATTTCTAATCACATTTTTCAATGTTTTGAGAACTTGAGGTTACGTGGAGATTGAAGTTCTTAGATTGCCTTCTATGGGATCTGTCGGGTCAACCCAATCGTGTTCTGAATACGAGGAAGCTATGCGATACATCCACTTGGCAGACTTTTTCTCGAGAATATCCTTTCGAAAACTATAAGGCAGCGTACAATCTTTGCCTAATAGTATTTAATGTTTAGGGGGGAGGGGAGGGGGAGGGGAGGGGGCTTTACTTATGGTAATTATTTGTGCTTAATATCTATTCGGTAAGTATGGGAATATTGTCGCACACTTCCCCAACTATTTTATCAATAATATTGTGAGCGCGTCACCTTGGGAACTTGAGGCCCTTGGACTGTCCGCTTCGATCGGAGCTTACAAATATCTAATCATCCCAATAACCCTCAAAGTCAAGGCCGCTATCGACCGTTATTCGTATCTCCCACACTTTAGTTAGGTAGGTATGTCAATCTGCAATATTCAGACAATTTGTTGCTAACCTCGCACTTGGAAAAACTTGTCAGAGGATCAACGGTTTCCCATAACCATCAAACGGGACAGAAAATCGACAATTATGAATATGGTAAATTATTCAACCGAAAAAACTGATTTCCAAAATGCTTCGCCACTCATCTAATTGAAACTATACAGGTTTCTGAATTTATTTTTTAAAGAAAATTCTTGAAATTCAAGTGCTAAAACATTGTGGAATTGGAACATCGTCTTTCCTTTTTATCCCAGAGAAATGAAAACGATTGCTCAGCATCATTGGGACCGCTGGAAATTATCAAGAAACAGACCTGCACTATGAGTGATAAAGCTAACTTCTCTTGTCTTCATTATGGAACCCTGAAATCACTTTTCTGGCCCCAGTTTTATAACATCGGAATCCAGATCGGCTATGTACCTACCTAATAATTAAAAATGATGCATCTCTCCTGGTTATTTCATATCGAAATTGAGTACAGCATGATTATTTTTAGCAGACTGCATTAAACGATATAACATAGTCCTTCAAATAATTCGAGGGTGAGACAAATGAAGTCCTTTGTGTTATTTGTAACTGCTTTTTATCCTGGGGAGCTTTCAACAACCCTTGGGTTGTCATCATCAGCCCTACAACAAAAAAATTGGAAATGTGACACATATAAGACATACAACTGTTATTAATTTTGGAGAATGGCTTTAGATGGATGTGTGGTTATAAAAATTCTATGGACAATGGTGGAAAATGAAGAGTGGAATAGAAAATTAAGGAAAATTTGACTTGAGTAATAAGTCAAATTTTCCTTAATTTTCTAACTTAAATAATAAGTATAAGTCAAATTTTCCTTAATTTTCTAGTCCACTCTTCATTTTCCACAGAATTTTTATAACCACACATCCATCTAAAGCCATTCTCCAAAATTAATAACAGTTGTATGTCTTATATGTGTCACATTTCCAATTTTGTTGTTGTAGGGCTGATGATGACAACCAGAGAGTTGTTGAAAGCTCCCAAGAATAAAAGCTGTTACAAAGAACACAGGACTTCATTTGTCTCACCCTCAATTTATTTGAAAAAAAGGATAGTCCCACCCTAGAATATATGCATAGTCCTTCAAGTTGAATAAGATCCATAGTTGTATTTATTTTTTCTATTTACCATGAAATTCGTAGGGATGCTTGTCCGCATCAACCCTAGACATTACAACAACATGATTGACCACAGAAAGACAGACAAGAACTACATGGAACAAAAGTTGTTCAAAAAGCTCTGAAACGCAAAAAGCGTATGGCACTATTATATTTTAGAGGACCCATTTTTTTTGATCAGCTGCATCAACTATTTATACTTGGAAAAATATTCCAACGCTACATTCGAAGCTCTTCCACATAAACATGTGTATTGTACATCAAAGTACCTAATTACTTTGATAACCAAGCTGACATATGATATGGAGGTCCAATGCTAAAGGGGCATCGGAAGTAATTATAATTAATTATTAATCATTATTATGAATTATTATTGATAATCATAATTATCAACAATTAATTGTAATTGAAGTAATTACTTTGATGTATTTACTTCAAATGTCCCTTTAGCATTGGACAGCCATATCCATATGTGAGCTTGGTTTCAGGGTCAGAGATCCGACCCCAGGCATTAGGGGCGGGGAACAATATGGAATTAAGCTTAAAAGCTTGTTTAGCAAACTGCTTGTGGTAAGCTAAAAGCTTGTTTCCGATGAGTTTAAGACATTTGTCAAAAGACTGTTGTCATACGACGTTCGGTCAAACGACACTTTGTCAATACGACGTTTAGTCAAACGACTTTCTTCAAACCTTGTAAACTCAACTTTGTCCTAAGCTAGTGCTCAGCCTGAAGAGGCTAGGTTTGCACACGCTTAGCTGATGAGATCCGAAAGATCGAAACAAAGAATCAAACAAAACGATCACCACTGAAAGTGGGAAATTTGAAACGTGTAACTGTACCAAACGCATTCTTGATGCAGAACGGACAGTAGTTTTGTTTCAGTTTTCAGATGAGACTTTGGTCAATCGTTTTCTTCATACGGTGACTCATCAGCAACGCGAAGAAGCGTTGGAACGACTTGGATTTAAGCAAATTGCTTGATGTAAGCTGAAAAGCTTGTTTAGCAAACTGCTTGTGGTAAGCTAAAAGCTTGTTTCCGGAGAGTTTAAGACATTTGTCAAAAGACTGTCAAAAGTATTGTCAAAGTGTCGTTTGACCGAACGTCGTAAGACAACAGTCTTTTGACAAACATCTTTTGACAAATATGGAATTAGTTGGATGGTTAGTTTGTGATTTGTGATTGCTATAACATCAGCTGACACTTCTCCTCCCAATGAGGTTTGAGTTCAGCTCCAAGTCTCACGGGGCCCATTTGCTGAAGTCTTGGCACGCCTTTGAGTAGCCGTAGTCTCAAAAGTTGACTCTAGAATAAATAATGGGTAGCCCGCTCGTAACAGATCCTTCACTGACTTGCCATGTAAAACCCACGGCAGGTAATCTAAGCCCCAATCTCAATTGTTTGACTTTTCTGCACGTAGGCAAATGCTGCTGAAGCCTCTAATAGTGCGTAAATGTCATATTTCTGAATTATGGGAGCATTGATGTCTGCAAGTGATCTCTGTCCAGAGCCGGAGACATCAATAATGAAGGCTCCTCATGGTGCTACCACCAAAAGATCAGGACAGTAATCTCGTTGTTTCAGGTTGACGTGCGCTTCAAGCCATACTAGCCATCTAATAGGTTGAGGGCAGAGTTATAGCGGGTACACCTAGGTCTTACCATGGAGGAACAAACCTGGGGCTGTTTCCGGTGTTTGACACCCCATTCACGAATCCAAAGCATGAATCAAGAGTGAGCAAAATGATTCTTGAACAAAAATTATGAGGTATACAACTCATACAAATACATATATATACATACAATACAAATCATATCTGCGATTTTATGATTATGAATAAGAATACAGGTATGAATACGAATATGAATACGATTTTCCCCCGTATTCGTATTCTAAATACGATTTTATAATTTTTTCTATGATTTCCCCAAAAATCGAATTTTTTAAACGATTTTCCCTGAAAATCATACTTTTTAAAAATGATTTTCTCCCGAACTCTGGACATATTCATGACCTAACATTGTCAAAATAATCAATCAAAATTCGAAACGCTCACAAGTTCTTGTAGGATTTTTCACGCAGAATCGAATGAGACCAATACCAGGTCGCTACGACCAACTGAATAGAAAGTACGACGAAATGTCCTGTAAAAATCATAATTTTTTAATGATTTCCAGTGTTAATCGTTTAATAAAATTCGATTTTCTGCGAAAATTTCGTTGTACTTTCTATTCAGTTGGTCGTAGCGACCTGGTATTGGTCTCATTCGATTCTGAGAGAAAAATCCTACAAGAATTTGTGAGCGTTTCGAATTTTGATTGATTATTTTGACAATGTTAGGTCATGAATATGTCCAGAGTTCGGGAGAAAATCATAAAAAAAGTATGATTTTCAGGAAAAATTGTAAAAAAAATTCAATTTTTGGGAAAATCATAGAAAAAATCATAAAATCGTATTCAAAATACGAATACGGGGGAAAATCGTATTCAAAGTGTGAATACAATTGTATTTGTATTCGTATTCATATTCATACTTGTATTCGTATTCATAATCGTAAAATCGCAGATACGATTTGTATTCATAATCGTATTTATGAATAAGAATTCGCCCATCTCTGGTATAGACCCTTGAACTATTTTCCTATCCCTGGTAACTGAGGGCGTTTTTTCTTCAACATTTCACCCTGTAGAGTGAAATTATGAAATTTATCAGTCGAGCCCTTGATAGTTCCTACTAATTTGGGTTCCATCGATCGACTGATTCGGAACCTGCCTTTGCACTTGAAAACCTGCCTTCACCTTTGTTTTGGTCAAGGACGAGCAATTCTCGGGGCCAGACGGTACCTCCGTGAGTGACACCTGACGACACGATAAACTCTTGTTGATTAACCAACACACGACCAACCTAACGTTATCGTTCACCTACACGGAGGTAATGGGGCTACACAGGGCAGCTCACCTCCGCGTCCTTATCGACCTCCAGTTGCCGCGGAGACGAGCGCGGTAAACAACCGAGGATTCGCGGGTTCAACTCCCCCGCAGATCGAACTCTGGCCAACGAACCCGTCAAGTGACGCAAATTCCGCTACCGGAAGCGATGAACAGGACTTCGCTGAATTCACAGGAAACCTAGTCATTATTTGTTGAAGCCGGGGAAAACTAATATAGGTACCATAATATGAGCTACCTCAGTAACTGGTATTCTTACACCTCACTCTTGCGGCTTCAAGCAACTACAGGAGCTTCCAACTGAACTAATGTGACATTCCTAATGACTGAAAAAACTTCAAATTTTCTTAACTTCTTCAGAGGGTACAGTTTCCAGTTCCCTATTGCAGCCTCATGTCTAGTATGCCAAATTCTAACTGAAAGATTGATCCAGGTTTGACGAACACCCACCAGAGAGCACCTTATACAGCAAACACATGAAGGAGACTTCCTTTAAACAATAAGTAGACAAAAGCCTTCCATGGTTTAACAAGGTTTTCATTGCGTAGGTTTGTAAGAATCATTCAATCACAAGGAGTACCTATTTTGGTTTATTATTTTCAATAATGAACCTTTGGAATCGACCAAGAAATTTTTTTTTAACACCCCCTCAAAATGTGATGGTTTACGTTTCAAGGTACGTAGAATCCAAAAATCGAATAAAAATTTGGCCGTCCGTCCGCCGTACGCGGCACTTTTGCCACTTAGCATTGACCGATTTTGATGAAATTTGGTATGTAGGCTCCATTTGGGGTCTAGTTGTGCCCGAAGATTTTGGTTGATGTAGATCACTTCTAAGGGTTCCAAAATCAATTTTGACATTTTGAAAACGCCCTAACTCAAAAAAAAATTGATATAAAGGTATTGTTTTTCCTTCAATTTAAGATTCTACAGAATTTTTAGAATTTTTTGAGACCACCCGGAGCTCTGTAGGACAAATCGTTCGCTCACTACGAGAATTTGAAGTTTGGACGTACGATAAATCAGAAACACGAGTGTGAATCGCAAAAGAGGCCTAATCTCCGTTCAAATTAAAGCTGACCGAAATACGATCGATGTTTTTCTTCATGTTGGATGGTTGGTGGCTTTGCAGACGAGTGATCTTATAGAAAAATAAAAAATAGTAAACCATTGTGTAATAATTTGCAGCGTTTTACTCTCCGATACCGAAAGAAGCTTCAACAAATTGTCTAAAATTTCATTTTTTTACCCATTTTTAAGCCCTTACTACTTAGTGTTTTTGAGAGACACTCTAGGGAAAATACTTCCTCAGAATCTCAGCTTTCCAACGGTTTAACCAAAGACATATCCGACAATCGAATTTAGGGAAGATATTCGTGTTTGGATGGAGAAAACGTGAATTTTTTTTAAACGAAATGAGCATCTAGAACTGAGGTTAATTTTAGAAAATGATCACAAATTCCACTTTGAGCTCGCTTTACTCGCTTCAGATCTTCTCAAAATATTTTATTTTTGTCATTAGGGAGATGGGAAATTTTTGTTCTTTTCAACGGTGTAATCTTCAAATTTTTACGGTAAATTAATTTAGTAGTTATGGTAACTTTAGTGAAGATCAAAAACACGAAAGATCTTAAAATTGAAAATTACAAGGGTATTAAAACAAAATTGCTAAGAGATGTAATTTTGGGAAAACTTGTTGAATCGATCCGTTGAAGGTTGGACACATTAGGAGTGTTCACTCTGTATGGTAATACATTTAAATTACATAGTCGATTAGAGTTTTCACCCAATATTGAGAAATGACCTTCACTCATGCCAGGCCTTCGATAAAGGAGCGTTATGCCGAATAACTACCTTTCACGCCGAAAATTGTTGGAACCCGCCAAAATCGATTCACCAGAGACCGGACGAATGCTTTCCAGGTCCTCAAGGCCTTTGCATCGGACACGGTCATTCATCCAGAGTCTCACCTTTGAGTAACCCCATTCCTGGTTTATCGCTCGCAGATATTCGAAGGATATGAATGTGATGACGCTTTCCTCAAAATACGATAAACAGAGGAATGGACGTCGGTAAAATTTATCAAAAACAAATTGTCGCTGAAGTTGAAGGTCGGTAATTGCACAATTCCAGTTTGACTCATTTGAACATATTGCAGTGGTTGTTACAAGTAGAGTTAAGTCCACCACGATTCTGTTCAGAATTTGTCTATTTGAATCTTATCAGTAGTAGCCACCACACATGAATTAACGTGAATTTCTTTGAACTTAGATTCATCAGTTCCTAATAGTTCAAAACACACAAATAAGATTTTGGTTTATTATTTTCAATAATAAGCCTTTGGAATCGAGCAAGAAAAAACATTTTAACCCCCCCTCAAAATTTGATGTTTTACGTTTCAAGGTACGTAGAATCCGAAAATCGAATAAAAAATTTCCGTCCGTCCGCCGTACGCGGCACTTTTCTTAGCAACACTGGACCGATTTGGTTCAAATTTGGTATATGGGCTCCATTTGGGGTCTAGTTGTGCCGCGAAGCTTTTGGTTGATGTAGGTCACTTCTAAGGGGTGAAAATTAAGGGTTGAAATTTTCAAGAGTGCCCTAGCTCGAAAACTCTCGAAATAAAGGTATCGTTTTTTCACCAATTTTAAATAGTATTGAATTTTAAAAAATTTTTGAGACCACCCGGAGCTCTGTAGGACAAACCGTTCGGTCCCTACGAGTACTTGAAGGTTTTCCTTCGATAAAACAGAATCATGAGTGTGAATCGCAAAAGAGGTCTAATCTCCGTTCAAATTTTATCTGACTAAAATGCGATCGCTGTTCATTTCTTCGATTTGTATACAGTTTTGCCTTCGGCGTAACCAGTAATCAAATTTCCATATGAAGCTTTCTATTTTTCGAATCGAGTGTGAAGCGTTTAGTTCTTTCTAATAAACTCGATTGTGAAGGTGTGAAGCCATTATAGTGTGGTAGGTAGTACCTAGCTGGTAGGTAACAAAAAGTTGGTAGGTAAAAAACGCTGCAAATCATTGCTCAAAGGTTTATTATTTTCTGTATAGATCACCCTTCTGTCTAGATCACTGGTTCTCCATCAATAGCACCTACCACCATCTGTATTCTCCTTTGACCTTCCCTCTCAAATTTCAGCTTCCTGCGTTCAATAGGATTGAAAATGGCTTCGGAGCTCACTCAGCTGATCAGTGATCTGAAGCTTAGATCTGAAGAGATTATGCTCTAAGACTATTGTTTATACATTACATTGCTTTTAGATCAGTAGGTGCCACAGCGTTCGGACAAAACTTCGTGCATTGCGTGGACCAGTCCCTAGATGGACCCATATAAATCTCATTCCCGTCACACCAAAACAACTATCTGCACACTTGCAAACTCAACAAATTTGACTTTTCTAAAACATCGATTTCTCACGATGTGATTTTCTCGATTTTGCTTCAATTTGGGAAGTAGATGGTTCCAAAAAAGTACCTGATGAATATTATAGCAGTTCAAAGATATGGCTATTTAGAGAAAATTTAAAAATATTCTGAAAAATTGATTCTCAATTGTGCTGTTATTTCTAAACGTAGGAACTTGAAGAGACAAGTCCATATTCAATGAATTTTGGAACCTACTTATCTGGTAGTATTTTGATGAACTGACTTATTTTTCTACCAACAGGTTCTATTTGGTCACATTCTTTGCAGAGAAACTAAAATACTCCCCACCCAACTTGGTAGCATTTTTCAATTCAGCAACAGAATATAGAATAATAGATGATGTAACAGGAAATTCATAATGTATATTTTTAGTTTTACAACAGAAAACAACAACTCACTGGAAACTTACGCACAATGGCTCTTCAGATGATGACGCGAATGGGATTCCGATCTGAACTCTAAGGGTTTCATCGTATACAGGGTGTCCCAGAAGTTATGGTCCACCCTCCGGCATTTCCGTATTTAATTACGTAATAAAATGGGCCCAACGCCATTTTTCATAATTTTTTGTAAAGAATTCAGGAAAAATACTTTTGCGCAAAAAAATTGCGCGCAATTGACACTTTGTTTTTTCAAATGGGAACCCCCATTTTTTATTGCAGATTCAGATTCTACGTCAAATTTCATGAGAAATTCATACCCGAATCGATTTTTTTCATTGCGTGCAACTGGTACTTTTCGCGCGCAAAGTGACCAGGGTGCGCAAAAGTGAATTTTTTTTTAACCCCAAGTGTGGCACATTTTTTTCATTATTTTTGACGCTGAATCACGTGGTGAGGTCCTTCCTTCGATTTCATCGTTATTTTTACAAATTTAGAAGGAAAAATTATGTTTTTGGACTTTATTTTCCCTCCCCCTTTCGCGACACGGGCTGGGGACCGGCTATGGCAGGATTAAAAATAAATTTCTCTCATCTAAAATTTAAAAAAATGTTGGAAAGTAAGTAGGTACTTTACTACTTTGATGTAAAAAAAAAATCAAAAAGCTTCTCATCTAAAAACCTTAAAAAAAACGAAAGTTACTTTTTACTTGTCTGCAGGCAAAAGGAGGTAATTTCCAGCAGTTGCTGTGATTTTTTAATTTCATTATTATTATCTTAGTTTTTTACTAATACTTTTTTTCGGAGATTTTGTAACTTTTAATTTTTTTTTGAAAGTTTTGAGATGAGAAGCTTTCTGATTTTGTTTTTTGTTTACATTAAAATAGTAAAGTACCTACCTATTTTCCAATATTTTTTTTTAATTTAGAAGTGAGGAATTTATTTTTAACCCAGCCCGTATTGCGAAAGGGTGAGGGAAAATGAAGTCCAAAAACATTATTTTCCCTTCTAAATTTGGGAAAATAACGATGAAATCGAAGAAAGGACCTCACCACGTGATTCAGCGTCAAAAATAATGAAAAAAAATGTGCCACACTTGGGGTTAAAAAAAATTCACTTTTGCGCCCCTCGTCACTTTGCGCGCGAAAAGTACCAGTTGCACGCAATGAAAAAAATCGATTCGGGTATATTTCTCATGAAATTTGACGTAGAATATTAATCTGCAATAAAAAATGGAAGTTCCCATTCGAAAAAACAAAGTTAGTGTCAATTGCGCAACTTTTTTGCGCAAAAGTATTTTTCTTGAATTCTTTACAGAAAAATATGAAAAATGGCGTTGAGCCCATTTTATTACGTAATTAAATACGAAAATGCCGGAGGGTGGTCCATAACTTCTGGGACACCCTGTATATTCAATCCATAATCAGGATCATTAGATTATAAATGTAATAGGCAGATACATTAATGTATAAAGGAAACATAAATTATTTTCCTATTCTAGTACCTCCTGTCTCCCACATCTAACAGTAAATTTCAGATTTCTTCAGATTCTTCAGATTTCCAAGTTCCAGGTTCAGAAGGTTGATCGGTTGTCCACGATTTTGTGCAACACGAAAACCCTCAGGACTCCTTTCTGTCTCGCAAGACGAGCGAACCAAGTCAAGGACGAAGTGCCCCACAATCCTTATCGAGTGAACTGCCATCAATTATTCACCATGAAATCTCCCTTCGAATAATGGAGATCCATCAGATGAAAAGATGGTGGGGAAGGTGCCTACATAGGAGGGTACCTTCCAATCAAAAGGCAGATGAATGGAGATGTGGTTTAGCAGTTCAGCATATTTTTTAAGGTCTCTACTCAATGTAAACAACTAGTCTTGAGAGGGTACAACTAGTACAGAAGGTTGATTCCTTCTCATGTATTGAAAATCCTTTTGAATCACCTACCCGATCATTAACAGAATAGCATTGGCGATTTCGTTAACCCTTTTCATACACAATTCCTAACAGTGGGGTGGTAGCCCTCCCATCTATTCAAAGCTCTCCTATACATCACCAGCCTACATAGTGAGGTACCTACCTTTCCCATCGGCGGAACAAAACCCCTTTTGAGCAGACCTTCCTCGTTGTGTGACACATGCGTTCATGTCAGACCGTAACTTCACTACTACTTTCATTACCTAATTCTCGATTGCAAATCTGAACAAATGATTAACGAATGAATCTTGTTACTAGAGGAAGGACAGGTAAACTACACAGCCTTTTGAAGAAAATTGCAACAATAGGAACATATTCGAAAGGAACATCTTGGAACTTCAAGGTTCCACAACGATTCCTAGATCTATGCAGAAAACAAGAATCGAAACAAAAAATATGTTTTCATAATCGTTCTTCAACACTACATGACCAACATTGACCCAAGTTGGTCTTAGAAGTCAGTTTTTAAAATCTGGACATTACTTTTGAGAATAAGAAATGATAAGTTCAAAAATGCAGATGTTCCTATTACTGAAATAGGAACCTTCACGACTGATAATACTGTGACGGAACCAGACATCCTTTTTCTCAATCTCGTTCCAATCCAAAGCCAGAAGAAAATTTAAAATAGGTGTTTTTGTTATTTTGATAAATTATGTATAAATATTGTCACGTTGTTGTTCCTAACATAATAATTTTGGGTATAAATATTACTGATGATCCACAGCACACGTATACTTCCTAGTTTTTATCCAGAATGTAATAATATTATATGTTTAAATAATTATATAAACTGCGGCAGCTATCAATCGAAAGCACTTCACTACCATGTTCTGATCACAAAGCTCCTAAATAGCCAGAAACACGATAGTCAATTGCCTAGCTTGTTAACACATTAAACACTTCGAAGCAAAACGGCGATTTGTTGCGATTTGTTGCATTTGTTGTATTTGTTACTACTTTGCGGCGGGTGATGAAAACATAATTGTAAATAAATTAACAAAATCTGATAGTTGGCAAAAAAATCGAAATTTTGGTTTGGAAACACCAACTTTTTTTTACGATTTTTTGACCCACATTTTAGCGAGTTACTCAACTACAATGAAACAGTCATTTGAAGGAACGTGTGTAGTGAAATTTCATTTGCCCAATAAACCATAAATCTTGAGCCGAAATAGCGATCTTTTCACCAAATCTTAATTTTCCTGGATCAGGGATTAAAATGAAGAATATGTGAGGAACCATTTGAAACACATCATGTTGAAACACATCGTGTTTCTCTTGAAATTATTAAGAACAAAAAAGTTTCATGAAACAGATTGAAACCCTTTAGGGGCTCAATGTAGATGGTCTAATTGTGGTCTCGAATGCTCCTTCCATGACGAGGATTAGTGGAGAAGGGAAAGAAATGAATCGATCTTGATGATCACACCATGCGCATTATAAGTGTGACGAATTTTTTCTGACTTATGTTCAATTGGACTTAAATGAAATTGGACTCAAATCGCTTACTAAATTGACTTTACCTTTTAGAATCCATTCTTGTGAGAAAAGAAGGTTTTTAATTAGATGGGAGATTCGACGACTGGCTTGAAACAGTCAAACGACTAAACGTTAAATTAAACTCTTTACGAAACCTACAATTGATCGTGGTGCACTACCAAGTTGGGACGTTACCCTACCTGAAACCATTCAAAGATCTCGAATATGAGAGTTCAGATAGATCAGGAAGTTGAGAGTTTACATGATAAAGACAAGTTTGTGGACTAGAATGATGAGTGAGGTATGCCGAGAACACCTTATATAAGTGTGCCAGAAAAAGGAGGTAAGGAAATTTTCAGAAAGCTGAGGGGAGAATAGAGGGAGGCGCCTGAAGCCTTCGACCTCACAAAAATGCACACCTGTGCTCCCGGCATACTACGCTCTTCTATTTATTTGGAAAAATCTTCCACTTGGAGGAAAATCAGATACTATCACGATAAGAGGACAATCATGACAAATGAGTTACCACTGTTCTTGTTTATATGGTTGGAAACTATCTTCAAGATATTTCAGACCTCTATGAACCTTGGAACCAACAAACCACGAGAGTAACAATAAGATATCTACATCAAGTTTTAAACTTCTTGCCCAATCCGCCAGGATTACTGAAACCCTAATACAGGTTTAACCCTTAATATCCTGAGGTATCTTTTAGGAAGTCCAATTTTTACCTGCAATAGTTTATCCACTTCTAATCCAAAACTGATATCCGTTGGCTGTCTTGATACTCCATCTTATTGATTGTGTAAGAAAACGTAATAGTAAAACCAAAATAACTCAAAGAAAAAACTAAATAGTTATCCAGTTGACAGACTGTAATAGAGCCTCATTTCTCACCTCGTAGGCTATTGGTTCAGTTTCCTGATCAGAGATGGCGGCACTGTCTGAGGCAGCACAAATCCCATCATTCATGAGCTGAACCTTCTCCACATCATTTCTTGGTTCTGTACTTTAAGAAATAACAGACCCCAACATCCCACCAAGGATTTTTCCAAGTCTTCTTTTTCATCTCCAAAAAATGGGTTTATAGACAGATTCTGCTGCCGCAGATAGCGCTAGTGGGGCCCTAGGAAAGATCATTCTTGAGCTGACACAACAAAAACAGGAACATCTCAAATATTCTACTCATTTGTCAAAATACGAGTCAAAATATCTAAATTTGATTTAAAAAATCCGAAAAAACAATTTCTTTAAACAAGTGGGAAATTAAGGGTTAATTACTTGTTTTAATTTACTTGGTTTAATAGGAACCTACTACAATACTTAGACTGTAGACTGTACTTAGACTGTAGACTGTACTCAGACTGTAGACTGTACAGCTGTGAATTATATAATTCACAACTAACTATAATCAATACCTTAATGCATTAATGCCTAATACACGTATCTAGGTACCAATAGAACAAAGAATGACTTGAATAAAAAACAGGGATCGAGTCAAATGATTCACAATTAGTTGGTGAGAATATTTTTCTCAACAATTCACCATCCATTTCGTTAATTGGATTTGCTTGGCAATGGCGCACTGCGTATTTTCTTCTAAAATGACTCCCATACACAGGCCCCTACCTATCTTTATTATTGCATAAGTAGAGCAAAGGGAGGCCCAAAGCGGTATTGTTCATGAACGGCTTCATGACCGAAGGCGCGTAACTAGGTCTTGGGGCAGATGTGGTTCAAGGGCGCGGAAGACCTCTGCAGCAACCACTCTCGCTCACCGCCGACTTCCAATAGGTAACCTGGTACCACCTCCGAGTGAAAGTTGTTGATAGACGTCCATCCGAGGGGTGTCCGTCGGCCTGGTGTAATCCGGAGCCGGAGGATCGTCGGAAAGCGGTGAGTAATTTTGTCGGACCGAACGCACTTCTCCTCTCACTAACCTACTTGTCAACCTTGAGAATCAACAACAGACAATAAAATTGGGCACCAAGTGAAAAAGCTCAGTTCTCGACTGATTCGAAGACCCCAGTAAAGGCTGTTTTCCAGACAAGAGAAAGACAAAAATAATCGTCGTCTGGATTTCTTCACGAATTATTGCATCGACGTCGACAATGGAAGCGAAGTTGAAAGTGATCTTACTGATGGCGAAGATTTAGATAGACAAATTCATAGCATTTTAGCTTCCGAGTCTACCTAGGTAGCGGAAGCGTGAGTTTCACTGTTCGAGGATGAAAAAACGCTGCAAATCATTGCTCAAAGGTTTATTATTTTCTGTATAGATCACCCTTCTGTATAGATCACTGGTTCTCCATCAACAGCACCTACCACCATCTGTATTCTCCCTTGACCTTCCCTCTCAAATTTCAGCTTCCTGCGTTCAATAGGATTGAAAATGACTTCGGAGCTCACTCAGCTGATCAGTGATCTGAAGAGTGAAGAAGATTTCCTCGAATGCTGGAGACGCCTGGAAGTGCACTTCCATTCAATAGGATTGAAAATGGCTTTGGAGCTCACTCAGCTGATCAGTGATCTGAAGAGTGAAGAAGCCTTTGAGCAATGATTTGCAGCGTTTTTTACCCACCAACATTTTTTTTACCTACCAAATTTTTTTTACCTACCAGCTAGGTACTACCTACCACACCATACTGGCTTCACACCTTCACACTCAAGTTCATTAGAAAGAACTAAACGCTTCACACTCGATTGGAAAAATAGAAAGCTTCATATGGAAATTTGATTACTGGTTACGCAGAAGGCAAAACTGTATACAAATCGAAGAAATGAACAGCGATCGCATTTTAGTCAGATAAAATTTGAACGGAGATTAGACCTCTTTTGCGATTCACACTCATGATTCTGTTTTATCGAAGGAAAACCTTCAAGTACTCGTAGGGACCGAACGGTTTGTCCTACAGAGCTCCGGGTGGTCTCAAAAATTTTAAAAAATTCAATACTAATTAAAATTGGTGAAAAAACGATACCTTTATTTCGAGAGTTTTCGAGCTAGGGCACTCTTGAAAATTTCAACCCTTAATTTTCACCCCTTAGAAGTGACCTACATCAACCAAAAGCTTCCCGGCACAACTAGACCCCAAATGGAGCCCATATACCAAATTTGAACCAAATCGGTCCTGTGTTGCTAAGAAAAGTGCCGCTTACGGCGTACGGCGGACGGACGGAAATTTTTTTATTCGATTTTCGTATTCTACGTACCTTGAAACGTAAAACATCAAATTTTGAGGGGGGGTTAAATTTTTTTTTTCTTGCTCGATTCCAAAGGCTTATTATTGAAAATAATAAACCAAAAGGTCCAAAATCAAAATTACCACCCACGTTTTAGGGCTTCCAGAACAATTTTGGGTCCGTGTGTCTGTCATGAAATCCTTATAATGGGCAAAGTCCTTATAATGGGAGTTAAAGTCTGATTTTCAGGACATTTTCAGGAATTGTGAGAGATGGCGTGTAGATGGTCCCCTACGAAAACCTTCGCCTTCAAATTGAAAGTAGCCTCCACGCATGAGCAAACGTAAAATCCTTGTAATACCCGTAATTTCTACATTTTCAACACGAATTTGACGTTATTTTTAGAGATTGTGAAGGTTGACGTGTTGATGGTTCCCTATGAGGGTATTCTAAGGTACTTAGATATTGATGTTTTGAGATTAGCTACCATTCCTATTCATCATCTATACAATCGTGTTATAGATACAAGGAAGCTATGTACCACACCCACTTTTTTTAGATTGCACTACTTACCTACACTTTGTAGGCGAAATTTATATTTTCGTACGTTCTAAAGGCTGAAGTCTGGTTTGGCGAGTGTTTTTCAAATTTGACAATGGTTTCAATAGGTTCAGAATGAAGGAAGATGTGCATTATACATTATTTCGTTTTCTAACAGGTGGATATTAGGAGATCAAAATTAGTGTACCTCCAAAAACAGCCATCAGTGGAACTTTAGCCCTATGACTACTTTCGGATTTTCGCTTGATCTCGTTTTAGGAATGGGCGAATAAAAAACATTTAAAACCCATCTATTGCAGAATTTCGTGTCTACCATTTCGATATACGACGAGTGTCAATGGTCCCCCGAACAACCAATTTTCAGCCATTTTGGAAAATTAAAATTTTTTGTAGTTAATCCCAAATTTTCAGTTTACTTATATTGAATATATCCACCTGCTTGTTTACATGATTAATAGAACAATTTTTACTAAAACCTCTATTTTTTGAAATCTTACCTAGATCCAGTTCTACCTAATTTGAAAACTGGGAGAAAATATAATATATTTGAAGAAATGGGAAAAATATTAAACAATTCATAATTTGTTAAGGTGCGTTTACACTTCGCGAAATTTCCTCGCAAGGGATTCTCGCGAAAGAAGTTTCGCGGCGTTAAGACGCTTCTAGAACCCGAATCACGCCTCTGCGAGGATCCCTTGCGAGACGAGGGAGCGAGCGGTCAGCCAGTCGGTCTCTGGCGCGCAACAAAGGAGTTTCGGCCTTGTTTCTCGAAGTGTAGACGTGTATATTTGTTTGTGCGAGGCAGGTGTATTGTCTTTCGATTATAATTTTACTGCAGACTTGTGCATGAGTCTCCTGTAGCCAAATATCTCAGTGTGATGGCAATTCTTTCCTTCACAGAGATCGCTTCTCTCATGTGCGTGTCTACCCGTTCAATTTTGGGTCCAATAACTTACGCCAGATAATCGAAGTCAGTAGATTTCATTCGCGTGAAATTCAGTACTATGTCTTCAACCATCTCCATCTGCATGTCCTTTATTAATCTGTTGCCATATTGCAACCGTTTGCGAAAGATTTCTCTGACCCACCAACGACGTCGGCGTTGTTGCTGACGTCCTTTCCTCTTTTTGACAATATGAGCTACGTCTATGAAAGCCAAAGCACTGGCTGCACGGGGAGGAAGAGGAACTATAGAAACACTCGCCATGGCCGCCTCGCGAGAATTTATGGCTCACCTCTGCCGTCGTGCCTCGCGCGTCTGTTTCACGGTTTGTTTCGTTGTGTAGTCTCGGGCGAGAGCTCCACCCATCAGTCTCGCGAAGAAATTTCGCGAAGTGTAAACGCACCTTTATGAACAGCTATGCAGAGTGGTCAGAGACCTACCTGTTGTTTGCAAGTAGTCACGATACAACCGCTCACGTGTACATACCTGTAACAAAAAACCATCAGTTTAGGATGAATTTAAAGGTGATAAGGCACGATAAGGCATTCAATGGGTTCATAATCACTCTATCTCTGGCTACCTGCCTATCTTTGGAATGAAAGCGCTGTTAATTAAACTTAATGGGTCGTATATTGTTACAGGAAGCGTGGCGTGGGAGAGTTATCGGCTTGACATAGTAATTAGATGATCATATTTTAATTAGCAGAGTAGCAGAGATGATTTCAATTTGGGTAAGTAGGAGTAGAATTTCCAATAAAAACCAGTCGGAGGTCTGAACATTGGCATTGTCTTACGTCTCTTGAGATGCTATTTCAAATAATCACCGTAGCCTTCATGTCACCTAAGCTTCAGAGAATTACCATACGCTAAAGGTCAATTTAGGTTTCTTCCTAGGGTTTCTATCCAGCATCTTCTGATGCAAAAAATAACCCCGCACCTCGTGCATAATTCACTACAATTGTACTTCTGCCGACTGATGCATCCTCCGTCTGCCGCATGCATGGGTTTCCGAGGGACTCTCTGAATACCTATCGTGACGGTGAAAGCTGGGTCTTGACACATAATCTACCAACCTCTGCAAAAACTCTTTTTCTAGTATGTAATTCACAGTAAATGGTTAACCCTTATCTCTTCTTATGTACTGTAGTTTGCATGATTTTTATAAACCTTGATCCTAACGTTATTTTTCGACGAATTACCATAAGAAAGGAATTGATAAGCTGTTCAAGACCTAATCTATCAAGTTAGCACTATTGGGGACTCATTCTAGCAAGAGAAGGCAGGTTAAAGGTTATCGAAGGTGGCAACCCCGAAGGAGCAGTGACGTGTCTAACTCAGGTTGGATCAAACCGTAAATTCCGTACTTTTCCCGTTGTTTTGACGGGATTTGGTGACTGATAATCATATTTAAGCGACGTTCTTTCGATTAAAATGAAAAATGCAATTTTGGAGCATATGAATTCGATTTTAAAACATGTGAACCTCAGCTCCCAAGACAAGTTCCACAGCAAGTAAGGTGCTATCAGAAATGGATTTACACATTCAAATGTAAAAGTAAGGAAAAACAAATTTTGGACAGGAATAAATTGCAAAACAGGGGAACGAAAGTGGGACTCGGAAATAAAAATCAACAGTTTACAAGTGGGTACTTAATCTACGAGCCCGTGTAGACGAGTAATGTAGTTTTGAGAGTTTTGAATCCAAAATAGTTGAAAATAGGTTGGAATATTCCTTTGAAAATTCTTTCTGTCACTCATGTTCCACGAATGGGACTTTTGAAAATTATTACCAATTAGAAGTTTAATACTTAGAAAATAATATTATTCAATTGTATCGGTCTTATGCCTTTTGGCAGACTGGCCTTGTTTTAGTTAATGAAGGGTCCACTTTATTTTTATTTTTTTTTTTAACTTTTTTTTTATTTTTGAAAACTTTGAAAACTACCCTATTTCTCGCTTCGTAGCTACCGCTATCCGTTTACTGGTATCCGCGTTGCAAAAAAAAGTGTCGGGAAAAAATTCCTTGACCCCCAACCAAAAGACAATGTCAAAAAAAAAATGCAACTATTTATTTATTTATTTTTGACATTTTCATGTCTTTGCTTTGGCACATGAACTGAAAAATCGCCACGAAAACTAAGCAAATCTTGCTCACGCGACCAATAAATAAATAAAATAGACTCACTGTGTTGCGTAGAGAACAATCAACAACCTTACATTTTGCTTTGGCACATGAACTGAAAAATCTTCACGAAAACTTTGATGCTTGGGTTGAACTAACAACCTTACTTCACTACATTGTTGTGTAGTGGTTGACATGAAAATGTCCCAATGTGTTGCAGACTCGTATGCAAGCATTTCTGAAGCATTTCTGAAGCATTTCTTTATATAGGTACTTTCTGATTATTTTTTTTAAATTTAGCTCGATGTGAACTAATCATATGAATTACAGCTCACATAACTCCATAACTCCTTCATTAATTTTATAAATCCCATGTTTCCAAGTATTGGAGTTTATTGTATCATAAGATGCCTCTAAACCTCGAAAATAAGTTGCAACTTTTTATTAGGGCAGCCTATTTATTCAAGTGCTGATTTCAGCTTCCTTACACATAATTGCGTGGTCAAAGAGAATTAGTTGTTGTGACTATGCATACTATTGAGCAGTATCATCGATAAATACACAATACCAAATATTCCACGATTATGTTTCTGGTTTTCGATGTCAACTAATGGCAACACTGCTGATGAATTTTCACTTGGTTAACTTGTCCGGTGGCTCCAACAGATTGGATCTTCATGAAGGCAATGTGCATTTTTCTAGGGTTCAGCCAAACGTCTCTCCAAATTTGAGTTCTTTCAAGGTATCACGTCGAGAGAAATTGAAGACCTGATAAGACAATAAGACTCTTCTTATACCGAAGTTTTTTAAAATTTACCTACCCCGAATCTTCAAGTTACCTATTATCGTACTTCTGGTATTGTTTTATGATGATTTATCAACATGATAATATAAATTATGGCCACTTTTAAAATAAATATTAAATAAATATTTTACATTATCGGTATTTATTTTGTTATGTATTTGTTTGGGTCATTTGGCATTGTCTTATGATGACTCCTTTACATGATACTAATAATTACGTGTAAGTTGAAAATCACAAAAGAAATCGTATATCATGAATTGTGATTTATGTTCATGAAAGTAGAACTTCTTAATTGCTAAAATTGTTATTTCGTGAATTAAATAATTGATTCTGCCGCTGAAGGTTATCATACTGGAAAGTCGTTCGTGCGTTTGCGGTAATTGATAGTATTTATCTGTTGGAATGTTGTGTGCCTACCAACCACGGAATCAAAACAACCGGATCCAGCAATTTCCCAGCAGGTCGTTGTCCGTTGTTCAGTCTCATCGTGACACAAGGTCGCTCTCGAATGGAAGGACTCGACTGCGATAAAGTAATACAGCAATGTCCTATAATTTGAATACTAAGTGTATTTCGTAGAATCGAAAATCGATCATGTCGAACTTCTTAAAGGGTAGGTAAATAAAAAAAAATATTTATTTATTTATTATCCCACTTCAAGCCAAGGGTAGAAATAACTGAATAATGAGGAGAGGAGGATAAACTGTTTTACAGAATTCCAGCCGAAATAAAGCATCATTTGCTCCCCAATCGAGAGCAAAAATACTCGATATTTTATGAAATTTGCTTTTTAATGAGATTTGAGAAGCCTCAGTTTTATAAATCGATATGATTTATCCAGTTCTTTGTTTTGGTAGGATGTAAAAGTATATTTATGCACCGAAATCTGTTTCAACTCGTGGCCCAAAAAGCTCACTCGTCCAGAATCGAATTTCAGCCACCATACGGCCAAGAGGCCTCCTTTTCTAAAAATTTCCAAAATTGCATTGAGTTCCCGAACATCAAAGAAACTTTTTCTGAAAAGTTTAGGAACAGCATGAACGAAAAAAAATTCTCCTGCAAAGATTTACCAATATTTTCAATATTTAAAAAAATCATAAATATGACGATGCGAAAACGCATCAGTGGCCGGAAATGGGTTAACCGACGACTACGGTTTGTGAAATCTGATTTTACCCATTAGCTCGATTGGCACGATTTATATTCTTTTATGCGATGGTATGAAAAGATTGGAAGCAGACGAGGGGCCACAGTACGATTAGTCGCGAATGACCTGTGGTCAAGCTGCAAATAGAAGCGAGTTAATCTGGTTAGCTCAACGGGGACGTGACGCCGCTGTATTGTCATCAATGAGTTCCAACATAGTCACTGCATGACCACCGAATTACATTCACGCGCCCAACTCCGAAAAATAATATCCTGGGTATTTGAATTTAATAGTCACACGGCTGAGCGCAAACTGCCAGTGACCACCTTCAAAACCACTTCCAACTCATAACGCTCAGCATAAATACAGCTGAACTTTGCCATGGAGAGAGGAATCGTCATTCATCCATCATCATATCTCTCATATTTGCAGTGTCCAACATAAAGAATTTATTTTGAAACAAAACCATTACAAGAAAACCTAATCAAACATTATAAACGTACATCCTGGACTACCTACTCGTACTCCGCTTCAAAAATGTAACGTTCGTGCCAACTCGAGCGGGAAGCCACCTGGCAGAGAAGGTGCTTATCGGCCAGCAGGCGGCTTCTGCTTCTAATTTGGTTTTGGTTCTTTCGACAGCCATGAGAGCACATCGGAATAGGAGGTAGAACGTAAATCGATGAATCTAAAACTACTGACATGACAAACAAGCTTCCTTTACGAAAAACCATAGTTATGTTGAATATTTTACCTATGGATAGGGTAAAGGACCATCTATTGGCACCCTTTAAGGGAAGAGCTCTCACTTTTTTCCTATTTCCGCTAACAATAAATTTTGTGAGGCCTTCGTCCACAGTCCTTCCGCCAGTATAAATTATGCAGATACCCAGGTAGATTAATTTGAATGAAATAAAAGTATAAATGTCGAAAAAACCTACAGGAACCATCCATTGGCACCGTCTGCACCTAATATTGTCAACTTTGGTGCAATATATTGGCACGAGGTGTAATTTTGGCACCCTTCGGGACCATTTATTGGCCCCCTCAATCCACCGCTGAATGCGCTTTCTCTTCTCTCGAAGTACCTATTCCTCAGTTATTTTCGATGATCCATAAATTGCCTATGGCTTATCAAAGAAGGAAATTAATTTTTGTTGTGTGTTTCAAACTATATTCTGCTCAATAGGTCATAATGAAATCCTAATGAAAAGTTTATTACTTAGTACACAGCAAGTAGAATGAACTAGGGTTTGCGGTCACCTTCATATAGCTTCAATCTAAATCTATCTGAATGAGAGTAATATCTGTGATCAAAATGGAATGTAATCTTGAGTAGCAGAAGGTTTATTTAAGTTCACTCAGAAATTTGCGAACCTAAGGAACAGAAATGTGGCAGCTTACCGACGATGAGAGGGTGCAGGGCGTCAACATACCTTACATCATACATTAATGATTCAATCAGTTAACATTCGTCTAAGAGGATAAGTATTCATTCTACTATTGAACACAAATAGAAAATTGGAAGGGGAGATTCGAATAAGAAATATTTATTCGCTTCACATCTGACCAGAGAGTGTGATTCGATTATAGTTCAACAATTCAATTATAGTTCAACAATAACTCGTAGATATACTGCAGTCCCTCTCTGTTCTATAGTCGTTTTGATTCAACATTGTTTGTTGGATCTCTCGAAATATAATTAACATTCTAGGGGAGACTCTATCCCGCTTCCTCGCTATCAAAAGTGGCTTTGCACTCACGCAGCAGGTGAAAAAATTTACGGTCCTCCAGAATCGAAACTTTCATTTGCATTTTGCGCTTTAGAGCTTTTTTTTTGTTCCATTCGTCTGTAAGCCCGAAGCAATTTTTTATTTGGGAAGATACATACTTACAATAGAACAATAGTAATATGGTACATATGCAGTAGTAGAAATGTTTCAATTAGGTTCGGAGCAGTTTGAATAACTGTTTAGCAACAATTCATCAGCTACTAATATCGCTAAAATTTGAATGTTATTCAGGTCAAGGCGCCAAGACGATTAACTAGATTAATTTCATCACATTTGGATCAGTAGGAGGGGTTGAAAAAAAAACAGGAAAACGTGGAATTCCTTTCTAATGCAATTTGGAACAATGATCTGACTTTGATGGAATTTCAAGCGTGTAACGTGCATTACTTCCTATATAAAAATTCAAATTTGGTCACCGTTGTAACGAAAGTATTTTCTGCACAAGTACAAAGATAACACAAATGCTTTTGTAACAATCGATTTTTGACAACGGAATCGCCTTATTTTGTTCAATTTAGGAAATAAATCTCAATCGTGAATGTTTCTAAACGTAGGAAATCGCGAAAAATCAATATTTAATAGTTTTAGAACCATCAGATTCTATAAATTTATCCATGTTTTGTGAGGAACGCCCACCCAACTTAGTTTAGATGTTTAAACAAATCCTACAATCGTTCAAACGTATCAAAAGTTCGTATTACGTAGTTGAATAAAAAATAGATGAGAAAGTTCTTGCTAACAATCGAGGGTAATTTTGTTGGGAACGAAACTTTATTACCCCTAAAATATGAATTTGAAATATTCTCTAATATAAATATCGTGACCAATTCAATCCAAAGTTTTAAGCAGTTGAGGTCAATTAGTTTTAATTATTAAAATATTGTTTTATATTTCTCAAGTTGAGAAAAGGCAGAATTAGAGATCGATACCTATAGGTACGGACGAGTATCAGGTAAAGACACGAGAAATATTACTACTAGGTACTTTAGTGTCTTTAATGTAGAGAAAAGGCACATAATGACTGTAGAAATCAAACTTCTGAAGTAGAAGGAAACTGTCGACACATTTCACCAAGAAAAACAATTGACTTTCTCTGCTACTAGAGACTTTTATTTTGACTTTACCAAGGTAGTAGAAGTACGAGTATTATTTTACTTGTGGGTGATGAAGTGGAAAATTTCAGAATCAACATTTCCACTTTCTAATCACGTTTTGTGGCCTCGTCTACGCAGTACAACCAAATTCAAATGAATGCATTTTTGACAATCAGTAGATTTCAGTACTGACCCGTAAGCCCGAAGAATACAACCTAATACGTATTATTATATGAGGTCACTCATGCCCTTTCACGTTAGCGCTAGAGTGATGGCAACTGATGACAGTTCTTATGTAGGTTGCGAAAGGCCATCGGTAAAGAATGGTCGTGCTTTCTAAACGCCATGTCTTGTCATTGGGGTTATAGGTAAAGGTATTCAGGACAAAGTGATGTGAAAGGTATGTGGTTAAAACTTTAGTTTTTCGAACAGGGAATTCAAAAACACCTTCCTTAAGAACATTTTGAATGGGAAACATTCAAAGTTGATACAAGTTTGTAAGGCAGTAAAAATCAACGTTCGAAGATCTGAAGATCCGATTTTAAGGTTAGAAAACAAACTTCAATCAGCTTGGAAGATTTTACGTTAGCACATGCAGAGAGGCTACCATCGATCTGGTAGCTATTAAATTCTGATGAGACCATCAAAATCCCGTGAACACAATCCCAGAAAACTTAATCGCAAATGAACGGTAAAAAAGTAGTTTCGCGAGTTTTAAAAAATGTGGGTCCTCAAAAATAAACATTTTCACTTGTATTTTGCGTTTCACAGCTTGCTGGATAATTTTGGTTTCGTATCCATGTGGTTTGTACGTTTGTGCTTAATTTCTTGTATCAAGCATAAATACTCGTAGGTACATGAAATTGCGGGCCCATTTTGTTGAAGTTTTCTGGGTTTGTGCAGTTTTCCTGTGTGAATTCGGACACAACGCGATTATAGTCGAACATCAGTTTTCACGATCTCTAATAGTCCCATGTTGAAGGTAGTTGGGAGCTGAGCCTCAGAAGACATGATTCTTGTGATAAACTGAAAAATCTTAGTCAGAAACGAGTTTTCAATAGTTTCTCCTGTTTGTTAACTAAAAACCGTCAACTTGATCGAGAAAATCCAGACTTTTCTAGAAATCATCCATGCTACACTTTAACTCCATTGTTCAAGGATTTTTCAACAACTACTGGCGTCAGAAGTCGCGATATTTCGACACTCGTTCTCACTCCCTTCCGATCATCGAATGTCCCTCGTTAACCCATTTCCGCCGACTGTGCCAGATCTGGCACGACGAAAAGGGTGACTTTCACGATTTCCTGTGCTCTTCTGCATGCTGATGAACAATCCTACTCTATACCTCCCAATTCAGCAGGTATTCATACAAATTCCCTACGATTTTCATGCGCTTTTGAGTCTTTGTCTAGGCATGAGTGAAGTTTGAATTTAATCAAGATTGTACCGAAGAGGATAACCCAACTTTGCGCAGCTGTAAGGACTCTAATCGTGTATACTAATACTTTTTCTCTCAGCTTTCCAGGAATTCTTGTTATTTATGGTCATTTGAAGGAATCAAAACAATTTTTTTCATTTTCGACTTCTTTTGGTTGGATTTGGCGTCCTTGGAAACTCAGGTGTGCCAGATCTGCCACAGTCGTCATATAGTGTCAAAAATTCGGAACTTTTTTTGAGAGCTGGAGAGCTGGAGAACGTGGGAGTTTTGGCTGTTACAACGATATCACGTTTGCGCATGCCCCCAAAATGCTTTCAATTTGGGGGTCATGATTTTCGTAGGGGACCATCTCCAACTCAATTCGCATAATTCCTGGAAATTTCATCGAAATGAGATGTAAACGTAGAACTTAAATCTGTAACAAAGAAATACACGTTTGCACATGCGCAGCTGCGGCTACTATCAGTCCTGGGATAATGATGTTTATAGGGGACCATCTACTTGCCAACCCACACAATCCCTGAAAATTTCATCGAAATCGGACGAGAATTGTTGAAGTTTTGGCTGTAGCTAGGATTTCATGACAGACACACAGACAGACACGGAACAAAAATTGTTCAGGAAGGTCTGAATCGTAAAACGCGAGTGGAAATTTTGATTTTGGAGAACATCTTTTTTTTCAACCTTGAAAAGTGAAAGCAATGCTTCCGCTACCTTGGTAGACTCGAAAGAAAAAAGAAAAGCGAGACTCAAACCGCAAAATATTCGATCTCATTTTATAGTGGGGATGTGATTTGCAACTGGTTGGATAATGAATAGTGTGGTGGCTGTATCTTCCACGAAATATGGACATGAGGCCCAAAGAATGGCTAAGAGGTTCTCAAAAGCAGAAAAGAAAATAATTTCTGTCCCTCAACCACACCTTATCCATCAGTACAATCGTAATATGGGGGACTGGTCGCATAGACCATGACATCAACAGATATAAAATTGGTATTAGAGGGGGAAAGTGGTAGTGGCCACTTTTACGTTGCTCATAGATGTTGGTCTCAACAATGCTCGTCTAATAGCTGGTGATCGTACAAGGCCTAAACTGGATTTTGTAAACTTTTCTTATTCGTTACAAAGTACCCCCTAAAGCTCAGAGACCAACTGCTCACGCCATAAATGTAGCCTTGAGCACTATCAAGTAGGTACGACCGTTAGGATCACTTGCTTTCGCCGATCGAGAACAAAAGAAGGTGTGCATAAATTTATGAAACCTGCTCATCTCGCCCAAAATCTATTTGTAATAAATGTGATGTTGGGCTTTGAGTCCCAAGTTTCACAAAATATCGCACCAAACATCATGTGAACCAATCACATTCCATTGAAGTACCATTATTCTCTCTCCATTATTCTTGTAAAAATATTGTTTGATAAAAATTTTGTTCTGAAATTTTCTCAAAAAACTACTCTGAGTGACGATTGTGCCAGATCTCGCACGGGAGGTTACGCCCCCCCCCCCTATGGGTGCAAAATTTAAAATAATATTTTTCCTAGCTTATTAGAGGTTCAGTGACATTGATTTGAGGTAAATTTATATTATATCTCAAAATTCATAGTTCTCGGCGTAAATGGGTTAAGCGCCTTTACTGAAAGCTCTGTCATGTCTTTCAGTTCGATAAATGATTTAAAAAAAACAGTTGGAGTTACACATTCTATTTACATCGGAGCTATTCCATATGAGGACGTTAAACTGTCCACCCTCCTTGGCATGTGTTCTTCTACATTCCGAAAACGATCCGAATGCTCCGGTGGTGACCGTGATTGACTCAGGAACAAAACTCTTCACTGGCTTAGCAAAATTTTTTCCACGTCTCATAAGTGCCTTGTTTTCGATTAATCCATGGTACCTTTGGGTTCTTCTTTGACTCAAAAGTAATTGTTTCCATAAAGGTCAACGACGGGAAGATAATCCTGGACAATGCGTTCCAGATTATTGTGCCTTCCGGCCGAAGCGGATCCAATGTGGGCTGCAGGTACTTGTTACAGAAGTTAGGCAAGGGTAGGCGATGAGGTTCTGATCCCGGAACTGGGGGAACCGACTTCGCCTTGAGCAGGTCAGCCTTGAGCTAGAGTGATTCAGATCTCGCTCACTTTTGGAGGAGAATGACTCCCTCATAGCGGAAGAGAAATATATGGAATAATTTTATATCATACGAGGAACATAATACGGGAGAAGGGAACTGTTGTAAACCTCAACTGCGTAGTTGTATTTTCCAAATAGAACAAGCGGCCCATTGGTGTCAATGCGCCTGACCGACGCGAGGCTGGTAATCGGCTGCGAGACTAGATCCATATACTCGTAAAAGGACACGACGAGGGTCCACCTTCAATCCATTCTACAAGTTTAAACCGCATCTATCACTCTGCTCTCAACCCTCAACAACCTCGTTGAAAATCTTAAGGTACGACTTCCCTTCATCTGGTAGCCTGGTTTTGTGAAGACCAGAAACCATTTCCATTCTTGGTAAGCAGGTTTTGTGCACTTTCCTTATTTACCGTGGATCGATTTTGATGAAATTTGGTAAATGGGCTCCATTTGGAGTCTAGTTGTGCCCCGAAGCTTTTGGTTACTGTCCGTCAATTCTGTGGGGTGAAAAATAGGGGTTGTAATTAATAAACACCCTAACTCGATAACTCTGGATATAAAGGTATTGATTATACCAATTTATAAAACAGAATTGAATTTTTAGAATCGAATGAGAACCCAGAGCCCAGAGAACCCAGAGCCCTGTAGGACCAACAGTTCGCTCCCCATGAGGACTCAAGGGTTGGACTTACAATAAATCAGAAACACGAGTGTGAATCCAAAAATATAGTTCACTGACGGAAATAGGTCTTTCGGTTCAAATTTCAGTTGATCAAATTCTTTGAATAATTAGCTGGTTGAACCGGTTCGTTCTTCAATTAGTTTCATGCCACTCAATTGGGCTTCCACAGCAATCAAGAACCAAATTTCGTAATGAAGGCCACCACAGCTCTCCGTTATTGCTATTGGGTAGTAATAATAAAAAAGCCGAGTCCTATGCAGACGGGTGATCTATTCATTACCATAATAAACCATTGTGTAATAATTTGCAGCGTTTTTTTATCAGCAATATTTAAATATTTAAAGCACAGTTCTACTAAATTTCTCACTAAATTGGCTCATATGTGTAAGATCATGTTTTACTTCTAGGGATAAATTGTCCTTCAAGACCTGCAGACATAGATAATAATTATCTATGAAAATAATTATTATTTTCATCACTCTTTATGTATCAACGTTCCTTTGTAATTTTATTATCAGATTTGAATGTAAATACGATATAAATTGTATGTTACCAGAGGGCGTCGGTGGTCTAGTGGACAGTGTACCCGACTGCGGTGATAGGATAAGAACCGTCTAGCGGGGATGCGAGTTCGAATCTGGTCGCCAGCAGAAAGTTTTCTGTTCATTAGACGATCGGCAATCTCTCGTTCCAACCCAGGGCGGTGATGTTTAGGAAGCCATGAGCGAAATCATCAGAACAAATTCTGATCTCCCCTTAGGGAGACAGCTGATGACGTCCGCGACGCCAAGAATGGCAGTCGGACGAAAATGCAACCTGAAATGGTTGCTTACTTTACTTAATTTACTTTTGTATGTTACCAAAAGGAAGGAAATGCATTTCAATTTCAAATAACTTGGCAATAATAACAGTAAAATAAACATCAACTCTTTCAAACTCCTCGTGGTAGGTCAATTAGAGTGTCAGCGGACCGCCCTGATTGAAACGTGTCGGGTTACTCGGCGGATCATGGTTCTTAAGCAACAGTACAAAACCACCTTCTAATTAATCATGTCACGCCGTCCACTTCCTTTTCTCTGTCTGAATGTCTCACTTACTAGTTCCCTAGTGATGGGTTCTAGTAGGTTTCACAAGCGTCATCAACGGTGTTAGCAAGTGGCTTCCCGGGGTAGGCATAATGTCTCCAGGAGTCTTAATCAAAATTGCCTCACATTTTTTGGTTTATTATTTTCAATAATAAGCCTTTGGAATCGAGCAAGAAAAAAAAAATTTTAACCCCCCCTCAAAATTTGATGTTTTACGTTTCAAGGTACGTAGAATCCGAAAATCAAATAAAAAAAACTCTGTTCAATTTCTCCCTTGCGAGGGAAAAACATTAAATCATGTTTAATGTTTTTCCCTCGCAAGGGAGAAATTAGATTGCCGATCACTCAGCTGATCAGTGACCACTCAGGCGCCTTCAGCATTCTCCATTGACCCTGCTTCTCAAATTTCAGCTTCCTGCGTTCAACAGGAGAGAAAATGGCCTTGGAGCTCACTCAGCTGATCAGTGACCATCTTGGTACAACTAGACCCCAAATGGAGCCGATATAACGTGGTAACTAAGAAATCGGTCCGTGGTAACTAAGAAAAAAAGCGTTGCAGATTTGCGTGTCGGAATTCACAGAATGACCCCCAGCCCTAAAACATTAAACATGTTAAAATAAAGTTGAATCGCTGAAACTTAGCAAGCGTGCTGTATTTTATTCACTGAAGTATATCTATATTTTTAAATTATGCTTGAAAATTAATGAATAAATTATGAATTTGAGGATCAGCAACACAGTTGAGAATCCCACCCCTGGGGTTCACAGAAGGGGAGGGAGCGCGTTTCCCTGTGAGTTGATCCGTTCAGATTCAATGGATCGAGATAGATAGTTGAATCTTGACAGATAGACGCAATTGAAACGTACTAATTTCGTATCGAGGCTCCCTTCCAATATATTTGGTTACTTTCGTACCCCCCCACTAGGGCTCACTGAGTCAGTTCTCTGGGAACGCGGTCTCCACAACGACTTCCTGAGGTGGATTTTCGTTTGTGTTTAAATTCGTCTTCAGAGGTGGAGCAGAAAGATTTATGGGGTGATTGTATCTGCAGTCCAGTTCCTTTAACAGTAAAAATTAGCAACCCCTGCCCTGCCCTGGGCATGACTGAAAATCAAATGACAGGCTCATCTCAGCAGAGTAAATTAGGATTTTATGGGGTTCATTTTTCATAAGAAGTTTAGATTCGACGGGTAATCTTTGACGTCTGAAAACTATTTACCACCTCTTGTGTTTGAGTTAACGCTGACGATATATTTGTTCATGTTCCTCATAGAATGCTGCCATTTGACAGGAAAGCTCCATAAAAACTAATGACCAGCCCATGATCAGTCAAAAAGTTCATTTTTCGAATCGAGTGTGAAGAGTTTAGTTCTTTCTAATAAACTTGATTGTGAAGGTGTGAAGCCAGTATGGTGTGGTAGGTAGTACCTACCAATAGTTGGTAGGTTAAAAAAAAACGCTGCTCACTCAGCTGATCAGTGATTTCCCAAGCGTCTTCAGCATTCGAGCTCCGAAGCCATTTTCAATCCTATTGAACTCAGGAAGCTGAAATTTGAGTGGGAAGCTTAAGGGAAAATACAGATGTTGGTAGGTACTACCTATTGATGGAAAACCAGTGATCTATACAGAAAGGTGATCTATACAGAAAATAATAATTTGGGCAATAATTTGCAGCGTTTTGATCCTGCTCTCTCGTTGAAGTGGAAATTTGACTGGAAGCATCTATAGATTTTGCCTACTTCCTTCTCCACTGACTACCATTAGATAATTAGAAATTCATCGGAGAGTATTTTTGGGACGGCTCAAATCCATGGAAGATTCTCGAATTTACCAACTCGATAGGATTGTCGTTGTATATGATATGTTCGAACTGGCCTACGATTCAGTTGTATTCTGTTCACTGAGGAAGCCGCTCTTTGAGATTCCCACGATATTGTGATTTGTACTAATTCGTTTTGTTAAAATCGACTTAGTTTTCGATTCTTAATAAAATTTTGAGCATCGATTCATTTCTATTGTTAGACCTACATCAGTCCAAAGTCTTACCTGTGGGTCACCTGAATGACCTCAGAGCCTATTTCGCCTTCCTTCCGCCGTTGTAATTCTAGTACAACAGGGTTTGTTTCTTGTCCAGCAATAATAATAGCAATTGTTATTTTGTAAGTACATGTGCCGAATTAAGGTACATCTATAAAGCATGAAGAAATGTTGCACCAACTTACAATACAATTTCCGTATGTCAGTTAGTGGTGTAGCCCAACCCAAGTGACAGTCTTTTTACTTCACTCCATTCACTATCATAAGAATTTTGAAACCAACAAAATCATCACTCTACATCTCTACGTCATTGCTCAGTCACTCCAGGAGTTGCAGCAACCCGCAAAAAATAGTACAGCGACCTCAAAGCCCTTTTGTATTCGAGCCGTCACATTCAGTGAACATCCTCGCATTATGAGTTGGACGAGATGGTAACTAGCTGGTCGACGAGCTCTCTATGGCGCTCCTCAAGGACAACTGTTGGCCAAAACTGAATGACGGGAAGGGAATTCCGCTCGTTTCACGACTAATTACTCGCAAAAAACGTCCAGAGAATGTTACCTGTCTCTCGGGCCGAGGCCACTGCGCGTCTTCATGAACATCACGTTGATCGGCAAAGAATCATAACAGTGGCTTCCAAAAAAACTATGACCTTAATTTGGTTTTTGGACCTTAATTAGGCTCAATTTGGTTTTTGAGGGCACTGAAGTCGAAAACGAAGACTATTCCTGTTCATTCGCTTGAAGCCTTTTCCGGCATTCTTTTGATTCTTGTAGATCCGCATAGCTCGCTCATCCAAATAGGCGTATGAACAATAACTTTTTATTGCCTACCCCCTCGGCAAAGTATGATTTTTAGATGAAAACACCTACAAACCCTAAATGTGCGAGGAATTTAGATCCTCACCAAGAAGAGCAGTTCAACAGTAAGGAATGGCCAATAGTATATATGAATATTCCAACTTCATTACAAATACAAACTACTGACCAGAAGATTAATTGAACGAATTCTTGAGACAATGACTTCTTGCCTTTAAATCAAGCACTACCTATTACGATTTTCAATTTGTTAATGGACCTCGACGTGTACAGAAAGGAAACCCCCTCCTCCACAGAAGAATCGCGTGACTTTCATCTCCGCCACACAGACGCGTGTGACAACCATTTATGTACGTCTGGGTGCGATTGTACGACCGTCAGACAGATTCTATATTGTGACTACTCCAATCTTTCATCTTTCCAGAGCCCTCGTTCATTAAAGGAGTGCTTCCGTGACCACAAAGCATCACGCAGGTACTTTACACGTAATTACGGTAGAAGTATAGAAATTACTCTATACGTATTGTGGGAAACATCTAGTAATTAGGATTCTTTTGGAGCTCACTGTACTATTGAAGGTATTACTAGCTGTGTATCCAATTGGAATCGAAGAGTAGAAAAAACGAAGCGCAGGATTTCCAAACCTTTTTGAAAATTCTGAAAAAATAAAAATTTTCCTCCAAAAATTCCGATTTAAATTAAAAAAAGTAAAATTCAAAATTTCCTCCAAAAATTTGATTTTACAGCATTTTTCACATACAATGCCTATTTTTATTAATCTTTGGCTTCTTTCTTAATATTATTCATTCCAAGTTTTCGACTATCACTTGAAATGAACATTGAATTTTGAAATTTGGACTTCACCATCGGAAAGAGCGTGTCAACATTAGGGTGCGTGTGTTAAAATCTCAATTTTTGTCAACATTGAAATTAAGGCGTTCTTCCTTCAAACGGCAGTATAGGTGTATCGAGGGCCTAAATTATGCCAAATTAACATGAAGGCCTTAGAGGAATAATGAACTAAGTCTACTTCTTGGAAATCTAGACACAATGCCATCTGTTAGGCTGTATACTCTCAGAAAGTACTAAGTACTAAGTCCAAGGATATCGATAGCAGTACATGAGCCTGGGGTCAGGGGGGTTGTTTTCGATCCATTGCTCTACGAACGTCATCTAATACTTTGATTAGAGCCGTTTCTGTACTAAATCCTGTACGGTAGGCGGATTGAAATGGATCAAGTAGTGAATTCTCCTCAACATAACGATTGAGTTCATAGTATACCATCCTGTCAAGCACTTTGCCCAAATTGCACAAAAATGAAATAGCACGAAACTCATGCACTGATGAAGGAGATTTCACTTTAGGTATGGGCTTGATTGTAGCTTTCTTTCATAAACTCGGATAGACTCCTTGAGTTATTGAGGTGTTATATATGTGCAAGAGAATAGGTGTAATTGAATCCGCAAGAATGTGCAAAACTTCGGTAGAAATACCATCGACTCCTATGGATGCTGACGTTACTGCATTCAAACTCTTTTTGACTGTTTCTAGGGTGAGTGTAGGCATACTGAAAGGTGCTCCTAGGAATTTTGTGCTATCATAATGCTCTAATACATCGGCGAAGGAGCCTTGCCCTATTTTCCTAGTGAAATGGTCATTTAAAGCGTCTAAAGATACAGAATCGTGTGATTCTTTTCCAGCGACACCCAGACTTCGAATAATTTTCCAAAAATCAGTTGGCTTCTTGTCTGAACCAAAAATTGTGTAATAATACTTAGCTTTAGCATTTCTTATCATTTGTTTAACTTTATCCCTCTCTTTTTTATATAGGCTATAAGAGTTGTTTATAGCTGATATATTATTTGTCATTTGATTCGATTTTTAGTAACCAGGTATTGTTTGTATAACTTGTCCCTGTTTTTGACATTTTATGTCTTTACTATGGCACATAAATGAAAAATCGTCACGCGGGGATCGTCACGCGGGGAGCGTTACGCGGAAATTTCTGATGATTTTCACGTACAACCAATCGTTCCTAGGGAAAACTAACTTCCTCATTTTCCACCCCACGAAAATCGTTGACCACTCATTGGAAAGCTCTCAATTTATTATTAAACATAAGGCATAAAATGTCTCTCGTGGTTGCGTACTTGTACGAAAGCTGTATCCACCGTTTGTGTTTTTAATAAACAATCTTTTTATTTCGTTTCTTATGTCTTCACTTATCCAAGGTCCGGGCTGGTACTTTGTTTTAATGCGAGTCAAAGGGCAAAATTTATCAAATAGTTTCAAAATTGTAGAGTTAAAAATTTCCAATTTGATATTGATATCAGACTCATTGTAGACTGGTCCCCAGTTTATCAAAAGCGCATAATAGCTAGACCACAACTTCCCCCGAAGGGCTGGAGTCCAACTATCCTAAGAGGAAAGACAGAAATGTCTAGAATTGTCTTGTTGTGGGGGAGAGAGGGAGAGAGGGAGAGAGAGAGAGAGAGAGAGGGAGAGAGAGAGAGAGAGAGAGAGAGAGAGAACGAAAACGAAACCACCACAACAAGCACCGTTTCTCTATTTCGGGTAATTGGTGAATAACTACTTATACTCGAATAATACTTTACTGGTAATTTAAAAAGAACATACTTAATTGACAGATATCCATCTCAGAATGGTTGATTTCGAACGACCCTCAACCGCGGGAGATTCTGGAGGTTCAGGACGGGAAATCCCATTGTTCCTGCCTGTTGGACCATCGAATCGACCTTTACCATCCCCGAACAATACCTTCAAGAACCGACTCGAGTCGGAGTTTTCCCAGACAGGGAAGAGAGAAACCTCATGATTTTTCCCACTCTTGGAAACCATTCTTCAAAAGGTTACTTTTACTTTTACGTTACTTTTCACACACGATTACCCCTCAACGAGAGATGCTCGGAGCTGGTGTAGCTCGCATTGTCTTCAGCGCATCAAATGCCGTGACTTGCTCGGAAGTTGTTCTTATTCTGAAGTTTCATACCTATCAACTTTCGTTGATATCACGCCAACTTTCATAAATGAAATGCTTTGGTATCCTTGTATATTGCAAGAAATAAACCTACTGCGAGCACTGCAGAACAAGAAAAAAAGTTATTGATTCCGTTACATCACAATAACAAACAACAAAATGGTACAAGTAGTACTGCTATTATTATGTTTAAAATGCAATCTTGGAACCAAACGTTCATGGTTTCTATCGCCTTTTGTTACGGCTAAAAATATTTAGGTACATGGAGAGAAGATGTTCCCTTTATCTGAAGAAGTCCCTCATGAGAATGGAGGACCCACCCCTTCAACCAAGCGGTTTATTTTCTCCGTCAAGTGTTGCCCCCCTTCAACCCAGATTAATAGCATAAGGACGCCCAAGTATTATTGAGATACATCCTAAAAAATTAGCGAAACCCGAAAAAGCAATAGTGATGGCAAATTAACGCTGTCTGATAGGAGTGGGCACTTTTTCGTACCGAATGCCTACCTACCTCTCAAAAGTGAAGTTTGTAAAGTTTGAATTGCAGAGTTGTGGGAAGTATAGCTTTCCCACACAGAATAACATGGATTTAGAGATTGTTGAAGGGGGTTGAGTCGGTTGATATAGACTTGTTGGTGGTCGAAACGACTCTGGTTCCTTTTCGTGAATAAAAAAGGAAACTTTGGTTTCCTGTTGTATATTCTTTAGCAACAGTTTCGCTGGGACAACTTGCCAGCATCTTCAGGCTAAAACAATTGAGAACAGCAGATCTCTTAGTGTCTAAAAACTATGGTCACTATACACTAGACGTACCTTACACATAATTCTTGAAATTTACCTTATCAGTTAATGAAGAAAGTACACTCTTGCTTGTTTCTTTATCCAATCTTTCAATGTTATTCAGAAACGCTCGTTTTATTGGATCCAAACTGGAAAAAACCGAGGCTAATTATAGTGCAATAAGGGAGACATTTCAAACAAGTGGGAAAAATAAACTATACTCCTTCAAAGGATAAAAACAGTGCCTGAACATGTCAGGTAGGTACCTACCTTGTTTATTGGTATAATTGTTTGTGAATCGGTCCTTTAGAATTGATTAGGAAGGAATGTAGGACGAGTATAACTTTAAAATAAAAACTGCGGAAAAATCTTTTTCTCCCATAGTAACAAAGGAAACTGATATTCTCCATTGGCATGGGGGCAGTGTTGATCTACACTATCAGGTTTTGCAAGAAACTACTGATATGTGTAAGGTATGTCTAGTGTATAGTGACCATAGTTTTTAGACACTAAGAGATCTGCTGTTCTCAATTGTTTTAGCCTGAAGATGCTGGCAAGTTGTCCCAGCGAAACTGTAGCTAAAGAATATACAACAGAAAATCAACGTTTCCCTTTTTATTTTCAAAAAGGAACCAGAGTCGTTTCGACCACCAACAAGTGGATTTAGAGAATTCATAAGCGTAAAAATAATGAGATTTTAATATTATGAAGCAATTTGAAACACGATTGTCACAATCATGTGGATTGTTTTCCAAATTGACACACTGCAACAAGATTGAGAAGTTGTCAGCTACTGTGTTTACAAATTTACAATTTTCAAAGGAATCGAGGCCCCTAGAGATCGAACCGAGAAAAAATCCATTAGCAATAATTTTGAGCCTTGGGGCACATCACCTTTCAAATTTGACGCAGCAATTTCTTACGAGCATTCTTACAGTGAGGAATTGCTTAAGAAAAATCACGTTTGCACGTAGATAGACGCTACAGTTAATTAGACGATGATACAATTCTTAGAGGATCATCTCACTTGGCATACCCTTACAAGCACTGCAATACTTATATTACAGTATCTTCACTTTGAGTTAAACTCTTTAGACTTTGAATTAAATTTATTCCACTTTTATTCAAACCTTTGAATTAACGTCAAAACGTTCAATTTAAAGTGAAAATGTTTAATTGGAAATAGGTGAAACAATTCAAAGTGAAAAAGGTAAAGTACTATATGGTATTTTACCTTTATACTTTATAGATACGCGCTCTGGACAAGGAAAGACGAATTAAGAAATAAAATTGTTTAAAAATATCTGAAACGCAAAATACCAGAGGAAATTTTGATACTGCACGAATACAAAGCTTCCCTATTTCTGATATGAGGAAGCAAAAATTGACCTAGTAAAACATACCGGACTTCCGGAAAATGTTGAATCCATACCCTTATAGAGCTGCCGATCAGCACCGTTAGTGAACTACAACATTTTATTCAATTTCCTCTCCATCGTAGTTCAGAATATTGAAAAACTGTCGGATGGTGCGCAGATGCCGTCAATCAGTTTTTCAGTTACTCACTAACCGCCGACAAAGTGGGAAGCGAGCGGTCCGATTCTCACGCGTCCTTCTCATCTTCCGTTTCTTTTCAGGTTTCTTTCATCATTTTCCGTTCAGAAGGCAGTTCTGTTGAACTTTTCTTCCGAAGACCCGGTAAAGTCGATTCAGAAATTCGTTGAAAAAACCAGACCTAGTGCCCCACTTTTGGACATATGAATCAACACAGATATTGTGATGAATGGTAGTTACATATTTACGCGCAATACCATACGGATTCTCGTATTTCTATCTATGTTACGATATTTATAACTACAAAACTTGGAAAAATGGATCTTTAATCCTCGTATATTTTCGTAATTTAATCTGGAGAGGTCATATTTCGAACAAACAAAAATCCTTTGTTCACCAACTAACCATGAAAATACCTCAACTACAATAATAATAAGTTCTTTGAATGATAGTTCCACAAACTCCACAAAAGAGGAGTTGTAAAAAAAATCAGGAACACAGGAGGAACCTCAGCTCTCAATGTATTTCGATAAAGGATTGAAACGAGAATCAAAACAGTATAACCTTCAATATCCGCTTTCCGTCCCTTTCTCTGGAAGCGTTTAACCCTTAATATCCTGAGGTACCTTTGTGGAAGTCCAATTTTTACCTGCAACAGTTTATCCATTATTAAAGCAAAGCTGATAGCCTTTGGCTGTCTTGATACTCCAACTATGGAGTAAGAAAATTTGTGCTAGAAAAAGTAACCATGAAAACATATTAACTCAAAGAAAAAATAATAAGGACCGTAATAGGTAATAGGTATTTTTTCGCCTTGTAGGCTATTAGTTGAATTTCCTCGTCAGAGATAGTGACAAAGTATAAAACAGCACAGATCTGTCTATGAAGTGAAGCTTCTCCACCTTACTCCTTGGTTCTGTAGTAATAACTGACCCCGACATCCCACTAAGGATTTTTCTAAGTTTCCTTCTTCTGCTCCAAAAAAAATTGGGTTAACAGACAGATTCTGCTGATGCAGATAGCCCTGTGTGGCTTTTTGAAAGATCATTCTTGTGCGGACAGACCGTAATAGGGCCTTCTGCTCAAATGTTTTATAGATTAGTCAAAATGCATCTAAATTTAATTTTAAAAATTCAAAAAAAAATTTCTTTTTAACAAGTGGGAAAATAAGGGTTCACTATTACAAATTGAAATAATGGTATGAAAATATAAGGATTTTCACCAACACAAATAACTATCAATTCCAATAAACACTATTATTAATTAAAAATTAATTTAAAAAAAGGCATTTTAAGATACTTCAAAGGTGCACTCCGATTGATTGTCAAGAAGTGTTAGACGCATAGTTTTGTTTTGTTGGTAATTTCACCTTCTGCTTCAACTTTGGAGATTCACTTGTAGTTATGGAGTTTTCAATCATGTAATTTCACTGACTAAATCTTCGGATGGGGCGAGATGGATCTTATTTCTTCGGAAATTGCAGTTCACCCATTTAATTAACTACGTATATAAAATAAGAGTAGTTAGAATTTACATTTGATTGATTATTTGCTTGGCATGGAATATTAACTTAATTTCGGTTTATTATTTTCATAACGATACCTTAAAGCACAAAGGGGCTATGTCCATCCATCTTCCACATTTTCTATTTTTTTTTAAATTTCAGAAAAACTCAATTCAACGAAACTATTATTGATCTTCTTGACGATTATAGATTGAAAATTTATTGAAGAAATTATGGAGTTTAGTTAGGATAAGCCATTATGTTAGGAATTGTGCATTGGTGATAATTTCTTTTGCGTTTGTCACAAAACTCCCTTTCTGGACATAGCTCCTTTCTGCTTTAAGGTATCGATACTGAACCTTTGGAATCGAGCAGGGAAAAACTCCGTTCGCTGCGCTTTCCTTAGTTGCCGTGGACCAATTTTGATGCAATTTGGTTTATCGGGTCCATTTGGTATCTAGTTGTGCCGCGAAGCTTTTGGTTAGTGTCACCCACTTCTAAGCGGTGAAAAATAGGGGTTGCAATTTTCAAAACGCTCGAAAACTCTTGATATAAGGGTATTTTTTCACCAGTTTAAAATATAGTTAAATGTTTAGAATCAAATGAGACCATCCGGTGCTCTACTAACCGTTCGCTCCCAATGAGGAGCAATAGGGTGTGCGCCTGGGTTGGAAAACCGGTTTATTGTTATTTTTTATCTAAGGTAGACCTCATTCTGAGAATTTTGGTACCAACCGCGACCTTCTAGCGTGTGTAAACCTTTTCCTATGAATTTTTAACGTTTCGGCCGTTTATGACGTCACAGTGGGCTGGGGGTCCCGCCCAGGCGAGAGGGGCGCGTGAAGTCACAAACGGTCGAAACTTTGAAAAATCATAGAAACAGAACTACTCACGCTAGAAGGTCGCGGTTGGTGCCAAAATTCTCAGGATGAAGTTTACTTCCGATTAAAAATCTAAAAAAAATCAAGGCGCATCCCCTATTAACCCATTAACGCCCGAAACTTTTTTTCTCTATGTAAGTATGTTGAAAAATAAATATGATATTTCGACTCCAAATAATTTTAAGAAAATGGGCAAAATAATTTCAAAAATCTCCCGGTCGAATTTTATTTACACCTTTAGTTGACTTATTGTGATCTCACTGGATCTACTAGGGACTTTCTTGGGATATGGGATGCGGAATACGTCCAATATTAAACGACTAATTCATCAACTCATCGTCACATTCATAATTACTCATAAAAAAACACTAAAGGGGCATTAGATAAAGTAAGGTTGCCCTCATGATTACAACATGGGTAAACCGGTAGTTCTTACAACCTCTAGCCAGGTCAAGTACCCAATCAATTTGAAGATGACGCGTCGTGCTTTGTGAGCATCCAATGAGCTATGTGCAACACCCACTTGGCCGACTACTTCGATTTACCGTATTTGGTAGAATAATCGATAACACTGATGACATCCCATCAGGGCATTTGCCCGATCATCAGTTGTTATAGCTTCGTGCTATGTGCCACACCCGAATCCACATGGAGGTGCACAGCACCCTCCAAACACAAAAGCCCTCTACGTTGCCATAAGGCAACACTGGCCGGTAATAGGTTAATAAGAATTTTGAGTAGTAGTCGTACGTCCTCAGCAACCAGGAATCAAATTTCGTAACGAGAGCACCCACAACTCTTAGATAGCGATGTTATAGGTAGTAGGTAGTTATAAAGTAAAATGCAGACGGGTGATCTAAACAGTAAAATAATAAACCATTGTGTAATGATTTGCAGCGTTTTATAATAATTATTTTGAGCCAGTGACAGGTAGGTTGTATTAATATTTGTATTAGAAGGCATGATTCTGTATACTTAATTGGTATAAACTACGAGTCCCGTTTTGGAACTACAAATTCTACTTTTCGAATTAGTGCAGCTTGATTCGAGTCAGATTAAGAAATCCGTTAATTCAGCCATGGACTGGTTGTCGAGGGCGCCCGAGTGGAAATCTCTCTTTTCCTTTGTCAACTCGGGTGACATCGCTATTTCAGTTTAGTTTGTCAGTAATTCACAGTTTCTTCGCAAAATGCGTTTAGGATGTTACACATATTGACTCTAAGAGGGTACAGGGTTCCCCGACAGCAAATGACTTATCAGAAATTATGACTTATCAAATTACCATTGGTTATCAGACATTTCTAAAGTTGACATTTCTAATAGGTTCCACAATTTGAAACTTAACAAACTTAGTGCGAGAACTCCATCTAGGGTTACGGGGCCAGTAACTGACAGATGCAAAATGGCGGATAAAAAAGTTTGCCAAGTGGGCGTGACATATAGCTTCCTCGTATCCAGAACCCGATTGTTCAGATGGTCCGATTCATTGTAGCTAATGTCAAACATTGCACTACCCTAATAGGGAACCGTCAACAGGTCAACCATCATCATCTCTGAAAATTTCATTGAATTTGGATAGAAAATGTAGAAGTTATGGCTGTGACAAGGAATTCACAACCACTTGACCTGGCATGTTGTTAGGTTGTTAGGTGTTATGTAGTTAGGTGTAGTAGCAACTGACTACCAGGATCTTAGGGGTCCCAGAACAATTTCATCGACAACACAAACTTGAAATAATCGAGAAAAATATTTATTGTACCTTCTAATTTATTAATCAATTCAAAATGATCCTAATTCGCCTCTTAACGACTGTGACTAGAAAGAAAGATCGCAGAGGCGATAAATTGCAAGGAATGTTCAAAAAACTGAGAAAGACAACAAACAGAAATTTCATTAATCAGTATTACTCATGCACTGCGAGAGAAGATAAAATCACCACTGCGGTTGCCCACGTGGTTGTCGTAATGGAATCAGTGACAAATTCTCAACAACCCTTCAAGAACTCAGAAGTACCATAGAAAAAACGATGCAAATTATTACACAAAGGTTTATTATTTTTCTATATAGATCACTCGCCTGCAAAGAACATGGCTTTACCATTGTTACCACCAACCAACTTGAAGAAAAACATCGATCGCATTTCGGTCAGCTAACATTTGAACGGAGATTCGGCCTCTTTTGCGATTCACACTCGTGTTTCTGATTTATCGTACGTAAAACCCTTAAATTCTCGTAGGGAACGAACGGTTTGTCCTACAGGGCTCCGCATGGTCCCAAAAAATTCTAAAAATTCTATACTATTTTAAATTGACGGAAAAAACCGTTATATCAAATTTTTTTGAGTTAGGGCGTTTTAAAAATTGCAAACCTTATTTTTCAACCCTTATGATTGACCTACATCAACCAAAACCTTCGGAGCATAAATAGACCCCAAATGGAAACTACATTTCCAAATGTCATCAAAATCGGTCAATGCCAATTTTTTTCGATTTTTGGATTCTACGTACCTTGAAACGTAAACCAACAAATTTTGAGGGGGTGTTGAAAACATTTTTTTCTTGGTCGATTCCAAAGGTTTATTATTGAAAATAATGAACCAAAAGGGTGGGTACCTCTAAACTTAAGGTTAACTTTTCAGGGAAAATGGAAAATGGAGAAATGTGAAAAATAGATGGTCATAACCTCACAGTAGAGTGTACCGTTCCGAGTTGACCAAACATTAGAATCTGATGATCAGGAAACGTAGGGATGATTGACGTTTTGTTGACATTCAATGTTCTGTGATCAATAATATTATATATAATATTAAGGTTTAGCTCATTTTTTTTTAAGCTAGTTATCCTTCTCGTACATGAAACTGATGCAATACTGGATAAATAAATGGTAAATGGCGCAATTGCTGGAGCTGTATAAATGGATAACCATCCTCAAACCATCCCTAACACATCACTACATCGCTTATGAAGATAGGCAACTGTATCTGAGAATGCGGGATTGAAGATACAAAAGCCATCGTAACACTTAAGTGAATATACGCTGAAGAATTCTTGATATTTATAGAGTGATGATGATTTCTGTGGCTACCTAAATGCTCACGTCTCAGTCAATCCATTCACAGCAATCCGAACTAGGCTGTACCCGTATTTCATCCTCACCATTCCTTGAATGCCGCTCACATTACCGTAACTGGAGCTGGAGTCAACCCGAGCCTAACCAGCAAATCACCGTGTCATGAAAATGGTCGCAGTTATCCAACTCCAAGTTACCTCCGATATCATTAGATTTTTTCTGTTCCATCTTCGAAGTCGTAATATACCAGTTTACAAAGGCGCGTTCTTGGAGTACAGTTATGCTTTGCGGTAATCCCACTCCTCTTCAACTACTTGCTTCAGGTGCCTTGCGGGACTTGGACGATTCCTGTGGCTAAGGATGCGTGCGAATCAACGGACCAACTCTATGTTTCTGAATATTAATTAGTTACCCTAAATGAAAATATTTCGGAAAGGTGCCCACGAAGAAGCAACCTATTAGAATGCTCTAACTAACGAGTTTTTCCGGAATACGATGATCCGTGACGCCATTGAACAATAACGGAATTGTTCTTGAAATCTCATCTTTAAAATTTAATTTTGATCAATTTTTTTCCACGGGTAGGAGAACAATCCAAAAGTTGTAATACATGAAATGAAAGATGACAGGTAGAATGTCATATATTGCAAAAATCACAATATTGTGAAAAAAAAGCAGTTTTGGTAGTACGTGAACGAAATCTCCCAAATTTTGGGCAACCTACGAGTCAACCGATGTGAGAACAATCAGTTCCTGTTGGTTTATTATTTTCAATAATGAACCATTGGAATCGAGCAAGAAAAAATTGTAACGCCTCAAAATTAGATGGTTTACGTTTCAAGGTACGTAGAATCCGAAAATCGAATACAAAATTTTCCGCACTTTTCTTAGCAACCATGGACCGATTTGGTTGAAATTTGGTATATAAGCTCCATTTGAGGTCTAGCTGTGCCACGAAGCTTTTGGTTGATGTCAACCTGTCTGCCTCTGAAATAGAGTACCTGGTGCCTTTCGTTATTCATGCGTATGAAAAACGCTGCAAATTATTACACAATGGTTTATTATTTTTTATTTTTCTATATAGATCACTCGTCTGCAAAGCCACCAACCATCCAACATGAAGAAAAACATCGATCGCATTTCGGTCAGCTTTAATTTGAACGGAGATTAGGCCTCTTTTGCGATTCACACTCGTGTTTCTGATTTATCGTACGTCCAAACTTTAAATTCTCGTAGTGAGCGAACGGTTTGTCCTACAGAGCTCCGGGTGGTCTCAAAAAATTCTAAAAATTCTGTAGAATCTTAAATTGAAGGAAAAACAATACCTTTATATCAAAATTTTTTGAGTTAGGGCGTTTTCAAAATTTCGAAATTGATTTTGGAACCCTTAGAAGTGACCTACCTCAACCAAAATCTTCGGGGCACAACTAGACCCCAAATGGAGCCTACATACCAAATTTCATCAAAATCGGTCAATGCTAAGTGGCAAAAGTGCCGCGTACGGCGGACGGCGGACGGACGGCCAAATTTTTATTCGATTTTTGGATTCTACGTACCTTGAAACGTAAACCATCAAATTTTGAGGGGGTGATAAACATTTTTTTTTCTTGGTCGATTCCAAAGGTTCGTTATTGAAAATAATAAACCAAAATCAGTTTTAATATTCTTCGGATTGGTTGGATCGACTCCCAGACCTCACAGAGTATTCCTTGAAAATGTCAGAAGCTGAAGTCCTGTATTGGTACGACTACAATGTCTGCCACAGCTCGTATAAACCCTCGTAAAACTGGGGAGCAGCAGTTCTTCTTTTATTCCAGTGTTTGTGAGACGAACGTGGTTGAGCGTTGAGGTGGTAGGCAATAATGGGATTGTTGCTTCCTTTGCTGGACTGCATCCGATGTAATAACTTTACGTTGAATACAAGGCAATGTTTCGACATTTCAATAGGTATGGCCATAGAAATTCTCATTTCCGTATAGCGAATGAACGTGAATACAATCGTCAAATGCATCTAGTTTTGAGCCAAAACCAACCATGTAAAACGAAAAAGCATGATCTTTTGTGTTTGAGGTTTCTTTCGTTTCGCAACTCAATCGCTCCCGTTTCGTGCTACTCAAATTACACCAAAAGAATTCATCCATTTTGGTTCATTATTTTCAAAAATGAACCTTTGGAATCGACCAAGAAAAAAAAAATTTTAACACCCCCTCAAAATTTGATGGTTTACGTTTCAAGGTACGTAGAATCCAAAAATCGAATAAAAATTTGGCCGTCCGTCCGCCGTACGCGGCACTTTCCCCACTTAGCATTGATCAATTTTGATGAAACTTGGTATGTAGGCTCCATTTGGGGTCTAGTTGTGCCCCGAAGATTTTGGTTCATGTAGGTCAATTATAAGGGTTGAAAAATAAGGTTTGAAATTTTTAAAACGCCCTAAGTCAACATTCTGATGTAAAGGTATTGTTTTTTCATCAATTTAAGATAGTTTAGAATTTTTAGATTTTTTTGAGACCAAGCGGGGCCTTGTAGGACAAACCGTTCGCTCCCTACGAGAATTTAAGGGTCAGAAACACGAGTGTGAATCGCAAAAGAGGCCTAATCTCCGTTCAAATGTTAGCTGACCGAAATGCGATCGATGATTATCTTCTAGTTGGTTGGTGGTAACAATGGTAAAGCCGTGTTCTTTGCAGACGAGTGATCTATACAGAAAAATAATAAACCTTTGTGTAATAATTTGCAGCGTTTTTTGTGGTGAAACTCAAAGGTTTCCCCCAACATTTGTTACGAACCCTGTCGTACGTTTAGTAGACAATGAAGTATCGACAGATTTCCTGATTGTTTCATGAGGCTTGAAAAAATTGCTTGCAGTAAAAAAAGTCACAATAAGACGGCAGGATGGAAAAATTCGTGTTCGAAGCCAACAAACTTCAAGTCTGAAGGTGAACTCAGACTGCACGAACGAGCCAGCCTAGTTCGTTTCTTCGTCGAAAGGTTCCTTGTGAACCACCTGCGATCGGATATCAGGAGAATTTTACAAAACGGATCACGCGATAGGAAAAGCGTAAATACGATTCCGTGACCATTTGAGCCCCAAGCATAACTCGATAAAGTAGCATCTGCAATCGTGGGAAGAGCAAATGTGCGTCGGTCATGCAACGCCAGATTGAATCACAGTACTCTACTCAAAAGAGAAGAACTTGCCAACCTGTATTTATTTCGCAACATTGTGCGTAATGTAGAAGAAGATAAGTGTAATATAAACACAACCCAACGTGGGCATATAGAATTAGTTATAAACTTGAGTTGGTTTAGGAATATAAATTTTATGGTGAAACAGTATTTGACAAATGTTCTAATAAGGTCAAACATTATTTTCAGTAACACGTAATCAGACAAATTTCCTAATGTTAAAAATCATCTTCAGTAACGTGTTAGTAGTTTTCTGAATAAATGAACATCATTATGATCAAGAAGCCATGTTGAGGACATAATACAATTAGGTCGACGACCAAGTATTGAGCAAGGAGGTACTTGTCAATTTGGCAACAATTTGGCTCCCACAGGACTAACTCCTCCACATTTACGCTCGCTTGCTCGCACGCTCGCAAAAAAAACCTCTGGCATAAATCAATTTCAATTTTTGGCAAACTTTTGGCATACTTATTTGAACTTTTGGCAACTCATTTTGAACTTTCGGCAAATCCATCACGTTTCGACAACTACTGGAGTCCTTGTCCACCTTCTACAACGTTCAATAGTGTTTGTTTCAACGTTTCAAGTGTTTTTTCTCTCTCTCATAAGAAAAAAAATGAGGTACTTGTTGACGATCCACAACGTGTTATAAAACAGTACGAGTATAAATCATAGCTTGGCCATAGTCACTATTTATTTATTTTTTTACCTACCAACTATAGGTGCCTACTACCTACGAGAGTTTTAGAGCTGGGGCATTTTTGAAAATTTCAACCCTTAATTTCCATTTGTGCCGTGAAGATTTGGGTTGAAATTTTCAAAAATTCCCCAGTTCTAAAACTCTCAGTAGCTATGGTTGGTAAGTAAAAAAATAAATAAATAGTGAATAATGCAAAGCTGTGATCTTTGCAGATGAGTGATCTATATAGGAAAATAATAAACCTTTATGAAATAATTTGCAGCTTTTTTCCTCTCTACTACTTACTTCACATCCAAGTTTATTTGGAAGAAATAAACGCTTCACACTCGATTCGAAAAATACGGAGTTTCATATAGGAAATTTGATTACTGGTTGCGAAGGAAGCAAAACTGGATACAATTCGAAGAAACGTACAGCGATCGCATTTTGGTCAAATAAAATTTAAACGGAGATTAGACCTCTTTGGTGATTCACACTCGTGATTCTGTTTTATCGAAGAAAAGCCCTAAGTTCTCGTAGGGAGCGAACGGATTGTCCTACAGAGCTCCGCGAGGTCTCTAAAAATTCTAAAAATTCAATACTATCTTAAATTGGTGAAAAAAAATACCTTCAGTTCGAGAGTTTTCGAGCTAGGGCACTCTTGAAAATTTCAACCCTTAATTTTCACCCCTTAGAAGTGACTGACATCATCCAAAAGCTAGAACCCATTACTGGACCCCAAATGGACCCCGTATATCAAATTTCATCCAAATCGGTCCATGGCTGCTTAAAAATGTGCCGCGTACGGCGGAAGGGGGGGGGGGGTTAACTTTTTTTTTCATGGTTGATTCCAAGTCGTAGGTGTGGTACTGCTCAATAAAACAATCAATTTTACACCAACCAACTCTATGATTCCATGTTATTACACGCGAGGACTAACTATCCATCCAACTTGACAGAATTTTACGACCTGTTGATCAATTACAAAGCATAACCTGCGGTAGTGAAAGGTGTGAGTTCATGAGTGCACACCTTAGAATAGCTGAAACACCAAAAATCGAGTCGGACCTACGTAGATATCATTGATTTTACTGGAAGGTTTTTTTCTTTTTCCTAGTTTGCTCTTCACAAACAGCCTTTAGCGATGTGATGATCAATCTCAACTAAAGATAGGAGATTGTAGATCCCCGTAACCCAATGATAAAAGCTTATCTTCTACGAGGCTTCGAGTCAAATGCTAAAAAGTAAATCAACACCGATCGTATTTTGATCCACCAAATAGGAATGGAATATCATGAAGCCTGATACCTCTGGGAAGAAAGCCAATTCTCAGATACATTTTGTAGGTGAAGGTTCTACAGGTGCGTGCGCGTGCTGCTAATTAGCAAGTAGAAGCCAGTTCCTTCGAATGTTCCCGTTTACAATCACCATCTCTGATGACAGAAATTAAGTACACCTACTCATCACATCGCAGATAATTATAGCGCATATCATCTGTTTTACAACTGGAGATTATTCAATCCTTTTTCAGGGGTAGCTGTGTACCTTACGTTCCTTGGGGTTCGATTGAATCAAAATTATCTACCGATAGTAATTTTTTAAAATAAGTTCCAGCAACATCGTAATAACGTTGCAAATTATTTCACGAAGGTTTATATTTTTCTGAATAAATCACAAAGAACACAGTTTTGCCATTGCCACTTCCTACCAACCATATTTTTGCTTCAAAATCAAGCTTATTTTGAAGAAACTGATGAAGATTTTTACACGTAAAACTGAGAACAACACGAAGAAACGAACAACGATCGCATTTTAGTCTGCTGAAATTTGAACGGAGATGACGCTTTTTGCGATTCACACTCGTGCTTTTGATTTATCGTAAGTCCAACCAGTAAGTTTTTGTAGGGATCAAAGGCTTAGTCCTAAAGAGCTCTGGATGGTCTCATTCGATTCTAAAAATTCAATACTATTTTTGAATTATGAAAAAACAATACCTTTATGTCGAAAGTCTCATTTTTTAACCCTCAGAAGTGACTGAGACCATGGAATGACGTAATTGAAATGAGAGAATTCGGAGTTCACAGCTACACCCAATCCGAGTAGACTATCCTACTATTAATTTGAAAGTAACAGTAAAATTTTGCCATATTATTACCGTCCAGTCCTCTGAGCAGACATAAAGCTCGGCAGTAATTGTAACCGTCCAACCAAGAAACTACTTCGCCCAATCAGATTTTGGATCGAGGAAATCGACGTCCCCAGTCTTATTCGACTCACCACGATTTCCCGTAACCTCTTGCGTAACAAATCACCACAGACGGTAATGGGGCTTCCCTGGGGATTTTTCATGCCTTTTGGGATAATGAATGAGTTTCCACGTAATCAGTTACCTACCTAGATCAACAAAAATTGTTCCGGAAAACATTTTATCTAATTAAAAAAAAAAAGTTTTCGTCACCCTGATTTAGTCAGAAATCAGAAACAACAGAAAAAAAGTTCATTTGAATCAATTTATCCATTAGCTTTTTTTTCAGTTCGAAAACGTCAAACAACTTAAGAACTCACTTAAAGTGTCAAAAAGCATAAAAAATCAGTTCAGTGCTCTGTGTTGCCTCCTGCAGGTGAAATTAAAGCTCGCACGTGATCAGGCAGGCGCAAAATCAGAGAAAAAGATAGTAAGTACCTAGTACAGTTTATCTGTTCTTTCAGAAGGTAATACAGAGTAATGTAGGGATTTTATTAAGCTTTTTTGACAATTTTAAGTGAATTTTTCAGTTTTTTACAAGAAAAACAAAATTTTAAATGAACAAATTAACCCAAATAATTTTTTTTTCCAATTCTATGATTAGATAAATTGATGAATGATGTAAGTATTGCCAAGCTTACAAGGCTCTTCAACCTCATTTACGACAGTGGGCAGATGCCACTTGAGTGGTTGAATTCAATATTCATCACAGTACCCAAGAAAGCTAATGCTCGAAGATGCTGTGAGCACAGGACCATCAGCTTGATGAGTCACGCCCTCAAGATCCTGTTGAGGGTCTTGCACTATCGGCTTTGGCAGAAGGTGGAGGCAGAACTTGGAGATACTCAGTTTGGGTTTCGGAGTGCTTTTGGAACGAGAGAAGCCGTTTTTGCCATGCAGGTGCTAGTACAAAAATGTTTTGACCAGCAACGGACAGTATACGCCCGTTTCACTGATTTTGAGAAGGCATTTGATAATGTGAGACACGTTCAACTTGTTCGAATTCTGGAAGAAGTGGGCCTGGATTTCAAGGATCTAAGACTAATTAGGAACCTGTATTGGGGACAAAAGGCTCAAGTCCGAGTGGATGGATTGCTCTCAGAACAGATATCAGTGGCCAAGGGGGTCCGGCAAGGCTGTACTTTGTCGCCATTGCTTTTTTAACATTTATTCCGAGCAGGTGTTCAAGGAGGCTTTGAATGATTGTGATGTCGGTATCCCTATAAATGGATTGCCTGTCTCCAATTTGCGATATGCCGACGACACTGTACTGCTGGCACACTCTGAGGTTGAGCTTCAGGCTTTATTAGACAGGGTGGCTATTGCCTCAGGAAATATGGCCTGGCTATTAACGTAGTAAAAACGGAGTCGATGGTTATATCCAAGGTAGTGAATGGTGGTATTCGACTGTCAGTCGACGGACGACTTATCGAGCAGGTTGCTCGGTTCAAGTACTTGGGCCAGTGGGTGTCGGAGACGTGGTCACTTGAAGGGGAGCTGCGTAGTCGGATTGAGATAGCTCGGGGTGCCTTCAGTAACATGCGGAGTATATTTTGTCGCCGGGATTAGAGTTTCGCGTTGCGTTGGCGTGTAGTGGAGTGCTACATATGGTATATTCTCCTGTATGGAGTGGATACTTAGACTCTAAAAGTTAAGGACATTAACCGGCTGGAGGCTTTTGAAATGTGGCTGATCCGGCGTATGCTGAGAATCCCCTGGACCGCCCGACTCCGCAATGAGTACATCCTTCAGCAGAACTCTCTAATGCGCGAACTGCTGACGACAATAAAAAGGCGCAAGGTTTCCTACTTGGGACATGTAATGCGTGGGCCCAAATATGGGTTTTTGCAAACCATTATGATGGGGAAAATCAGCGGACGTAGAGGAGTTGGGAGGAAGCGGGCCTCGTGGTTGTCAAATATCCGTAGCTGGACAGGAATCGACCGAGCCGGGGACCTGTTTCACCTAGCGCAAGACCGTGAGAGATATGCGGATATGATCACCAACCTTCAGTAATGGAGATGGCACTACAAGAAGAAAAAGAAGAAGATTAGATAAACTTTTCTAAAATCCAAACCCCAAATTTTTCCCTTGAAGAACTCTGGCTGAATCAGGATGATGCATAACCTTTTTGATGTGTGTATAAGAGTATGTTCGTACTGTATTAATACACCTTTTTTTTATCCCTATATAAAATTGTCCTGTTGGAAAACTTCAACGGGAGAAGACCAACCAACCAAAAGTTCACCGAACGATGAAGTACAAGTACTGCCTTGAAGTACCTAATCGAGAAATTTCGCTGAAGCCTCGTTCAAATTACGAACTGCTGGTAATTCTTCATTGGCGTATACCACGAAATTCGATTTCCCCAGTTTAATAACTACAGTTTAGCACATCTCTGAACGAGTAAGCAATCAAATTGATAATGAGTAGAAATCTGTGAAAGACTAAGTATAGCTTTGAGTCTGAGTATAGACATTACCTATCCGAGTGGTTTAAAAAACTAATCGCTAGGTTGATGATTTCAGTCGGTTTCACTTGATAGAGTTGGACGAACGTCTAGCTCGAACCAAAGATAATCATTTGCGAAGGTATTTTCCTTTTAAAGGAGATTGGTTTTATAACTAGGATACAATTTTTCACATTATTTCATCGCCATGTGTCGAAGAATTTGTAGGGAGTGTTTTAATCCACTATCCATTCGATCACGGGAATCAATCTCTAACGACTCTGATTTCTGCTTTGATTGTTACAAAATCGCATTCGACCATCAGAAATCTTAGAGCTCAGCCAAAAATACCTCCACGTAGGCATTGATTACTCTCGAACAAGGAGGCGGGATGGTGCTGTAGCGGTAGGTAATTGCTTTTCATCACAATGCATGGAACAACTAACAGGCCTCAAATCTAATAAGCGAATTCGTAATTTCGCAATTACGCTTCATCTAGGGTGTTTGCAGAACTTATTGCGGTTTGCCATTTCAAAATCCAACATCGTTGCGTGTGATGGAAGTATGAACAGAAAAAGCAAGTCAGGGAGTGGCATTTCGACTCCAACTGTCGTAACATTTTTGTTAGGAGTCATTTGTCAGCCAACACTTCGTCCACAACCTACAACTGAAGGACAAATAATACCAGTTGTTCACGAAGGTGAATATCAACCTGGGCTTGATATCAACAGGATAAAGGTCTGAATTTCCTGAAATATCACCTAGGTATATCAATCTTTTCTTTGGTTTCGGGCCAGTAGATAATTACTAGTGACTATTGCGATAATTACTATTTGTTTTCTATTGCAATGCAGGATGACCCTGAGAAACCTCAAAGCAAATTGGAATTAACTTCCGTAGTTATAGAAATTTAGTTACAGAATGATATTGGAAAAAAAAATGATAATTTGTTTTAGATAGTTCAATTGTAGAATTAGATAGTTGTATGTATGAAAAAAAAAAAAACAGAAATTAACAAATTTTCAAGTTTGGGGTAGAAAGACTATCCAAGTGTACAGTTTTTGTAGAAGTACAAGAGCTCATCATATGGGAAATTTAACACTCCTTCCAACGGTGTAATCAGATTTGTATTTTCAAGGAAAATGATGGACTTATAACCATTTTAGTGCCGCAAGGTCGAAAACACGAAAAAACGCTGCTAATTATTACACAATGGTTTATTATTTTTTATTTTTCTATATAGGTCACTCGTCTGCAAAGCCACCAACCATCCAACATGAAGAAAAACATCGATCGCATTTCGGTCAGCTTTAATTTGAACGGAGATTAGGCGTCTTTTGCGATTCACACTCGTGTTTCTGATTTATCGTACGTCCAAACTTTAAATTCTCGTAGTGAGCGAACGGTTTGTCCTACAGAGCTCCGAGTGGTCTCAAAGAATTCTAAAAATTCTATAGAATCTTAAATTGAAGGAAAAACAATACCTTTATATCAAAATTTTTTGAGTTAGGGCGTTTTCAAAATTTCAAAATTCATTTATGAACCCATAGAAGTGACCTACATCAACCAAAATCTTTGGGGAACAACTAGACCCCAAATGGAGTCTACATACCAAATTTCATCAAAATCGGTCAATGCTAAGTGGGGAAAGTGCCGCGTACGGCGGACGGACGGCCAAATTTTTATTCGATTTTTGGTTTCTACGTACCTTGAAACGTAAACCATCAAATTTTGAGGGGGCGTTAAAAAATGTTTTTCTTGGGCGATCCAAAGGTTCATTATTGACAATAATAAACCAATATTCGAAGTGAAGAAAGTGGCATTTTGAGCAGGGTAAAAAAGTGCTAAGGGAAAAGTTGTAGAATCAATTCCTGAAGTATTGTTGATAGGTTCTGGGACACCCTGAGTACCGATAGGATTGAGGTAAGTTCTGAATTTTATTGAAGCGAAGTTCACCGAAGGTAGATATGTGGAGAATTGGAACGTGATCATGAAAACCTCCCTACCCTTTCGATGTATCAATCCTCCTGTTATAATTATGGATAGTTTATCAGGTCGTACCTGATTGTAAGGCGAGGCTCAAATTTTGACTCGTAGAATTGAGCAAGGAAAATAATGTCAGATGATTGCTCAGTCGTTCATTCACTCCAAAAATATTCACGAGGTTACGAAAGCTCGACCGTGAACTTTTTCAAGTTCTTCTCCTAATGAGATCTCGGGGCACTAAGAGGATTTTGCTGAGTGCTTCCCCTCTACAAGGCCACCACTAGAACACTGAATGTTCCCTGCCTCGCAGAAACTGGTTTGTGTCCATTCGGTTGAAGAAGCTTCCGTCAAATAACTTGCATGAGTGTGAATCAAACATACTCGTACTCTGCGCCAACTCATTTCTGTATTAAGTGTTCTACATCAAACATCATAATATGATATGTAATATTGTTACTGAAGGAATAATTTAGTAAAATACCAATCATTCCAAAACTCCTTGATGGTTCTACGTCTCATAGCTCTTCAAACAAGGTGGTTACGACCGATTGTAGCAAAAAATGTCGGTGAAAAAACACATGAGACGGAACATAATGCCATCAACGTCATGTCCTTGCGATTTTTCAGTTCTTTTGTTGTTTTTAGAAAAAAAGGTTTTTTCTTTTTTCCATAAAATCCCAAATTAAAACAACTTATCTCAATTATCGACCACATTTTCGAAATCAGCATTAAATTCGCGGTAACTACTACTATGCGTTCCTTGTATTAAGGAAGAAGTACAGTAGCAGCTCAGACAATCACACATAAAAGAAACTTAATTTCGGAAAACTGAAAATTTACCACACTTTCCAGAAAAATCCTGCCAGTTGTCAAATTACTCAAAAACTATTAAATTTAATCAGCTTTCTAATGGTGCACCCAATTTGCGAGAGTTTGAAAATTTGATTGAGTTATTGGGTCTAGAGAGTGAATAAACAGGGTAGTGGTCCACTCCAGGGTTAGTTACCTGACGCGATACTCTCGCGCTGCTGCTCTAGAATTACTGTCTGACTGACCTCCCAGTTGGATCTGCCGGGGGACATCGAAAGAATATACTACAAGAGTATAAGAAATTGCCTGCCAGTAAACATTAAAAATGTTTAACTATATCCTTCACAAGCAAGCGCGTTCACTTCAACACTCCACTACATCCAGGGTTAGTACTCGAGCACGTCTCAGAAATCAGTGACTTGGGTTTCACGTTCGACAACAAACTTACATTTGAAGACTACAGGGGAAGAACGCACCATGTCCCATTTTGTAAACTTTTCAGGAAATCATTTTTTTCGGCAAAAACCCAATATTAGTTCGAATTTGGTCGATACAATTAAAAAAAAAAAAAAAAAAAAATGGAATTTGTATCTCAGCGTACTGTAGAATGCGGTAGTACAATCAAAACTACTGCAAAAAGTATTTTAAAACTCCATATTGCTATCCAAAGTTGCAAAGGTCCATCTGTACAGGGGAAGAACGCACCATGAACATGTATTGCTGGTTTTATTCATAGTATCCTACCATAAGATTTCTCTCTTTATCGGGGCATAACGGTTTCGTGACATTTTAATAATATATATAATGATTTGGTATTTTCAAAAGTTCACTCACGAAGAATTTTTGCAAAATATTTTAATAGAATAAAATCCAGGAAATTCATTTTTGTTTCACCGTTTTCAAGAAAACAAACACTAGTCTCATATAAACTTATTGGTATGAAGAAAATAATAATGATCGCCGCTAACAATCGAAAATAATACTGTGAAACCCAGGAAAACCGCATGAATGCGTGAATCACAGAGATCCATCAGGTAGGGGAATACGACCTGGGGGAGGGAGCCCGAAAGTTGGCACGTTCTTCCCCTGTACGGTGTTTCGTTTCTCGCATTTTTCTCCTATATTGGATCGTTTTTGCCCATTTTGGTTGTCACCATCGAGTCCGCCGTGAAAAAATCTATAAGAAACCGTCATAACCTATTTTTCGCAAAAAACCGACTTGGTGCGTTCTTCCCCTGTGGTCTTCATTTGCAACCCACATCAGTCGAGCAAAAACTAAGGCTATGGGCATGCTGGGTGGTCCGGACTTGCCAACAGCTTGCAAGTTAGGATGTAATGAAGCTGTTATGACGGTGTGTTGGCGTGTGAAGGCGATTGTCTTCACGTCGGCTTGTCGGTTTCTATTGGTCCCTACTCAACGAAGGTGAAGGAAGGGACAGCACTTTCTGCCCGGCGTGGGTTACCGCCTACCGCATGCAGGAGTGCTTAAGGAATTCAGCTCAGCTGCGTACCTCGGCGCGATTGCTCGCCGACCGGCGCGATTGCTTGCCGACTGGAGGGAGGCAGTACATTTATCTAGGCCTAGGTGGGGGCAGACAACTCCTAGGTGAAATGGGAGCAGAGGCCGGCGCTATGAGCGTATCACCTACTAAGACCTCCGAGGAACTTTGGGCTTTAGAGTGAGAAATAATCAAGTCGAGTTTTCGAAGACGAATGCATGACGGGGAAGCCCTGAGTCCTCCTTTTATATTGGTTAAACAAGGTAAGGGGAGAGTGGAAGAAGGTGACGTCCAGTGACGTGTTCGTCCCCCGTACCTAACCTTACCTACCAGGCATGATGAGTCACTCAGGGTTTCCCTTGTGTCCTTTATTGGAGAAATAACATAGCTAAGAGTATGAGTCATTACAGAAGCTCTATAACCGTTCTTGAGTTCGTCCTAATCTGGAATTTGCGAGTGAGATCTGGTCACCTTTGCAGAAGAGGTACATATTTCACAGGCTTGGAGCTTGTCCAAAAGCGATTCCCACGGTATTAAGGTAATAGGGAATCAGGCGTGTACACGATCCTCGGACCAGCTATATAATATATATTATTATATATATAGTGTAGAGAAGTTACTTGTTACTAGGAGGATTTGTTGTATCCAAAACAACAGTATTGAAGAACGGATTTTGAATTCATTAAAAGTGATGAGCTCTGAGTATAAACTTATTGTTTTTTTTACATTGGTGTCAGAAGTGTTCGAAACCAGGCGATCGGATCGTAAGTTACTAAGTTTTGTAATTCTCTATCACACCATATTGAAAATGACATCTTATGAAGGAGAAGAAAGGATGCGAATTAGATGCGAAGTTGGAAGAGTAGTTTCGCCAATACCCAGTAGTCGTGGTCAAACACCTTTGAGAGAGAGAGGTGAGTGTGAAGGTTGGCAAAGAGAAGCAGCAGAATTGCGCCGGCATATTAGCACTTTGTTGGAACTTGTCACCCAAATGCAAAGAGATTATTTGGCGAGAACAGAAATCCAAAAATCAATGAAAGTCAAATTAGGGTCATTTGATGGAACGCAAGAATGGAGCGACTATTACTATAAATTTCAAGTGATCAGCCGAGCTAATGCGTGGACGAGTTGTGAGCAAACTACCCAGCTTATAGTGGCGCTGCAGGGACAAGCTCTAGCTATTGTAGCTCGGTTGGGACTCAATGCGACTTGTGACGAGATGGTTCAAGCTTTAGATAGTAGGTATGGCACCAAGGGCGAGGAACATCTGTTCATCCATCAGCTACGAATGAGAAGGCAAGGCAGTGAAGAGACCATTGCTGCTTTTGCTGCTGACTTAGAGACACTAGCGTCAAAAGCTTTCACTGGAGCGTCTGCTGCTGTAGTTGACGCAATGACTTTGCAACAGTTTTATGATGGCCTGAGAGATGTCGAATTGAGAAAACTGGTAATAGCGTATCCAACCACTGCACTACGAGAAACTGTCAGGTATGCAATTCAAGCAGAGTCCAACCTTATAAGAGCATCTGGGATCTTGGAACGAGCACCTGCAGTTAACGTGGAAGAGGGCATTCCAGAAGTGGTGAAACCCGGGATCGTTTATCGGGCAGTTGGGTTGCAAAAACGCAGAGCGCTTCTGACTGGACTCGCCAATTGGGCTGATGTTGAATGTTACAGATGTAGAAAGACAGGTCACAAGAGTTACCAGTGCTCAGCTCCATGGCCTCGGAATGAGGAACCCAGAAAGAGGAAGGAAAAACAGGGGAGCGCCTGCTTGGAGAGCTCAAAGTCTGCGAAAGATGCTGAGGAGCAGAATGAAACCCTTTTGGGAATAAGAAATAGCTTCACTGCAGTGCTGCAAGGGGAAGTGGCTGGAATCCAAATTGTAAACGACAGTGCATCTCAGTCAATGAAACAGGACGACATGAGAAGTAAGGTATGGGGATATACTGTTGGGCGAGCACCAACTGAAGGAGTGAGAATGAAACTGAAGGGAACCTCCTACACTCCTACAATATGGCCAGAGAAGATACGCCAGTTGCCAGTGATCACTGGATTGAATAAATGTTGGAAGTGTTGCAACAGGAAAAGAACGTTGGACCCAAACGATCCGAGTAGGGTTGAGGCAACAAGGTCTGGGTCTACCACCTAAAGACGAGGAATGGACTGCAGCTGATTTCAGAGATGGTATGGAACTCGGACGACACTGAAAGAATAGCTCCACTATCAGCAAGGAAGTTTGTTGGTTCAGAAGAGGACGGAGTAGTGTAGAGAAGTTACTTGTTACTAGGAGGATTTGTTGTATCCAAAACAACAGTATTGAAGAACGGATTTTGAATTCATTAAAAGTGATGAGCTCTGAGTATAAACTTATTGTTTTTTTTTTACAATATTATTATATATATCATATTATGAGGTTCAGTATCTCCCCGTTGCAGGTTGGGCTCTGTTGGATGGGCCATTCCTTCCTCCATAAGATTCTTCAAGGGTCAACTGACTCCCCCAAGCTTCTCTGTGCGGAGTCCCTGCACGTACCTCAATTCAACAGCGGGAGTTACCAACTGTTTTCCGGCATCTCATAGCAGAACCTTCTCAGTCCGATTTGTATGGAACTACAATAAATTGTACCACTCCGCCAATATGGACCTTTTTTCCAAATCCCTCAATAAATTCAAAGCTATGGCATTCACACAACTCTTGAGATAGTACAATCACCGTGATATTAACTAAGATATTTGCATTTAATCTTTTACTTATTTGTTTTTGTTATTGACTTACGATGTACTGTAATTAGGCCTCGCCCTGCTGTTTATTCACCAAACATAGGGTATTCCTAACAGTTGTATGTAATTGTCACAAGAAGGGTGATCCGAAATGTTTATGTGTGAAAGCCGTGAAGCCTCTCAACATCATCAAAATGTTGCAACGTAAACCTCATTAGTTCTCAAGTTTTAATTTTGTTGTGGGTGTCTTTTTCCACACGGGAGGTCGTAAAGTTCGTTCCATTCACCTACCCCAATTATCAAAGGTTCCTTCGCACCAGGACTGTCGATGGTAATGGAAGATTACCCCATTATGAGGCGGTTTTACGATGAATCACGAAACAATGAAATCCCAATGAGGGGATGGAGTCAATGGACGACTTGGTGAAATGACTCCTGTGAGGTCCCGTTGAGTCGGGGACACCCCATAATTCCGGGTTCCCCAACCTCTTCCGTTCGGAACAGATGTGACCCTCAGGACGGCCACAAGGCTGCAGTGAAGTAATAGGGAAGACCAAAGACCTGGTTCGCAAGTCGGTTTTCGCGATGTGGTCACCCATTGCATTGTGGTACCCATCAAAATTGCTTCTTTCAATGTCCTCGTGACCAACTTGAGGCGTAGTTCAGTTATATCATACCAAGTGCCGTCCATGTTTTTCGTAGCAACAAAGGAAATAATAGTATATTTACTGTCATGTTTATCATTGACCACTAATCCATCTTACCTAAAATTGGAACCCTCTCTTGATCTGAATCATACGGTGAACATTAGAAAATTCCTACTTAATCTCACGTCAATTATCTCCGCGTACATTAGGCTATTATAGGATGTGAACCGTGATCGCTCAGACTACACGGCCCCATCTCTTCCTTTTGTATTTTCTCTTCGGGTAGATCTCATAATCCTTCTTATCTCTATCAAGAACTCGAAACTATGTTGTGGGATACAGGTTCCTTCCTCTTTCCTAGTAGCTGATTATCAATAAATCATTACATACATAATTCTGTTCGCTCACAAACGAAGGTAAGCCTGAAAGAGTCTAGAGGAATTGTACAACGAAAATGTTGTCCCCCGAAGTCAAAATGCCCAATTGAACAAAAAATTGGTTCTGTAATTTTGTAATATTGCCTATACTTGTGGAAGATTTACTTCAGCACATTAGTTATTATTTAGAGAAATCGGTTTCTTGGGTAACGCATTAACTTATTTCTGAACCACGAAGGTAAGGGAAACGTTCTTGTATGAAAGAGGTACTTGCAGGATCGCTCTCTGAAATAAGACTGGTGAGCAATCCCTGAGTCGCAGTTCGATAGAACAAAAGTAATCTTTCCATTGAATCACGAATCAGATGTGAGAGTAACTGTTGCTCTGTCACATAATTATGATATTCATCGAATAAGTAAAAACTGTAAGGCCAATGTACCAATAACGTGTAGGCTGATCGATGTTGAGTGACGCATCATTAATTTTACTTTTTGGTTTCTGCTTCGTTAGATGTTTGGAGGTCTAAAACGGCGAAAAGCTCGAGAACGTGGGCCGATCGGGGGAGCAAATCGTTGACCACTCGCCCATCACGGGCTCAGATAAGACAGGATAACGTCCCACTCAAGCTCGTAAAAAAGTAATAAATAAAACGTCGCTCAAAACTCGCGAATCTACGTTCATTTACTCCTGGACTTGCTACAGTTCCAACGTTCAATTTTCCAAGAACAACGGAGTTTAATTCAGAATAAGAAGGTACCATTGAACGCCTTAATCTGAAGCCAACGTCCCAAATTTGAATACTAACATACTTGGGCTCATAACAGAACCCAACGTCATTTCATGCAACGTCAATTTGTAGGTTTGTATTGATAATTTTCGTTTCCGGAGAGGGGGTTTAAACTACCATAAACAAGTAAACAAACGCATTTTAAGAATTTGTTGCAACACAACTTTGCAAACCTAAGTCTACTAATACTGTCTCTTTACAAGTAAAGAGGGATTATAGCGATTTTAATTCCCAAGATCTACACAGTGATTTTGATTATCAAGATGAAATTGATGAAAACTTGATTTCATAAGAACTGACTGTAACAACCTCTAGGGATTTTCTATGAATAGGTAAATGAGAAGTAACTCTTCGTAGGTACCTAATTTGTCTAGAAGTGCCAATCCGGCTCAGTGGTATCTTCATATTGGTATTTTAGAGATGGTACATGTGTATAGTGAGAACTCATCACTCATGTTTAGCTAGAACTGTTTTTCAACATATTGATTGATTGTGCAATTTCCTACTTAAGACATACGAGTGTTTCTATGATTATGTATGTAGCTACCTCTACTCTATCTTTAATTATCTTGATTCTCACATCGTACTATGAAGGTCTGTTTTTCGCCATGCTAACTTGACGATGATTATTTATCTGAAAGTTGGCCCTAATAGGAAAGCCTGCTCCATCCATCCCCATACGGGTCCTTACCCCCTCCTGTTTGTGCTACCAGAATGAGCTGAAATACGTTAATTAGTGGTGGGTATAATTATGCTGACAGACATTCATAGGTAATATTTATATTATGAGGTCTTTATCTTATTTTTATAATAAATTAATAACCATTTGGATCTCATCATCTGGTTGACACAATAAGGACACTTTAACTATACACTTTTATTATTAAGAATGACCCTGACTCCTTAAATCACTTTTCTCTTCCCTTAGTCCTCTTCCTTTGGGTAGTACCAGTAACTGCTGAATATGAATTGTGCCAATAGGCAGTACTGACTTCGCTACGGCGATATCCATCGCTATAGGTGGTTAATATCCATCGCTGTGGTGATGAATAATTGTAGAAGGGATTGTGATTATTGAAAACCCCGTATCCTCACAGGAAAAACCCAACACATGAAAATCAACGGTTACTGTTGTTTCGTTTGGCACTCTATCGTTCTTCATTATTTTACGTCATACTTAGGACCGGAGTTGGAGTGAATAGTCATTTTGGTTTTCCTCATTTTACTACTTCGGTCTTGACGTATTTGACGACCCTGGGGGTCATAACTCACCCGGGTCAATGGATTTACGGTTGCAAGGCTGTTGTGTCGCAGCCAAGTTTCAAAATAGCTGGTCTAGAGTATACATAGTTTTTTTCAACGAGTACAACTTAGGAGAAAAGTGTGTTCTGAAAGCTAAAATTACTCGATGATGTCTTTTGAGAAAAACATCACGACTACTAAAAAAAGTCCACCAAGTTAGAAGAGATGCAGCTTTACTGGAATCTTCCAGAAATAATAAAATAACAGGTAAGCGTAGGATCAGTTGGTGTTAAATTGCTTGATTGTAGTGGATGGAACCACTGAATGCAATCGCCAAAAAGAAAGCGGATTTATTCGATCAAATTGATGGAGTGAGCAGTTTTCACTATGTCGCACATACCACCCACTGATTGGATCGTGATGAAATAAGTGCGAATTCTTCTTAACCTATCCATAACAATCCTCCATATTTTAGATAAGTTGGTTTTAAATTGTGAGGAATTTGTCTTCAGGTTTAAATCAAATTTTCCCGTGAACACATTTTAGTGTTTGGTTTTGGAAACTTAATTTTTCGTTCAGTAAAATTGTTAATCCTAAGTTCAAAATACTCGGAAGTTGAATCTATTGATAAAACCGTTACATCGATTTTTAACAAACAGCCAATAAAAATCGTCAAAAGCTGCATTTACTGCACTCAGCTTTTTGTCGAGGCATAGACTGCAGATTTACATCCGAAAAAATGTTTATGAAAGATGAAGTTCAGAGTCATTTGAATTCGATGGGTTGCTCTGTCAAGTCGACCTTGGGATTCAGCCTTCCCGGTAGAGTGACAGGCGTAATCGAAACGCAACTTTGTGGTTCCCCTCGAAAATAGGAAAACTTTAAAATTATCTCACAATCGTGTCAATCGAGCGACAATTCACATTTTAAAACCACGGAACCGCAGCTGAAAGGACGAGAAACCTATAAAACTTCCGCATTTGATCACACATTATGATTTGATTAAACAAAACCACAACATTGCATAATACGTATAAACCACTCAATCGATTCATAAGATACGGAGATTTTCACGATTTATATCAGAGATTCATATCTAGGATAGGAACTAATCCACACAAGACGAAGAAAATCGCTAGAACAGGACAGGAGGAAACCTGTATTCAGCCACTCCTGATGATCGGCAAGTGCCACCAGTGCGATCCTGATGATGTCCTCCACGGATCGCTGGCAACCTCGGGAAGAAGGTCCTTCGCGAAGACTCCTGGTGAAAGTGGCGACCTCTTCGCAAAAATGGTCTTCAGGATTCTCCTGGTGCGTTCATTGTCATCAGAACCGAACCCGTCGAGAATCCCATTTCTGGAAAAACTGGGACGCCAGCACCCACGGTTCAAAGATCTCCGTTGAAGAGCTTTTGGACTTATGAAAGCAATCCTCGGGGAAACATTTCAATATTGACTTGTTCCTTCTTGAACAAGAGACATAATCAGATATAAAGAGAAGTGAACGATATTGAAGGTGATATGGAAAGCCTATAATTTTGAATAAACTGAAGTTGGTAAAGACTAAGACAGATTGAGCGAAATGCAGAACCATTGGATACCACTGAGATCTCTCATTTATACTAGTAAAACTGTTATAGTTCCCCATGGAGGTCTCCAAAGTGTTCCTGTTCGAGGGCGTTTCGAAAGCATTCTGGCTCTCACAGTCTACAAACAAGTCTCTACAGAACGAAGACTCTCTCAAGAAGGTACTTCCAACCTAAGACTTCATCTGTGAGTCACTGAGATGAGGTCATCAGATCGTCTTGCTCGGAGAGGGCGTAGCACGACCTCCCTCGACTGTGTAAAATGAGAAGTGCCTCCGAGTCCTAGAATTAGGTTGAACGAGGAAAAACAATGGGATTCCTGTTGCAGAGTTGATAAGTAAGGAATTTCAGTTATATCATCAAATGGACGATTTCATTATCATCATGGGTTCTTTGTTCTAATATTTGTATAAAATTGTCTAAAAAAATTGTATAAAATTTTATAATATTTGTATAAAATTGTATGGATAGCAACGACGAATTTTGGTAATATTCCATTGGTAACGTCAGATTCGTTGTGATTTCGAATCACGATTTGCGATTTCGTCATTATTATTATAGAGTTTATCTACAGCTGGACCCAGACAGAAAAGCAAGTGCAATACAAAACCTTGAGAATTTCTTCGAATTCGAATAAAAACGCTGCAAATTATTCCACAATGGTTTATTATTTTTCATTTTTCTATATAGATCACTCGTCTGCAAAGCCACCAACCAACCAACATGAAGAAAAACATCGATCGCATTTCGGTCAGCTTTAATTTGAACGGAGATTAGGCCTCTTTTGCGATTCACACTCGTGTTTCTGATTTATCGTACGTCCAAACTTTAAATTCTCGTAGTGAGCGAACGGTTTGTCCTACAGAGCTCCGGGTGGTCTCAAAAAATTTTAAAAATTCTAGAGAATCTTAAATTGAAGAAAAAACAATACCTTTATATCAAAATTTTTTGAGTTAGGGCGTTTTCAAAATTTCAAAATTGATTTTGGAACCCTTAGAAGTGACCTACATCAACCAAGATCTTCGGGGCTCAACTAGACCCCAGATGGAGCGTACATACCAAATTTCATCAAAATCGGTCAATGCTAAGTGGCAAAAGTGCCGCGTACGGCGGACGGACGGCCAAATTTTTATTAGTTTTTTAGGACGTCCCACAGTAAGACTTGGGCGTCCTTATGCGATCGATCTGGGGTGAAGTTGGACAACACTCAACAGAAAAAAAAATAACCACACAGTAATCCGTTTTAGACCATTCTGAATCCAAATCCGCGAAAAAAAACCATAGGTATGTCTGTGTGTGTGTATGTGTGTGTGTGTAACAAAATCTTGTGTACTCTGCACAGGCTTTAGTTCTCAACCGATTTTCCTGGTTCTTTTTTTGTTCGTCGCGGAAAACTATCTAGTTGTGCACTACGTCGCCGGAATTTTGAATTTTGCCTTTTAAGGGGAGGAAAGGGGGGGTTAATGCTCGAAAAACGTGCGTTTTTGGGCATAATCTTGTGTACTCTGCCCAGGCCTTAGTTCTCAAACGATTTTCGTGGTTCTTTTTTCGTTTGACGCGGAATACTATCTAGTTGTGCACTACGGCGCCGGAATTTCGGATTTCGCTTTTTAGGAGGGGGAAAGGGGGGGTTAATACTTAAAAAAGTGCGTTTGCGTGCATAATCTTGTAAACTTTGCCCAGGCCTCAATTTCCAACCGATTTGCGTGTTTCTTTTTTTGTTTGACTCAAATAACTTCCGAGTTGTACATGATTTTACCAGAGTACCAAAATTCGCAAGGGGAGGGGGTGAGTGGGGGGATAATATTCACAAAACATCCGATTTTTCAATATTTCGGTTCCTTTACTGCTCACTAATTGTACCCAAGCTTTGAAATTGAGGAAAAATTCTCATTATACCTCCGGATTTTCATGAATTATTCTCTGTACCACCATGGAACTAATAGTGGTGCCACAATGGTGCCAGGACATGGTGCCATGATGCCATAAACCGCTTATTTCGTTTTTTTTGTGTGGTTCACCTTGAATACGGATGTGAACTTCGACGGACTGCCTACCAAAACCAACAGATGAAAGTTACGACGTATTTCCGCTTTGGTGCCAGACTGGCACCATTGTTGGCGTTGGGGAGGTGGTTGGGGGGGGGGGGGGGGTGAACTCGAATTCGCATGTTGGGTATCGTAGATCATGGATTTTAAAATGCTCTTCAGATTCGAGGCTCCCATGCCGCTAGAAATGTTAAGGTGGATAATGGTGGGGGGGGGGGTTCAGTATTTCTTGCCTAAAGTAATAAATGAATTACATCGAGTGAAACAGTTTTATCACTTAACAAATGGTTAAACTGATCTAATGCTTATCCAATGGGACGTCCCCTGAATGCATGCATTACTAAACAATATGTTTGGATTCTACGTACCTTGAAACGTAAACCATCTAATTTTGAGGGGGTGTTAAAAAATTTTTTTCTTGGTCGATTCCAAAGGTTCATTATTGAAAATATTAAACCAAAATGTTGAAGTTATGGTTGTCACGAGGATTTCACGTTTGCGCATGCTCAGAAGCTGATATCGATCCGGAGGCAATAATTTTCATAAAGGACCGTCTACTAAAAAAAAAAATTTTAAAAATAAAATAAAAATCGGACTGTAACTTTGGATAGTTTGGCCCGTTACAAGGATTTGCGAACACACACAACCAAAATGGTTGAAGAATGTCTAGAAAGAAAAACGTGGGTAGACATTTTGATTTGTCAGGGCATGTTGTTTTATCCTTGAAAAATGAAAATTATGTTCGCGCTACCTTGATAGACACGGAAGCAATATGAGTAAGGGACCGCTTAGAAGGTATATTTATAAGAGTATTCGATTAAAACTACGACTAGTATCATTCCAAAGAGATAAGGCGATGACATCAATTTATGCAGCACTTGATTCACCATCTTGGTGACAAGCTGTTAGCAACACCGCCAATCACAGCATCACCTGTCGCTATTGTTCTATTGTGATCGCGAGCAAGCGTGACGTGACTTGATGTATTAATCGAGGATGTAAAACCACCCATGAAGACGGCAGTGGATATGAATTTATTATTATATTCCACCGATCGTCTTTAAGCCAATTAAGTGAGTTATGCCTGCGTGGCTCTTATTCATCAGTCTGGGAATTCCTCGCAGCAACCAGACGGTGCATCATGTGGGTAACGTCCGCCTTCAGTTGCACGTAAGTAATCATTAGTTTTGATTCTACTCGATAAATTACCATTAGCCATACCTAAATTCGTCTGTATTATTTCGGCCACTCTGGGTGATTTGAGGAGGGACACGTCTGCTGAGTTCAGTAAGCAGTGCAGCTTATCAAAATCCCTCACTTTGTTCTTTTTGTCACGAGGAAAACCCACACAAAATTACAAAAAATACTGAAAGACCAAAAAATTGAACTCTAAACTCGTCTAATTGAGTCCTGCATGAAGGAATTGACCACAAATAGATAGAATGGTCTTGATCAACATGGAAACAAACTACAGCTCTGAATTTCCAAACGCGAGGACAAATTTATATTTTGAAGGATCAAAATTACTTGTTTTTACTTAGGTAATGAAAAACGTAATTTCGAAAACAAAACGCTGCAAATTATTACACAATGGTTTATTATTTTTATATAGATCACTCGTCTGCAAAGCCACCAACCATCCAATATAAAGAGAAGAAAAAAAAATCAAAAAAAAAAAAAAAAATCAAAAAAAAAAATCAAAAAAATCGAAATTACCAACTATCGATTGCATTTCGGTCAGCTCTAATTTGAACGGAGATTAGGCCTCTTTTGCGATTCACACTCGTGTTTTGATTTATATATATATATATTTCAATATAAACCCTTAAATTTTCGTAGGGAGTGAACGGTTTGTCCTACAGAGCTCCGCGTGGTCTCAAAAAATTCTAAAAATTCCATAGAATCTTAAATTGAAGGAAAAACAATACCTTTATTTCGGAATTTTTTGAGTTAGGGCGTTTTCAAAATTTCAAAATTAATTTTGGAACCCTTAGGAGTGACCTACATCAACCAAAAGCTTCGGGGCACAACTAGACCCCAAATGGAGCCTACATACCAAATTTCATCAAAATCGGTCAATGCTAAGTGGCAAAAGTGCCGCGTACGGCGTACGGCGGACGGACGGCCAAATTTTTATTCGATTTTTGGATTCTACGTACCTTGAAACGTAAACCATCAAATTTTGAGGGGGTGTTAAAAATTTTTTTTTCTTGGTCGATTCCAAAGGTTCATTATTGAAAATAATAAACCAAAACAATGATAACTATTTTTCATAAGAAATGCTTTAAACGGTGAAAAGTCTACTTCAGAGAAATAAGAATTTACCTTGGCGCTTGTCCTGAGAAATGAGTCATCTAAAGTTAGGAATTGAAAACGCTGCAAATTATTACACAATGGTTTATAATGTTTTTATTTTTCTACATAGATCACTCGTCTGCAAAGCCACCAACCATCCAGCATGAAAAAAAACATCGATCGCATTTCGGTCAGCTTTAATTTGAACGGAGATTAGGCCTCTTTGGCGATTCACACTCGTGTTTCTGATTTATCGTACTTCCAAACTTTAAATTCTCGTAGTGAGCGAACGGTTTGTCCTACAGAGCTCCGAGTGGTCTCAAAAAATTCTATAGAATCTTAAATTGAAGGAAAAACAATACCTTTATATCAAAATTTTTTGAGTTAGGGCGTTTTTAAAAATTTCCAAATTGATTTTGGAATCCTTAGAAGTGACCTACATCAACCAAAATATTCGGGGCACAACTAGACCCCGAATGGAGCCTACATACCAAATTTCATCAAAATCGGTCAATGCTAAGTGGCAAAAGTGCCGCGTACGGCGTACGGCGGACGGACGGCCAAATTTTTATTTGATTTTTGGATTCTACGTACCTTGAAACGTAAACCATCAAATTTTGAGGGGGTGTTGAAAAATTTCTTTTCTTGGTCGATTCCAAAGGTTCATTATTGAAAATAATAAACCAAAATGCGCCATAAATATATGTAACACAAACTCCACAAGGATCTCGGCAATCAGTGTCAAACTCGTCCTCTACATTCGTTTTTCTCGAGAGCTGTATGCTTTGATTCCGATATCGTCCCATCTCTCGATAATGTTACCTCCCCAAGGCATTTTCCTTTCCCAACAAAAGCTCGGCATTTTTTTATTGTGGCTCTCGCAGAACGCCCGACCTAGATTGTGCCCTAGCGATCGAAGGAAGTCAGCGCTCTGGTGGTGTAGGTCCCTATTCATCCCCGTCGAAAGTGGGGCGAAATATTATTGATGAGAACGTCTCGACGTGACGATATATGCGTTTCTCTTCTCTTGTTGTTTCCTTATGGAAGATTACCCATACAAAGTATCTCTCAGTTCACGATTTTGTACGAATCTCGAAAAGAAGTAGGTATTGTGCGAGCACAGACTAACTTGTTTATAGGTACTACTGTCAGTACTAATTCTAGTTCATGAGGTAGTACGAGTTTTGTTGCATTCTACTCAACCAGTTTTGATGATGAAGAAGGTCTACATTCGAGCAGCAAGCAGGTTAGAAATTCGAATGAAAACTCATTGCTGGGGCTCAATTTCTCTCAATCTAGAGCCTCGTTTTTTTCTTTCAAATTTGGGGGTCAGGTTCAAGGCTTACCTACTGATTTCATCTCGGTCTGATCAACGTAATCTCCAACAACTTTTCAACCCTGTAGCAGGTTGTCAAGTTGAAAAACAATCAACATAACCGTAAAAATCATGATTGATGTTTTGTAATTTCACTGGAACATCTCTAAAATATTATAATCAATCTTTCTAACGCCAGCAAATTTAATATGTTCATGTTATTCTCTATAAGGAAGCTTCACTACCCACCCAACTCGGCAAAAATTGTTCATGATAAAGAACATTAGAAACTAATAAATTATTGAAAATTGGGACTTTTAACTGGTAATTCAGGAATGAATTTGAACGATGTTTCAAGTTGTATGCGAATAGTGCTGCAGGAAACTACATATCGGAATACACTATTTTTGTCCTTTGATCAGTAATATTATCAAATTACGAAATATCGCAAACAATTATTTAATAAGATTATGAATTCAATCAAATGAAGATAACAATGCATTGATAATTACAGAATAAATTATCAATATCAAATTTCAAATATCTGCTTTTAATAATAACTAATTATCCAAATTCTTGATAAGTCTTCAACAGAAGACTGAGATTTCAATATCCAACAACTTTCTCATAGTAGATGCGAGTAGGTAATCTATGAGATCTGAAACTACGAACGAACAAATGGCACTGGAATTTCGATTTTTGAAAAAGTGGACATGGTTCATCTTTTCCTTGTGGTCTTAAATTATATGTATATTAACCATTCAATCAATAATCACTGTTATTTTCTGATTAGAATGGGTAATTTTTCAGAAGGGCAGATTAATAAGTACTGCTTCTAGACAGTGCTATCTTCAAACTGTAGAGGAACACATAGTAAGATTCCCACATGCACTCCATCTTTATGTTCCACGGCTAATCGGTAACGAAGGCAGGTATCATGTAAACTGGACTTTGGAATGGTGATTTATATGTTTTTCCCATTTTGGTTTTCATTTTCAATAGTGAATTTTGATTGATTAGCGAAATTTGATAATTGAATGTTTCAAAGTACGTAGAATCCAAAAATCGAAAAAATGTGGGATCTAGTTGTGCTCTTAAGCTTTTGGTTATTTTCAATCACTTCTTAGTGGAAAAGAGTGAGGGAAAAACATTTTCGAATACTTGCGATACACAGCCAATGTTTTTTCAGTAATTTAAAATAGAAACGATTTTTAAGAATTTAATGACACAACCCAAAGAACTGCGATCAACAACGCACGTTTATTTTGAAATTTACCTGAAAACGGTCTCTTTAGACTTGCCTCAAAGATCCAAACCCCATCGCTCCTACCGACCCCTGGTCTTAGAAGGTAGTTGAAGGGTGAATTTTAGAGAAAATAATAAACCGTTGTGTAATAATTTGGAGCGTTTTTAAGATTTAGAAAGGACTTATTTAGAAAGGATTTATAAATGAAACTTGGTATACATAGAAAATTGTTATCGCCCCAGAAATATAGATAGTTTTTAAACTTCAACTCTAATTTGATTAAGTGAAATAAATCAAACAGTTGACTCACGGTACGATGCTGAGACATCAAGATAAAATCCATACCTGAAACAATCAAAGATATTTTGTGAGAATGATGATGAGACCACTTTTATAGGTGACCATGTTGGGTATAACCTAAAAAATCCTCAACTAATCAAATAAAATGAGGTAAACATTAGCATGTAAGATCGTATGATATTGCTGAGAAAGGTTTGATGAAACAGGAAACATTTTGGTATCTCAGTAGGTTGCGGCCAGATTACTGACTGATCCGAGGGAAATTGGGCGTCCAGTTTCCTGACTCGGAAGACTATCAGAAGATCAGAAGCACACGGTAGCGAAACATGGAGGGTCACGAATGAAGATGGTCACTGGGCGTGCGCGTGAGTTGAACAAATGGGTTTGCTGACGTAATGATTAGCAGCCCCCGTAATGATGGTAGGTGGATGTTCTGATACGACTAAACGACTTCGAATGGGAAAGATTGAATAAACATGATGAGAACATACATATCTTTTTCAAGTTTCTCAGATGTGAAGAATCAACCTACTTTATTATTTAAAGGTACAACTAATTTACTCACACGTCTTTAACCCTATTTGCAGTGGCGTCGGGTGGGAATATTCGACAGGCAAACACCTTGACCAGTCTTTGAGGAATAAACAATAATGAAAAATGCAGCAAATTATTACACAACGGTTCTTTTTTTATAGATCAAGCGCCAGCAAAGAAAACAGCTTGCCATTGTCAGTACCTTCCAATCATGTTTTCGCTTCATAATCGAGTTTATTTAGATGAAATAAACGCTTCACACTTCATTCAAAGAAATAAAGAATTCCTTCTTACTTGATTACTGGTTGCTAAGGAAGCGTAACCCATGGCTAGTATACATGGCTCATCTTTCAATTTTCTCTGCTTTCAAGGTCACGAAACAGCTAGTCGATTGTTTGCCTTTGCTTATGCTATTATAGTGGAGGTATAGGAATACTAGACCCCGCACTGACCCGCCGATCGTCTTTTCTCATCCACAACAGTCTCGCAAAATTCATTTTTGCTTCCGAGTCTACCAAGGTAGCGGAAGCTTTGTTTTCACTTTTCAAGGACGAAAAAAAAAGTTCTCCAAAATCAAAATTTTCGCTCGCGTTTTGCGTTTTAGACCTTTCTGAACAATTTTGGTTCCGTGTCTGTGTGTCTGTCTGTCATGAATTCCTTGTAACGCGCATAACTCTACGAAGTTATTGTCCGATTTCTATGAAATTTTCAGGGATTGTGCGGGTTGGTGTGTAGACGGTCCCCTATGAAAATCATCATTCTCGGACTGACAGAAGCGACTGCGCATGCGCAAACGTGAATTTCCTTGAAACGGCCATAACTTCCACATTTTCTACCCGATTTCAATGACATTTTTAGGGATTACGCGGATTAGGTTCTAGATAGTCACCAATGAAAATTAAGGCCTTAAAATTTACAGAAGCCTCTGCGCATGCGCATACGTAAAATACTTATAACAGCCATAACATTTACATTTCTCATCCGAATTTGATGAAATTTTCTAGGATTGACCAGATTAGCGTGTAGATGGTCCCCTATGAGGGTAGTGAAAGGTACTTAGAGATTGGTGTTTTGAGATTAACTACTATGCATCGGATCATCTATATAATCGGGTTATGGATACGAGGAAGCTATGTGCCACACCCACTTGGCAGACGTTTTTGAACTGCTTGCCTTGCATCGCTGGTCCCCGGGCTTGTCCACATACCATCCACAATCTATTGTAGTTACTAATCTCTACAACCCTCTGGTGTGTTGCGGGCTAGTATTCTAGGAAAAATACGTGCTTATTACATTCTCCTATTTCATTCAACTTCCTTGGTTATCATGAAATAATCCTTAAATTTTTTTAAAACTTTCGAAAATCGGCTAAATATTACTTCCAAAAAATGGAAATATGGGAGAATCTCAACAAAACTTAATTTGTTCATTTTGCATATTTTTAGTAGGGCAAACAGTGTTTGCTATGTTTGCCTGGAGGAGACGCCACTACCTATTTGGACCATGGTGTCACTAGTGTCACCGAAAATATCTTTCAAATTCCACAGCTGACACTAAGAACTCTCGTTTATGCAAGCGCTAACAGTCTATAACAGGAATTAAACTAATAGGGAACTCGTCTGTGGACCAATCAACACGTTTACTGAAAAGACCAATAAAATTGTATAATAGGATTGCCTAGGATATACACAGAACCAAAATTCTCTTAAATGCATATTTTTTATTTTCTTACCTGCAGCACAGTCATTTTTTTTGAAATCTTCGAGGAAGCAAAATCACTTGTATGATTCCCTTGCAATGTTTTTTTTTTTTTGTCTCTAAAATCCTATTGTATACGTTATAAAATTGATAGGTTGGGTAAACTACGACTCTGGTGTTGATTAGTAATATTTGGAACTTATCTATCAGTTGATCAAGCACGGTATTCCGTGGTAAAACTTGAAATTCATCAATCAGTAGAGCAAGCACGGTATTTCTCGGATTAGATTGTTAGTACTAGGACTAACCTTACTCAGGTGGTTCAATCAATATAACAGCTTAATATCAACAAATGTTTTAAAACAAGGTTTTAGACTTGAACTTGCAACTTTGAATACTTGTGTATTTTCAATTGTCCTTTCTGTGATTCCTTTCAGCCAGTACCCCGAAGACCGGCTCAAGTCCACCACGATGATCTTGAGGATGTTCCGATGTCAAGAGCGGAGATCATCCTCTTCTCTTCCTCCTCTCGGCTCATCCGTGACGCAATCCGTGACTCAGCCGCCAGCTCCGGACGAACCGGTTTCTCGAACTCGGCGGATTAAATTCAGCTCCAGCAGTACTTTTGTCTCCACCTTTTACTTGTGTTTTTTCAGCCTCTCAAGTGATTCCTCGCTCGCCTGGTAATTCGTGTGTCCTCCACCAGGGTGTACAGTATAATGTATGAACAGTAGAAATCGAATTTTGCGTATAATCTACTTTTTTCGGTACCAGTCAACTTTATAACTTGAAAAAAACAAGTATGAAACTCTTCCTAGTTAATGTTCAACTTGATGGGCGATCTTGGATCGGTAACACCAGTTGCACATACTCATCCTGTTGAGTAGAAAACACACACGAACACCTACTTATATATTCAATTCACTGATTGGAAACACCTATTGAACATACCATTCACCTCTACTAAACATCTGGATGGTGCAGGAATTAATTTGTATATTGAAAAAGTAGATACAGTTAGGCAGGTTCTTCGAATCTGTTCCTCGTAGCAAACTTCGCGCGTCTCTAGAACCATGTCAACAAATTTATAGCGATTTGTTTATAAAATATAGTCACAATTTTTCTTCCTCATCCACACCACCAGAACTTTTCGCCCGCATTTCGCGTTTGAGAGCTTCCTGAACAATCAACTGTGGTTCCTAGTCTGTCGTGAACGTTCTCATAAGTGTTTCTTCGTCAAAACAGCCACCTTGTTATTATTGGGTAGTACCGGATTTTTTGTTTTCTATTTTTTGGACATTTGGTTTCAACAAGACGATGCAACAGCATACATATCAAGAGCACCGATGGCTGTTTAGAAGGAGCACTTCCCAGAACGCCCCATCGATTTTCAGTGGCCGGATCTCCCAATCTGTCCCCTTGTGATTTTTTCTGTGGGGTTTTTGAAATCCCGTGTTAATGTGAATCGTCCAAGGATCCTTTAAGATTTAAAGAACGTTATCAGGAAGGGATTTCCAACATCAAGCCTGCTTTGCTAGGAACAGTCATGACAAACGTCAAAAATCGGTATATTCAATGAATTGAGAATGGCGGTTTGGACGTCACCTAAGTGATTTTATCTTCAAGACAATGTAAAAGTGTACCTACATTGTAAAAACGCTGCAAATTATTACACAATGGTTTATTATTTTTCTATGTAGATCACTCGTCTACAAAATCACCAACCATCCAATATGAAAAAAAATCAAAAAAAAAAAAAAAAATCACCAACCATCGATCGCATTTCGGTCAGCTCTAATTTGAACGGAAATTAGGCCTCTTTTGCGATTCACACTCGTGTTTTGATTTATATATATATATATATTTCAATATAAACCCTCAAATTTTTGTAGGGAGCGAACGGTTTGTTCTACAGAGCTCCGCGTGGTCTCAGAAAATTCTATAGAATCTTAAATTGAAGGAAAAACAATACCTTTACATCAACATTTTTTTAGTTAGGGCGTTTTCAAAATTTCAAAATTGATTTTGGAACCCTTAGAAGTGACCTACATCAACCAAAAGCTTCGGGGCACAACTAGACCCCAAATGGAGCCTACATACCAAATTTCATCAAAATCGGTCAATGCTAAGTGGCAAAAGTGCCGCGTACGGCGTACGGCGTACGGACGGCCAAATTTTCATTCGATTTTTGGATTCTACGTACCTTGAAACGTAAACCATCAAATTTTGAGGGGGTGTTAAAATTTTTATTTTCTTGGTCGATTCCAAAGGTTCATTATTGAAAATAATAAACCAAAACCAAATGCGTTTTATTCAGTTTTGAAAAAAGGAAGTTATGCTGCCGCACCCAGTATCTCTAATTCGGAAATATTCATAAATCACCTTTTCTTTCTGCATTATTATCTTAATATATATATAAATAATTAATACTTTGCGTGGTTGTTGAGGTTCGGTCATTTTTATTTAAACGTTTCGGCAATTTATTTCGCCATATTCATGGGCTACAAACAAACGACAAAAATTACAATTACTGCTATGCACAACTACTATTATTACTAATTATTCCTATAACTACTATGGACAATTTTGAAAAATGGTAACATGGATGGTATATATCAATTTGATTAATGTAATGGGTTTGTTAGATCTTATGGAAATGTGGATTTACTTACAGAGTTGTCAGAGATGAGAGCCAGAAGATGATTTAAATAGATACTAGGTACTGACCTTATATCTAATTTCACCAATCTTTCTGTGACCACAGTCACTACACAACTGATTTTTGATGGGCAGGTAGGTTTTTGAGGGTATTTTGGGAGGTGAAGGGGTGTCAGGTAGGGGTGTCGGTTCTTTTGATGACAAATGTCGGGTTTTCCTATGTTTGGGTGGTTGTTGATGGAGTTGAGGGGGGTGGTTGGTGGGAGAAGTGTATAATATTTGAATAGCATTTGTTTAAATTTTGAAGGTCTGTTCGCTTGTTTATAACTTTGGTTTTATTTCGGTCTATTGCCAACATTTCTTTAAATTCTCTTCTTATTTCATCAACCTCATGACCCAGAATTTTGACATCATCAAACCGAAATTTGTGTCCTAAACGAGAACGGGTGACTAGGGCGGTGGAATCTGAATTTGTATTACTGAGAGTGGATGGTTTCGTACTATGTTTATGGGCATTCAGGCATTCATTATGGGCAATGACCGAACCTCAACAACCACGCAAAGTATCATTGAAACGGTCGAAAAACAAAAGGAAATATTCCTCCACTGATATAAATAATTTATATATTCTATATTATTAAAGTAGGTACTTTGATATACAGGGTGTTTCACGGGAAGGTTACACCCCCCTTCATTTTCGCAAAATACAGCGTAAAAATTTCCGACCAACGCAATTCTTCATGATTTTTTGTGAGGATCTCAGGAAAAATACTTTTGCGCAAAAAAGTTGCGCGCAATTGTGCGCAATTGACACTAACTTCATTTTTTCAAATGGAACCCCCCTTTTTTATTACAGATTCGGATTCTACCTCAAATTTCATGAGAAATTCATACACACATCGATTTGTTTTACTGCGCGCAACCTGGCTTTTTGAACGCTCTAAGTTGCGCAACTCCACAATTGCTCAAAAATTAGGTTTTGGAGAACCCTTAGTGTGGCACATGTTTTTTCATCATTTGTTAACGCTTAATCACATGGTGACATCCGTTTTTCAATTTGACTGGAATTTTTCAAAATAGCGGCCAAAAATTCTGTTGTGTTTAGTGGAAAAATCGCTCTTTTTAACTCGTTATGAGTTTTTAGGCAATTTTATTCAGTTCAAGCATGATCATGCTGTCAGTTTTTATTTTTAACTCCACCGCAGACGACCCCAAGCCCGTGGTTCAAAAGGAGGTGAGAAAATAAAAAATAAACATAATTTCGACCTCAAAACTGATGTTTTCGTGAAAGAAATGTTAATTTTTCCTCTTAAATCTTGTTTTTTCTCAAAACGGATGACACCCTGTGATTCAGCGTTAAAAAATGATGAAAAAAATTTTGTGCCACACTAAGGGTTCTCCAAAACCTAATTTTAGTGCAATAATTGCACTCTAAGTTGCGCAACTCCACAATTATTGTGGAGTTGCGCAACTTAGAGCGTTCAAAAAGCCAGGTTGCGCGCAATAAAACAAATCGATGTGTGTATGAACTTCTCATGAAATTTGACGTAGAATCCGAATCTGTAATAAAAAAGGGGGGTTCCATTTGAAAAAATGAAGTTAGTGTCAATTGCGCACGATTGCGCGCAACTTTTTTGCGCAAAAGTATTTTTCCTGAGATCTTCACAAAAAATCATGAAGAATTGCGTTGGTCGGAATTTTTTACGTTGTATTTTGCGGAAATGAAGGGGGGTGTAACCTTTTCGTGAAACACCCTGTATTATATTACTTTGATGTTACATAGATCGTTCCTAGGGTGATGGAACTGAGTGAGAAAAAGTGAGATCGGTCGTGTGAGTCCCAGTCATGGTGGTGGTGATTGTCCTTGCAGAGCGCTAAAGTTGGGTAAACGGTATCTTGGGAACACTAGAAAAGATCAGAAAGAGGTATTTCTGTATTCCTGCTATATTTGTCAATCCACATCTCTCTCATACCATTTTTGACAAATGACAAAGAACCGAAACATCAAGTTTTGAGGGAGTTGAAAAAAGGGGTTTCGCTCGGTTCTCAAATAATTTGTATTTAAAGTATGGACTATGGTGCTCAGTGAGAAGTCTTTATAGCCGTTCCACACCAAGTAGATATGTACAGCTGGAAGTGTTAAGAAGGAATACAGCTTTCAGGGGATGAGTTATGAGGAATATTCAACGATGATGCGACCTCCAAGTGGTCAGTGCTCACTCGACTGCGATTCCTCAGGTGGAATGAATAGACGAAGAAAAAAAATGAATGCAAAAAGAAGAAGTGACCCCTCAAGTTCTCGGATGAGGTTGAGGATGGGAAGAAGTAGAGTGGAGGACGGGAAGTACGGTCATGACCTGATTGCACCCCAGGAAAGCGGACGCATCTTCTCAGGACTACGACCCGCGACCGCAACTCATCAGGAGGCCAGAACGTCAGCGACCAGAAACTGCTATCACTTATAGGAATACTACTGATATTGCTGGGGAGCCATTGATTGTTAATATGGAATCTTCTAGCCAGTAACCCGTTGCATGAGATCAGAAGTATGTCATTCGGCTCTTTAAGTCGATATAACCATATCAAGAATGTAAAAAATGTCATCGCCCAAGAAAGAAAGAGATAGAAGTTCACGATTATCAGCTGACCTTAATTTACCACAAGGCGACGTACCGAATCTCTGCGCTCTATTTTGAACAGTAGAGAAATTAACTTCACAGCACACCTAATCTGACTTCCTCTTTGTACATACCTAACAAATAAAATACATATTATGTATTTAGTACCTGACAAATAAAATACATATTATGTATTTAGTACCTGAAAAATAAAATACAAATTATGTATTTAGTACCTTACAAATAAAATACATATTATGTATTTAGTAACTGACAAATAAAATACATATTATGTAGTTAGTACCTAACAAATAAAATACATAATATGTACTATGTATTCAGTACCTAACAAATAAAATACATAGGTACCTACATATTATGTATTTAGTACCCGACAAATAAAATACATATTATGTATTTAGTACCTAACAAATAAAATACATATTATGTATTTAGTACCTTTCAAATAAAATACATATTATGCATTTAGTACCTGACAAATAAAATACATATTATGTAGTTAGTACCTAACAAATAAAATACATAATATGTATTATGTATTCAGTACCTAACAAATAAAATACATACATATTATGTATTTAGTACCTGACAAATAAAATACATATTATGTATTTAGTACCTAACAAATAAAATACATATTATGTATTTAGTACCTTACAAATAAAATACATATTATGTATTTAGTACCTGACAAATAAAATACATATTATGTAGTTAGTACCTAACAAATAAAATACATAATATGTATTATGTATTCAGTACCTAACAAATAAAATACATACATATTATGTATTTAGTACCTGACAAATAAAATACATATTATGTATTCAGTACCTAACAAATAAAATACATACCTATTATGTATTTAGTACCTAACCAATAAAATACGTATTATTTTTTTGGTGCCAAACAAATAAAATACATATTATGTATCTATTACCCAACAAATAAAATACATAATATGTATTATGTATTTAGTACCTAACAAATAAAATACATATTATTTATTTAGTAGGTACCTAACAAATAAAATACATATTTTGTATTTTATTTGTTAGTTATGAGCAAAGAGGAAGTTAGATTAAGTGTGCTGTGAAGTTAATTTCTCTACCTAAATACCTATTCATATTTTGGGGAAACAGAGAACAAGGTTTTCATCAGCAATCAACTCCAACATTTCGAACTTTGGTGCGTAAAACCGAAACTATAGACAGTCATCAAGTTTCCAAAAGTTTTCACACGAAATTATAACGGCGTTTTCTTTATTGTTAGGAACCATAATTTCAATGATACATCCAGATTGAGGAAATCTAAACGGCTAAATACACAGAAATCTATGTAACACAAAAATGTGTGAAAAATCTTTCGACGACAGATACTGTATGACGAAACTGACGTGAAAATTCACGAAGCTTACTACATTTACGAACGTGTTCACTCATTCAACCAAGGAAGACCAAAAATAGGTCATCAACCAAAGCCTGACCAGAATGTGCTGATCAAGTCACGGTCACAAATTCATATTAATAACAATCGAATATTAAAGTCACTATTTATCTGTAGAGCGAAAAAACGCTGCAAATTATTACACAATGGTTTATTATTTTCTGTGCCAAGCAACCATATTTTTGCTTCACAATAAGTTTATTTTTACGAAATACACGCTTCACACTCAATTTGAAGAAATAAAGAGTTGTGGGTGCCTCCATTAGGAAATATGATTACTGGTTGCTGAGGAGGCAAAACTGAGTATGTGCAACTCGAAGAAGCGAACAGCGATCGCATTTTGGTCAGCTAAAATTTGAACGGAGATTAGGCCTCTTTTGCGATTCACACTCGTGTTTCTGATTTATTGTAAGTCCAACCATTAAGTTTTCATAGGGAGCGAACGGTTGGTCTAACAGAACTCAGGGTGGTCTCATTCGATTCTAAAAATTTAATACTATTATAAATTGAAGAAAAAACATTGCCATTATATCAAAAGTTTTTGAGTTTTGAAAATTTCAGCCCTTAGAAGTGAGTGACATCAACCAAAAGCTCCGGGGCACAACTACAACCCAAATGGAGCCCATAATATACTGAATTTCATTAAACGCCGCGTACGGCGTACGGACGACCAAATTTTTATTCGATTTTTGGATTTTACGTACCTTGAAACGTAAACCAACAAATTTTGACGGGGGTTTAAAAAATTAGTTTCATGGTCGATTTCAAAGGTTAATTATTGATAATAATAAACCAAAATTGACGATCAAAAGCTTTGAAACGCAAGCTACAAATGACAATTAATAGCAATGTTTTTGGACGACCCACATTTTTCGACCTGCTGCAAGCTATTTTATCTGTAAGAGAGCGAAATTCCAAAAAAGAAACTGGGAGACCTCCTCTTCCCAGATTTTGAGCGTTTTGAAAACAGTACCGTAGAGTACAAGGTGACCTCCAATGTGAGGGATATTCTTGATGAGCGTGAAAATGTGGAAGCCATGGTTTTTGTTCCAAAGTAACTAGTTTGGCACTGATATTCTAAACATATTTTCAAGTTCTGGCAGAACTTTTCTGCGTGAGGTTTTGAAATTAAAATTGGATATCTCAACTTGAGATTCTCAAGATGCACGTACAATGTACATGTACTTTATATGACAAAGTTTATATAGATTGTTGATATAATAAACCAAACGGATATTGATTGTTATCATGTTCTCAATTTTGGCCGGTGAAGAGCAACAGGATAGGAAGCGGAAGGGACCCAAAGACGAAGCAAGATGTGGGCGGAAGGAGGCGACCTCTCTTTTTCATGTCACTGCAACAGCCGATCTCAATCCATCACCCTCCACAGAGTGGGGTCTTTGGTTTATCAACCATGTAAACCTGCATCTATCGAAAGGAAAAAAGGATCATCCTGTGCTCATCCACCCACGTAGTCTTGTATCCGATTCATGGAGGGATCCCCCAGATGTTTCCTGGAGCTTTCCAGCTGACGTCGGACACCTTGGAAGGTCGCACGTGCCTCTCTTTTGGAAGCTTCCCTCTGGCTCAGTTGACACCTGCTCCTGCAGATCCACATGGATCTTCTGCAGAATTCTGGCCTCCGCTGCCTTCATTGAAAAATTGTTTTGTCGAATCACCTACTTCACGAAGAAAAAAAAAAAAAAAACGTTTTCGATTAACCGGACATCTGCCTTCTTTGTCCCCCTTCAATTCAAAAGGACTCAATACTACCTGCATTTTCTTTACAAACCTCTCTCTTTAGAACGCAAGGCTTAATATCGGTATTCAGACACTGAATGATATGAGATACCAAACAACCGCTTTCAGTGGAATAATTGCAACCTCTTCTGGGAAGAAGAAAATATATAAGAAATGACTGCCAAGATTTGGGTGATTTGAAACTTTCCCATTTTTTGTTGTCAAATTTTGATTTTTGGTTGACTATCTATCCAATTTTGGTTTATTTTGTTCAATAATGTACCTTTGGAATCGACCAAGAAAAAAATGTGTTTAATTCTCCCTCAAAATTTGATGGTTTACGTTTCAAGGTACGTAGAATCCAAAAATCGAATACAAATTTGGTCGTCCGTCCGCCGTACGCGGCACTTATGCCACTTAGCATTGACCGATTTTGATGAAATTTGGTATGTAGGCTCCATTTGGGATCTAGTTGTGCCCAGAAGATTTTGGTTGATGTAGGTCACTTCTAAGGGTTCAAAAATAAATTTTGAAATTTTGAAAACGCCCTAACTCAAAATATTTTGATATAAAGATATTGTTTTTCCTTCAATTTAAGATTCTATAGAATTTTTTGAGACCACCCGGAGCTTTGTAGGACAAACCGTTCGCTCATTACGAGAATTTAAGGTTTGGACGTACGATAAATCAGAAACACGAATGTGAATCGCAAAAGACGCCTAATCTCCGTTCAAATTATAGCTGACCGAAATACGATCGATGTTTTTCTTCATGTTGGATGGTTGGTGGCTTTGCAGACGAGTGATCTATAGAAAAATAATAAATCATTGTGTAATAATTTCCAGCGTTTTGGTTTATTATTTTCAATAATAATTCTTTGGAATCGGAACTTCTTTCGTTTACTGATTTTGATGAAATTTGGGATCTAGTTGTGCCGTGAAGTTTTTGGTTAGTTCTCACTATTAACTGAAGGAAATAGGCCTAATATCCGTTCAAATTTTTTCGTTTCTTCGAATTGAGGGATTCAGATTCTACTGTCACCTTTAGCTATCAAGAACCGAGTTTCGTAATGAAGGCACCTACAGCTCTCAGATAGCGATGGGCCACATAGGTTCGATCTATAAAGTAGAATAACAAACCATTGTGTAATAATTTGCAGCGTTTCGATGACATTTTCATGGAATGAGTAGGTAGATGCCCTGGTTAGAATAATGGTAGCGAGTGCGCATGCGGATACGTGAATCCCTGCTCCGATTTCTCAGTTCATGTAGTCCAAAATCGCATCAATTTGGATGGTTAAGCCTCTAGGACGACTGCCCACAAATTTAGATAGATAGGTAGATTTTGGATCCGTAGGAGCCACAGCGCTCGGGAAATATACCAAACGGACATAAAATTCTTCGATGAACAAATTATTCGATTTTGTTATTTGCTAACATTTTTAGGGAATTTTGTCTATTAGTTTCTAGATGAGCCCATAGAATTTACATCTTAAATTTACATTTACATCTTACAGACTTTTGGTTCATTATTTTCAATATTGAAACTTTGAAATCGAGCAAGAAAAACGCTGCAAATTATTACACAAATGTTTATTATTTTTTATTTTTCTATATAGATCACTCGTCTGCAAAGCCACCAACCATCCAGCATGAAGAAAAACATCGATCGAAATCAAAATTTCAAAATTCATTTTGGAACCCTTAGAAGTGACCTACATCAACCAAAAGCTTCGGGGCACAACTAGACCCCAAATGGAGCCTACATAACAAATTTCATCAAAATCGGTCAATGCTAAGTGGCAAAAGTGCCGCGTACGGCGGACGGACGGCCAAATTTTTATTCGATTTTTGGATTCTACGTACCTTGAAACGTAAACCATCAAATTTTGAGGGGGTGTTAAAATTTTTTTTTTCTTGGTCGATTCCAAAGGTTCATTATTGAAAATAATAAACCAAAATCAGTCTCTTGAAACTACAACCACTATTGATTCCCATCGTTAAAGAATGAACAAAAGTAATACTCTCCCAATTATAGTTTTCAGGATGAGAAACAATCGAAAAACCTTCCTAGCAGACGGGAATCTAGAATTTTGAAAACCTTTCAAACCTACTCTGAATAGTTTACTGGGTTATTGGGCCACTAGAAAGCTCTAGAGAGGAAATGTAGCTCTGATTGATAATTAATTAGTATAGATAGTTTCTTCGTTATTTTGAAGTTTATAATCAATTATGAACAATTGATGGCATATCACATAACTTTTGAGGTTCTCAGGTTTTTTGTTTTCGTTCGCACCGCTGAGGTTGGGAAGACAAACGGAAATGAGAGCTGATGAGAAATATTGGAGGGAAGTAATTAACAAAATCGTCATGGAGACCTAGTTATCGTCGAACGGAGGTTTTCCAATCACTGGTTCTGTTCTAAAAGACATCGAGAGAAGCTACCCAGTGTTTTTTGTCCCCGCTTAAACGGTTAAAAAAACCAGGAACGGCGTGAATCACATTGCTGATAACTTAGTTTCACTTCACCACAATACCAAGTTACAACATTACATAATTACTCAAATACCTACATAACTCAAAGTTTGGTGAGATATTCATCATGAAATACAGAGTGTCCCGAAACCAATCAGTAATACTTCAAGAATCAGTTCCACAACTAATTTGCAACAACTTTCCCCTTCTAGCACTGTTTTTTACTCCGCTTGAAAAAATTAAGGTAGGTAAGACTTCACTTTAAAATTGTGAAAAACACTAAATTTTAGCTGAAGTATCATGTTTTCTTTTTGCATTTAAACACTATGTTTTCTCTCATTTCAAAGTAAACCCAACAAATGGATTACCGTTGGAGAGCTGATGAACTGAAGCATATTATTTAGGGCATTTGAGAGCCTCTAAAAAACATGTTTTAATGTGTATATATTTTTTTAAATGTTTGAAAAAACAGAAATTGCCAAATTTTTAAGCTTGAGATTGAAGGACTGTACTAGTGTACAGTTTTTCTGAACTGGTCACAGGGTCATCAGTTGGAAAATTTAACGCTCTATCCAAAGGAGTAATCATATTTGAATTTGCATGGAATATAGGGGAGTTGTGAACATTTTGGTGTCGGAAGGTCGAGAAGAAGAAAATAGCTAAGTGAAAAAGTGGCATTTTGAGCGAGGTAAAAAGAAAAATGTGTAAGGAGGGAGAAGTCGTAGCAAATTAGTTGTACATCTATTAATTCCTGTATTGCTCAATTAAATATTGCTGATAGGTTTCAAGACACCCTGCATATCTCACGACATCCTTTGGGAGCATTCTCCTTTCCTTTAGGGCAGTCAAATTTCAAAAGAAAAATTCCAGAAAATGTGATAATTAGCGAATCATTAATTTTTGTTTTTGTTGAGAATAGCTTTCTTCCATATTATTTGAAGACGTAAAACCGAATTTCAATTTATACCGTACCATGACGGTGATTTTAGGAGTGATTGATATAAAAAAAAACTTAAGTTTATTATTAACAGCAGGTACCTTTATTAATTTCCCAATGTGAGACATGATTTTCACGATCATGTTGATGGTTTTCTGAGTCGACTTAATCGCGGTTAAGAAGTCGTTTTCGATTCCTTAGATGAATTTTTACTTTTTCACACAATTCATGGCTCCTGGTGATCGAAGCATCATGAAAACATTGTGTCCCTGCCACTAATTACCTTCCAAATTTGAGAAAATAAGGCTTTAAGATCTTGATAAATTGATGTTCAAGTAACATCACGTGTTTAGACGAACGCACACGTGACTGAAGGAATTGGATCAAACTCGTAAAATCTCTAGAAATTTCATCAAAATCGGATCATGGTTCAGGTACGTAAGCTGAGAGGAAGCAAAATGTCATTCAGAATAATGAAGGACGTTCTATTTCCCTCTGTAACGGAGTCATGATGGGCTTGGGAACGTTATGGGATTTAGTCCTAAATAGGCATTTTAATTAGCACAAAACGAGCGTAGCGCACCTTGAAACTATCATTGGTGGTAAGAGATGGCCATTATAAGAGGTAGCCGTTGTCATTACATAAACTTAACTGCCTTCCTTCCCTCTGCCAAGGTAATGAACTCACCGACTTTCGCTTTGTTTCCATTCAACAATATGACGCAACCCGATTTAACGGACCATTAAATTGGACTGACCTTGAGATGAGGTTAGAGCTATGGAAATAATATCTTCACAGATTGTTCTCCAGAATTGAGCTGGACTACTTATAGCCAACGCGTATTACAGTAACTTTTGGTTATACTGAGCAGATTCTCATGCAATTTCATATTTTCTTCCGAGTCTACCACGGTAGAGGGAGCATCGTTCTCACTCAATGTTAGCACTAATTAGGGTTAAACTTCCTTTTGTAATATTTATGTAGTTAGGGTCCTTCCAGATAAAGTAAATTTAGATTTTCAGCCCTAAAAAATTCCCGTTCCTCCCCTAAAAAGCTGGAAACCCCATAATATTTTGAATTATTTCGGTTTATGGCCAAAAACACGCTGAAAACCGTCTGACGAAAAACTTTCCCGATACTTTTTTTGAAATATAGACTAAATTTGCAACATTTTGAGAGCTTTTAGTGCTCTGTAGCTTGAGTAGTTACAGATACAGCTCCCCAAAGTTGGATGATTTTCCCAATAATGTAAAAATTTTGGCGTAGGTATTTTTTTTTTTTTTTTTTTTTTTTTTTTCATTTCGGGCAAAACATTTGCCAAAGCACCATTTGCCAGGCATTATTTATTGAAATTGTCTGATTTGTTGAAATCACTACTTTCTTTGGTCTGTTTTGGATTTCGATAGCCGGTGAGAGAAAAACTTCCTCAGAACGTTTGCTTTCTACTCAAGACGTACTGTTCAACAACAAAATTTCCAGTTGAACATTTGGAGGGGAAAAATTGCGTTTGAATGCAAAAAAAAAAAAAGTGTTTTCCCCGCAAAATCGACTGAAGTACTTTGTGATTTCCCTCGTTTGGGAATCATGACTTCCGCTACTACATGATACAATCTAAGCGATCTAATCAAACAATTAAATTAGCAGTAGCTTACTTATTTTATTATTATTATTATTTGTTATTATTCTGGTGTGTCGGAATTTATAAGATGGATCGAGGTCTGGTGCTTCGGTCTTATATACTGATAAATTAATGAAAGAAAATAGCCAAAGTAGCTCAAATTCCACGTGTACGAATGGTTGATCTGACGGTATCTTTCACATCAGACACCCAAGCAGTCACATGAGACACCTTTTAACATGGAACACATTTTAGCCGTCAGCTAACTGGCCAAAAAGGTCCCAAATTGGCCACAAAATTGTGTTACGAAAATATCTAATGCATTTTAGATATGATGCTAGGGATAATATAACGTTTGTATTATCCAACCCAATAAAATCGTTTACCACTCATTGAAAAACTATTGATTTATCTAACAATGTATTCTAACTTACGTTGCCAATTTTTCGACCCTTACCCTGCCAAATGCGCCTTGTTACACGTCAACAAATAATTATTGACAAAGTATTACATAATAATTTTATATAAGTGTTTTTTTAATGCATTTTATTTATAGAATTAACTATTTCTATACCTATACCTACCTTCGACTAAAGGTTCTGCACTAAATTTTGCTAAAACATGTTCGAAGTTTTTACAAATAGATAGATAGTAGATAAATAAAATAAATAAATAGGTAGATAGCATCCGGGGGTCCAGGGGGCAAGCCCCCCTGGACAGGCGCAAAGAGCCGAGTTTTCTATATGCGTTGATAAAAAATGTTATTTTATGCGTTGTAACATTGAATAAATAATTCAGAGCGTTTATGAAAATACTGAAATCATTAATTCTTTTGAATGCCTTAAAGGTGTTCTCTTGAATATTAGATTGCATTCTCACTATCGAAGATTGGAAAGCTTTCGTGCAGCAGAAAGATGGTTGCTACAAAATCATGATTCTAACCGGTATTTTGTGTTAAAGAGCTCTTCAATCAACTTTGGTTTCGTCTCAGTGTGATCAATCCTTTTCGCAGACATGCATTTTCTATGGTGGAATTCTTAAACGAAAAGCAACAAAAAATGTCTGCCAATCTAATTGGATACAGAAAGCATAGCTTTCTCACATAGAATGGTAGAAAAGTCAATCCATCAGACGACATTTATGAGATGAGTTAAGGATCCGTTTGTGGAGTTTCCTTTACCAGCGTGATTTTCAGCTGAGTCAACTCGATAAAGTGATGACTGTGATTAAACTTTTGTAAGAGTCAGGTCGAGACGAACTCCGAGGGTTCACGATTTCTTTTCAGTGCGAAATCCGAGAGAAGTAAAAAGTGTGCTCCTTTGATGTCAGCAAGACTGCTAACGACGTTGGCGACTAAAAGAGGGTCGTCTGAGTTGTAAAATGTGGGAAAATGCGGTTTCAACTAAAAAGTAAACCGAATAGCACGAGGAATTCCCGGCGTTGTAGTTCTGAATGCCTATACTTACAGCTTCTTCGGAATTGTGTGCAGTCAATTGATCGTGACTTGAAGAAGAAAGCATGATCCAGACAAACCTACAGAAATATAATCGTCCCTCTAGAAATACCTGTCGATCAGGGTTATTAAACTCTATCGCTGCACTGAACTCCAGATTTTTGGATTCTTGGAGACAAATAACATTCACTTTAAAAAACGTGAAGCAAATTTTCGTTCGAAGAATTTTTACTTCATCACTAATGAAGTTAGTTCAGCAAGTCAAAAGGATCTGGGATCTCTAAAAATGGAAATTTTCATCCGCATTTTGGGTTTTTGACATGGATATGTCTTCTGGCTGCGAGTCAAGGAATTTTTCGCGACACTTTTTTTGGTTTATTATTTTCAATAATGAACCTTTGGAATCGACCAAGAAAATTTTTTTTTTAACACCCCTTCAAAATTTGATGGTTTTTGTTTCAAGGTACGTAGAATCCAAAAATTGAATAAAAATTTGGCCGTCCGTCCGCCGTACGCGGCACTTTTGCCACTTAGAATTGACCGATTTTGATGAAATTTAGTATGTAGGCTCCATTTGAGGTCTAGTTGTGCCCCGAAGATTTTGGTGAATGTAGGTCACTTCTAAGGGTTCAAAAATCAATTTTGAAATTTTGAAAACGCCCTAACTCAAAAAATTTTGATATAAAGGTATTGTTTTTCCTTCAATTTAAGATTCTATGGAATTTTTAGAATTTTTTGAGACCACCCAGAGCTCTGTAGGACAAACCGTTCGCTCACTACCAGTATTTAAGGTTTTGGACGTACGATAAATCAGAAACACGAGTGTGAATCGCAAAACAGGCCTAATCTCCGTTCAAATTATAGCTGACCGGAATATGATCGATGTTTTTCTTCATGATGGATGGTTGGTGGCTTTGCAGACGAGTGATCTATAGAAAAATATTTAACCATTGTGTAATAATTTGCAGCGTTTTTGCCATAAAAAATGCAACGCTGATACCAGTAAACGGATAGCTACATATCGGTAGCTATGAAGCAAGATTCACTAGAATACTGCAATATTTATTATTACGTGCGTTCGGAGAGTTTTTTTTTCGAAAAAAATTCTGTTTATTCATAGAAAAAGTAAAACGGTAGGTACATTTGTGGACATATCCATGATCTACTGTTTTTCCCTCTAAGGGAGAAATTGATATTAATTTACTGAATTAAATAACTTTTTGAAGGTTTCTTATCAAATTTTATTTTGTAATTACTCGTCTTTCGGTCTGACGGTTACTTCTCTATTATGTACAATTAATGATGTCCACACCAACTACTTCTGAACGAATTTGTTAATCTATCTGTATAAACTATACTGCCCACCCAACTTGGCTGATTTTTTTTTCTTTTAACTTGAACATGGTGTTGAGTAGTCATTCACAGTCTAGAACTTCTAGGCCAATCCTATTAGACATGAAAATAGTCAAAGTTAGCAGTAATTTGGGTAAACTTCCTCTTTTAGTATGTTGTTAGGGTCCACCCAGATAGTGTAAATAGATTTGCAACCCTCAAAAATTCCCGCTTCACCCCTAAACAGCCGGAAAACCTATAAATGTTTGAACTTTTTTCAGTTTTTGGCCATAGTTCCGGAGATTCAACATTGCTAAGTTAGATATGTTTTCTATTCATATTATATATGTCCCTAGTATATTATCTGTTATTTACTTGAATTACTTTAATGAACTTGTCGTCAAGGGAAAAAAATATTGCCCTTTGGCAAATATTTGCCAATATTGCAATTGGCATAAAACCTCGAGTCCTACTTTTAAAAATGCTGCAACTTATTACACAAAGGTTTATTATTTTCTGCATAGATCACTCGCCTGCAAAGAACACAGCTTTGCCATTGCCAGTACCTACCAACCGTATTTTCGCTTCATAATCAAGTTTATTTTACAGAAATAAACGTCTCACACTCAATTACAAGAAATAAATAGTTGTGGGTGCCTTCATTTGGAAATTTGATTACTGATTATCAAGGACGCAAAACCTAAAGCTTTGGGGCACAACTAGACCCCAAATGGAGCCCATAAACCAAATTTTATCAAAATCGGTCCATGGTAACTAAGGAAAGTGCATCGTACGTGCATCGGCGTATCGGTGGCAAAACTTTTATCCGATTTTTGGATTCTACGAGTACATACCTTGAAACGTAAACCAAGAAACGTAAAGTTTTGAGAGGCGTTAAACATTTTTTGAAAATAATGTACCAAAATTGGTTTGACATTAGGGAGACAGGATATTCAACGCTCTTTCCAACGGTGTAATCAGAATTTTGATTTTTTCAAAAATTGTGAGAGTTAGGTATGACCGTTTTGGTGCTGCAAGGTCAAAATCACAAAAAAACCGAAAAGAAAAATAAATCAAAGTAAAAACAAGTGGCACTGTAGAAGGAGTAAAAAAAGTTCTTGGAGGGATAGGTTATTGAAAGTTGTAGATTAGAAGTTTAGTGAATAGATCCACCCTGTATATTTATGTACAGCTAATGGAATTAAGATGGAAAAACATCTCGAAAGTCAATAATTTGCTTGAAAAACGTACTCAAGTTACAAGATATAGTTGTTAACCGCGAATAATGTTGGGGGAGACTTAAAACCGCGGACGCCCTTGGGATGAAATAAAATGATGTGATCGGAGAACCGGAGAGATCAACCGCCCACCTTTGAGCGGATTTCGACAAGGTTATGAAATAAAGGAGTTACTTGCGGATAAGTCAGGGACAGAAGCTCTTCATGTTGCCATCAAACCGCCACAATCAAGTAATCAATGAACCTCAACGGAGTCTCGCCATCTTGAGATGTTTATGCCATTTGAAAAAGAGTCTGAGTGGCCCTTAGATCTCTCGACCCGTAACACGATTGTATAGATGATATAATTTCATGGGGAATCATCAATGTCAATCCCCAAGTACCATTTAACTAGGATGGAAACATTATACGATATGCTTGTTACAAGGACATCACTTTTCCTCGCAGGATCGATGCTGGTGCCACGAAATCCCATCTCCCAACCCTGATAATTTCATCGACATCGGACAGTAAATTCCTGTAGTTATGCAAATCGTCAGATACAGGCACGGAATCAGCATTGTTCAGGAAGTTTACGTGAAATGCAAGGAGAAATTTCGGTTTTTAAAGTTTTTCTCACTGTCCTAAAAGTGTCAACAAAATGCTTCTGTTACCTAGGTAGACTCGGAAGCAATATTCGAATGTTCGTTCAATATTTTTATTTTCAATAATAAAGGTTTCGTAACAGTGGGAGTGTATCCATCCTGCGCTGTTCATGTTGTTTGTGTTATGAATGAAGAATGATCTTGTTGATAAGGATGAATAAGACCCTGTTTGTCGAAGCTGGTTGGACGAGACTTCCCTTCTACGGAAAGTGGGACTGGACAACTGGGTGAACCAGAGCAACCTGTGTGTGCCTCCCTCCACAATAAGTACCTACTTCACAACTGTCGTACCAGTGACTTTCCAAAACGGGTTTTCAGCGATAAACAAGAGTGACGGTGACAATCGTCAAGCCAGAATATCTACGTTAATCTCACGAAATCTACACTTTGGTTTATTAGGACGTCCCACAGTAAGACTTGGGCGTCCTTATGCGATCGATCTGGGGTAAAGTTGGACAACACTCAACAGAAAAAAAAAATAACCACACAGTAATCCGTTTTAGACCATTCTGAATCCAAATCCGCGAAAAAAACCATAGGTGTATGTCTGTGTGTGTGTGTGTGTGTATGTGTGTGTGTGTGTGTGTGTGTGTGTAACAAAATCTTGTGTACTCTGCACAGGCCTTAGTTCTCAACCGATTTTCCTGGTTCTTTTTTTGTTCGTCGCGGAAAACTATCTAGTTGTGCACTACGTCGCCGGAATTTCGAATTTTGCCTTTTAAGGGGAGGAAAGGGGGGGTTAATGCTCGAAAAACGTGCGTTTTTGGGCATAATCTTGTGTACTCTGCCCAGGCCTTAGTTCTCAAACGATTTTAGTGGTTCTTTTTTCGTTTGACGCGGAATACTATCTAGTTGTGCACTACGGCGCCGGAATTTTGGATTTTACTTTTTAAGAGGGGGAAAGGGGGGGTTAATCCTTAAAAAACGTGCGTTTGCGTGCATAATCTTGTAAACTCTGCCCAGGCCTCAATTTCCAACCGATTTGCGTGTTTCTTTTTTTGTTTGACTCAAATAACTTCTGAGTTGTACATGATTTTACCAGAGTACCAAAATTTTCAAGGGGAGGGGGTGAGTGGGGGTATGATATTCACAAAATATCCGATTTTTCAATATTTCGGTTCCTTTACTGCTTACTAATTGTACCCAAGCTTTGAAATTGAGGAAAAATTCTCATTATACCTCCGGATTTTCATGAATTATTCTCTGTACCACCATGGAACTAATAGTGGTGCCACCATGGTGCCAGGACATGGTGCCATGATGCCATAAACCGCTTATTTCCTGTTTTTTTGTGTGGTTCACCTTGAATACGGATGTGAACTTCGACGGACTGCCTACTAAAACTAACAGATGAAAGTTCAATGTTACGACGTATTTCCGCTTTGGTGCCAGACCGGCACCATTGTTGGCGTTGGGGTGGTGGGGGGGGGGGTGAACTCGAATTCGCATGTTGGGTATCGTAGATCATGGATTTTAAAATGCTCTTCAGATTCGAGGCTCCCATGCCGCTAGAAATGTTAAGGTGGATAATGGTGGGGGGGGGGGGTTAGTATTTCTTCCCTAAAGTAATAAATAAATTACATCGAGTGAAACAGTTTTATCACTTAACAACTGGTTAAACTGATCCAATGCTTATCCAATGGGACGTCCCCTGGAATTCATGCATTACTAAACAATATGTTTATTTTCAATAATGAACCATTGGAATCGACCAAGACATTTTTTTAACCCCCACCCCTCAAAATTTGTTGGTCCTTTCCTTAGTTCCCATGGACCGATTTTGATGAAATTTGGTGTATGGGCTCCATTTGGGGTTTAGTAGCTCCGCGAAGCTTTTTGCTGATGTCAGTCACTTCTAAGGGCTGAAAAATAAGGATTGAAATGTTAAAAACGCCCTAGCTCAAAAAATTTTGATTTTAAGGTTCAATTTAAAATAGTATTGAATTTTTAGAATCGAATGAGACTACCCAGAGCTCTGTAGGACCAGCCGTTCGTTACCTATGAGAACTTAGGGCTGGACTTCCGATAAATCAGAAACACGAGTGTGAATCGCAAAAGAGGCTCAATCTTCGTTGAAATGTTATCTGACCAAAATGCGATCGTTGTTTGTTTCTTCGAGTTGAACTCAGTTTTGCGTCCTTAGCAAACAGTAAACAAATGTCCTAATCAAGGCACCCACAACTCTTTATTTCTTCGAACTGACTGTGAAGCGTTTATTTCTTCCAAATAAACTTGATTGTGAAGTAGGTATGTAGTAGGTAGGTAGTGACACTGGAAATCCGTGTTCTTTGCAGACGAGTGATCTGATAAAAATAATAAACCGTTGTGTAATAATTTTCAGGGTTTCTTCAAAATGTTCAGCTTAATTTTCTTAAATAATTCTAGGAGTAAACATCGATTGCCACTCCTCTTTGCAGTCGTTTTTCAAAATTCTGACAAATTATGTTGACCCTACGACGGGATGGGGTTACCTGATGCAGCCATAACATCCTTCCTATGACGAAGAATGGACGCAGACTCACCGCTTGACCCAGAAATGACTCATAAAACCCGGTGGGTCCAACCTTCAAGATCCAGTCAACAACTTTCTCCATAGAAAATGAAACATCGTAGGAGGAGCTCCAACCTAAATAATCACCTTCGCTTAGCTAACTGAATTTAAGGTAAGCTTAACTAAAATATTCATATTCATAGCTGAGTTACTTGTATCAATTACTGAATTCATAAGCTTTGTCATTGCTGACGTTTACAGTGTACCGGACTGCGGTGATAAGATGAGGACCGTCTAGCGGGGACGCGCGTTCGAGTCTGGTCGTCGCAGAAAGTTTTCTGTCTATTAGACGATCGGCAATCTCTCGTTCCAACCCAGGGCGGTGATGTTTGGGAAGCCATGAGCGAAATCATCAGAACAAATTCTGATCTCCCCTTAGGGAGACAGCTGATGACGTCCGCGACGCCAAGAATGGCAGTCGGACGAAAATTCAACCTGAAATGGTTGGTTACTTTACTTTACTTTTACTTTACTAAAATATTCAGAAACGGAATGATCAAAGCGCACATCAAATACTATGAATAGTTCTTGAAAATATAATTTTTTTAAACAAATAAAGAGACTTGCATGAATGCAATTTTGCATGCAACGATTTTGCTCAAATTTGGAGGTTAGTTAGGGACTAACTTCTAAGAGACACCCTATAAGTTTCAATAAAATTGGTCAAGCAATAGCCGCTGCGCATGCGCGAACTTTAAATTTATTGTTACAACCAAAACTCCGCAACTATTCAACCAATTTCGATGAAATTTTCAGGGATTGTGTGGTTTAGGTCCTAGACGATGGACCGCTAAATAAAATTCTACGTTGAAAATACAAAATATTATAAACTATAATACCTTATAAAAATTATAAAAATATTATAAACATTAATACCTGCAACCCTATCCTGCATATTATCGCCAATATTTTGGTATTCAGTAACTCTTTGAATCATAATTTTTTCGCCAACTGATTCTATACGTCCATGTTACAATGAGTGAGGAAGCTATACTGCCCACCCAACTTGGCAGACGTTTTTTTCTCCAGAAATAAATAGCAAATCTAGCTAGTTTGGGTGTTTTAATCGAGGAGTTGAGATGTTTTTCCTAAAAAGCATGGAGTTGAGACGTTTTTGCTTAAAATTAGGCAATTTTCAAATTACACCCCTAACGATTTCAACCCCTTCCTGGGTGAATTTCGAAATTTTGACTCGTTCATCGGAAATGTGGGGGGGGGGGGATTAGAGGGGATATACGTAAAAACCCCACTTTCGACCATTTTCGAGTTGAGTCGTTCTTCCTTCACACGGCAGAACTCATCCTTTGAGCCCTGAAGATGAAAATATGTTTTTCGAAAATTTGGTGAAAGAGAAGACGTTTTCTGTTGGAGAGAAGTTTCCTAATCCCAATTAAGTCGACATAGCTTATATTTCTGGTCGATTGCCATAAACTGTAGCCATGTCTCGGGAAATATCACGATGGTATGGAAATATCACAAAAATCGGAGTAGAACAAGTATGTTATGAGTCATGGCAGCTCTTGAACAAAAAAGTCAGGAGAAATCGTCAGTTTTGCAATGAAATTTTACATGACGAAGTTTGGCTTTCACTCGAAAAATTAAGACGAAGTGAGAACCCCCAAAAGTAGGTAACACTATGCGCAACAAATGATTGTAAATTAATTCATACATTCATGAATCATACGCCTAGGAGGTGTGTCTCCGTCACTCCTACCTATGTCAGCGGCAAAAGGTCACATACAGGAGTTCGCATGATGCCACAGTGTTCAATTCTATAATCTGAAAGGTCTTGCGGAACAACCCTCGTAATTACCTGTACTTCAGAGGCCTTTTTGGCCGACTTAAAAACGGCTCGAAGGAGAAGAAATTCGGTGTGTCGTGTGGCAAGGTCGTCGGAACTGCCAAGTACCCAACCAAGTTCGAGGAAAGCCGAACAATTTGATCATGAGAGTTTACTAATAGGGAGTAGCACATAGCTTTCACGTTATCCGTAACATCGTTGGGTGAATTATTTGATCGTGATGGGTTCGTCAGATCGATCAAGTTTCTATCCAACCAAATTTTGGGATATCGAACAGTTTGGTAATGAGAGGGTAGTGTACCAAGTCTGTGTGGCACAAAGTCAAAACGCTGCAAATTATTACACAATGGTTTATTATTTTTCTATATAGATCACTCGTCTGCAAAGCCACCAACCATCCAACATGAAGAAAAACATCGATCGTATTTCGGTCAGCTATCATTTGAACGGAGATTATCCTCTTTAGCGATTCACACTCGTGTTTCTGATTTTTCGAACGTCCAAACTTTAAATTCTCGTAGTGAGCGAACGGTTTGTCTTACAGAGCTCCGCGTGGTCTCAAAAAATTCTAAAAATTCTATAGAATCTTAAATTGATGGAAAAACAATACCTTTTTATCTAAATTTTTTTAGTTAGGGCTTTTCAAAATTTTAAAATTCATTTTTGAACCCTTAGAAGTGACCTACATTAACCAAAATCTTCGGGGCACAACTAGACTTCAAATGGAGCCCATATACCAAATTTCATCCAAATCGGTCAATGCTAAGTGGGGAAAGTGCCGCGTACGGCGGACGGACGGCCAAATTTTATTCGATTTTTGGATTCTACGTACCTTGAAACGTAAACCATCAAATTGTGAGGGGGTGTTAAATTTTTTTTTCTTGGTCGATTCCAAAGGTTCATTATTGAAAATAATAAACCAAAAGGTTTTCTGATGTAATTTTTCAACATTGTAAACAACAAAATAATGCTATTTGTGAATTTAAGAGTTGCTATTTTTTCTCAATTAATATTCATTGCACCAAGTAATTCAACTTATTAGGCACATTTCTATGACAATGATTTTGTGTGGTACGTAGCACTCAGCACTCCATACTTCTTTTAGGGGTAAATCACTAATGTGAAGGACGTTCAAGGGGGGTTCAAGTATGTTTCCTTGCGTATGCCTCCAGCTTGGAAAAGTTTTGCTTCCGAGATGCGTCATCTTGTTAGGAAGTAATGATTTGATAAGTAAGAGTAGAGCACATCACCATATTTTGCTGGCATTCGTCTGAGCTCATGATTATGTCTTTCGTCCCAGACTTTATCAAACGCCTGGGTAATGTCGAGGAAGAGAGTTGCTAAATGGAATGTTGTTCGGAAAGTCTTTTCCAGGCTTGACTGCTCCATTTCAGTTGATTCGGGGCAAAAATACGGTGCGGTAGCTGTTTTCCACTCAAGAACACAGTCATTCGAAATTTCTTTTCTTCTTTTACTTCTTGTCACCCATCGCTTGTTGAGGTGCATTAGGACCAAGTACCCCTCTAATCCCACGGAGTGGCTTTGCAACCGTTGTCTCGGGCTATTACCTCCTACACGACTCTCCAGCTTTCTTGAGGATTTTCACTCTTCATCCAAAAAACCTTTCCCATCCCACTAACCGACTGATTGATGTTCAAACTCTCTATTGAGGTGTTTACCCCTTTGAGACGTTTAACTGGCGGGTAATTGTTTGTTAGGGTAAAAAAGAAAAAAATCCAAGAGACTCCACGAGTCCAAAAATAGACGAGGCGCCCGTCGGCTCTTTCGTTTTCAGACTATTTGTTTCCTAGTTTGGGTTACGTCTTGGTGTATTAATCAAGAGTTGGAAGGAAGCCGGTGATTTTAACCTTAGAACTTGGACTGTTACTTACACGTACACGGATTTACGTACCTTGAATGATTTAACTATTTCAACAGCTGTCTTAGTTCGGTAAAGCTATAGCGGCTATGCTATTTCAAACAGCCAAGATTTCAGTATTCATCACCACTAAAAAGTATTACCTTTTCTTAATGATTGCCTACTGACTTCTTTAATACTTTCTTCGCATCATCATTGTCCCCTTCCCCTTCCTATTATAATCCGAGTAAATAGATCGTGGTTTTCATGTTAGGAAAAAAAGTTTCGTTCAACTTCCTGGTATATCCAACTGGAAGACATTTGTTTCCCTTCACTTGTTGGTACAATGTGAGGCCGCACAACGCAATCTCGTCTGGCTTGATTGATCTGAGTGGGTGTCATATTGACATCATATGAGCTTTGAGCGTCTTCCGCCCTCATTTTTTCCTGGTCGACTACCGCTTCCTCTTTGCCACCCAAGTTGTCCTATTGAATGCTCATCTACCGTGGGAGTCTAACAAATCTTTTAAAACTCGGAAGTATCTTTTAATCATCTAACCTAAATATCACAAAGTTGTAGTACCTAAAAAATGCCATTTTAAACTGGTGCACGAGGTCGACAAAATTTTTGTCCACTAAAACCAGCACTTTCCTCTCGCATCCTGTATTTCCTGGCTTCCTCAATAATTTGGATTCTGCGTCCGTTTCCTGTCACAAATAAAACTAGCTATCGAGATCATTTTCTCACTTTACACGATTAGGGGGTGATTGGTTCGAGCTGTAGAAACAAAAAAATTAACAAGACAGAGAGAGAAAGAGAGAGAGAGAAAATTTGTTAAACTATTACAAATGGGCGATTCGGATGTTTTATACAATTTGTTTGGGGATCTAGGGGCGTCTGAAGCTGGAAGGGAGCGAAAACGAGTGTCGCAATAGCACAAGTTATGACATCACGCAACATCTTCAAACTCATTTTAAGATCAATATAAACGGAATTTTGAAATGAAAACTGCTTAGAAGGGATTCTATATCCGAATTCAATAAAAAATGTATAACTCCGACACACCGGAATTTCTAATTATGTTAAAAAGTTTGTCAATTTATTAAACTGCCAACATGAAGGGAATAAGTCGTTTTATCAATTGAGGAGCTTGATTCCAAAAGGTACTACATCCATTTTGGTCAAACGTGAGAAAAATGCGAAAAACCATAGCGACCTAAAAAACGTACTATAAATCAATGGAGTTAATAAAAATAATACATTTCTAAATTATAATAAATATTTTTGCAGTATGATTCTGGAGTATGATTGCAGAGTGAACATAGGTAGGTTGTTTTGTTTTCTTTCTATTTTTTAATGTTTGTCTGTGTGTTAGTGTGTGTATTGTTCAGTCCTTGGTTGTCCTTGGTATTCTTATTAGATTTTTGATGACGAAGAATAGGTTTAATCTTGGTAGCTTATATTTTTTTTATGGTTTTAATAAAACATAATTATTAAGTAACAACATTTTTTTGACATAAATTTTTTTTTGACTGGTTGGTTATATTAACCGTGATTGTTCATGCTAGAGGTTAATTTTGTAGTCTTCAATTAATTGTTTTTTCTTGTAGGCTTGAGAAAGGGGCCATAGTTTGCCCCGAAAGCGCTAGCGAAATAAATGTTGAAAAAAGTATATTGACGTCCTCTGCTTCCTTCTCCACAACAACCAAGAAAATAAATATTTTTGGAAAAAAGGTAAATTATTTCAAAGTTTAAAATAGTTTTGAACGAGATTTGAAATATCAGATTTATGGATAAAATAGTACTTTTTGAAACAAAAAGTGGCGTTTAGTATTTTTTGGAATCAAACTTAGAGGATAAAGTACTTTATGAAATCAAACGAAGTGGATAAAGTACTTTTTCGAATCAGAAGAAGAGGATAAAGTACTTTTTTAAACAACACGGATAAGCGACCGCCATTGTTGGATTTTTTGTTGGATTGGATTTTGTACCTTTTGAAATTAAACGGAATATTCACCCACGTTTTTCAAGGGAATAGATCGCATTTTTGGGAAGAACTACCCCCCTAAAACCCAGGGAAATTGTTAACTCAATTTCGATAAAAATGTTCTTTTGTACCTTTTGGAATCAAACTCCTCAATTTCGCCTACATGGAATGATTAAAAGTTTCCTGTTGAATTCAGAAATCAACGTTTATCACGTTTTTTCATTCACTCCCATCTAACCAATATATTATCAGTCGATCTCATTTTTCGCCTTCAAATCTATCAACTCTTCGACTGAGAGACCCTGAGACCACGATTATACGAGTAATATCTATGAACTGATCAGAATAGGGGTGAGAGGAACGATTCATGACCGCGGAGAGTGCGGTTTATTTCGCCCCAAAAAACGAAAGTGAAAGAAGCTACTTCAATTCCGTGATGAGAAATCCAAGTAGGACCTACCTAGATTAGACCTTCTCCAAGGGTCGCGAGCTCCGTTAATAGCAGTTCTTGCCTCGGACTACATTTGCGCTTCCTAGTTTTCACCTTTGTTTCAAACGACTTCTGCCCATATAAAATACCCAAGAACGCTTGGTGGTTTCATTTCTCTTTTGTGCCCAAAGATGGAGACAGATGCGGTCTCTTGGTCGATATCTGGATCGCTACGTCCAGCTTCTGGGTAGGTTGGCCTTCTCCTGTGGCTGTAATGCCTTTTCCTCTTGATAGAAATGGATTTATCTGTAGTTCCCCTCAAAAGATGTGGCAACAGAAACCGATGGATGGTGTTAGAAACAAGGAAACGCAATCAAGCTACGAGTAGAATAAAAAACGATACAAATTATTACATAAAGAGTTATTATTTTTCTGAATAGATAACTTTGATTACTAGAAATTTAATTACTGGTTGCTAAGGACGCAAAACTGAGTACAACTCAAAGAAACGAACAACGATCTCAATTTGATCTGCTAAAATCCTAACGAAAATTATACCTTTTTTTTATTATACCGTGTTTCTGATTAATCATGAGTCCAATCCTTAAGTTCTCATATGGAGCGAAAGGTTGGTCCTACAGAGCTCTGGTCTCATTCGATTCTAATAATGCAATACTATTTTCAATTGACGAGAAAACAATACTTTTACATCAAAAGTTTTTGAGCTAGGGCGTTTTCAAAATTTCAGCCCTTATTTTTCAACCCTTAAAAGTGACTGACATCAACCAATAGCTTCGGGGCATAACTAAACCTCACGGCGGAGCCGATAAAAGGCGCTGTAAAAATTGTAAACTAATAGTACCCAAATAATACACCCTTTTTTGCCCTTGTAATTCAAATTTTACTCCCTAGAGATAGATTTTAACGAGTTTATTAGCATTCAACTCTTTCTTGCAAAAGATAATTTGAATATAGTAAATAGATACAACACAAGATCCACTTGCATGATGTATTCTGAGCCGATACGTTTACTTTCGTTCAAAAAATAAACTACCTTTGTTTTCTTCCACAGCTTCACTCACAATTACCAAGTATAAACGAAGGCTCTTAGTTTTCAATGAAAATGAGGGAGTTAAATGCAACCATAACGTGCCTACGTCTACACATAAAGGAAGATTCCCACAACAAACACCTCCTTCACTTTCCTCAATTATCAAGGTAATACTTTCACAGAAGGTATTTTCCGAGATTTTTTTTTTATATCGCCTCGTTTTCGTAACAAAATAATAAGAAGAGAGGAAAGTATGTGAATCAGAGCATCAATTATAATTCTCTTTTCCTTGGAACATATTATGGGGGAGCATTAGTAGAATCATTCTCGGCTAGATCCCAACTCCCTATAATAGATTGGACTCCAGCTCACCGTTATACGCTAGACTCTTATTTCCCACCATGAGCTAGAGATCTCAACTTCCTAGAGTGGTTAGGCTCTAAACTTATTATGGGCTAGTTCTCGCTCTGGTAGGTGTGACAAAGTCAATTCATTCAAATTTCCCACATGACATAGGAGAAGAAACAACTACCAAGATGGAAACTATGCTATGATCGTCAAAACGCCATTCTTCCCTCCTAATTTGAGCAAAATCGGTCAAACAGGTACCTGGTGAGAAAGTTACGCGCATATTATGCGCATTCGCTAAACGTAGAATCTATCTGGTAGATACGAAACAAAATTGTTTAGAAAGATTTAAAACGTAAAAAAAGTAAAAACATAGATTTTGGGGAATTTTTTTAATCCCCCAGAAGAAGAGGTTTTGCTACCTTGGTAGACTCAAAAACAGTGAATACGATGAAAATGTGTATCCAACATGTGATCCAAACTGTGTATCCAAAATGTGATTGAGAGTCTTTTTGCTCAATTAGAATACACAATCAGGCAGCAGTGAAGGATAACACATACTTCCTGTATTGTATGATAAAAATGTAAAAACGCTGCAAATTATTACACAATGGTTTATTATTTTTCTATATTGATCACTCGTGTGCAAAGCCACCAACCATCCAACATGAAGAAAAACATCGATTTCTTTTCGGTCACCTAAAATTTGAACGGAGATTAGGCCTCTTTTGCGATTCACACTCGTGTTGCTGATTTATCATACGTCCAACCCCTAAATTCTCGTAGGGAGCGAACGTTTTGTCCTACAGAGCTCCGCGTGGTCTCAAAAAATTCCAAAAATTTTATAGAATCTTAAATTGAAGGAAAAACAATACCTTTATATCAAAATTTTTTGAGTTTTCAAAATTTGAAAAGTGAGCAGTGACCTACATCAACCAAAATCTTCGGGGCACAACTAGACCCCAAATGGAGCCTACGTACCAAATTTCATCAAAATCGGTCAATGCTAAGTGGCAAAAGTGCCGCGTACGGCGTACGGCCAAATTTTTATTCGATTTTTGGATTCTACGTACCTTGAAACGTAAACCATCAAATTTTGAGGGGGTGTAAAAAAAAATTTTTCTTGGTCGATTCCAAAGGTTCATTATTGAAAATAATAAACCAAAATGTAAAAATAGAGTTGGGAACTTAATTTTAGGTTTATTTTTGCAAAATTTGTCGAGGATCGACAATTTCAACTTTATCTAATAAGAACCTATTCAACCCCCTTATTTCAAATAATCCACGTAAATAAGCAAGCTCCAGGTAAACAAGAGCCAAGCATAAAAAGGCGTGGTATCCATATTGTATCAACCATAACCTTTACTGCCTAGACTCTCTTATGCCTGGTAATTTTGAAGGATTTTGATTAAAGGCTACGTTGTGGATGATTTCGCCTCAGGGTCGAATTCAACACGCTGGCCGTTCACCCCGCAGACTTAACTTCCACGGAAATACTTCCAGTGGTTACCGAGAGGTTGTATACCAAATTTCAGAACTTTAGGATTAAACGAGAAAAAATCAAATCTACCATCCACACTGATTTGCCTTCCCTGAATTCAATCACTTCCAGTGGTTATCTGGAGGCGGTGTGCTAAGTGAGAGCTCTCTGGGATGAAATGTTTTGTCGATATCTATCGAGCTCCCGGCTGATCGAGACCCCAAAAAGACACTTTGAATGAACTTTATCTATGTATCAAGTTGAAACAAAAATTGTTCGAGCAAAACGTATACAGGTAAGTGGATAAAACGATCCCGTGACAGAGAAAAAAATCTGAGAAGTTCCAAATGCATTTTGTGGCTTCTGTTCAAAAGAGGTTTAAGAGTTGAGTTCCCAAATTTTTGGTACCCAGCTACTCAGAGGACTTGCCTCACTAAGAATATACGAGAACATGTTTTGTTCCAACAGGGACATCACACGAAGGATTCGATTGATTTAAGAAGCAATTATTCGATAAGAATACGTACATTAGAACATAGAATACGTAACTCCTCCAAGCCGCATTTGGTTTGTGCTTTTTCAACTTCAGAGCGACCTTTACTGATCTGGTACGTTCGGGGGTTTCAATTATGGAGTTGCTGCTGAAGGTGAAGCTTCGACTATCATACTGCCTTTCAATCCCATATCACTTTCATTTACATGAAATAGACTCGATCGGTCACGATATTCAATGTCCCGCTCGAAATTGCGCAACTGCCGTGGTCGCAAGTAAGTAACATAGCAGAGAGTGATCCAGTGCCGTTGAGAGCCGACGTAATGTGGAGCAAGGGTTGGACCTGCTCACCTTGATGTTTCTCCCATCAAGGCCGTCGAATGAACCTGTGCAAATATTTTATGACTGCATACCCCGACTTCATCAGCACGAAAGCATGTTTTCGGCAGTTTGTAAGCAACAGACAGGAAGTCCTACCAGCGATTTCAAGCGATCAACACAAAACGCTGTCAATTATTACACAAAGGTTTACTGTTTTCCTGCATAGATCACACGCCTGCAAATAACACAGCTTTGCCATCATCACTACCAACTCACCATATTTTCGCATCACAATCAAGTTTATTTTGGAGAAATAAACGCTTCACACTCAATTGGAAGAATTTTGGAATTGAAATGTTTTGCTAGTTGGAAAGTTGTGTTCTTCGCGGAAGGGTGATCAATAAATAAAAATAAAAAAAGTTGTGTAATAATTTGCAGCGTTTTATTTGTCGGATCGTCGGTAGGACAGGGCACGCGCTAACGTGAAATCCTCGTAACAAGCATTTTGGTTTATTAATGTCAATAATGAAACTTTAGAATCGACCAAGAAAACATTTTATAACTCCCCCTCAAAATTCGTTGGTTTACGTTTCAGGGTACGATAAAAATTTGGTAGCTCGTTCGCCGTTTTTGGACACAACTTTGCTGAGTTAGATATTTTTTCTATTCATAGATGTCCCTAGTACAAAATCTGTTATTTCATTGAATTACTTTACAATGAAAGTATCGTTAATGAAAACAATCTTTTAACCGTCCCTCAAAATTTGTTGGTTTACGTTTCAGGGTACGTTGAATCCAAAAATAGAATAAAAATTTGGCCGTCCGTCTGCCGTTCGCGGCGCTTTCCTTAGTTTCCATGGACCGATTTTTATGAAATTTAGTGAAAGGGCGAAGCTTTACGTTGATGTCAATCACTTCTAAGGATTGAAAAATAAGGGCTAAAATTTTCAAAATGCTGCCCTAGCTGAAAAACTTTTGACATAAACGTATTGTTTTTCATCAATTTAAAATATTTCCTGTTGCTTCGATACGATTTGAAGGGTATTTGGGGATCAACGATTTGGTGTTCCTCCTTCATAAATACCAGGAAGCTTGGATTTTTTTTCTATAGTTCGCACGTATAGTTGGGGATTCTGGGGTTGGTTGTTGGTCAGTTGACTCCGATGGACTTTTCTGGTTACCAGAGTGGAACTCAAATATCTTATAATGATAATGAATTATTCCAACCGAGTGATTATTTAGTTGAGAATTCCTAATAATCTTTCTTCCATGCCAAGTTCTCTTCCATCATCCATGACGCTTAGGTAGGTTGAAAATTAATTCATTGGATAACTTTATAGATAGAACTAACCAACCTCTTAAATCGATGAACTGTGTTCTCTATTTACTTGGTTCTGCTCAACTCTTTGCGTAACTTGAGAAGTGCAGTCGACTATTTCATTGAGGGTATCGAAATTAACTACCTCCAGACAACTATCTGACTGGTCACTAATGCAATTACTCGCGGCGAGTACAGCACGAAACCTGGTGCCTTTCGATTTCGTTCCGTAGCCCCTGACTTCCTTTCTCATCCAGGAACTAAACCATTATCACGATCTTGGATTCCATCAAGTACTTCAACGGTCGATATTGGACATTTCCGGGCCTTCGACGGGTTTTTTGTCACGTACATAGGAATGGTGCCTACGGGTTGATGAAATCAACATCAGTGGAGGTCTTAGTTCCCTCGCACTGCTCTTCAGGACTAACTCCCACTTCCACGATTTATAATATAAATAATGCATTAGCGACCTCGTATCTCCAATTTGTCCGAAAATGGGTTTTTTACTGCTACCTACCTATTTTACATTTCTCCACCGATTTTAGCGCTTGTAGCGTTGACAAATTGAGTTTTAAGCCTAAAAATCAGCTGTTGAGGTTCCTCGTAAACCGTATGCTAGAGAAATAAGAAGAGATAACTCGTATCTCCCACTACCGCCAATTACAACATTGACGTATCACTCTGACCTAAGTAATTTTCTCATGTTCACTATATTTATTGAATAGTTTAAAATATTTTACTATTGAAAGTAGTTCATTGGATGTTCTTCTGTGTATTGCATAAAAAATTTCGATGGCCTGTTTATTATTTGTCTCTGCAGTCTTCAAAATAAAATTGGAGTTAAGATACGAGCTACCTCTTTTAGCCCGAATGGTCCATACGAGTTTCCTCTGGATATTTTCTTAGTTAATTTTTGTAGGTTTTACTTCAATTTTTAATATTTTTCGAGCTTTTAGCAACCACTGTAACAAAAAGCTGCAAATCATTGCCCGAAGGTTTATTATTTTCTGTACAGATCACCCTTCTGTATAGATCCCTCCCTGCCAACCATAGGTACCTACTACCTACTAGGTAGGGCATTTTTGAAAATTTCAACCCCAACCACCAACCAAATGGAAATGAAGGGTTGAAATTTTCAAAAATGTCCTAGTATATAGTAGGCACCTACGGTTAGTTGGGAGGGATCTATACAGAAGGGTGATCTATACAGAAAATAATAAACCTTTGGGCAATGATTTGCAGCGTTTTTTTTTACCTACCAACTTTTTTTTTACCTACCAACATTTTTTTACCTACCAACTTTTTTTAACCTACCAACCATTGGTAGGTACCACCTACCTCACCATACTGTCTTCACGCCTTCACAATCAAGTTTATTAGAAAGAACTAAACGCTTCACACTCGATTCGAAAAATAGACAGCTTCATATGGAAATTTGATTACTTGTTGCTCAGAAAGCAAAACTGAATACAAATCGAAGAAATGTTCGAAGAAATTTTCATTTAGATCAGGAATAGAGTTTTTTGGTCATAAAAATGCTTACTGATGTTGTTTAGGAGGGTATGTTTAGGAGAGCAATGGCAGAGAAAACTCGTAAGTTGCCCCTTTTTATTCAGAGAATCCTCGTAACTCCTATTACCAAAGACGTGATAGTTGCCACCTCAGACTATTTTGAAGCACAGGTGTTTGAATCAAAAACTTGAAATATTTGTCGTAACCATGTACCTAAGGTGTCATAGGAACCTAGAAAACAGTTTTTCCTCTCCCCTGAAAAATTGGGATTTTGGAGATACGAGGTTTCTCGTCTACACCGTCGATATGATTTTGATGACATTTGCACTGCATACATACGAGGAACCTGTTCTTGGTACAAGTTATATATATCTTACAATGATGGAGTTCTCGTAACAGTTAGTGAATCAAACGGCCATGACATATAGACGAATGCTGTATGAAAGAGGAATTGGTGTAAATAAGTATACTATTAAATAGAGAACCAACAATAAAATCCAGTCGCAAGGCCGCTGAGAGCCGTGTTATGCAGGTTGTAAGCTGTTAGAGTAGAAGCTCGCAAATGGCCTCGCTCCGAGTAGAAAGGAGTCAGATTTAAAAACTTCATACCTAGTGAAGAAACTAAGGAATAATTTATGAAGATTTAATAGATCGTGCTCGGCGGTTATTATTGATAACTACCTCCTACGTACAGAACAGGAAATTCCCTTACAAACTAATAGAACGGAGCTCCTTTCATTTATTATTTTAGGAGTTTTCTTGGAGACTTTTTTAATTGAACGGGGAAAACCATGCTAGATTGGGATCAAAATAAATTAACAACTATGAAAACTCGGATAAAATGTAGCCTTGGGTTGTGTCGCAATTTTGTTGTTTCCGCCGGAGTTGCGAGAATTTTAAGGAAAGTACTCATTTGATATTTCTCAGCTAGCATGTTGAGATTTTCGTAAATCTATGCTAATGCAAAAGAAATTCTACAAGTTGATTCATGGAAATTTCGAAGATGAAGGAGAAGGCTTCACTCGTTAGAACTAATAATGTCAGTTCTAACGATCAATAGCCATCTGTTTTTCGGTCTCAGGTCTCAATCGATCAAAGATCGTGTCACATTTACATTCCCACTATTTTACACGTTGGCCATCTGAGGCGCCTACTTGGAAAAACATTTCATTCATGTAACATGAGTTGAGCGGATTCTCAGAGAAAATTTTCGAAAGATTTTTTAAATCACAACAATTTTTAATTCTTGGTAATCTTAAGGTAGTCTTGAAGGAACTTTATATATTTTTATTTTAAATTAAAACTTATAAAAAAATTAAAATAAAATTAAGGTTTAACTTTATTGAGGATTTCACGTTGGTACATGCGCAGTGATTATCATTGTTCCAATCACAATGCATTTGATAGGAGAACATTTATACTCTAACAATTGCATCGAATTCGGATGGAATATTACCCATGGTTGTTAAACAAGGTTTCAAGTTCGCGCATGCCCAGAAGCCACTACAAAGTACAACAACAACTACTACTACCACTGCTATTACATTTACAAGCAAACTCGCACACTCCCAGAAAATTTCATCAAGACCGAATATTTTCCAGTTTCTCTTTTCCCTATTCTGGTTTTATGGTTAGAGGATATATGGGGAAGTGCATCGTTGTAAAGACCACAAAATAATAAATTCAAGTGAGGGCTGAAGACGCGGGTGGTGACACCACGGAGTATTCCAGGCGAGATTCCTAAATCAAGTCACTGCACACCACACACCACGCCAGTACACGTTAAGGTTGATATTATAGGCAACATTTATCTCTGAACAACAATTATCTCCGAACCAGTCGTCCCGATCCCTCCATAAACTGGTCCAATGCAAGAAGCCGCCGTTCCTGACAGGTGTCCTGTCAATCTATGTCTCTGAACCAGTGGAAATACCGGTCCAATTCGAGTAGCCTCTATTTCTGGATTGGTTTTGCCTCAAAATTCTCTGAACTAGTACTTCGATCCTAGTGGAAACTGTGTCCATTTGTGTCGCCACTATTTTTCGACAGCTCTTGTCCAGTTCCCCCGATTAAAAAGGTTATCAAGGTTATTTTAAAATTAAAACTAAATAAACTCGTAATATGGAAGGCAATTTTCATTCAAGACCTAGTAAAAAGCGAGGCTTTACTAGGTAGGTATAGCTTCTTCACTTATTGACAACAAACGACTCCACAACAAAGGCAGAAGTGCCAGAGCAGAGAGAGGAAGGGAGTGGGAGCATGGAAGCTATTTAACAGGCCTGTAGTAGGTAGGTCGGTACGTATCAGCCCGATGTTCAAAGAAGTACCTATCATGACCGAGCGTTACGCACGAAAGAAGACAAACAACTCGCGGAGTGTTCATCACAAGCAGATTTGCGTGGAAGAGAAGCGGGAAAGCGTCTCTTTGTTAAGTCCCTATCAAGTAAGTCGGTGCACTCGTAAGCATTTCAATAGAAAAAGTTTCACTACTTACGCAACGAAACTCAGTTAGGTGGTTTGCAAATGGGTGTCGACTTTACCTGCGAAAAGAAATAAAAAAACATTAGGTGTGCCAAATCTGAGTTATGCAACGGTACTGATTATGATTAATATCACAACTGGGAGAGTAGACGCAAAAGAATGGATTCCCTTTTGTCGACCTTTTTTTCAATCGAGAAAAGCCGAGATTCAATCTGAAGGAAACTTTTCTTCATTTCTTTGTGTCTATTGATTAATAGTACTACTCAACTAAACAGAAAAATGAATACCTACCCAGTACCCGCAAATGATCAAAGTTACCTAATTCCTACCAACTAACGTTTCTCAAGCAATTGCAGTTTTTGAGATATTTTTTCTTAATATACAAATAATTATAATTTTGATGTAATTTTCCAATTGAAGAACTAACTTGTAATAAAGTGCTGTAAGAACGAATTGGATAAAAATTAAAACGTAACTCAACATTTCTGCGTTCCATCGTTCTTGCACCAAACCCTAAATTTCTTTCAAATTGGATTAACCAATTAGAATATTAAATTAGGAAATCAGAAGAATAACTACAGTTTAAATTGTTTTTTACAATTACTGGGGAAAATACGAGGAAATCGCATGGCAATAAGTTGCAACATTTTTATGTCATTTTAAACGAAGTTAAATTCACTATTAATATTGTACTTAATCCACATTTAGCCAAAACCCAATTTTAGCGAATTTTCAAAATTTAAATATGTTTATTTAGTCGATGTGAAAATGAATAATTGTAAGGAAGTAGTAACACTGATAAATTCCCCAATATGGAACATGTTTTTAACAATCCCATTTGGGAAAGAACTTCAACACTGGAAAAGTGTAGATCAATTTAATTTAGATAGACGGAGTAAAATCTTCATTTACTTCACAGGTTCGAAGAAATTGAATAATTATATTGAGGACCACTAAAAAGTGAAAAATAAAAAATAATATAAAATGGAAAAATAATAAAATAAAAACCTTTTTAACAAAAAAATGGACCGACCTCAAAAATGATGTCTGTAAACACCAAAAAGGGAAAAATAATTCTCTCAGCAAATACATACTTGATGTAGTAGGTTGTTGGACATAGATATCTAGTCAACAGATGGTATGTTGGAATACCAACAATTATTTTCAGTGTGATTCACACTTATTGTCACATTCATATCCTCCATCATACGATAGCAGTGACATACTGCCCAATAGTTTTGGAACACTTATATCTACTCGTATTCATGTTTTGTATGGCACGATCGACGCATGTTGTAATACTCACCAGATCATGTGAGTAGTACTTATAAACCACAGCGTATCCAGATCGGTAGGTAGGTACGCATTGAAGTCGCCGCCGTGCCCATCTGTAGACACAAACTAACTACCGATAAATTATTCGATGATCTGGTTACCATTGAGTTACAATGTGCTCCCCAAACTATCAGGTACCTAGTACGTCTCTGCTGCCATATGAGTACGATAGTAGATGTGAACCTCCCTAGGAATGGTTGTGACTAGTATTTTGGGACTTTATTATTATATTGGTGGACATATTGTAATGTAGCTACATACCTTCGGAAGCGTTGTTACCTAATTAGATATTTACTCGGTATATACTCGGTAGATATATATACTCGGTGTGGAAGCATGTTCGTAGTATGAGAGGTATGTATATTTGCGAAAAAGAATAATATGTTGGTAAGTAGAAGATCTATAAGATGTTTGTGTCTACAGATGGGCACGGCGGCGACTTCAATGCGTACCTACCTACCGATCGGGATACGCTGTGGTTTATAAGTACTACTCACATGATCTGGTGAGTATTACAACATGCGTCGATCGTGCCATACAAAACATGAATACGAGTAGATATAAGTGTTCCAAAACTATTGGGCAGTATGTCACTGCTATCGTATGATGGAGGATATGAGTGTGACAATAAGTGTGAATCACACTGAAAATAATTGTTGGTATTCCAACATACCATCTGTTGACTAGATATCTATGTCCAACAACCTACTACATCAAGTATGTATTTGCTGAGAGAATTATTTTTCCCTTTTTGGTGTTTACAGACATCATTTTTGAGGTCGGTCCATTTTTTTGTTAAAAAGGTTTTTATTTTATTATTTTTCCATTTTATATTATTTTTTTTTTTTCACTTTTTAGTGGTCCTCAATATAAATCTGAAATTTATTTACCCGCAGTTTATCGAACAGTTTTAGTAATCACAATATTACTAAAACTGTTTGAAAAACTGCGGGTAAATCATTTCAGTAAGGTGAACCAGGAGCCGTAGGGTGGACCACATTCTGTAATCCGGATCAGTTTCCATACATCTAGATGAGTTTCCGTTTTAGGATCAGTTTCAGGAGGTATTTGGTTCACTTGCCTACTTACCAATCTACTCTCTTATCCCCTAACTGATCGACTTTGTTCATAATTGTAGGTACTTGGTAGTTCTGACAACACAATTCAACAACTCAACTATGACATGATTGACGAGGGAGCCAAAAAAGGTGCTACATCCACTTGGTAGAAAACCCTCTCACCACCTAATTTTACTATATACCTACCTCATACTTGGTACTGCACTATGCAGTTCTGACGATGTCCTCTACTATTACCTACCTAATCATGTTATCGGTGGTGAGGGGGCTATGTGCTACACCCACTTGGTAGAATACCCTCTCATCACCTAACTGTATACCTCATATTTGGTATGGCACTATTCAGTTCCAACAATCTCCTATATGGCATCGTCCCTCCTACCCAACTATGTTATGGATGGCGAGGAAGCTATGTGCTACACCCACTTGGTAGAATATCCTCTCATCACCTAATTGTACTATATACCTACCTTATATTTGGTACTGCACTATTCAGTTCCGACAATCTCCTATACCATTACGTAGCCAACTATATTATGGATGACTAGGAAGCTATGTGCTACACCCACTTGGTAGAATATCCTCTCATCACCTAATTGTACTATATACCTACCTTATATTTGGTACTGCACTATTCAGTTCCGACAATCTCCAATACCATTACATAGCCAACTATATTATGAATGACTAGGAAGCTATGTGCTACACCCACTTGGTGGAATACCCTCTCATCACCTAATTGTACTATATACCTACCTTATATTTGGTAGGACGATGCCGTCTTCTATTACCTACCTAATCATGTTATCGGTGATGAGGGGGCTATGTGCTACACCCACTTGGTAGAATACCCTCTTATCACCAAATTATACTACATATCTCATATTTGGTACGGCACTATGCAGTTATGACGATCTCCTATACCATTAGATATCCAACTATATTATGAATGACGAGGGAGCTATGTGCTACACCCACTTGGTAGAATACGTAACTAACAGTACTATAATTATTGCTCATATTTGGTAGGAAAACTCACATACTCGAGCATTCGAAGACACGTTTGATATGGCTCATGCAGGTTCTGACCTAAAAGCCACTATAATTTCCCCGTTTCTCATCCCCCGCAGCACCTTTTAGTTATCGGAACCCCCCTCATATAGCATATCATTTTAAAGCTCACAATCAGACCTTTAATTTGACTATACACAAATGGTCCTCCATCGACTCAGTCGGAAGTCACAGGGGAATAAGTGTGAATGCGGACCAATATTCCCGAAAACGCGAACCACGTTTTTCAACTTCTTTCACAAAGTTTCGATACTTTTAACAGAGCAAAATGAAATCTGTTTGAAATGGGACCACCACGGATACTGGTAGAACACATTTCAAGAAGAATCAGACAGATTGGTACCAGAATAAAGAAATGCAAGGTGTTCAGACATACAAAAAAAAAAAAAAAATCGTCGTCCCACGACAACCCGAAATGAGTACCTCCTCTTTCGCGCGCCTTCGGCGCGTTGAAGTCGGTCAAAAAGAGGCACACATTTAGAAGAAAAGTTGTGAGATTTTTCGATTGGCACAACAAGAAGAAAGACGGGCAATAGAAAACAATGAGCCATCGGTTCGACGGGCAACTTCTGAGATACACATCTTTAAAAATGGGAGCGGACGGTGTTACGAGGCTAACACTTCATAACGGGTTAAGAGTTGTCGTCTTAATGCCGTTCCTGTTTTTCTAGGGGTGAAGAAGTATGAAACAATAGAAGTCTTCCGTGTGCTACTTTTCTAAGGAATCGTGAACAACCACCAGTCAGAGAAGATGAACACAACATTACATAAAATAAGACAATAATTTTGTTCATTATTATGTTTAGGAATCGGATTTTCATGTATTTAAACATACAAAAGATTTAACATAATATATGTATTTATTATTGTATAATATGCATAAATATGTAAAAATGTTGAAATATTTTCAAAAATGTTTATAAGCTCAAAACGAACAGTTGTTAAAAAAAAAATATTGGTTGAAATGTGGAATTCACTCTTCGAAATTATTCACCACGTCATGGAGCTTCAAGTGTTCGAAAGTGAAGCGACGACGATCTGGAAAAAAAATTGCCAAGTACCTACTGAACGACCATTCAAAGTCCACAAAAGTTATCGGTTCGTTCTTGAAGGCGGCAATCTCGTTGGAGTGAAGGAGGCAAAACAATCGCTGGAGATTTCAGAACCTTTGAGAATACCCGCAATAGTAAGTCAACAACCCCGCGCGCAGATATTTAACGATCAATTGTTCGTTTGAGATTGATCTTCGAGGTTTTATGTTATCAATGTATGACATCTTCCTCTAAACCAAAAATAATGCAAACCAAGAAAGACCGTAATAAGATCGACGCATCGCAACAACAGTTTAATAGAAATGGGAAGTCAGTGAAACTGTGTGTATGTGTGTGTGTCAGTGAAACAGGCTCGAAATGGGTGAGGAGCCTTGACTGTGGATCACAGCCCTTGATCCGTGATTCTCAGCAATGGCAATCATCTGTGCCTCTCTACAAATTATCATCTTTCATAGTGGGAAACTCCTCGTCAAAATTTCGAAAAACTACTCAAAACAAAAAATAAGTGGTTTATTCAGTTAAATATTTGTAAATATATATTTACAGCGAAATATGTTAGAAATATGATGAATAAAACTACGCTTAATCAGTTCAAAAATTTCTTACTTGAACACTACTTCTTTATATTGCCTAGAAAAGAATATGAAGTCGATCCCTAATTATTATGTTCATTATTAGCAGACATTAAAACAAAGCAATGATCTAACTCGAAACCAAAACGCTGCAAATTACTACACAAAGGTTTATTATTTTCCTGTATAGAACTCTTCCGCAAAGATCACAGCTTTGCCATTGTCACTATTTATTTATTTTTTGTTTTTCCTACCAACCATAGGGAATTACTACCTACCTACTAGGGCATTTTTGAAAATTTGGATTCCAAATGAAGGGTAGGTGTATGCCAAATTTGAACCAAATCGGTCTTGGGTTGCTAAAAAAAATGCCGCGTACGGCGGACGGACGGAAAATTTTTTATTCAATTTTCGGATTCTACGTGCCTTGAAATGTAAATCAACAAATTTTGAGGGGGAGTTAAAAATATTTTTCTCTTGGTCGATTCCAAAGGTTCATTATTGAAAATAATAAACCAAAGTACGGAATTGGTGAGTGTGATAGTAAATTGCCTTACATCGCGTTTTATTAATTCGACACGAAATTTGATTGTAATTTCCTTAATGGTTTGTCGGGGGACGCGTAAGCAGTAAAATATAACAAAAAATTTGCTTCAGACAGACTCGACAGAACTCGATATGGCGGTGATAGATATACTAACCGTACACTGCAGATAAAACCGCTTCATAACTGTACGTAATTCAAGATCCGTCACGTAGCTCTCCTGAAGGCACGTAAATATGGATAAGCCGAGAAAATTACGCTCCAAAACCTCTTAAAGGTCGCTGAGCTGTCTACGAAAAATCCTTCAAAGGAAAGCAACATTTTTCTCATGGCAATTAGCAAGTCTGGAAAACGAAATGAACGGACCGGCCGAGGTTACCTTCGGCGTTTCTGCGGTCGTGTGAAGGCCGAATATCACGTCTCTACTTCGTATGGGAGAGTTGCTTCTATTAACAATTACCATTTTATTCTGGTGCCTTCTTCCAACAACTGAGAGCTCTCACTTGTGCTTTCTACGTGATCGCAGAGAGTGTGAATTGGCAGGATAACAATAACCGTTTTATGAAGGAGAAATTCTCCATCATTGGTGATGGGAATGGATAGAAATGATAATGATGGAGGTGATTATTTGATAGGTATATGAGTAGCCGATAATCAATTCCTAACATCATTTGAATTCAAAATAGAAAAAAATGTTTAAATGAATTAAGATACGAAAATACCTATTAACCTAAGATAGCTATTTAGGACCGTCCATTGTTTTAATACTCGTGCGTTAAGATATTAATGCAATAAACAGTAGCAAGAGAGAGAGAGAGAGAGAGAGAGAGAGAGAGAGAGAGAGAGAGAGAGAGAGAGAGAGAGAGAGATTAAGAGATTAAAAGAGAGAGAAAGATTAAGAGAATAATAAAAGAGATTAATTAAGATTCATAATGTGGGACCGTCCATTGTTTTGGTAGGAGATTAATGTAATAAACAGGAGCGAAAATATGAACATCATTGCACGAGTCGTTTAAAAAAATAGCTCTTCAAGACGAGTAAAATCACGACGTGAAAATGTGCATTTAAAAATACAATTAATGTTTGACAAGATTTATCACGAAAGCACCTTTCAGTAGATAAATTAGTTGGATGGGGAGTATTGCTTCCTTAACACTTCAACACGGGCGTCTACCCGGGCAGACTCCGTAGATTTCATTTCACACCTAACTGGTTTCAATTTATCAATTTATTTTAATGTAAAAAATGTAAAGTATTGTTTAGTAATTTAGTTATTACTGTAATGTATAGTATGTATCAACTTATTTACCGAGATGGAGCGATTTTGCAAAGACCCTACAAGCTACAACACGTGCCAAGCCCAACGTCGGGTAGGAAATTTGAGAAAATCGTATCCCTTCATGCAATTAGCTTATTGTAAAAGAGTACAAAACGGCGCCAAATAAAAAAATTTCTATTCTACAACGGTGTTTAATTTCTTTCAATCGTGAGGGACTCCAGATCTTGTATGATCTGAGCAATTCTTTTGCACCTTTACTAAGGTTTATTGCAGTATGAGGAAAGAAAAACTTTCATATAAATGCTTCAGGCGTGTGCATCGAATGAATGAATGAATAGTTCATTTAACCACCATTGAGGGTTAGTACACACTAGTCGAACGTCTCATGTGGGCGTCTACCTCGGTAGACGGGGTGCGGGGTTGGGGTTCCTCGGCCCGACGGAGCAATCACACTAATTGTGAATTTCCAAGAAAAAACTTGATTTTCACAATCATATAAAAAGTTTAGTGAGCCAACAAGTGGAACAAGATTGTGTTAAATTTTCAAATGAAACTTGGCTGCCACTCATTGGATTTTGATGAAATCAATGAGAATCCTCAGTAGGCCCAGCCCAAACTACCTACTCACAAAATCTGAGCAAAATCAGGCTATTAGATTGTAAAACAATTACGTTAAAGTGAGATCACGTTTACGCGTTCGATTTTTTGTTTTTTTGTCATTGTCGACGAACTTTGGATTAGACTCCCACGAGGAAATCATACATCACCCCTGAAAATTTCACCAAACTCTTACGTCTAGTTATGCCAGGACAAGGATAGGTCACAGAACGACTGTTGTACCACCTTCTATGGTGCAAACGCAAACACGACTCATTCTCGCTACGGTAACATTCCTCGGTCAAACTTAAAATTTAGAGAAAAAATGTATGTCTTCCCAGACGATTACAGACATGAAGCCGAAATTGGTCATGAAGGTCTAACAATTCATAAACTTGAAGCACGGTTGAATCTTTCAGTATCCATTCAATTTCAACAAAATTTCCAGGGATTTCTTGAGTCAGTGCTTTGGATGTCCTGTTTGTGTCATCTTGTCGTGGCGCGGTGTGTGGTGCGGGAAAAGTGCCACGGAGTTGCGCGAGTTGGGCATCTCGGTAGGCGTGCTCCGTGGTATCACCACCCGTGTCCTGCTCGGCTCGTATTTGAACTGGTGGTCGTTTTACAGAGGCACTTCCCTTCATCCCTCTCTCCCACCCCCAACTTCCTCATCTTCCCTCATCCCTAGGGCCGGCGTCGGGTGAGTCCTGGGCGTCCTCCCCATTATTTTTATTTATTTATTTATTTATTTATTTTTATTTATGGCGTGCCCCCTCCGTCACAAAAGACATTTTGTCTTTGAGGGGGTTTTCAAAAAAAAAAAATAAATAAATAAATAAATAAATAAATAAATATATAAATGTCATTGTGATCAGATCATTGTTAGGTACTGCTCATGAGTAAACGTGCATAAGTTCTCTTGTTCCCTTTTGCTTCATACCTCGAATCACTCATACCTCTACATAATAGTGTTATGAATACTAGGATGCTAAGCGCCGCATCCATTTGCAGACTTTTTCATTAGTTTTAGCCTTCCCTCATGAGACCAAACGCAGCATCATCATTTTTGGTTTTCTTTTCAATGTTGAATCTTTTAATACATTCCGGGGATGATGAAAGCATCCTTTAAATAATACTAATTTCGTACATTTCACGAAGGTAATTTTATTACGGGAGAGTACAAATACAGCTGCAGGTTTAAGTCGTAAAAAAGTTACGTAAAAATCTCACGTTGGCGGACCTACCTACACTCTACAGTATACCCAATCAAATTAATAGGTTAGTTATTCGTGTTTTCAGATTCTCGTAACCGAAATGCCGTTCCTTCGATCGCGATGAATGAAGTAGGTTTAGACGTACAATTTTCCAAACCATTTATCGGATGTCGTCAAGGAAGGCTCGCGGCATGCACGTAAGCTTTTCACCGATCGCAGACACGTAATACGAAATAACCTTCCAAGTATCACGTTTGCCCTCTCTTTTGGAGGAGTGTACATAATCGAGATGTATAATCACAATATTGAATCTTACGATAAGGTGTGTTTCGATCATCGTTTATATCGTAATAGGTCGTTTAGGCTTCGGGAATTGCACGTTCATAGCCCATACTGATCACAACAGATCTGTGTCCGATAACTCCACAGTCCCACCGCATAACATACGAATAAATTACTCATTCAGCACCACAAATACGTTCCGTACAACCATTAGGTACTGCTAGTACCACCTTGTGGGTCATTCTGTCAACACATACTATATTTTTACACAATTTATTTTCAACAACTTAGAAGGAAAAAAAAAAAAAAAACAGGAGCCGCGTGAAAGAAGATTAAGAAAGAGAGAGCTAGAGATGGAGAATGTTTTCGAAGAAAATGTGATAAAACGTATAAAAAGGTGATGATGATGAAAACGATATTGCCAAAAAGTATTGCTCATGATGGGCCCAAGCCCAGCTGGACGGCCGAACCCCCATCGAACTCGTACCAAATTACCGAAGGAAAAAAAATGAAAAGAAAAACTGTTCTTCAACAGTTTGGAATCGAACAAAGTACGAAAGAAAGATGGTGGTTCGGAGGCCAGGAAATCGATGTTGTCAATAGGTACAAAATTTGTACCATATGAAATGGTACAAATTCATATGAAATGAATGTGAAATGCCTAAATATTTAATATTTAGGCATTTTGTTGACACCTACACTCACGTTTGCTCCTCACTTGCAGGAAAAGAATTCAGCGGCGAAGCTCGCGATCATGAGTATGTGGAAGAACTTTATGGCCCACCCAAAAATTTCGTTCACGGAGAAACTTAAGGTGTTTGAAGCCGTTGCGCGCTCAATTCTGTGTTATTCGTCTCAAGTTTGGGGTTTTATTTACAGTGATTATGTAGAAGCCGTTTCACGTTTTTTCGTGAAGATAGTATTTTCGTTACCGAGATGCACACCTAATTACATCTTGTTTCTGGAAACCCAGTTGAAGCCCCTTTACGTGTATACCCTTCGGATGCATTTTAATTATATTCTAAAGGTTATGAAGCTGTCTGAAGATCGCCTCCCACACTACTTGGCTAAAAAATGCATCGAGCTCAATGTGTACTGGGCGAAAGAGTGGGGTGTACTAAGAGAAAAATACAACATCCCATTGAATCAGCATGTGGACCTCAGTGAATGGGAAACGCTAGTCGATAAAAGTCTTGAGTTAATAGCCAAAACAATGTATTCCGAATTTGAGGAAAAGGTGCTTCGCTCTCGAAATCACCCTCGGTACGTGGCCCTTAGATGTGAGAGTGACATAGTACCATTGAGCAAGTTTGAGGATTTTCAACAATGTAGGTGGGTTTTCAAGATCAAGGGTGACCTTTTAGCGTTGAAGTATAGGTCGTATGGGTCAAATAATCAGACTTGTGACTTGTGTCGCAGTGGCGAAGTTGAGGGTGCTTTTCATTTCATTGGAAAATGTTCGGCTCTGGTTACCTTAAGACGGCGATACCTGGGTGGGGCAGAACTTGGCTGGGATGAGTATTTGGGGATTATTAAGTCTGGGAATGTTAGTTTGATTAGGTACTGCTCGGTGGCATGGCAACAAAGGCACAAAACCATGATTGAATATGGATTTATGTAGGTAACTTGTTTGATTTGATCTATTGATATTAATTGCTATCTATATATTAAGGTTGCAAGTATATATTTAAGGAAGGCAGTTCTATTAAGGTTGTTACATTCTGTATTGTATTAGAGTTGTAAGATATATTAATTATGGCAAACTCATCGGACGGCCCTATGTGGCCACGATTATTGCATGGCTCCTCGTTAACAAGAATTGCATTATTTATTGTTTATAATAAAGGCATGTTTTCATTCATTCTTTCATTCAGTTTGGAATCGAATTATTTGAATGTGTAGAAATAATTAAGCGTGGGACTTCACACTAATTCCCTAATCTGAACGTCCCGTTATCTGTTAAGTAATTTCAGAAAAAAACTCCGGAGTGTTTGGTAGTTTAAAATATAATTATATGCCAAATACCCATCCAGGTTGAGTGAATTACGTCAGAAGCATACAATGGTCCACCTGTTTTGGCTAGCGTATAATCCTAGTTAGCGACACTAAAAACTTATTCTGGAAGTTTCCTTTTTGACATTTTCATGTCTGCTTTGGCACATGAACTGAAAAATCGTCACGAAAACTAAGCAAATCTTGCTCACGCGACCAATAAAAAAAATAGACTCACTGTGTTGCGTAGAGAACAATCAACAACCTTACATTTTGCTTTGGCACATGAACTGAAAAATCGTCACGAAAACTTTGATGCTTGGGTACATGAACTAACAACCTTACTTCACTACTTTGTTGAGTAGTGGTTGACATGAAAATGTCCCAATGTGTGGCAGACTCGTATGCAAGCATTTAAAATTGAGTAATGATTTCGAATCGTTATTCGATTTGAATTAGGCGATGAATCTAACCATAATTCATAGCCCAGAGTAACGTAATTATATCGATTCAAATAAATGTTGAATCGATACTTGGAAGTCAGGACTATTCTAAGTACCTAGCTTTCCACGGTTTTTTTATGGAGTTGTCACCATACTAGGGGAATGCGATGTCGTCAATACATAGCAAAACAGAGTGAAAATCTTGATCAATATTCTCCTACTAAGTCTTAAAGAGAATGAGTTGATCTCAGAATTGTCAGGATGTATTCGACTTTCATTTAATAATTTAAAACACTCGGATAAGACGCACTAGCTGAGTTTCAGAAATTTTGTGCTAATTTTATTTTTCTATAATTTTCTTCAAGCTCAAGAGGGAAATCTCATCAAGGGAGTGTGTCCTTTGGGAGACTATTTGACACATATGGTGTCCCCTCGAAGCTGCAGAGTGTCATCCAACACTCACCTCACCAAAGTCGAATCTCTCCGAAATGGACTAACGAACAAGAGTGGACTGAAATCGAGGGGTCGAGAGCTCGAGCGTGGGAGAACTTCGTCTTGGGGTTGGGTAGAGGTATCCACAAAAAACCGGGGCTCTACTACCTGAGCACAGCCGAATGCGGACAAGAATCCTCGATTAACCTTGCAATCCTTCCAAGTGCCCTCTAACGGGACCATTAGGTCATGTGCACCTGTTTTCAATCGTTTTGTAGGAACAATTTTTTTGTAACCATTGAAAACTGTTGTGCAGAAAGTTCGTACTTGTGATATTTGAAATCACTGGTAAGAGTCCAATCCTGCAATCCTCACGTCCAAATTTGACTTCATGAAAAGTTGTGAAATCACACTAACTTTACCTGATTTATAAACTTGTTTACCTACTCAATCAATTCCTAAGGAAGATCGATTTCGTGTAAAGGAAGAAGTAAGTCTGATTATATAACTTCTAATTCTGGTTCAACGAAATTGATAGCTGAGCTTTTGAAATTAATTATAGTCCTACTCAGAGCTTTGTTTAAATTAGAACCGAGAATATTTAGTTAGTATGCTTGATATATGGGAAGCTTACACAAGGCAGCTGGATCTGCTGTCCGCCGATACTTTGTCTGATTCCCTACCACTGCAGGATGCTATGGATTTGTTGACCGATCGGATAATTCGGGCAGCTCGTGGTTCAGGAATGGGAATGGAGGGGTGCCCGGATAGAAGAGAGCCTTGGTGGGATTGGGTGTGTACAAGAGCTCGAAAAAAATCATTTGCGTTGCTGAACCTGTTCAGGCTTTCAGACTCTCAGTTGTCAAGGACTGCATATCTGAAGCAAAATGCCGTATACAAGACCTTGTGTGAGAGGAAAAGGACGGAATACTACGAGGGCCTGGCTGCATGGTTTGCTGATGTGCGGGACAGCTCAGGGTTCTGGGGCCTCATCCGATCACTGAGAACAGTCCGGCAGCAGAGAGTTGGGGACGTCCCCATGACTGCATGGATGCAGTACTTCAGTGCCCAATGGAGCCTGGCCAATAGGGTGGCCATTGCACGTGATTGTGAGGTACAATTGGCGACTAACATAGATATGAATAGATACTAATTTAATAATGGTTTTGTACCTATGATGATATTTGTCACTATATAATGGTAAAAAAATGGGTTCGATCATTATTTATACTAACCTAATTTATAAATACACTAATTGGTAAGTGAGATTATGTTGAATAAACATGTTTTCTTCTTCTTCTTCTAGTTAGTATGCTGAGGAAGTAAAAATACTGGTCTTTTTTACATTTTAAAATCTAACATCTACGATACCCAACATGCAAATTCGAGCCCCCCCCCCCACCCGGTAATACTCTGGCCTCTAGGACCACAACGGTAATAAGTCAAAACCCTTGCAATACGCGATATCAGGAGTCCTGGCTAGTGAGAATAGAAGAAAACTTACTTCTATGCTCAGAGGTCCTGGCATCATGGCGACATCACTGATTTGGTCCTCGGTGGCACAAAGAATAATTAATCCAGAGAGTAAATTGTTCTCTGAATTATAAATATTGGGTTCCATTAAAAATGAACAACTCCTGAATATTGATTTTGCTCAAATTTAGAGAGAAGTTTGGGACAGGAACCATGGTATTTGATTATTGATTTCATTTCTGTACCATCTATGAGTAGAAAGGTTTACGAGAAAATCCAAGAATCAACAATAATCGGGAAACAAGTCCTCAATTTATCGTCATCAGATATCTTTTTTCTGCTCTGTGTTTACTACAATCAATCACTTACGCACCACCAATACTGTGTCCATGTCTATGTGCTCATGTTTTTCTGTGTAAGGAAGCTGTAGCAACCAATTAGGTAACGTTTTTAACAGATATTATCATACTCTCCTACATATTATCTCCTCGGAAGCTGGAACTTCTAATCAGAGAAAAAAGAAGACTGTCTCCGTGAAATAATCGAACTCTCTAAAACAACTGAATCACTCCTCCGTTATATCTAAACGAACCCATCAGAAAATGAAGTTACTACCGAGACGAGAAAAGTGGCTTCTTGAATGAAATCATTGGGACCCTATCAACCCGGAAACGAACTCAGGAAGTCGCGAAAAGTTTTCATTATCGCAAGTGGCGGAATTCAATTTCTTTTGGTCACTTTTACGTAATAGAATCTTCGGATCGAATCATCATTTGAGAAAACTGTGAATTATGGGTGCCGACCTCAGTTGTTACACCAATCCGGTATACCCCATCTAGTGGGTTATTTGATTTTACAGTTATTTTTAAAATATAAACTACGGTTTTTTATTGAAAGAAGATTAACACATTTTCCGTCAAATTGGGTAATCAATTAAGCTTTCTCAAACAGAATGTCATGAATGTAAGAATTTATTTGTGGAAAAATTATTGATGATGGTTTTTGTTGTTGTACTATCCAACAATACCACTGACAAATCTTCCAATATGAAACATGATTTTCACGATCACATTAATAACATTCTAGACTGATCTAGGTTGAAACGTAATTTAAGGATTGGCGCCCAACATCAGGGTGAAGGTAGCAATATTGTCATGGCACGGAGTTCCATGGAGTGCCAAGGAATTACTCGAGTTGGGTATCTCGTTAGGTATACTGTTGTGAATACTACTCCAGATGTTTTGATTATTATTGTTACCTACCGTATGACTTCGGGGATGGTTTTTGTAATCCAAATATAAAAGAGTTGAGTTCTTGTTCTGATCCTGAATCGGTAAACTTGTCGCCATTTTATCAATAGTTGTGTTCTGTAAGGATGGATCATTTCATTGGTGGCAGCGGTGGGATGGACGACACAACGGTCAGCAAAATGGAAGACGTTTTGAAGAGACTGGAGGTCACGCTACAAGTCGTACTTGAGCATTATGTGGAAGTTGGAACCATCTTAATGTCAACAAGTTTCGCTGGGCAGGAATACGAGGTTAAATCGAGACTATGAGGAAACAGAATGAAGCCTGTGGTAATATCTGATTCAGTGCTGTCTACTTTGACTGAAGCACTCAGCCTATCTGTGAAGTTGGAAGTTGTGAGGAATCGAGAACAGCTTCGAAGAGTGGCAGTCCAAAGGGATCTGAAAACTTGCAGACATCAGCGGAACCCTGATTGGATTCGACGTGAAAAGTCCAGTAGGAGACAGATTACGTGTTGGAATTGTGATGGCGTTGGTCAGATCATGAGGAATCGCACCGAACGTCATTCAAGGTCTAGCAATTCACAGCCAAAGTGGGTTTCCAATGTTGTATGTTGGAGTTGCGGAGAAAATGGACATGTACGTCAGGAATGCAGGAACTCAAAATTGAATGATAATTCTGGTAAAAAATTGACAGGACAGACTAGGGGCGAAGCGGAAGAATTTAGGCGGGCAGTGAGAAAAGAAAGCCAGAGAGGGGAAGAAGAACAGAAAAGTGGCAGTCCAGAGGACAACGCACGGAGAATACCTAATGGAGGTGAACGATCGGAGTATGAAAAACGCTGCAAATTATTACACAATGGTTTATTATTTTTCTATAAAGATCACACGTCTGCAAAATCACCAACCATCCAATATGAAGAGAAGAAAAAAAAAATCAAAATCACCAACCATTGATCGCATTTTGGTCAGCTCTAATTTGAACGGAGATTATGCCTCTTTTGCGATTCACACTCGTGTTTTGATTTATATACATATATATATATATATATTTCAATATAAACCCATAAATTTTCGTAGGGAGCGAACGGTTCGTCCTACAGAGCTCCGCGTGGTCTCAAAAAATTCTAAAAATTCTATAGAATCTTAAATTGAAGGAAAAACAATACCTTTATATCAAAATTTTTTGAGTTAGGGCGTTTTCAAAATTTCAAAATTGATTTTGGAACCCTTAGAAGTGACCTACATCAACCAAAAGCTTCGGGGCACAACTAGACCCCAAATGGAGCGTACATACCAAATTTCATCAAAATCGGTCAATGCTAAGTGGCAAAAGTGCCGCGTACGGCGGACGGACGGCCAAATTTTTATTCGATTTTTGGATTCTACGTACCTTGAAACGTAAACCATCAAATTTTGAGGGGGTGTTAATTTTTTTTTTTTTTCTTGGTCGATTCCAAAGGTTCATTATTGAAAATAATAAACCAAAATGAAGAAGAAAGTGCAAATAAGAGAGACTATGTTAAATGCGTTAATGGTAAGCCATATACAGGGTGTCCCATGTTAAGCACCATAAAACTTCGGGAGTCGATTCTACAACTAATTTTAGTAAGAAAGTGTCTCTTAGCAATTTTGCGTTAGACGCTTATTTTCCGAGTTATTTTAATTTTAAGATTTTTTTCGTGTTTTCGACCTTAAGCCATTAAAATGACCATAACTCGCTTAATTTACAAGCAATTAAAAATCTAATTACACCGTTGGATAGGGCGTTAAATTTTCCATCTTTCAAGTGGTTATACAAAATTTTTTATAAGATCGTGATGGGTGAAAAATCAACTCGTAAAGTCATTTTTGTAAAATTGTCAAAATTTCCTACTTTTTCTTTTGATTGTTAGGGTTTTACTTTCACATGATTTTTCACGTACCTCTACGTCAAAAACTGCGCAAAGATCTCAGCTTTTCAATGGTATAATTTGTTTTAATTTTACTCCGCTAATTAGGGGTGAAAAATACGTTTGAATGCTAAAAAACGTGGTTGCGCTCATGGAAATCAAGGTTTCTGGTGCGTTGGGCCTCGGGCAGGTTCGACGAATTATGGGTGGAATTCTACGTCATTTTCAACGCTATTAGACTGATTCCATCACCGTTGGTATGTGAAAGCTCAGTATTGAATTTTGGTAGGTCCGAATCTTTTTTTTTTTAATTTACTTGGTATTTATGCACGAATTAAATGTTCAATTCTCGCAACTTTCTCGATTGTATGAAAAAAGAGATATCTCATAAACAATAGCGTGTAGATGTGGAATAAAACATAAAGATAGGTAAATAATGATATTTTAAAGAAAGTAAAAATGATATTTATGAACAAAAATAATCTTCATCATCATCGAAGTACGTTATTAACTAAACATAAATGAGATAATAAATTATCCTCTACTCCGTCTTTGACTTTGTCATTCGTCCGGATACACAAAGCAAAGTTTTTTACAGCCAAGTAGAAAATGATTGAGGAATGTCAAAATTTGAAGCAGTGGTCATCATATTACCGATTCAGAGTAAGTGCTCAATGTCTGTCTCCTGACTGCTCATTCCTCAATTATTTTCTACTTGGCTGTAAAAAACTTTGCTTTGTGTTTACAGGTATCCGGACGAATGACAAACAAAGTCAAAGACGGAGTAGAGGATAATTTATTATCTCATTTATGTTTAGTCAATAACGTACTTCGATGATGATGAAGATTATTTTTGTTCATAAATATCATTTTTACTTTCTCTAAAATATCATTATTTTTTATTCCACATCTACACGCTATTGTTTATGAGATATCTCTTTTTTCATACAATCGAGAAAGTTGCGAGAATTGAACATTTAATTCGTGCATAAATACCAAGTAAATTTAAAAAAAAAAAAAAAAAGATTCGGACCTACCAAAATTCAATACTGAGCTTTCACATACCAACGGTGATGGAATCAGTCTAATGGCGTTTGAAAATGACGAAGAATTCCACCCCTAATTCGTCGAACCTGCCCGAGGCACAACGAACCAGAAACCTTGATTTCCATGAGCGCAACCACGTTTTTTAGCATTCAAACGTATTTTTCACCACTAATTAGCGGAGTAAAATTAAAACAAATTATACCATTAGAAAGCTGAAATCTTTGCGCAGTTTTTGATGTAGAGGTACGTGAAAAATCATTTGGGAGTAAAACCTTAATAATCAAAAGAAAAAGTAGGAAATTTTGACAATTTTACAAAAATGACTTTACGAGTTGATTTTTCACCCATCACGATCTTATAAAAAATTTTGTATAACCACTTGAAAGATGGCAAATTTAACGCCCTATCCAACGGTGTAATTAGATTTTTAATTGCTTGTAAATTAGGCGAGTTATGGTCATTTTAATGGCTTAAGGTCGAAAACACGAAAAAAATCTTAAAATTAAAATAACTCGGAAAATAAGCGTCTAACGCAAAATTGCTAAGAGACACTTTCTTACTAAAATTAGTTGTAGAATCGACTCCCGAAGTTTTATGGTGCTTAACATGGGACACCCTGTATAACAGAGAAACAGATGAAGAATGAGGAAGTGATCGCGAAAAAGCCGTGTGTGAGGTTTTGTTATAATAAGGGGGAGAAGCAAGTAGAAGGAGAGGAAGTGGAGAAACACCGTATAGATAAAGTTCGATTGGAAAAAAGGAATCAAACGGCTGATCGGAAGAATGCTGTGAAACAGGAGGAAGAGACAGGAAAGTGTGCAGGAGAAAGTCGAACGGTATACTGCGAGTGGAAATTTTGGTTTTGGAGGACCCACGTTTTATTGTGATACTGATCGAGCATCTCCACCCCATCTTCGATAATGAGGAAGCAAAGTACATAAACATTTAAGTGGAGAAATCATGATAAATTTACTTCCTAGCACACTCACTACTGCTTCCCAGTCAACAAAGGTTAGGAAAATGATACTTTTACTTCACTCGCTTCCAAAAATGAAGCAAGTGACAAACATTTCTTGTCCACTTTCGGACAAGAAAAATAATACAAAATTATATTTATGTTCTCCGAAATCGAATTTCTTGATTAGTACGACATTAAGAAGTGGTAAATTATCAGGAATCGTTCTATAATGTTCCAGGAATGTTCTGTAATCCCCCTTTACAACAGCACGGTTGACATACTAGCCCTTATTTTGGCCTAATTTTAACCATATTTATATCATAGATGCAGAAGTCAGCTTCACGACCCTTCGGTCAGTCATCCTAATTAGGTTAATAGTTCTCCCATTCATAGTAACTTTACTTATACACCTATAGGTCCCACCATGAAAGCCGATAGTTTCACCACACGCTCGATTTTCCCATTGTAGGGTCGGTCAAGGGTTTTAGGTCCCTATTCAGGAATATGTGGGCCACCTCCACAGGTGACGTAATGCCCGTTCAGGAAAATTACTCCGGTCCTGAAAAACTCGTTCACCCCTTCCGAACATTACCCCATTGTTGAACTTTTCTTATGAGCCATTCCCATAAAAAATCCCATTTTATTCGCTTAATGCAGTTCTCGCGCTCGCTCAAATAGAAATACGAGTAAGTGTACCACGATTCCAATGCACCAGGCATCATACATCTGAAAATTTTGGCGTTTCTTCTACTTTTGGATTTGTAAGTTCGAAGCCTGAGATTGTAAAGATAATGAATTCAAAATCGGAACAGTACCTAGCAATCCAGCTAGGCCATGAAATTAATATAACTGTAGGCGTTTGTCTGAAGACCAATACCCACAATAAATAAAATATTGTTTTTTATTCATTTTTTACTTCATTTTTGTCAACAATTTCAATATTGAAATTATCCCTTTTTTCTTGACCTATTTTTACTTCAGTCTTTACTTTATTTTTGTCAACAATTTCAATATTGGAATTATCCCTATTCTCTTTATATGAACTGTAATTTACCTTGATCCTGACGTAAATTTCCGCTCGATTACCACAAGAAAGGTATTGATGAGCTGTTCAAGACCAGATCTATTAAGTTGGCAGGTTTAATTCGAATCGAAGGTGGCAACTCCTAATGAGTCATAGCCAGCAGTGTGGTGTTAAATTGTAAATTCCGCAATTTTTCCGGGAATTGGCGATTGATGTCACTATTTAAGCTACCTACGTTCTATCGATTACAATGAAAAACACGAAAATTCAATTTTGGAGCCTAAAGGCCCATTTTCACCAAACATTCGAAACGAGTTTAAACCAAAAGAGGCGGGAGATAATCGACTTTAGCAATAAACGTCTTTCACTAGAGCGATTTACAAGTTTGATTTGAAAACATGTGAACTGTGGTTCCATAGTATGTCAGGAGTGAACTACAGAACGCATGACAAATTATCAGAAACGGAACTCGGATTTTCGAGCCTTGGCTTCTTTATTGTAAAAAAAGAAACATGGTTACAATCAATATTGCAAGGCTAAAAGAGTAATGCAATCCCCGTAAAATAATACTGATACTTCTACTATGATAAGCCACACATTCCTACAGTAAAAGAGGTAATTTTGACCATTACCCTAATAAGGCTTCGGAGGCCTACCCACTTATTCATCAGAATCCATTGTTCCTAAAAACCTTGGTCTCTTTTTTTAGGTCAGCACCTAATTCTGAGTCATATTCCAAAACGTTGCGAGTTACTGTTAGTCATTAATTGTTAAAATAAAATTACACATGTATCCATAATATCACCCATATGCTAGTGAATTATATCTTTTTCTGTAATTATTGGAGGGAAATGAAAAGTATTTTGGATGTTTAATGGAATCGTGTTGCAAACCAATTTATTACACCTTATTACATTGACGCCAATAGTAATACATAAAAAATTGATCTACTTTTGAAAAAAACTTAATTTGCGACTAACTATTACCTAATGATTTATCTATGCTCAAGATTCGAGATTTCCACGTTACACACTTTCCTAAACAAATTTGGTCGGTTTATGGAAGTGAGGCTGTGTCTGCTGTACGAAGGTAAAAAACGCTGCAAATTATTACACAATGGTTTATTATTTTTTATTTTTCTATATAGATCACTCGTCTGAAAAGCCACCAACCATCCAACATAAAGAAAAACATCGATCGCATTTCGGTCAGCTTCAATTTGAACGGAGATTAGGCCTCTTTTGCGATTCACGCTCGTGTTTCTGTATTATCGTACGTCCAAACTTTAAATTCTCGTAGTGAGCGAACGGTTTGTGCTACAGAGCTCCGCGTGGTCTCAAAAAATTCTAAAAATTCTATAGAATCCTAAATTGAAGAAAAAACAATACCTTCATATCAGAATTGTTTGAGTTAGGGCGTTTTCAAAATTTCAAAATTGATTTTGGAACCCTTAGAAGTGACCTACATCAACCAAAATCTTCGGGGCACAACTAGACCCCAAATGGAGTCTACATACCAAATTTCATCAAAATCGGTCAATGCTAAGTGGCAAAAGTGCCGCGTACGGCGGACGGCGAACGGCGTACGGCGTACGGCGGTCGGCGGACGGACGGCCAAATTTTTATCCGATTTTTGGATTCTACGTACCTTGAAACGTAAACCATCAAATTTTGAGGGGGTGTTAAAATTTTTTTTTTCTTGGTCGATTCCAAAGGTTCATTATTGAAAATAATAAACCAAAAGCCTCATCTCCCGATTTATATCGAATTATTTCTTATGAATTATGAAGAATCGTGAACACTGGTAATGGTCCTTTCTACGTTTGAAGTATGAAAATCACTGGAGCCGGATAAATCACAGTTTATAGCTACTGCTACGAAAAATCAGCTTCATCATCAATCTTAGCTCTCCCAAAGATCAAATCTCGCTGACATTTGAAGGAAAACAAACGAAATGATGGTCAGCAAAGTTGGAAGCAATCTCACATGTAGACATAAAATTAGAATCAGTAAAAAATTCACTCCTGATTGTGTTGAAGAATTTTCAATATTTCACATTTTATTTATTTTGCTTCCGAGTCTACCACGGTAGCGGAAGCTTTGTTTTCACTTTTCAAGGTCGAAAAAAAAAGTTCTCCAAAATCAAAAATTTCACTCGCGTTTTGCGTTTTAGACCTTTCTGAACAATTTTGGTTAGGTGTCTGTGTGTCTGTCTGTCTGTCATGAATTCCTTGTAACGCGCATAACTATACGAAGTTATTGTCCGATTTCAATGAAATTTTCAGGGATTGTGCGGGTTGGTGTGTAGACGGTCCCCTATCAAAATGATCACCTTCGGACTGATAGTAGCCACTGCGCATGCGCAAACTTGAATTCCTTGTAACGGCCATAACTTCTACATTTTCCATCCGATTTCAATGAAATTTTCAGGGATGTTACAGATTAACTTGTTTTGATGTTTTGAGATTAACTACTATGCATCGGATTATCTATACAATCGGGTTATGGATACGAGGAAGCTGTGTGCCACACCCACTTGGCAGACGTTTTTATTTTTATTTTATTAATTTTTTAACCTTTTTTTATTTTTATAATTTATTATTTTTTTAAAATTTTTTTTATTTATTTTTTTTATTTTTATTTTTTAAATATTTTCAGTGGAAGTGGATTTCATTATGGATCGTGATGAAATCAATGTGCCGACTTTAGACACAGCCCCAAACTACCCTCCAAATTAGAGCAAATTAGGACGACTGAATCTTGAAAAAATTATGTTTGAACAAAATTACGTTTGTACTTTGTTTAAAAATTTGCTCAGAAAGCTTTAAAACGCAAATTGCGAAGGGGTATTTTGACTTTAGTGGATCCAAATTTTTTTAAGCCCTTCGCAATACAAAAAATCTTTATCCTGTCTCAGATAGTGAGGAACCAAAAATTTGCAAACCGTTTGAGTCAAATTGTACGAAAGAGAACTTGAGAAAATAACAATATTTTTCGTCGGAGTTTCGGGACCCTCAGTATCAGCTGTATCCGGCACGTGTTCACAGAGATTGGGAAAGGCCTACCAGCCACTGCCTAACACAAGTCGGTCAAGTTCACCCCAGCGTTCCACGATTAGCGGGTTTTGCACGCTATTGCTATTATGGGGAGGTTGTCTGCTATCTTAGATCTAACCGTGTAAGACCTCAGGAAGAAGTTATAAAACCTTCTGGGACTTGGCGTAAAAGTTGGAGGATATACGATCAGGGCACCAGGATCGAAGCGTTTTCTGTAGTTTCAAACATCCTTCAAGTTGAAGGGAGAATGGTACAGAAACCCAAACTGATCTCCAGGTCTTCAAGAGTTTTCAATCCTATTGATCAGTTACTGACTGATATCAGCGTGCAGGTTACGATTTGGATGGTCTCCTAGAGTTTCATTTTGATCAGATCAGTGGCAAGCACAACTTAAACTGTTTTCATTCGATCTCATTGAACTTTATGGGGATTGTGCGGTTTTTGGTCTCAATGGTTGACTTAATCTACCATTGAGGATTAAAAAATCAATGTACCTACTCAATTTTAAGGATAATCTCTTCAATGCACAATTGTCTAATTTTTTTCCATACTTGGTTGGTTTGTTGGGGGGTTCTGATTATCCCCTACCGGTTAATCTACTCAATCATTATATGGATACGAGGAAGCTATGTGCCGTACCAAACATTTTTATGCAAAACAGAGCTTTTCAAAAATTACTAAAGCTCTCTAAAACAGATTTTCGTCTTCGTTGAGGGGTGGACATCTGTTATTTTAACCTTCCACAGAATATGACTGCGGGCATTATCTCTGCTACCCCAAATGATACTCAAGGTTGAACCGAACCTGGAACAATGACCGTTCTTCCATTGTGTCAGGTGGTGCTTGTCTCTTCGTTTTGATGAGAACAAAAAGTGCATCAGTCTCCGAATGACAAATCGCAACGTTCAATCCGAGGAAGAGGTTCTGGTTCTGCACGCTTCGTCCCGACCTCGTTATAGTTTCCCCGAATTTCAAGGACTCGTCGTGTCTTCCTGGAGTTTTCACAAAAGACATTTTGGAAAACGTGACTTCGGACTTTATCTATTTCCGTTTCCTTAACAATATTTTAGATGTCGATTCTGAAACTAATTTGTAACAAAATGCCACTTTTATCACTTTGAATTGTTTTTGTGATTACGTCCTTTTCGGCACTAAAATGGTCATAACTTCTCGTTTTCCACAACAAATCAAATCCGATTACACCGTTGAAAAATAGCGTTAAATTTAATATACGACGAGCTCTTGTCAAGTTCAGGAAAAATATTTTTATGCCAGTTTAAAAAAACATATTTTGGGGAATATATCATTTAATATGATGAACAGGAGGTTTCCATTATCTTTCAGAAGGTCATTTTCAACCATTACGTCACGGCGAAAATCGCACCTTCGTGACCAATAGTCAGGTCACGACTCAAGAAAGCGTTACCATGTTCATTTTAACAAATGGCATGTGAAAATTTGTCGAGAAGTAAACATTAACATTTTCTTGGTGGGAAAAAATGGCGTAAAATGAATTATTGTTAAATGATCTGACTGTAGAACCGTAGGTCTACCGTCCGCAGTAATTTCCTGCTGAAATTATTTATGGTCTTCTCCTGTAACCCTCAAAAGGTTGAAACATGCTCCATTTCATCAGCTTTCCGACGGTAACCCATTTTTGGTTTATTATTTTTAATAATGAACCTTTGGAATCGACCAGGAAATTTTTTTTTAACCCCCCTCAAAATTTGTTGGTTTACGTTTCAAGGTACGTAAAATCCAAAATTCGAATAGAAATTTGGGCGTCCGTCCGCCGTACGCGGCACTTTCGCCACTTAGCATTGACCGATTTTGATGAAATTTGGTACACGGGCTCCATTTGGGGCCTAGTTGTGTCCCGAAGTTTATGGTTGATGAAGGAAATTTATCTTAATCTTATTTATTTAAGGATTATCTTAAATTGATGGAAAAACAATACAATAAAATTTGTTTTCTTGGTCGATTCCAAAGGTTCATTATTGAAAATAATAAACCAATAGGAAGTAGGATTAAGGACACAGAAGTACGAGTATGGTATGTTCGGAATCAGGGCTGAATGACGTAAAAGTACGATCATTCACACGAATAGGGGACGAATGGGACTTGTAACCTTTCTCTCTTCCTGGTCCTATACTTAGTAAAGCGATGTGACGTAACTTGACCGTTTCAAAATATAGTATTATAGCAATAGAGTTCCATTAAATACGCCTGAGTGTCACGAACCATTATTACTTATCTCCTTTGTCGTGACCCAATATCTTTCAGTACTAATTTTGAGGGCTTTCCATGAAAACAAACGATCGCTTCTTTACGGAGACTGGGTTCTTTAGGAACTTTAATCACGTAACAGCCTCCCTGATATTGAATACTACGTATCTGTAAATAGTTGGCATAAATATTGTACACACGGCCTTAGGTTATAACTACATAGACGTTTTCTCAGTAAAATAAAATAGTTTGTTATTTTTGAAGCTATAACTTTTCTTCAATTCCTCCTCTAAAAGTGCTAGACAGCGAACATGGTAACTGTTTCTTTTCTTCCTTTCCAACACAAATAGCAATATAGTGACGACACTTTGAGAGCTAATGATGAAAGAGGTGTAACTTCAATAGTTTTTAAGAGTAAAATTTGAATGTTGAACATTAGATAGGACTGAGTTTCTCAACCAATGAGGAGGTTATCAGAATGATGGGCCTCCTATGCTTCAAAGCAGGAGAATATGAGTACAATTATTCTGAGAAAATTAAAGATGGTTGCTCAAAATTGGGAACCTGAATAATCCAACAAAATCCATCATCGTTCATCAACCAAAATGAATAGTTCTAGTGTGTTTCCTTCTTTGGTAATTTTGCAACTGACTACCGTCGAAAGGCCTTCAGTAGCATCATGAGCATCTGAAGTATAAAATTGATAATATTGGGAATAGTTTGGAGATAGGTGTTGAGAAATGCTTTTGAGCCAATATTATACCCTTGCTGGATGGGTGGAGGTGAGTAGGAGCTCAATAACACGAACCCCTACCATTTCAAGTTACTCTTTTATTGATTATTATGGATGGTTGTGTTATTAGGGTATAAGGATCTCGAAACTAATTTTTATCTCTCTTCTGCTGCTGTTTGATATTGTTAAGCCAAACCCAATTACCTAGTACTAATATAATGTAGTTGTCGATTGTGTAAACGTCGGTTTTGTTTGTTACTGAATCACAATCAATTGCAACACCAATTTCGATGGGGTTATTCGAAAACAATTGAGAAATGTCTGGGAAGTACACTACAGAAGATGACCTAAACCTTCATCGTGATTTCGGCCTTCCTTAGCGGCGGGTCCTCGTTGGGTATTTTTCATGACCTAGAGAAACTTGAGGAGGATCCAGGAAGCACCAGCTACATTCCCTGATCACCAGCGCTTTCTATCGTTATGGTGATAGCCACCCCCTCTTGGAAAGTCATAATTCACGATTACGGGTTTTTTGTTTATTATTTTGGAAAATGAGCACTTTTGCAATCGAATGTATTTTTAACCCTAATTGGGCCAAAACATGTTCATCGATTGCTGAGTAAATGTTGGTCATAACTTTACTTTTAAACTTTGTATAGCTCACAAAAAATGTTTCAAAAAATTCAGTTCTGTTCATTAAATTTAAATTCAGTAACTCTAGTGACACCTTGAGACAGGTATGGAATTCCTAAGATTTTTTAGCTGCACCAGTGACACCATGGGACTGGTATCACTAATCAAACTGCCATACCACGGGCAGAAGGGTGTACAAATAAATTAGTACATAACTATCCAATGTTTTTGTAAATTAATTACGTTTAGTTATCAAGATAAAGAGGACAAGAATGCGCCTTTCAACCACAGAAAAATGTATCACAGAAGAATAGCCTTTGTTTCACATTCTAAAAGCTGAAACTATAACAAGGTTTTATTCAGCGAATAATAAATGAAAGAAAGAAATTTGAACTTTAATGTTTCGCTGAAAGTTATAAGAAGTTGAAATTGAGTTTGCAAATATAAAAAAGTTGCCGTTGGGGGTGTCTAGCCACCAATGGTATTAATGGTCCATATCCTTACTCAGACTTCATGAAAAATCATCGAAATTTGGTGTCACTAATGATACCATGGTCCACTAAGAGTTAAGCGCATTCAACACTGACGTGACTGACGCCAAACAAGTTTATCAAATTTCAAAGTATAAAGACAAGATTGCAACAATTAGAATTTCACAATTCACATTTTCGTTCGGCTAAATTTGAACAGAGCCGTTTGAATCGTAAGAATGTTGAATAACTAAAGTATTTTCACTGCTCCACTGACGGAAATAGTTCTAAACTCCGTTTAAAGTTCATCTGATCAAATGCGAATGGAGTTTTATATCACTCGTCACCAAGAAACGAAGTCACCCACAACTCTCGGATAAGGATTTTATTCATGTAAGTACTTTCTGTCAGGCTGATTGTGACCTCTCGCGATAATATGGTTGGTAGGAAAGTATTATTACTTAATCAACAGAGAAAAATAATAAACCTTTGTGTTCGCAGCGTTTTTAATACATGGTTAATTACTACTACTCTTCTGTTTAGAGCTGTGACCTGGATATAAAGGGGATCCCTCAAACTCAAAAATTCAGTACCTCGATTCTACAACTAATTTGAGTACCTCAATTCAGTAACACTTTTTTTTACTAGACGAAAAACCGAATTAAGGGAGTTATGGCTTAAGATGACAAATGGAAAAAATCTTGAAGTGAAAAAACATGGATTACCATATAGTAAAAACAAAGTGTTAAAGGAAATTACTTTCTTACGTAAATAAGTTTAACTCCTGAAGTTTTACGGTTCTGAACGTGGGACACCCTGTATAAGTAATCAATTAGAAATATATTGAAATATAATATTATTTCTGTAAGTAAAGTCATTCAGATTTCATTGATCGTGTTCGATGCATAGCAAATGCAGTTTTGTATGAAATTGGCTTGATAGTTTCCAATAGAGTTGAGATAAATGATTCTCACACGACGCCTTCATAGTGGCCTCTCACATGTGATGAATTGAGGATATCTTTACTAAAAAATGTTTGAAAAAACATGAACATTACCACTTTCAACTCGAGATGAGTTTTTGAGAGCAATCAGTGCCCTCACGTCGGAACAACCACGTAATAGCTGGCATTTACTGGCCGCGGGAGATCGTTCGATCGCCCTTGATCTTTCCCAAGTCGGTTCTGTTTTTATTTTCTCGATCCGCAAGTTCTTTTCGTTTTCTTAGCAGATAAGTACTCGTAGCCACTCTCCAATCAGAGGACAATGGCTGTACCGTGTAGGTACCCACAGTACAGATTTTCAGATTATTTCTCCACAGTGCGTCCTTGTCAAGAAACTTGAACAACCTTTCGTGATTGGCAGAGAAATAAAATCGACTATAAGGGATCACCTTGAAAGGTCCTTGTCGTTGGCTCTGACTCAGCCCGACCTCTCTCTTATTAAAGATGCTTTGAGAAATATGGATTGTCTCCGAGAGAAATAGGAATGGGTGTAGGTACGTTCGATCAATTCACCAACTATCTCCATCCTACGGCGAAGTCATAATACCTGTAAGCATTCGAAATTTTTCAAACTTCTGGGGGAAACTAGAATCAAGATTCATGTTTTTACTTTTGAGCTATCAGGCAGACTTCAATGTTTTTCAGTTAAAACAAAAAAGTAGTTAAGTACCAGTAAGCAGTACCAATTAAAGAGCATTCCAAGAGATCCCCGTCCAACAGCTGAAATAATCGATTTTATTCTGTGTTACATAAGTAAGTAACAGGAAGTAAGTACTTACCGTATAAAAGCTGTTGGTCCAGAAGTGCAAATCGAAGAAATAAGGAGTTGTGGGTGCTTTCATTAAGAAATTTGATTAGGTACTGGTTGATAAGGAAGCAAAACTGAGTACAACTCGAAGAAACGAACAACGATCGTATTTTGGTCAGCTAAAATTTGATCTGAGATCAGGCCTCTTTTGCGATTCAGACTCGTGTTTCTGATTTATCGCAAGTCCAGCCTTAAGTTCTCCTGGGGAGCGAACGGTTGGTCCTACAGAGCTCTAAATTGTCTCATTCGATTCTATAAATTCAATTCTATTTTAAATTGAAGAAAAAAATACCATCATATCAAAAGTTTTGAGCTAGGGCCTTTTTGAAAATTTCAACCCTTATTTTTCATCCGTTAGAAGTGATTTACATCAACCAAAAGCTTCGGGTTGCAACTAGACCCCAAATGGAGCCCACATACCAAATTTCATCAAAATCAGTCCATTGTAGCTAAGGAAAATACCGCGTACGGCGGAGGACAGCCAGCAAAGTTTTTATTCGATTTTCGGATTCTACGTACCTAAAATTTTGAGGAGGGGTAAAATTTTTTTCTTGGCCGATTTCAAAGGTTCATTATTGAAAATAATAAACCAACGGGAGATGGAAACCATCACTGACGCACCACGTGTTTGAAACCGATCAAATTTTCATTATAATTCGGTTATATTGGACGACCATCACTCATGAAAGGTCGGGGGGAAAGTACACAAACGGTTACATTTGGTAGGCTAGTAGTATTAAATACTACTAAATACTACTTTTGTAAATTTTACAAATGCATCGACTTTCGTTAAATAGCTTTTAATGCATGATCTACTTTTACGAAGATCAGATCATTTTGTTTGGACTATTGCTACCATTTAACTAGCCACGAATTAAGTACTGCGCATACCTAACACAATACATCTGAAATGGAAATTTAGCGAAAGCACCTGTGAGAATAAATCCAACTAATTTATCTTGTTTTTCAAGATGGCATTTCAACTTGTCGGTTAATTATTTACAATGATGAATTTTCGGATTTTATACAACTACCTAATCTTTTCTCTTTTACTGCCTCAGAGGTATAACATATTATGTTTTGAAGTCGAGAGACGTTCACATAAAAGCAATGCATACAACTAGAATGCCTTTTCTCACGAATGAACTGCATTAAAATAAATATGGATGAATATGGAGGAATCGGAAACTAGACCATACATCATGTTGGTGTTCCAGGGAGTTTCAGGGAAGTTAAGAATCAGGTAGTTTCCACATCAACCGAAAGAACCCATGAGGCGATGGAGTACTTGATGTTTCCAGAGACCTTAAATCCATCCTCTTATATACATATATTGATAGATCATAGGTTATTGATGTCAATCGCCTTGTCGTATATAAAACAATAATTAACAAGTGATTCAGTACTAATGGAGACAATTAAACATCAATTCAGAAGAAGTCTACGAAATATCCATTAGGTACCTATGTAAAAAAAGGTTCAATAAGGTTCAATATAACCCAATGTAAACAGTAAACAATACATGAACAAAATACCAAAATCAAAAAACCCCGAGAAAAAAACAATGATACACAAGTTTTGTAATTAAGATGTTGACAAAACCTGTTTGGAATTTAACCCTTAATTTCCCATTTGTTCAAAAAATTGTATTTTTGGATGTTTTTCAAGATTTTGGTGTATTTTGGCCAACCAATGCCATAGAATTGCTAGTTTTCATCGGGATTTATGTGAAGTTTCTTAATTTGATGAAAACTGAAGAGTATTTTCTGGAGGGGGGGGGGGGTTGGCTATTGTTATTTTAAAAACATATACTTAGAAGACATTCTATCCAAATATGACTGGACGGAACCAGCAGCTTTTTATTCTGAAACAAATAAATAAAAACTAAAATTGTCAGCCCAATAAGACCTCTCCCTTCAGTAGTCTCTTCAGATCAGACCTACCTCCACCATGAACTGGGGGACAGTGAAGATCAGTTTCATGAATTAGTTCGGATATATAGCAAGTATTCTGAGAGATTTAATTTTAAATCTTACAGAAAAACAACCCGAGATGTTGATGAAGTAAGAGTTGTGGCAGGAAGCATCCAAGAATAGCGGAAAATTTCGATTTTTCAATGGTGTCTTCTTGGATATCTTAAGAGTCAGAGGGTCGGATGGTGTATTGTATAAACAATAGTTGAAGTATCAAGGTAGCCACAAGAATATCGGTTTTGTCTTAAAAATGGTTGAACAGTGTTGTAGAATGTTTAAAAATCGGACTTCTGAAAAGATACTTCAGGATATTAAGGGTTAATGATTACCTATTAGAATATTTCTGTTGATTTTCCCACAATTGTCCACACTTGTTGCTATTTAGACGTCTAATAAGGGACGTTGTGGTGTGATTTGAATATACGCATTGCGCACTTCCAGACGTTGAAGCTTAGTGACTAGATTTTTTGCAGATGGAATAGTACAAAACGGGTTTGGAGGAAAGTTTGGGTGCCCCAAGGCCAATGATGAACATTCAACAGTCAGATAACAATAGGCACAGGTCTGCGAGATGGGATTGTTGGAAAAAAAGTGGGCGTAGAGAAAGCTGAGAGAGGTAGTTGAAGACATTACGATCTATCAAACGGGAATTTTTCCTACTTTTTCTCTTCAAGGAGAATGGATGAAGTAAGAAAAAAATATATAAAAATGCTCACTTGAGCAGATGATGCCTATTTCACTGAATAGGTGACTTTTTAGGTCCATTCGAGGGTCATATTCAAGGTCCCATTAACACTATATTTATGAAATTACGGTGCAAGAGAAAAGGACAGGTTTGAATTGAAAAACAGTATCTGAGTTGTCAGAGGAGTTGCCAGGTCAGTTGTCTTTATGCCTCTCAGGGAAGAGGTGTGTCGGTCAGGAGTGAACGTTTTGAAAAGACCTTATCTTCAAAATTACCTTGTCAGAACTGAACGAGTTATCAAAATGAACACGGTCATTCGTTCATCAACCCACCAATCGAGTTTTCCGGTTAAATTACTAGAACAACGGCAGAAGGCCAACAAAATAAATTAATTACCCGCAATACGGATGTATATTGCATATTTATCTACATGCATGTTTTTACATGGATCATTAATGTGTGAAAATGACAAGGAAGTATCAACAGAAAGAAGTAGATGGAAGTGGTTTTCTAAGCAAAACCTTCCATCATCCAAGTGAAGAATGGACTGAGGAGGACTAAAAAGACAAAACACACTCAAACACTGATTCATACGATTCGAATCGATCTTTCATTTGTTTTTGTCTTTTAGCTCATTCGATTCTTTCAAATCGCCTACTCGTAACCTATTTCGACTCGTTCGGTTTACAGAATCGCTCGTTTTTATGACTTCTGACCGGTTGGTTGTTTGTCTTGTGAGTGAACGGGTGAACGGATTCAAAAGACCTGGTCTCTGTAATGAGTGACCGTTTGGGATTCGAATCCGCCAAATGACCTTGTCTTACACACCTCTATCTCAGGTCCTCATTAAATGCTTTCATGACGCGTAGTTGCTCAAATTATCGATTCATATGAGGAAAAACGCAAAAGAGAAAAAAGTTTCCTGAAGAATTCCTAATTTTAACTATTCGATATAAAATTGAATAAAAGTGAATCTTGCAGTATCTCGATTTGTTTGGGATTCAAACAGTGGGTTAAACCTAGAATATGCCAACAGGTTATATTAGGTACAAAAAATTGAAGTCCCGTATAAATTTCGATGTAGAGAATATTCCTGGATATTACAAACGAGTCCCTACCTAGGCTTAGGCGTGACTGTGATATGTGTTGCCAATGTAAGTTGCTTAATAAACTCTTGCATCTATTTTGGCAGCCCTAAGATATTCTTTCCACTAAAAGAGCTATTCAGCTAAATAATGGATAGATTCAGCTCGAGGTGGAGGTGAAATTGAAAACTGACACGAGGAAGATGTCGACGTTCACGTCACTCCTGCGGTTTATTCTAGTGACCCGCACGGGTGATCAGTGTCTGTGATTACTCGTACGAATCAAGCAGGTTACGTCCTCTGACTAAGCAGGCCTTACAGAAATGACTCAGTAGGTAACCGATCCGTGGGTGATGACATTTCATGACTCTGATCAGATCCGGCTCGACAAACACTTAGTAGACAGTCTTTCTCGGCACAAAACAAAAGCTCCCTCAAAAAGCGTGACATGAACACATGGTTGGTCTGTTGGTTTGAAAAAAGATCACTATTTTATACCTACCTAAATTATTTGACATGAAATACGAAATTCGCGATTAAATTGATTCATCGATCGAGAATTCTTTACGTTTCAAGTAGATTTTTCAGATATTATGCTAACCTCTCAGAAGTCCCCAGCTGACTGGTTTGCTGTACAATTCATAGACAATCAACGTCTAACTACCTTCCAAAATAGAACAAAATCAGGCGAATACATCGTAAGCAATTGATGTTAGGTTTGTTGATTACATACAGAGATTACCTACATGTAATGCGTGACAATTCAATCAAAATCGGATAATTTTTTTCCGTACATTTTAGTCCAGGACGAGGATTTTAACGTTTTCCCTGAACGTTGTAGTTCCTACTGATCCAAACGCATGTACGTCGTCTTATAGCCAAAACCAACACATCATTCAGGTTTGAGTGATAGAGGATAATAAGGAACTGAGAAATCGTAGGTTAACGGAATCCAAGTTTAAGAATGCGCACATAATACCCACCCATTTTCTAAAAATCCACCAAACAAGAACACTGGAAACATAAAATGCGAGTAGAATTTTGATTTTGACCCGAATTTTTTGACCTGTTTCCTTGCCATTGATAGTGAGGAAGCAAAACCGACAAGGGTATTACTGTAACAAAAAGCTATATAGCTTTTTTCTTTCTGTTTCGTTTTGAGTCACAAACGTAGATTCTTTTTTTCAGTTCGTTGTTTTCCGTAGCAAATGGTTGTTAGATCTATTCTTCCACGTTATCCATACTAATTGTTACAGTAATACCCTTGTCGGTCCCTTGTTACGGTAATACCCAAGTCAAATTCAACCTCTTCCAAGTCAAATTCAACCTTTTCCAAGTCAAATTCAACATTTTCAAACTCAAATTGTACCTTTTCCAAGTCAAATTGTGCCTTTTTCCAAGTTAAATTCAACCTCTTCCAAGTCAAATTCAACCTTTTCCAAGTCAAATTCAACCTCTTCCAAGTCAAATTCAACCTTTTCCAAGTCAAATTCAACCTCTTCCAAGTCAAATTCAACCTTTTCCAAGTCAAATCGAACCTTTTTCAACTCAAATTGTACCTTTTCCAACTCAAATTCAACCTCTTCCAAGTTAAATTCAACCTTTTCCAGGTCAAATTCAACCTTTTCAAACTCAAATTGTACCTTTTCCAACTCAAATTCAACCTTTTACAAGTCAAATTCAACCATTTCCAACTCAAATTCAACCTTTTCCAAAACAAATTCAATCTTTTCACCATTATTAGGGAAATTACGAAAAATACCCCACAAGCCCTAAATTCAGTACCAAATACTTGTCTATGAGTAGGGACTGGGCTGAAAACAACACACCAAACGCAGTAGGTAGGTACCTATGCATAAAACAAAATCACGTTTTAGTAAAAAAGAAATCAACTTAGAGCATATCCATGTCAAATTCAACCTGCTCCATCAAGCGTCAGTTGGACAGCCTCTCCACTGATGTCATATTTTTGGTCAATTTATTACTGGTAGGTTTCTATTCGTATTACACAAAAGTACCTATCTGTACTTTTTTTTCAGTGAGAAAAAATCGAAGATTGACTTTTTACAAGTAAGATTTTTAATTTTAGGACTTTTAAAATAGTAAAGAAGTAATAAAAGTTTTTCATTCAAAGAAACATCAATTTTTTTAAAATTATATTTTTTGTTGATTTTTTTTGTGTTAAAAAAACATGATTTTTGATGATTTCTTTTTTAATAAAACGTGATTTTGTTTTATGTATGCCTACTGCGTTTGGTGCGTTGTTTTCAGCCCAGTCCCCAATCACAGACAAGCATCTCGTACTACATTTAGGGCTTGTGGGTATTTTTCGTCATTTCCCTAATAATGGTGAAAGATTGACTTTGTTTTGGAAAAGGTTGAATTTGAGTTGGAAATGGTTGAATTTGACTTGGAAAAGGTTGAATTTGAGTTGGAAAAGGTACAATTTGAGTTGGAAAAGGTTCGATTTGACTTGGAAAAGGTTGAATTTGAGCTGGAAATGGTTGAATTTGACTTGGAAAAGGTTGAATTTGAGTTGGAAAAGGTACAATTTGAGTTGGAAAAGGTTCGATTTGACTTGGAAAAGGTTGAATTTGAGCTGGAAATGGTTGAATTTGACTTGGAAAAGGTTGAATTTGAGTTGGAAAAGGTTCGATTTGACTTGGAGAAGGTTGAATTTGACTTGGGACAGGTTGGATTTGACTTGGAAAAGGTTGAATTTGACTTGGAAATGCTATAAATTTATCGTCCTAATGAAAACCTATCATACGTACCAAATAGAAGTGTTTTCTAACTGCTCTCTCCCATGACAGAAGTTCTTCTATGGAAATATCCTCCACTTAATCGACCTTGCACTTCCCAGTTCCTGTACCTGAACGAATTCATGCACATTGAAAATGAGCGTAACTAAGACACTTTTCCTATGCAAACTGCTCTTTTATTCTTGATACACGAGCTAGTTATCGAAGTTAGTCGTTTGATCAACTTCAAAGAACTCAGAGCCGCGCAGGAGAAAACTACTTACCTAATAGCAGTTTTCATGGATGATGTGAGTTTGGCAAATGAAGATGCTTCGTTGATTTTACTCATTTATTATTATTTTGAGAAGAAAGGTAGTTAATGTGATTTTTATTGAGTAGCTAGTACAAGGTGCATTACCTATGCAGCCATAACTTAGCAGTGGGGATCTTGAAAGCCCACGACGCTAACTCTTCGAACTATTTCTGTGATTCAATTTCCATGACCGCACGATGAGCAGCCTTCCTTCGCGTCCTTATTTCCTCGGCACATCTGACTTTGTAATTGGGATTTTGCGGGTTTCTGGGACAAGCGGCCAAAACCCACCTTCTACGGTTGCACAACAATCCGCTATTGTAATTACTTAAGGAATTAAAGCGTCAAGCGAACGCTACTCGCTCCGTTATGTCACACCATAAAGAAGTGGATCTTTCATCGTAATATTAGGTAGAAGTACATATAGTGTATTGTCCCCGTCATGGAGCCATAAAACAACGAAAAATTGAGCCCACAACTCAGGTATTACCCAAACTAGAATTCCTCCTAGCAATCAACTCCTTGATTTCTTGAATTTTTCAATTTCTTCCAAGATAAAAAGCGCTGTTTTCACTTTTTGGAATAAAAAAAGATAAATAAAAACGCCAATCTGCCCAGTAAATTATGAAGAGTATTTCATCGAAATCAGACTGTACTGGATGGATACTCGGGCTATCACCCGTACACACACAGACACAAAATAATTCATTCGTGCAGCATGAGTTAATGAGCGAATTTTCATCATATCATATCGATACCTTAAAGCACAAAGGCGCTATGTCCAAAAACGGAGTTTTCAGAAAAACGCGAAAGAAGTTTTCACCAGTGCACAATTCCTAAAATAATGGCTTACTACACTAAACTCTTTAATTCTTCAACAAGTTTTCAAGCTATTATCGTCAAGAAGGTCAATAATAGTTTTGATAAATTTGATTTTTTCTGAAATTAGAAAAAATAAAAAAATTGGAAGATGGATGGATATAGCGCTTTTGTGCTTTAAGGTATACGGACTTTGTTCGTACTTTGTTCCTGATGTTCTGAAGAATTTCAGAGATCGTTTTAGAATGTTCCAAAACGGATTTCAGTGAAAAATAAATAATAATATAATATAAATTTTGAGGTCATTGCAATATCTTCATTTTCCATGAAAATTCGCTGAAACGATTGAGCAAGATATACAAAGTGAAATGCGAGTGAAATTTTTGATTCTGGATGACATTTTTTGTACCTCCCAGATGTGAAAACAATCCTTCCGCTACCTTGGTAGACCCTGAAGCAAGAAGCAACAATTTCCTCCGAATCTAAATTCCCACTCGCGTTTTACATGTTTGCTAACAGTTTTGGTGTCTCTGAATCAGTTAGTTTGAATGTCCGCAAAAATCCTAGTATCGTGCAGAACTATACCAGCCTCCAAATCGGACAATCAGATTGTGAACAATTGATGTTCATAGGGGAACTCTCATTTTCCTGAAAACGTGCTTTTCCCCATCACGACCTGAAAATGTAATTTAGAAAGACTACCGGACTTAGTCGGGAAGCAAAATGGAATACTATCTAATTCAGTTTGTTACGTTGTGTAACTATCTCTTGATGGCCGTTGGGCGTGAAAATATGGAGATTAAGATCGTATAATTGCTGCTCTCTATCCGGATAACTCGGTACACCTTGATTGCTTTGAACGTACAATCAAGAAGCACTCTCATCGTCAAAGTCACTTAGACGTCTTAGTCTGAGGGTGTCTTTGACAAAGTCAATGTTTCAACTCTGGAAGACAACCCTTGATGACCGCGAATCGTATCTTGCCCGCCTTCGACAGACTCGTGAACTTTTATCTTAGCTATCGCAGACTCTAAAGTTAAATTGGGATCCATTTGGAGGGTTTCCGACAGGGTTTGTTCCCTAACACCTACGACTAATCGGTCTCGTAAAAGTTCGTCATGAAGAACACCGTATGAACAGGTTTTAATCAACTTATAGAGACTGACAATGAAGCTTTCAGCACTTTCGTTTTCAAGCTGAGATCGCTTGTTAAATTTTGCCCTCTCATACACGATGTTAGTCTTTTTTTCGTAAAATTTGTTGAACTTTTCAATGATTTGTTCAAAAGAAGGTTACACTAAACCGAAAGATTCAAAGATGTCTTCCGCATCATCCCCCATGCTTAGCAGGAACACGCTTACTTGGACCTCATAATCTTCGTGAAGCAGTCGGGAAGTCAGCCGGTAGCTCTCAAATTTTCTTCTCAAATGAAATTAGTACACTTCTGACACCATGTGAAGTTATTGCAATCTAATATAAAGTAAGAACGAACATGCTACGTGAGAGAAAACTAATAGAATCCTTTTATTGTTGATTAGATCATCAGATAATTACAAGCACAGTCTGTGCTGCACAGAGTACTGGAGACAAGTTATTACAAGTAGGACAAGAAACATAATAATATTATGTTATAGATAATATTAATATAATAATAATAATAATAATAATAATAATATTAACAACATAATTAACATTAACATTAACAACATATTAATAACATGATAATATTAATATTATTAGAAACATATTATGTTTCTTGTCTGACTTGTAATAACTTGTCTAGTCTGACTTGCAATCATATTATGATTCTGATAATAATCATTGTAGGTGCCTACCACAATCTCAGAGCCTGAGAGTTTGGCTGTGACTGCAATGTTTTACAACTAACTTTTAATAAAAAATTTAGACCAATTTTGCTTCTTGACAACAGAAATAGAGAAACTTAGTATCCAAAAATATGTGTGTCCATGAAATGAACATTCTTCAATTTTGTAATTCCGAACTTTCAGTACCATTTTCCGTGTCAGTCGATGGGCTCGACTATAATCGATTCACAAATCATGCTGAGGTTTTGACGAAATCATCAAGTTTGATACGAGTTATAAAATTATAACTTATTTATTAAGTATAAAATTATAAGTATTTAATACTTATAAGTTCATCAACATCGGACCAACAGCAGCGTGCACGAACCCACAAACGTGATTCTACCTGAAAACAGACTTCCCAAGACCATGATTTTACTCAAAGCATTTAGGGCCCAGAGAGACAATGTTTCATCGCGGTTCAATAAGTAGGAGCCAAGATATTAAAGAAACGCCGCAAATGATTACACAAAGGTTTATTATTTTTCCGTGATCACTCGCCTGCAAGTAACACAGCTTTGCCGTTGCCACGACCAAAGAACCATATTTTTGCTTCATAATCGTATTTATTTTAAAGAAATAAACGCGTCACTGTCGCGTCTAATTTAATTTCTGTATTTTTGTGATTACGGGTCTTCTTGATAGAAGAAAGAATCTCCTTACCGGACCCTGATTCTCTTTTTCTTTTGTAAACAAATAAATCGTTGATGGGTGAATGAAGTGACCATGTTTTCGATGTAGTTTTTGGAGTCTATTATTCAATTTATTATTGTCGTTTGGTGCAATGTAACAACATGTCATGTTTCGGCAAATACATATAAGTTCTCATATAATTGTTCATTTGCTCAACGCCCCAGTTAATCACAGTGCAAAATTTGAAAAATTAAGTTGGAAAACCTAAAAAATTTCATCAACTGTTATTAGTTACCTCGGATACATTTCTTCGAAGGTTCGGCCTGTGAAGAAATGAAGAGAGAGGGAGAGAATGGGGAAAATCATACTTCATTGGGTTACGGATCAGAAAAATTTAGGTAACAAATTAACGGTATGCTCCATAACGAACAATGAAAAGAAAAAAGCAACAGCACAAGGAATGATCCCCAAACCGTTATAAATAAATCAAATCTCCTGAAAATTGAGGTAATTCAGTACTTACATTTTAGAAAGCATGGATGTACTAACCATGCATAACGAGATAAGAAGTGTATCGCAACACATACCTGTCAAAAGAAAGAGAAACACCATTAGTCTTCAGAAGTTCATAATCAAAAGTTCTTTCAGAAAACATGAGCTTCAAGCCCCTGGGATTGGGGTGGGTAAGGTTGATCAGTCTGAGAGGCCAAATTAAGCAATCAAAAATCAACGTAAATTTCATGTTGTCTTGGAAAGTGGAATGGTTTGGAAAAATTGGGATATTTCGACGCCTACGCGGGACTTTAGAAATCACTTTCCGCCGGCTATTACGAGAGCAATGATCCTCCGGAGAGACTCAAGCTACTCGAAGAGCTTCCCATTTCTGGATGAAAGGAGTGGGCAGAACAAGTGGATCTAAGAGATCTCTCAATCCATTCTGGAGTGCCGAGCAGCTATTAACAGTATGAAAGAGGTTTCGCGTAGGACGGCTACCGAGTCAGCCCAGCCGCCCATTATATTATAATCCATTGTGAGTAGGAGAGGTCTGAATGGCGAGTTCACCAACGTGGACCGAATCAGCCACTTTATATAACAGCAAATTGAAGAGGTAGGTACTAGGGGGAGGACGCCAATAGAGTTTTTTCTTTCAAAGGTATAATAAATTGTACCGCTGAAAACAAAGGAAGCACGAAGATTTGAAGCTTAGGTATTACTTAGTAATACCTAAGCTTTACATCTTCGTGCTTCCTTCACAAGTCTTGTGAAGCGAGTCAAAACGAACATGGTTCCTTTAAAATAAAAATGTTCACTCGCATTTAGCATTCGAAGATTAGTGAACAACTTTATGTCCGTTCGTCAGGTAAATCCATATCTGGGCGTAACTACAAGAAAGAACGCTGCAAATTATTACACAATGGTTTATTATTTTTTATTTTTCTATATAGATCACTCGTCTGCAAAGCCACAAACCATCCAACATGAAGAAAAACATCGATCGCATTTCGGTCAGCTAACATTTGAACGGAGATTAGGCCTCTTTTGCGATTCACACTCGTGTTTCTGATTTATCGTACGTTCAAACTTCAAATTCTCGTAGTGAGCGAAAGGTTTGTCCTACAGAGCTCCGGGTGGTCTCAAAAAATTCTAAAAATTCTATAGAATCTTAAATTGAAGGAAAAACAATACCTTTATATAAAAATGTTTTGAGTTAGAGCGTTTTCAAAATTTCAAAATTGATTTTGGAACCCTTAGAGGTGACCTACCTCAACCAAAATCTTCGGGCACAACTATACCTCAGAAGAAGCCTACATGCCAAATTTCATCAAAATCGGTCAATGCTAAGTGAGGAAAGTGCCGCGTACGGCGGACGGCCGGCCATATTTTTATTCGATTTTTGGATTCTACGTACCTTGAAACGTAAACCATCAAATTTTGAGGGGGTTTTATAATTTTTTTTTCTTGGTCGATTCCAAAGGTTCATTATTGAAAATAATAAACCAAGTCTGCCAAGTGGGTGTGGCACATAGTTTCCTCGTATCCATAACCCGATTTTACAGATGATCCGATGCATAGTAGTTAATCTCAAAACATCAATCTCTAAGTAATTTCCAATACCCTTAGGGCAACATCGCCACGCTAATCTGAACAATCCTGAGAAATTTCGTCGAAATCGGATGGAAAATGTGAAAGTTATGGATGTTATAAGGAATTCACGTTTGCGCATGCGCAGCAACAACTATTAGTCTGTGGGAGATGATTTTCATAGGGGACCATCTACACGCCAATCTGAACAATCCTAGAAAATTTCATCAAATTCGGATGAAAAATACAAGTGTTATGGCTGTTACAAGGATTTTACGTTTGCTCATGCGCAGAGGCTACTGTCAATTTTATGGCCGTGATTTTCATTTGGGACCATCTATAACCTAGTGATCTCTGAAAATTTCATTGAAAACGGGTAGACAATGTGAAAGTTAGGCTGTTACAAGGAAATCACGTTGTTGTTATGGCTGTTACAAGGAATTCACGTACGCAATTAAAACACCGTATTTCTAGCTGATTGACGTTTTGTTGAGTAGAAAGGTGTTACTTTATGTTCACTACAATATCTACGAATAATGCGTATTTTATGTACGAAAAACGAAGGTTTTCTTCGAAAAATCCACTTTCTAGCAGTCGGAATCATTCGGAAATATCACTATTGGATTCAGCGTAAAAAATTACATAGAAAATGATACCAAACTCGTCAAGCCATTTTGAGGTCGAGGGGAACCATAAACCGCGTAAAACACTGGATTTTCTTGTAAAACACACGTTTTTTGACATTCAAACTTCATTTACTCTGTATTTTTGAATGTTGAGAAGAAAAATTGATAAACCGTTGAAAAGCTGACAATTTGAGCATGTTTTCTCCGAAGAGCGCCCATCGAAATGGGCAGGGATTTAGAGTGAAAACTTTGGTCGAAGAAAGTCAAGTTTTGGAAAAATTTTGAAGTTTGCTTTTTGACTTGATTTTTTGAAACTATTTTATTGCTGAAAATTTTTGATTTTTCACTAGGTAGCTTGGGAATTTAACGCTCTTTCTAACGGTGTAGTCAGATTTGAATTTCCAGGAGAAATAAGGAAGTTATGACCATATCAGTGCCGTAAGATTGAAAACGCGAAAAAAACTTTAAAGTGAAAAAAAGGAATTTTGAGTGGGTTAAAAGAAAATTGCTTAGAGACATTTTTTGTTGGAAATACCTTGTAGAATTGGACCTTGAAGTTATGCCCATCTTAAGTGTAGACACCCTGTATAAGGACGGTGTTGTATTTCCCACCTATTTGAGAAACACCTCAAACGCGTCATGGGGTCAGAAGATTAGTGATGTTTGAACAAAATAAACTCCTCAAAAAAGCTTCAACAAAACTCTTTAAGCTGAGTGTGTAATAAAAATTATTGCTTTAGATTTCATGTGTTTTTATTTCCTGCATAATTGTCCACGATGTTTCGTTCACGAAAAATTATTGTACGAAGTTCCTGCACGGTGATATACGATGGGGATTGAAGTTTTTCCTTTGATGTACCATCGACCCTCCCAAGGCCGAGCTGTAGTGGAGAAATGAAGGGCGACCGATGACAAATTGGCTTCCTTTGATTTACCACCAGCCAGAACCAGCCCAGCGGTTAGGTAGTGGAGCTCATCCCTTCTACCCTCTACCGAGATGTTGTTATTTGTTCAGCGAGCCTCCTATTTATACACCCTACAACTACAGCGCGCCCTTTTCATCTTTAGTGGCGGCATATCCGCTTTTACTGAAAAGATTTACTAAGAAATAAACTCCGGTTTTATGATTCAGCTTTGGGAATAGCGTCATTATAAGACTCATCAATTTTATTTTATTAATTTTTTATATTTTTACTCTCCTCAAAATTTGATGGTTTACGTTTATAGGAACCTAGAATCCAAAAATCGACTAAAAATTTCCCATCCGTCCGCCATACGTGGTTATTCCACTTTCCTTGGTTATCGTACTTTGATGAAATTTGATTGTTTGTCTCCAGTTCTTGTTTCCAGTACTCTGTGGTTGTTTGCGATTTAGAGTCTAGTTGTGCCTCGAAGCTTTCGGTTAGTGACGGCCACTCATAAGGGGTTAAAATAGAGGTTACAATTTTCAAAACGCCTAGAATCAAAACCTTGTTTTATAGGTACCTACTGTTTGTTGCAGTATTGAAAAAATGTTGAAAAATGTTGAAAAAAATGAAAAAATGAAAAAAAAGAAAAAAAAATGAAAAAAAATGGGGGAAAAAAAAAAAATATGTTGAAATGTTGAAAAATGTTGTCTGATTGTTGTTTTGAATTTAATGAGACCACCCAGACAAATTAATAATAATACTATTTTTCACCAGATTCTAATTCATGTTCTCAAGTCTGAAAAGAGTACTGGGCTTATGTAAAGGGAATGGGAGTTGAGGTATTTACGACTGTTGGGCGATGGAAAAAACTTTTTTCTTTGCAGTAGGGTGATCTATACAGAAAACGCTGCAAATTATTACACAATGGTTTATTATTTTTCTATATTGATCACTCGTCTGCAAAGCCACCAACCATCCAACATGAAGAAATACATCGATCGCATTTTAGTCAGCTAAAATTTGAACGGAGATTAGGCCTCTTTTGCGATTCACACTTGTGTTTCTGATTTATCATACGTCAAACCCTTAAATTCTCGTAGGGAGCGAACGGTTTGTCCTACAGAGCTCCGCGTGGTCTCAAAAAATCCTAACAATTCTACAGAATCTTAAATTGAAGGAAAAACAATACCTTTATATCAAAGTTTTTTATTTAGGGCGTTTTCAAAATTTCAAAATTTATTTTTGAACCTTAGAAGTGACCTACATCAACCAAAATCTTCGGGGCACAACTAGACCCCAAATGGAGCCTACATACCAAATTTCATCAAAATCGGTCAATGCTAAGTGAGGAAAGTGCCGCGTACGGCGGACGGCCGGCCAAATTTTTATTCGATTTTTGGATTCTACGTACCTTGAAACGTAAACCATCAAATTTTGAGGGGGTGTTAAAAAAAAATTTTCTTGGTCGAGTCCGAAGGTTCATTATTGAAAATAATAAACCAAAAATACCTTTGTGTAATAGTTTGCACAGTTTTTTTGATACGCTTCTCCGCAGTTCAATATTGAGGAAGAATGTTTATTGCGATGAAACCAGTTGAATAACCGGAGTGTTTAAAAGAGTTGGTCTACGGATAAACCCGAAGTAGGTCGGCTCCGATATTTTCCGCCCCTTCTCGCTCTTTCAAACGAAAGGAAAACGATAGCGTGACTGCTGGCGGGGGGGGGGGAGGCCCTGAGAATTCTTATAATAGGAAACACAACACAAGGGAAGTTCTGAGGGGGGTCCTGAGGAGTTATTGAGGGGGGTAGGACCCAGGGACGTTTTCGTCTAACCATGTAAGGACAAACGGCGTAACACTCAGACTAACCTCCGAGGGGTTGCTGAGCTGTTATTGGCTGCTACTGAACCTCGAGGGAAAATCCAAGTGGAAAAGCCGAGTAACCTCCAAAGCGTCTCGGCTAGTTAGGGGAAGACCTCGCTCAGTCGGATCCCCCCGCATGCAGAGATTCGCCTAAAGCTCCATTTCCAAGCACCTTGTATCCAAAATGTTTATTTATGCGACAGTTGACGCCCAACATATAGCAGTAATTTGTTATTATTAAAAGCTTTTATTTAGTTTCACCTGTCCCGTTGTCTGTCGGTCAGTTTGTCTGTCATTAATCAAATCTTGAAAGTTGAATTTGATCTACTTCCCGGTATCCGATTGAGCTGAAATTTTGCATGCATGTGTAAATCGCATGACAGTGCAATATTATAAACTTTCTGAGACCAACTTCCAATTCATAGGGGACAACCCTCCATCTAATATATAAAATCCTAATCGTACATGAACGTGGCCGATTGGGAGGGGGCGGGAGGCGGGAGGAGTCAGAGGAGTCGGGGATGGGAAGAGTCAGAGTCCGTGTAATATTCCCCCCCACATCGTTTGGTTTTAGTCGTAAATTAAAAATTAAAGGAAAGAACCTTTTTTAAAAACAAGCTTTTATTTTTTGTTAATTAAATGAACTAAAAAGTTAAAAATAAATTACCTCTAATAAGAAATATAACACCTTACAGAGCTAACACTTTATCACAGTCCCAATTTTATTAATAAAAGCGTGTTATTTTTAGCATCTTCTTTTTCCTCATGCTACCACAATGTAACACGCTTTTATTAATAAAACGCCGCAAATTATTATACAAAGGTTTATTATTTTTCTATATAGATCACTCGTCTGCAAAGTGAAGTGACCTACATCAACCAAAAGCTACTTGGCACAACTAGACCCCAAATGGAGCCTACATACCAAATTTCATCAAAATCAGTCAATGCTAAGAGGCAAAATTGCCGCGTACGGCGGACGGACGGCCAAATTTTGGTTCACTATTTTCAATAATAAGCCTTTGGAATCGGCCAAGAAAAACAAAATTTTAACACCCCTTCAAAATTTGATGGTTTACGTTTCAAGGTACGTAGAATCCACTTAGCATTGACCGATTTTATAGAACTATAGTTTTTCTGAAAGAATCAGGAGCTCATCATATCTCTCATCATAAAACTCTCAAATGGGAAATCTAACGATTTTTCCATTGGTGTAATGACAAATTAAGGAGTTATGAATATAACTAAACTAACTTATAACTTATATAACTAATATAACTTTTGGCTTTAAGGTCAAAAACACGAAACAAAATATGAAGTGAAAAAAGTGGCATTTTGAGCTTGGTTTTTAAAAAAATGCTGAAGGATAAGTTGTCGCAAATTAGTTGTGGGATAGATTTTCGAAGTATAGTTGATTGGTTTTGGGACTTCTTGTAAAGAGCAACGCAAGGAGGGAATCATCTAATGTGGCAGAAACCAAATCGATACAGGAACGCCCTGTATTAAAGCAGACAAACATGAGGTTCTGGCAATCTGTCTTTTCGAGATTAGATACCGTCAAGTGCAAACAGCGACAACAACAGGCTCTAATGAGTTGTTATGTTGAGTTAAAATCCAGTTTTTTGAAGAGAAGCACTATAAAATTTGAGTCATCCGGAAACATTAATCAAGCGTCATAATGTAGTGTCCTTCTCATTATACTAAACTATTCTTTGGGGACTCCACCACAAAATTACACTATCCGCATTACACAGCTTAAAAAAAATTAATGCACTATTTGCATGCATTTACTCGCGATTTTACATCGGAAAAGATATGGTGAGGTTACAGAATATCGTCGGCTTACAAGTGAAATTCACTAAGTCAATAGACGATTTGCGCGCCTGCGCAGTAACCCCATATAGCCTGGTTGCAACCTTCCGCGAAGAGCAGGTTTCGGTACTCGGATTGAGTTGTTTACTAGTTTTGAATGCAGTTTAGTGCGTTTTATCTTCTTTTCTAATGTGTAGTTGTCGAGTTTTGTAGTTTTCAATTTGTGCAATTTCGATGAAAGACGTTGTTTTTCATTAGAAGGGCGGCCCGGGTCCGTTTAAAGTGATTTGTCTAATCGAAAATGATGTACCTAGCTGGAACCGTCCTATCGATCAAAACAACATTTCAGGTAAGTGAACCTTTCAATTGTATCTTTTATTATTCGCTAAGTAACTTTTCATAAACCTCAGCTCTCCTACTATGAACTACAATACAGAACGATGCGTTCACAAATACAATACGATGCGCAAATACAATACGATGCGTCTCATTCAACGCGGAATAGCCTGCTGTAAACGCTGGGGTGCCGGCTTTTTTTTACTGGCTTTAGCTCGAACCTAGGGGGAAAAAACTATTTTTCAAAAACAGAAGAATGACAAATTCTCGCGTTTTTGTTTGCAAAACGTACCTACGGGTTCAACAAGATTTCGGACCCCAACTCAGACCTCAGCATCACATTTCTCGAAAGGAATGCATGTTTTTTTAGAAGTGTGGACTCCGTGGGGGATTGTTAAAAATGTTCAATCTCAAAATGAAACAAAAACCCTTGAAATTGACCATTTCCCTTAAAAAGGGCTCCCGGAAAGAAAGGAGATCATTTCGGATTCAGGACCTCAAAATACGAAAAACTCTGTGTAAGTTTCACCTAATCTGTCATAAATTTCAATGACCATCTTGATGGGAAAATGGAACAGTGAAAATCTGAAGAAAAGAGGAGGGATTAAACTTCTTCTGACTCGATTCCAAAAATCCATTATCGAAGATAATTAACCAAAATAATGGCAAAAAGTATACTAATAATAAATAAAATGAATTTATGTATTTATTTATGTGTGAATCTTGTTTCAGCTACGTGTACACTGAATGGGGAAAAAATGAAAAAAAGAAGAGAACTCCCGCAAGGCACGACACGGCCCATAGGATTTGACTTGAAATTCCTAGATCTAACATTGAGTCGAATTCCCCGTTGTGCTAGTTTTACATATTGCTATGAGTTGAATGTTTGTGGATGATCCATTCCAGTTTCGTTTTATATTGTTACCAATTTCTTTGCTCTCATTGGTGTACCCGTGTAAACTTTTGGAGCCTAGTCATATGTATGAACAGAACTGAGTTTTTAAAAGTAAACTGAAAGTAAAAACAAAAAGGAAACTGTCGTAGCTAAGTAGGTACTTAATTTTACAAAAAAAATTTCCAAATGTTTTTAAATTTTGGTTTGCCTAATACTAACAAAATGTGTTTCTTGAGTTCCTACTTTTTTCATAATAAAAGTATTTCGTAAAAATTACTCATGATTTTTTTTTGTGAACCTGAAATTGAAAGACAAACTAAGGACAGTAAGTTGTGGTACACTTTTTTTGTTTATAGTAGGTACCTAAAGGCCAGAAGCACTGAGTTTCGATCCTAGGAATTCCGTAAAACGTATTGTCACTGCACTAGTAACTCAAACACTTGACACACCTACATAAAAAATACAATGCAGTGGCTTAGTCTCTACAGTACCTAGGCAAAATAGTGAGCGACTGTTTTCTCACTGAAGAGTTCCTATCTGCTTCCTCACTTTAGTTGGTACTAATTTAAAATAAACAAATAATCTGATATAGGGTTGTTTAAACTCCATCGAATAAGAGTTATTTCATTTTTATACCAATAAAATTCGTCTTTCCCAACCTCACATTGTACTGTTGTAGTCCGCTACCGAAATAGAATGTAGTACCTACGCCTGTCAGACATCTTTTTTCATTTTCTAATGCAATGAGGAAGAAAAATATCTTGGATATATCTGCAAATGAACTTCACTGGAAATTGATGGATCCGCGTTTATTTTGGTTTTAGATTTTTTATTCGATACCTATACAACAAAAACATATTAACGTAATTCACCAAAAGGTACTTATTTAATCCCAGTAAAAGTCACACGCATGTTAAAAGATGGGTTTATCCTAATAATAAAATAGAGAGGTGCAACCTAAAATTATTAATTCATCGTGAAATTTACGATCATTTAATGATTGAAATGTGATGCGTCAGAAATGTCCGTGATTTCAAAAATATTACACATCGGATATATGGTACGGCCAGACAATGAAAACTAGTATTGAAATTTAAATTATTTAAATAAGAACAAAGCCCAAGGAGTATACTTACCCAGTAGAGTTGGATTGAAAGGGATCATTGCAAAGAAAGTAAACAAACAAGAAAGTAAACGGAAAGGTTCAAACAATTTATTCATAAAAATAAGGGATGATTTTAATTGTAGGTACAATAATACATGCAGTTGCAACTTAACTGTACAATTTCAACTATTTACCTAAAGGTTCCCGAAAACTGAGGCGTTGTTGGCGAAAATTAGAGGCGTTTCACTGAGCGAATCATAGTAGGTATCCTAGTAGATTTGACGAACTTTTTGAAACTTGGAGTCACTTTGCTGCAACGAATTATCCACGTCCAAAAAATGTTACATTTGAAACAGCCTTTGACGTGAGATTTCCCTTGTTGGTCATTCCAGTTTAGAACATCACGTAGAAATAAACACGACTGGGGAAATCTGCAGAACTTCGCGGAAGGATCGTAACCCGGCCTTCCTGTCTTGGAATCACTTTTGCATAATATGCCGTAGCACTAATGGTAAACCATTTTTACTGTCTGGAGTACTTTAGGATCGCAAAATTGATATAAAAATAATTGTAACTTTCGAAAACGGAACAAGCCAGCCATAAACAAACACAGAAACAACGAGAACCGGGGAAACCGTGTACCGAAACCTGCGAGATTGTAACCTCCCGGACGCGCATGCGCACTGCCACTTTCATTAGTAATAGAAATCGTCTATTTTTTCAATTTCCGGTTTATTTGCTACTCCTATATATTTTTTGATGCCCGAACGATTGGTGAAGTCATTTTTGAGATCCGAGGAATGGTTTCCAAGGAAACCTCAAAACTGTCTCAAAACTGACTTCACCAATCGTTCGGGCGTCAAAAAATACATAGGAGTAGCAAATAAACCGGAAATTGAAAAAATTGACAAGTGAATTTCACTTGTAAGCCGACGATATGTTGTATCATATTATGTTTGATAAATTAGCCATTTTTCTCTATAGTGCAACAATAAGACAAAATTACAATAACAAGAACTACAATAACATTAGCTAGAAGAAAGGATGTGGTTAGTCAATCGCGACGTTTATTTTCCAGTTTTCATTATTCTCCCCAGAGTAGGTGCCCAAGAAAAGGCCGTTTAGAAATTTCAAATTCAGTCAATATATTTATATTATAGATTGTGAACACAGTAAAAAAACGTCTGCCAAGTGGGTGTGGCACATAGCTTCCTCGTATCCATAACCCGATTATATAGATGATCCGATGCATAGTAGTTAATCTCAAAACACCAATCTCTAAGTACCTTTCACTACCCTCATAGGGGACCATCTACACGCTACTCTGGATAATCCTAGAAAATTTCATCAAATTCGGATCAAAAATGTAAGTGAGTCACTACTCAAAAAATCCAAAAATATCTTGCCACGGCCGGGAATCGTACCCGAGGCCTCTCACTTGTCAACATGAACCGCTGTACATGTGCTACGAGCGCCAGACGATAAGTAATGTAGAATTTGAGGTTGTGACGTACGCACGGCTGTTACACGGATTTTACGTTCGCGCATGCGCATCGGCTACTATAAGTCCGGGGGTGATGATTTTCATAGGGGACCATTTACAATCTAATCCGCATAATCCCTGAGAATTTCATTGAAATCGGATGAAAAATGTAGAAGTTATGGCCGTTTCAAGGAAATTCACGTTTGCGCATGCGCAGTCGCTTCTATCAGTCCGGGGATGATGATTTTCACAAGGGACCATCTAAATACTAAACTGTAAGATCTCTGAAATTTTCATTGAAATCGGATGGAAAATGTAGAAGTTATGGCCGTTACAAGGAATTCACGTTTGCGCATGCGCAGTCGCTTCTATCAGTCCGGGGATGATGATTTTCATAGGGGACCGTCTACACACCAACCCGCACAATCCCTGAAAATTTCATCGAAATCGGACAATAACTTCGTATAGTTATGCGCGTTACAAGGAAATCATGACAGACGGACAGACACACAGACACACAGACAGACAGACACACAGACACGGAACCAAAATTGTTCAGAAAGGTCTAAAACGCAAAACGCGAGTGAAAATTTTGATTTTGGAGAACTTTTTTTTTTCATCCTTGAAAAGTGAAAACAAAGCTTCCGCTACCTTGGTAGACTCGGAAGCAATAGAGGCGTTACAGTGGGTCAAAGCAAAATTAAAAAAAAAAATTCCAACATTGGCAGTTTTTCATTTAAAATTGTTCACTTCAAATTAATCTTGATTTCAAATTCAATATTGAAAACTCAGGCAGCTTAAAAGATGGCTCTCCTACGAATTTTTTGTTTTTAGACTCCATCTCTAAAAATAGCTTGCGTTCAACTCTTACGGTGCCCTTGTAAATCGTGAGGAATAAATTATGCCTGATGACCCCATCGTCATGACCTCACCGGTGATTTAAGGGTGCGTAGAAGCCACGAGCTGGGGCCAAGATCCTGGTGGTTGTTCGAACTGGCGGTACTCGAGTCGACCTCACATTGAATACGTTTTGGAGGTGATCGAGTAAGCTGCGGCTGTTGACTGTTACTTATATTATATTACCTGCAGTACCACAACCGAATTGAGTTATTTAGGATGGAGCTGCAGAAGCCGTTTTCAGATAACGAAAACGATCTTGCATGGAAATTGCATTCACTCATCCACGGGTATATCGTTAATAAACAGTGTAAGTGATCGGGAAAACCTGATGCCTTGTTGAGTAAAATCCTACCGGTACTAACTATAAAGTTTCGATACTAACAAGCACCTCTAACTATAAAGTTTCACTTTTTTGAGAACATGAAAATGTAGTTTAGCCCGTTACAAGGGTTTGCGGACCCACAAGCACATCCTGAATCACAAGGAACAAGAACAGTGTACAGGAATTTTAAGGGTAAAAATACCCTTGAAACGTGGTAAGAAAGTGGCAATTTAATAAAGAAACTCTGCAAATTATTTCACAGAGGTTTATTATTTGTATAGATCACTCGTCTGCAAAGATCGCAGCTTTACCGTAGTCACAATTTTGCATCCGAGTCTACCAAGGTAGCGGAAGCTTTGTTTTCACTTTTCAAGGAAGAAAAAAAAAGTTCTCCAAAATAAAAATTTTCACTCGCGTTTTGCGTTTTAGATCTTTGTGAACAATTTTGGTTCCGTGTCTGTCTGTCTGTCATGAATTCCTTGTAACGCGCATAACTATACGAAGTTATTGTCCGATTTCTAGGCAATTTTCAGGGATTGTGCGAGTTGGTGTGTAGACGGTCCCCTATGAAAATCAACATCCCCGGACTGATAGAAGCGACTGCGCATGCGCAAACGTGAATTCATTGTAACGGCTTCCACCTTTTCTACCCGATTTCGATGAAATTTCCACTACTGGGTAGTGTTTAGATGGTCCCCCATGGAAATCATAGAGAATGGTTTTTCATAGAGGGATGGTCCCCTGTGAGAATCTCAAATCCTATTCAATGCATCACTAAGCCTCAATAGCTCAGAGGTAGCGCATAGAATTATCCCCCAGGGGTCGCGGGTTCGAATCCCAGCCGAGGCTAAGCATTTTTTTGATCCAATCACATACATCTACTTACTTACATTTTTCATCCGAATTGGATGCAATTTTCTAGGATTGTCCAGATTAGCGTGTAGATGGTCCCCTATGAGAGTAGTGCTAGGTACTTAGAGATTGGTGTTTTGAGATTAACTACTACGCATCGAATCATCTATATAATCGGGTTATGGATACGAGGAAGCTATGTACCACACCCACTTGGCAGACATTTTTCCTTTTTTTTACCTACCAATCATAGGTATTTACTACCTATGAGAGTTTTAGAGCTAGGGCGGTTTTGAATATTTCAACCCTAAATTTCCATTTGTGCCGCCAAGCTTTGGGTTGAAATTTTCAATAGAGCCCTAGCTCTAAAACTCTCGTAGTGACTAAGGCAAAGCTGCGATCTTTGCAGACAAGTGATCTATACAGGAAAATAATAAACCTTTGTGAAATAATTTGACGCGTTTTCTTTTTTCACCTACCAATTTTTTTTCTACCTACCAACCATTGGTAGGTACTACCTACCACACCATACTACCTTCACACCTTCACAATCAAGTTTATTTGAAAGAACTAAACGCTTCACTCTCGATTCGACAAATAGGGAGCTTCATGAAGAAATTTGATTACTGGTTGCTAAGGAAGCAAAACTGAATACAACTCGGAGAAACGAACAGCGATCGCATTTTAGTCAGATAAAATTTGAACGGAGATTAGATCTCTTTGGTGATTCACACTCGTGATTCTGATTTATCGAAGGAAAACCCTTAAGTACTCGTGGGGAACGAACGGTTTGTCCTACAGAGCTCCGCGTGGTCTCAAAAATTCAATACTATCTTAAATTGGTGAAAAAACGATACCTTTATTTCAAGAGTTTTCGAGCTAGGGCACTCTTGAAAATTTCAACCCTTAATTTTCACCCCTTAGAAGTGACTAACATCAACCAAAAGCTTCGCGGCACAACTAGACCCCAAATGGAGCCCATATACCAAATTTGAACCAAATCGGTCCAGTGTTGCTAAGAAAAGTGTTGCGTACGGCGGACGGATTTAATGATTTGTATTCGATTTTCGGATTCTACCTTGAAACGCAAACCAAAAATTTTGAGGTGGTGGGGGAGGGGGGTTAAAATTAATTTTTTTCTTGGTCGATTTCAAAGGTTTGTTATTGAAAATAACAAATCAAAAGGTTTAACTAAAGGGTAAAATACCACATTCCTATACTACCCTCAGCACGTGAGTCTTGTGACATACCTTGTCATTATTTTTTTGGGTTAGCAATACTTTATCTAATAACCACCGGGAATAGTCGTCGAGAGTTTTTCTTGTTCCGAATTTCATCAACAGGTATTTACGTAAACCTTCTCTCCAAGAACGACACACTCAGTGAGTCATGTGGTAGTTGCGTCACTTTTTCGTTGTTAATTGCAGTCCTCGAGTAGTTGAACAGCAATAGTTAAAACGGCATTGACACTCACCTTACGTAGGTGTAGAACTTTTCTTTGCCAGAAGAGGTTTTTTAAAATCCAGATTCAGAGGAGACTACGTAGAAGTAGTGACTATTTTTTCACTTTTGACTTCCGATACGAATATTATTACGTATTATCTTTGTATTGTGTTGCCTTCAAAGATTAAGAGTTGTAGAGTGGTAGGTATTTTTAGGGGAAAAAAAAATTTGGTGATTTTTTCTGCTAACACACGGTTTTCTTCAGAGACCCTCAAATGCTTAAAACATGCTCCATTTAATCAGCTTTCTAACCATTTTTTAGGTTTACAGAGGAATTTGAAGTTGGAAATGGTGTTTGATTGCAAAAAATGTGTTATTTCAACAAAAATTGAGGTTTTTTCCATCATTTCAAGGTGAAAAGAGTAGCATTTAATGACGGATAAAAAAATGTTAGGAGGGAAATAGTGTTCTTCTAAATCAGTTGTAAAATCGCTGATTAGTCTCGGGACACCCTGTAATAGCAGTTTACCAATAACCCTTGAAAGGTGAAGAAAACCTCAATTTTCGCTGAAATAACACTTTTTTCCTCATTCAAACATTATTTTTCTTCTCAAATTGAGAAATCAAACTAACTTAACTAAAGTGTAGTTCGATTTCGATTATAAGAAGCGCCCGGTCCGAAGATGTTACACACTGTAGTACGCTCTCTCAGGGTTTCTGGTCTTTGTTCTTCTTGTGTGGCCAGAAACCCCGAGAGAGCGTACTACATTGTGTATCATCGAGGACCGAGCGCTGAATTATAATTCCATAATGAACTTGAATAAACTTTAGCAGAAATGAAATCTCCAAAAGTTTTCAAAAATACACAGAAATTAACAAATTTTCAAGTTTGATGCAGAAAGACTAACTTAGTGCACCCACAGTTTTTCTACAACGCTCTTTCCAATGGTGTAATCAGATATAAATTTGCATGAAGAATGAGGAAGTTGTGAAATTTTTGTGCTGCAAGGTCGAAAAAACTGAGGAAAAAGTTGTCGCAAATTAGTTGGAGAATCGATTTCTGAAGTATCATTGATTGGTTCTGGGACTTCCTGTATGCTGCCATACAAGCCTTTGGTATTGGCATACGATTCAGTACGAACTCAAACGCGGGACGATCCAAAATCAAATAAGAAACCATTTTATACAGTATAATTTGTTCAAAATCAGGAACACTGCAAAGTTCACCAACCATCATTATTACTCATCTTCCGGTCTACCGAGCACTCAAAAACGCAAATACTGATAAACATAATTTCCTCATTACTTGAATGTTTGACGTGTTATTTCCTTCGAACTGAATTGTTTATCAGGCTTCTGATAGTTCTAAAATTTAGGTATGCGAGACCACTACTCACTCAGTTAATACCTACCTACTTAACCTTTCAGCTACCATAAAAAGTCGAAAACGGCCAATTAAAATGTGAAACCATTACCTATCTCTGACAAAGCATTTAATGTAAGGAAGGGACGTACGTAGTAAACCCTTGAGAAGTTAATCCTCCCACAGGGCTGGTAAAATATGTAACAGAAAGCTGAATTTCGTCAACAAACAGTCCTGACCAACAACCGCATAGCAACGTAACCACATCGTAGGCATTTCAGACGACGCGACGTGGTCATTTTTAAAAAACCGCGTTTCTTTGATAAATCTCGCCGATTAAACGCGCGTCATTTTCGTAACTTTCTCGTAAGATTTATTCATGGTACACCTCCGTACTCTGTGAAGCCAGTCACAAGGCTCTAGAATACTTAGAGAAAGGTGTCGTTATCTGGTTTCCAACTAAATCTTCTTGACAACCTGATATAATGTGGTTACCTCTACATGCATTAATTTATGTAAATGCCTTTTCTCGTTTCACGCCTTGGAATGAATGCGGGCACGTCCTTACCTTCCTTAATTCTTCATTGTGAAAACCCTTACTGCCGTTTTCACTTCCAGGCTGCGAGAGATTCTAAATTGATAATGTGAGGATAGAGGGTGAGAAATGTTTGGTTGTTTTACGTAGGTATCGTATTCTAGATATAGCTAGAAAACTGTTATTTGGCACTTTAGTTCGCTTACCCGAACCTATTTTATAGGGATAAAAAGTCCATTCATGCAGCATGAATTGATAAGCGAATTTTCAGAGAATTTTTTTTTTCAACACTCTTCAGGGATGGTTCAAGAATGTTCCTAAACGGATTTCAGTGAAGAAATTGTTCGGAAAAGTCCATTCTAAAAATTTTGAGGCCATAGCTTCATTTTTTTTGAAAATTCGCTAATAAGGCTGAATGCTAACATTGCACGGGCTAAGAAGATGTTGTTCTGAAGATGTTAAGAGTCCATATTCACGTTTAACTCGTCTCCACGCACTCTTAGAGTACCCACACGGCTATTGTTGGTTTTTCGATTTTTAGTATAATATACATATTTAGTATAATTTAGTATAATATTTAGTATAACATTATATTTAGTATAACATTTAGTATAATATTACATATTATGTAACATACCAACATACTGTAAGCACAGGGTATGCTTTGGAGATGTTAGGGGTCCATATCTAAGTTCTATTCGTCTCCACGAACTCATAGAGTACCCACACGGCTACCACATTTCTGGGTACAACAAATATACGCACGTTTTCATTATATATTATATAACAATATATAGGTAAACTTTTTTAATTTTTGGACTATTTTCACTTTTGGAAAACGTATCAGAAATTTTGTGCTGAATCCGAATATACCATATATATTACTATTATTGTGAAGGTAATAACCACAAAAACTGGGCAACCCCATTTTTTGGACTATTTTTGAAAATTGGACCCCTTAGGGTTGTCCAAAATTTCAGGCTAACGAGCTCGTCTTTTTGTTTGTTGTTACGATCATTTTGGCGAAAACTTAAAAATTCAATCAGTTAGAAAGTTGATGTTTTATTGAGTAGAAAGGTGTTACTTTATGCTCACTACCATGTCTACGAATAATGCATATTCCATGTACGAAAAACGAAGATTTTTTTCAAAAAGCCCACTTTTTAGCTGTCAGAATTATTCGGAAATATGACCGTTGGATTTAGTGTGAAAATTACATAGGAAATGATACCAAACTCGTCAAGTTATCTTGAAATCGAGGGAGACCATACACCGCGCAAAACACTGAATTTTCTAGTAAAACTCGTTTTCTTACATTCAAACTTGGTTTACTCTCCCAATTTGAATTCTAAAAAGAAAAATTGATGGACCGTTGGAAAATTGATAATTTGAACATGCTGTTTTCCGAAGAGCGTCCATCGGAGAAGCTAAGATTTAGAGTAAAAACGTTAAAAAGAAAAAAGTCGAATTTCGAAAAAAATTTCAAGTTGACTTTTTAACTTGCTTTTTTAGAAATGGTTTATCGCTAAATTATTTTGGTTTTACACTAGGTAGCTTGGAAATTTAACGGTCTTTCCAACGTTATGCTTAAATTTGAATTTACTTGGTAAATAATAGGAGATATGACAGGTTTAATGCCGTAAGCTCGTAAACACGAAAAAAAACACAAACGGTGGATACAGCTTTCGTACAAGTACGCAACCACGAGAGACATTTTATGTCTCATGTTTAATAAATTGAGAGCTTTCCAATGAGTGGTGAACGATTTTTGTGGGGTGGAAAATGAGGAAGTTAGTTTTCCCTAGGAACGATTGGTTGTACGTGAAAAGTTGCATCTGTAAAAAAAAACGCTGCAAATCATTGCTCAAAGGTTTATTATTAACATGTTTAATGTTTTAGGGCTGGGGGTCATTCTGTGAATTCCGACACGCAAATTTGCAACGGGCAAAACTATACTAACCTGTGGTCCGATTTTGATGAAATTCTCAGGGATTGTGAGGGTTAGGTCCTAGACGGTCCCCTATAAATTTCAGCACCTTCGGACCAATAGGAGCGAGTGCGCATGCGCAAACGTGAATTTCCTGGGACCTCGGTTTCTAATGAACCGATTTTGCTCAAATTTGGAGGTTAGTTAGGGACTAACTTCTAAGAGACACCCTATAAGTTTCAATCAAATTGGTCAAGCAATAGCCGCTGCGCATGCGCGAACTTTAAATTTATTGTTACAACCAAAACTCCGCAACTATTCAACCGATTTCGATGAAATTTTCAGGGATTGTGTGGGTTAGGTCCTAGACGGTGGACCGCTAATATTTTGGTATTCAATAACTCTTTGAATCATAATTTTTTCGCCAACTGATTCTATACGTCCATGTTACAATGAGTGAGGAAGCTATACTGCCCACCCAACTTGGCAGACTTTTTTCTCTCCTATTCAACGCAGGAAGGTGAAATTTGAGAGGCAGGGTCAATGGAGAATGCTGAAGGCGCCTGAGTGGTCACTGATCGGCTGAGTGAGCTCCAAGGCCATTTTCTCTCCTGTTGAACGCAGGAAGCTAAAATTTGAGAAGCAGGGTCAATGGAGAATGCTGAAGGCGCCTGAGTGGTCACTGATCAGCTGAGTGAGCTCCAAGGCCATTTTCTCTCCTGTTGAACGCAGGAAGCTGAAATTTGAGAAGCAGGGTCAATGGAGAATGCTGAAGGCGCCTGAGTGGTCACTGATCAGCTGAGTGACCTCCAAGGCCATTTTCTCTCCTGTTGAACGCAGAAAGCTGAAATTTGAGAGGCAGGGTCAATGGAGAATGCTGAAGGCGCCTGAAGGGTGACTGATCAGCTGAGTGAGCTCCAAAGCCATTTTCTCTCCTGTTGAACGCAGGAAGCTGAAATTTGAGAAGCAGGGTCAATGGAGAATGCTGAAGGCGCCTGAGTGGTCACTGATCAGCTGAGTTTCTCCCTTGCGAGGGAAAAACATTAAACATGATTTAATGTTTTTCCCTCGCAAGGGAGAAATTGAACATTATACATTATGTCTTCGTAGTAAATGATTTGGTTTATTTATGTAAAGATCCAGGAACACGGTTTTCTGTATAGATCACCCTTCTGTATAGATCACTAGCACCTACCACCATCTGTATTCTCTCTTGACCTTCCCTCTCAAATTTCAGCTTCCTGCGTTCAATAGGATTAAAAATGGCTTCGGAGCTCACTCAGCTGATCAGTGATCTGAAGAGTGAAGAAGATCTTCTCGAATGCTGGAGACGCCTGGAAGAGAACTTCCATTCAATAGTATTGAAAATGGCTTCGGAGCTCACTCAGCTGATCAGTGATCTGAAGAGTGAAGAAGATCTCCTTGAATGCTGGAGACGCCTGGAAGAGCACTTCCATTCAATAGGATTGAAAATGGCTTTGGAGCTCACTCAGCTGATCAGTGATCTGAGGAGTGAAGAAGCCTTTGAGCAATGATTTGCAGCGTTTTCTACCCATCAACATTTTTTTACCTACCAACTTTTTTTTCCTACCAGCTAGGTACTACCTATCACACCATACTGGCTTCACACCTTCACAATCAAGTTTATTAGAAAGAACTAAACGCTTCACACTCGATTGGAAATATGTTTCTTGGATACCGAAACTACGTGTATCCCTAGTGTATAATTGTGAGGAATTTATAATACTTTTCGAGTTCACATGCCAACGGAGAATCTTTTCGTGACGGAGTCGAAATTCACATATTAGTAAACAAACTGACGGAATGTTAACGTGCTCTACAACGAAGGGGGTCAATGTGCATACAAATGAACATCATGGTATTTAGGGATAAATTGAGAGCTTTCCAACGAGTGGTGTACGATTTTTGTGCGATGAAAATTGCTGAAGATACTTTTCCCTAGTTACATATTTGTTGTAAGTGAAAATCATCACAATTATTTGGTAACGAATTTTGGTAACGGTTTTCGAGTTATGTGCCAGAGCAAAGACATAAAATGTCAAAAACTTCGAAGTGAAAAAAAGGCGTTTTGAGTGGGTTAAGAAAAAATTGCTTGGAGACATTTTTTGTTGGAAACATCTTGTAGATTGAATCCTGAAGTTATGCCCATCTTAAGTATAGATACCCTGTATAGACAGTGCAAATGTGTATTCGAAAATTGTGAATTCAAAGTTCTAGCTAAAACATTCGCGCTACTATTATGTTTTACTTTAAAGCTACGTGTTGAGTTTCAACAGATCGCTAGACGTAAATTGGTCGCAAGATGCAACGAGATTGCAGCACGTAAATCTCTCCTAATTGACAAGCTGAGTCCCCCTTGGGAGGTCCGTCAAAAGAACACGCTAGGCGGCACCCCAAGTCCCCAACCCGTCTTATACGAGAAAAACAAAAGCCCCATCTCCGCTTCCCTGGACGTTTTGAAACTTGATTGTTCTCCTTGCAAACGGAGCTCGACTCTGACTCTTGGCTTATTGCGGGGAACAAGAGCATTGACAAATGCGAAGGGGAGAGTTCATGAGATCCCAGGAGGACCATTCGGCTCGGATTGCGGTATCTATTCGTAAGATTGCGATGCGAGAGGATCTTCGTTCTCACAGCAACTGACCCTTGTTACGTCCACCGTTGAAAATAAAAGACCATTCAACCGATTCAAAGCTATTACTTTGAAACGATTTAACTTGAACTGGTCGACGTTCATTCAAACAAGTAAACCTACCTCCCTTCTGAGTTAGGTAGTTCGTTTTCCACAAACCAAAATCGTCCACATTCTGTCGGCTCCCAAGTGAGAGCAATTTTCTCAACACAATACAGTCAAAACGTGATATATCGAAGCTGCAGAGACAATTTTAGTTATTCATTTTGAATGGAATACAATACAGGATAATCATGCTCACATTTAGGGATTTTATAGACTCGTTTAGAGGCCACGTGATTTGATTGTAACTAATACCTAATTGGACTGGAGATCATGAAAACAAGATCTTAAAATGTTCATAAAATAAAAACAACCTACAAATATAACGTTCAAACCTACCTTCTACGACTGGTGGTACGTCTATACCTCCTTTACAAAACTCACTGAGCGTGCCAAAACAAAATTTCAAATTATTTTAAATTCCAAATCAACCTTGTCTCAATATTCGCTTGTCGAAAATCACGAAAATGTACGGAAGATAAAAACCCTCTGAGAGAACTTAATCGACTTCGTCCTGTAATCAATCTTATGGGGGTCTCAGTCGGTCGCCGTTCGTTCCTCGTTCCGGGTTAGTATTTCACGAAAGTGAAGGCGCAAAAACTTGAAAAGTTGTACATAAATTTGAAATTTCAAAGGATTTTAGAAATTCATTAGTGCACAGACCTTGGGAAAATCTTGCCGCTGAAATCATCAAAAACGAACAATAATTGCCGGAGAAAAATGGGAAAACCCGTTAATTCAGTTGAGTTTTTCCCATAAAATGTAGCTAAACTTGAAATTTTCGAGGATTTTAGAAATTCATTAGTGCATGGGCCTTGGGAATTGACAAACTGAAATATTGCCGCTGAAATCATCAAGATCGAACGATTATTGCCAGAGAAATATGGGAAAAACGTGGGAAAACCCGTTTAGTTTATTCAGTAGTATTCCCCATTTTTCTTTGGCAATTATTGTTCGATTTTGATGATTCTGGCGGCAATATTTCAGTTTTTCAATTCCCCAGGTCCGTGCACTAATGAATTTATAAAATCTTTGAAAATTTCAAATTTAAGTAGGTACAACATTTTACGTGTTTGCGCTTTCAATTTCGCTAAATACTAAAAACGAACGGCGACCAACTGAGACCCCCTTAATACAAAGAATCGAATATAAAGGCTAGAATGTACAAGGAACTGGGTAGATAAATTCGTCAAGTAGAGTCCTAAGAGTAGAGTGCCAAAACTCACTCCGAGATATTTTCTCGTCTGCTGTATGTGCAGTTTTAAAAGAGAGAAAAATATTAGCTTGGGCTTGACGGAGTTTTTCGCATTATATCATCCCTTGAATTGACGTAGGTACTTACATCTTAGAATGGATGGATATACTACACGTACAACTCGAGCCACATACCTGCAAAAAACAGAAAAACCATTGGTCTCTTGGAAAATAAAATGTTTAAATTAACGCGAAATTAAGTGTAGGTGATATTATCATGATCCTTTGAAGTCCACACTGTGAACTACATTTTGTAACATTTTCCTATGTCAAGAACACCTAACTATAATCTTATAGTACTGCAGTACTTGGAAGAATCATAAACCAAAAGGTTGCAGAAAAAATCGTTGTTCAAAAATTAATTCCACATAAAATAAGGCAGAAAAAAAATGTAAATACAAATAACGGGTATACTTCACTGAGGACTAGTCTGCAGTGCGAAGGGAAGGATAGAATCGTAAATATTAACTGAGCAGATGTTGCCTCACATTGAAGACTTTTCTTGATGTCATATGTCAGTGCCTACTGATCCAGCGATGACCTACGGCGATCCTTTTAAACAATCATCATTCTTGTATAGAAATTAGTATCCGACTATAGAATTGGTTGAATCAATAACCGTGATTGGCCATACGCTGTCTCGCCCAACGAAATGTGTCTGACATGAATGGTGACTTACAACAAAAGAACTCAATAAACCTAAGGACCGTAGGTAATTAAAGAGTCTACTGAGAAACTCTACAATACAAGTGCAGAACAATGAGAAGCGACGCCTTTTCTAGTCAACTCCTGGCTAATTATACATTAATTGGTGTCTACGTTTACTATTGTGAGCGTTCGCTCACTGAATAACACCAACAGTAGCGGCGCTGAGCTAAGTTAGCTTCCCTCCTGAGTCTCCCCAGACGATGCAAGACGCCACCTCCAGCTGAGCGTCTAACTCCCCGACGAGGAGGGACAGCTGTCCTCCTCGTCCACCAATCAAATCCCTCCACGACCAACACCTTAGTGGAGGGTGGGGAGACACAACAGAATTTCCAGAAGATTCCACGTCTTCGTCTAGTCCAGTTCAAGCTTCGAGACAGTGAGGTAGCCGCGAGCCTGGCCCACTACCCTCTGCTCTCCTCCCCCCCAGTCTATTTTGTGCGCGCACGAATATCAACACGAAATCGATCCATCAACCCCGAATAGTCCTCTCGCCGCGAAGTCCCCGAGCTCCAGTGAAGAGACATTCCTCTACAACCGCCACCCATCACACGGAATTCCTACGGGCCCCGTCTGCGTGAGTGAACAAACCATTTACCTTTACACTTTGGCCAAAGTAGGTGCAGTGTAGGAGTAACCATATTTTACTAAAGACATAAAACCGCAACGAAACTGTACTGTATAACTGAGCTATATTGTTGATGATTTGGACATTGAACATTGATACTGAGAATGAAAACGGATTGTAAGAACGCTAGGAACTGTTTGAATCATACTCATTTGTGACGAAATCATGTCGACATTGAACCGCCCATCAGGCTTATAATCTTTTCCGCTTCACGAACTTGCTATGGATCTTTAATAAAACAAAGCTATTAGTTGTTAACCTTGTAGTTCTCATTCTATTCCCCTGGTTCAGATAACAATCACGAGGAACGTGCATCGACACACCTCAGGTTCACTCTATAAAATCCCTTCAGGATTAAGTATAAAGCCCCTCAGGCTCGACACACTTGTGTCTGATACAATTTTCAGCGCCCTTCAGGCAACATCGATTTCGACTCAACCTCGCCACGAGAGCTCCAAATTCGACTTGACCTCGCCACAGGTAACTATACTCACGCTACCCTTTCATTTAACTTTAATTATCAGTGTTTTGGTATTTGCTTTCTTTCTCTCCCCATCAGAACTCGTGCCGAAATCGTTCCTCGATTGACGACACAGTCGTCACTCGTTGAACGATATACTCGCGCCTTGGGGACAGCGGTAGGTTCACCCCTCCCTCTGTCAACAACGCACGGGTACGCAACAGCTTACAAATTGGTGGCAGCTAGTAGGATTTCTTGTGAGTTCGGCTTACACGAACCCAAAACATAGTAGGTCTGTTGTCGACACGAGTTCGACATTTAACGTAGAGTCTACCAAAACACACACGTTATCTGAACCAAGGAAGTTAATTAGGTAGGATGTGCATCCAACTTTTGTAATTACAGGAAAAGTGACACAGATTCGCCATATCCGCCTTCAGCTTTGATCTACACGAGGAGACGTCTCTTCTCGTAGTATTTGTAACTTCAACACAAACCCGACACAACACACGCGTACTGACTTTTCTGCCTAAGTGGTAGTCTAGGTCATTCTACACACAGCTACCCGATTAGACACAAATTCGCCACGATGTCGCTGAACCTCTCCGGTGCTAGTGAAAGGGGGGCCGGCACACACTCGTCCTCCGGCACGGAGGCGGTAGAGACCATGACGCAGACTATGAGGGAGATGAACATACTCCTTCAGAGGTTCAACACAGTAACGCACGAACATGATAGGGAGGACATACCGCGCTCGGTATTCCTCGAGATAGAACCATGGGACCCCGACGCACTAGGCGCACTAAATGTAGTATCATTTTTTGCCAATTTTGACACAATCACGACAGGTCTAACGTCGCCACAGCGGTACAGACTCCTCCGCACGAAAGCCCGCGGGGTAGCTAAGCAATTCCTGATAGACCGGGACGATACACCGGATGTCGACAACGTGTACGAAACCGTTAGGGACGACATGCTGAGGTGGTTCCAAAAGGAAAACCCCCAGCACGCCGCCGCCTTATTATGGACCGTCAAACGCAACGCATCCGAGACCCTGCGCCAGTTCGCGGATCGAGTACGCGGTTTAGCCCGCTGCGCCGTAGTAGAAGAGGGGGCGCGCTTACACCGCCACGATCGGAACGATTGGGTTGAGAGGAAGACCTTGAACGCATTCATACGCGGGATAGGGAAGAACATCAGCGCACTACTACTCACGAATCGACCCCGTTGCATTCAGGATGCGCTCAGTAAAGCCGAGGAGCTTGAGGAAACGTTGGACGACACGACAGACATAGAAGAGAGATGGGACCTGGCGGCCGTCACGAACGATCGGAGATGTTACAACTGTGGTAGCCCCGAACACTTCGCCGCCAGATGCCCCCGGAAAGACAACCGACACAAAGATGAAGAACGCCGCCGGGATAGAACGCATGAACACACGAATGAAGACAAACCTATCCCGCGCTACCCGTGCATGTTCTGTGCTGATAGAAACCACTTCCCCGTGAATTGTCCATTCAGCCCACACAAAACGATCTTTTGTGACTTCTGCGGGATGAGGGAACATTTGGAGGTAGACTGTCTTAAGAAGAAGAGACTCCTACCCGTCTCCCAACCCGTAATGGCGTCCGCGCACACGATGGAAGTAGCTCGCTACAAGAAGCCGACAGAAGAAGCGCACATTCCCGCAATAGAGGTTCCTATGACGCGCACGATGAAGATTACCGTCGGTTTGGGCCCTGAAGAGCGATCTATGACTGTCGACACGGGAGCTGCCCTGTCGGTATTGTCAACGCCTGTGAGGGGGGTAAAACTCCTACCTACGCGCACGATCGCATGGGGGGCCGACGGTATGCCATTACACTTCGCGGGAGAACAGCGCCTGCACACACGAATCGGGGGGTGTTCCTTCGAACACACTTTTCTCGTATTCGCAAGGAAGAGTGCCACATTGGACCTATTGGGACTTGACGTTTTGCGGAGAGTGCCGATCACGTTTACCACGGGACCCGAGATGAAGTACCACACGCCAGAGGGACCCATCCGACCTTACACTCCCGTCGACATGATCGACGAGCCCTACAGCGTGGGGGTGGTGTTGCGACCGGAGAGGCGGGAACCCGGGTTGTTTGATGATCGTAGCCATGAACACGACACAGACACACCCCTCCCTAGTACCTTTTCGGTGGCGACAGCCACTCCCAACATGGATGAACGTGATCGATCCACTTTCGACATGACGATCGACACACCGCACACTTCGACTACTTCCGTCACACCAAACAGCAGAATGGGCGGATTGAAGTTTTGGACTCGACAATTCGGTGGAACCACCACACCTATCGATACACCTATCGACATGTGTGACGAGACTCCGAACTACCACCTTCCTGGACGACCACAGATGACTGATGACGATCAAGAAGACCAACCCAGACCACCGAGAAGAGTACATTTCGACACACCTGTGGCCAGACCTATTACCACCAGGTCTCACGGTGTCGACATACCCACCGATATGTCGTCACAGGGTATCGACACACCTGTCGACACACCCATCGACACGTCGCAACAGGGTATCGACACACCCATCGATACACCCATCGACACATCGCCACAGGGTACCGACACACCCCTCGACACAATGTCGCAACAGGGTATCGACACATTCGACACCTCCCTCGACACATCGTCGCAACAGGGTACCGACACAATCGACACACCCGACGACACATTGTCGCAACAGGGTATCGACACGATCGACACACCCGTCGGCACATTGTCACAGGGTATCGACACACACGTCGACACATCCATCTGTCGAATCACCACACCCCTGGAAATACTCATCGACACCATGAACGACGCACGAATAAGTCACAATGAGCTACAAATTGGTGACAGTTTACAAATTGGTGGAATTTCCCGACTAAATCAAGACTATGAAAAAGGGGGTCATATCAATTCAATTCAAGAGTCCAGTGAGGAAGAAGAATGGGAGGAATTACCCACGGACCAATGGGACCCACCCCTACCCGAATTTGAAACAACCCTGAACAAGAAACTACAACATCTCAATGAAGCGGATGCTAAACCTACGAGGGAGGTATTAAGCCGATTTAAGGATCTGTTTAATCCTCCTACGGGAGAAGGATGTAGCCTCAACGTCTCGCACGAAATTGTCACCACGCAACCCACTGTCGCCCAGCAGAAACCATACCCGGTCCCGCACGCATTACGAGAAGTCGTCGAGACCCAGATAAAGGATATGCTTTCGTCGGGAGTTATCAGCGCGTCAACTAGCCCGTGGTGCGCACCGGTCCTCTTAGTGAAGAAGAAGACACCGCCGGGGGAAAAACAACTTTGGCGATTTTGTACGGACTTTCGTCAGTTAAATAAAATCACTAAAGGAGATGCCTACCCCCTCCCACGTTTGCAAGAAACGCTCTCGATGCTCGGACGATGCCGTTGGTTTTCAACCATAGATCTGATATCTGGGTACCACCAGATTCCGGTACATCCAGATTCCAAGGAAAAGACGGCTTTCTCGGTTCTCGGACGTCATTTTGAATACGAGAAGATGCCATTCGGATTGAAAAACGCCCCGGCGACATTCCAACGTGTCATGAATGACACCCTTGACGGCATTTTGGGAAGTAACTGCCTCGTCTATTTAGACGATGTGATAATCTTTTCTGCGACACGAGAGGAGCACCTGGACAAACTTACGCAAGTCTTTGACCGATTATCGGAGGCAAGGTTACAGGTCAACCTCGCCAAGTGCGAGTTTTTGAAAAATGAGGTTCGATTTTTAGGTCACCGTATTACACCTGACGGAATCTTGACCGAACCTGAGAAAATAATTGCAATCAAGCAATTCCCTGCACCTGCCTCGAAGCTCAAGCTACAGTCATTTTTGGGACTTGCTGGGTTTTACCGACGCTTCATTCCAAAATACTCGGAGATAGTCGTCCCGTTAACTGACCTGCTCAAAAAGGATGCTCCCTTCGAGTGGACTGACCGACAACAAAAGGCCTTCGACGAACTCAAGGGCAAGTTGACCGCCGAGCCCGTACTCGCATACCCCGACCTAACCAAACCTTTTATTCTTGCGACCGACGCCTCCGGCTCCGCTTTGGGAGCCGTCCTCTCACAAAGCTTTGATGGGGAAGAGAGGCCCGTGGCTTATGCAAGTAGGAAATTAAGCGGCGCAGAAACTAGGTACTCGGTTACGGAGAGAGAACTGCTCGCAGTTGTATGGGCGGTCCGCCACTTTCAAGAATATTTACTCGGACAGACATTTGAACTTCAAACGGATCATATGGCTCTCACCGCGGCCATGCATCTCCGCGACCCCACCTCGCGCATCGGCCGCTGGATTCTGCGATTAGCCGAATATGATTTCGTAGCGAGATATCGTCCCGGCTCACAAATGGGACATGCAGATGGACTAAGTAGGGGAGATATTGCTGTCGTAACCCTCGAATTCCCCCGTGAATTGATGATCGCCGCACAGAATTTGGATACCTGGGTTCAAACCCTCGTTCTGGACCGACAACAAGGGAACCTTCGCAATACCAACGGAGTTTGGGAAACACAGGTTCGCCACGACGGACGCCACGAGTGGGTACCGCTCGTTCCGAGTTCGCTCCGTGAGTGGCTGATCGACCGTTGTCACAAAAATGAATGGGCCGGTCACCCCGGCGCAGAAGTTACTGAAAAACACGTTCGGAAACTTGGAATTTGGCCCGGACTGTCGAAGGATGTGCGCGAGAACGTTCGACGATGCGAAGCATGTCTCCGCCGAAACACACCACCGAACTTGAAGAACCCTATACAGAAACCACTCCTCCCCGAGCGACCCGGCCAAATAGTCGGAATTGACTTCGTGGGACCCATTTCTACTGGAAGCTCGACGAAATACTTACTGACGGTCATTGACCACTTTACTAAATACGCGGAGGCGTATATCACGTCCGACTGTACGGCATCAACGGTGGCAAGAAACCTAGCGCATCGATACATTCCGGTACACGGCGTTCCCGAAAGGTTGGTTTCCGATCGAGGAACTGCATTCACGTCCGGATCAACTCGAGCATTATGTGAAACGTGGGGTATTAGGCAAGTATTCACGACCGCCTATCACCCTGAAAGCAATGGAGTTTGCGAACGGTTTCATCGCACGCTGACTAACATCCTAGCGAAGATCACGAAGAAGACGAAGGACTGGGAGACCATGCTCCCAATCGCTCTTGCAGCGTACCGATCCGCTCCACATAAAAGCACCGGATTTTCGCCGAATTTCCTAACTTTCGGACGAGAAATACGACTCCCTAACGAGACTTTACAGGGGCTAAAACCCCGTGCTGACGAAACTACACTCATGAAGAATCTCCGTACCGCCCGTGAGGCGACCCAACAATGCCTCCACGAGGCTTGGAAGAAACGAAGTGACGCCATAAATGCTCGAAGATCTTTGAGATCGTTCGCGACAGGAGAAGCCGTTTACTTGAAGGATGTCCAACCGCCAACCGGAATTGTGAAAAAGTTCTGGAGTCCGTGGTCCGGACCCTGGATAGTGCTGCGAAAACTGTCCGACGTCACCTATGAAATTCGAGATCAACCCGACATACGGACACAGACAGTACACATCAACCGTTTAAAGCCAGCCTTTGTGTTGGGCATTCCCGACGAGACCTTCATCGATCCCATTGACATTGAACGGACCCCACACGAAACGACGACCTCAGCACCAGTAGAAGAAACACCTGAAACAGAAAAAGACGACCGATTTGAAGAATATGGATGGGAAACAAGACAGAATGTGACGATCTCGAACCTGCCGTCCACCAGCACACCGGCGCACGACGCAGTTCACAAGGAGACTTCTATCCAACTGAACGAATCGCTGAACACCGGTCACCTCAGAGACGCGGATCACCATTTTGATCGCTCTACTGAATCCAAGGTGACCGGCGAACACGATCGCCACGAGGACTCGAGCACTCCGGAGACGCACGATCGCCACGACGGTACACACGATCGCCACGAAGATTCACACGATCGCCACGAAGATTCACACGATCGCCATGACGTCTCACACGATCGCCACGGCAATCGACACGATCACCAAGAAAACCAGCACCACACTCCTTCCCCTGACTCAGAATCGGAAGAAGAGGAGTTCAAGGATGCAGAGAATGACCCACCACGCAAACGCCTAAGAGGATATGAGGAGGATACACCTGCACGTTATTCTCTAAGAAAGCGAGAGTCTAATGTAGATTACCGACAACTCCACTTAGGCAAACGACAAACTGACTGACTACTAGGGAAACACACATGACACGAACTGACCAACGAGACTGACTAACTATTAGGGAAACATACAGAATACTAACTGACAAATGACTTACCTTGGATCCTTCAGATCACCAAACTTACCTTGGATCCTTCAGATCACCAAACTTACCTTGGATCCTTCAGATCACACCACGTTACTCTTTCACCGTTCTACTCGAGCCTATCAAAATTTTGAAGTACCTGAAATACATAAAGTACAGTAAATTCATTTTTGTCACTTTTCCTAGGCAGGATGTCACATAGGGTCTTTTCTCTGTTGTTGTAGGATGTCACAAAAGCAAATTGAGGCAAAGATCCTTGAGGGCGGACCCACTGCACCGGACCCGCTCGTCGCCCACATGCGCAATTGTGTGGAGTCGATCCAGCTACAGTTAGAGGATCAAGTTAGCGGCTTCATCGGTACTCCTGAACCGAACCCCACACCCCAAGCACACCTGGAGAGCCTCGCCAACTTTATCCGTTTCACGATGTGTGGCGACACGGAAACGGTGCGACAGCACAATGGGCAAGCCGCCCTCCTGATCTCGCTGGAAGTGGCCAAGTGGATCCCGGCGTACCAGCGGATCCGGCAAGAGCGAGACTTTCTGGCACGATGCAAAGAGCAGTGGCTGAAGGATCGAGAAGTTCTCATCGGTGAGAGGAACGATGCTTTGGCCGACTTGGAGAGGGCCAAGGCACAGATTTCTGCAGAGCCACCTGCGGCGAGGACTACAGAGTCTGAGGCACCCGACCAGACCTCCGCAGAGCCACCTGCGGCGAGTACTGCAGGAGCTGGTTCGGCGTTGGCCCAATCCAACCCGACCACTCCCGAGCACCCGAACGTGCCTTATGGGGAGAGTGAGTCGTCGCCCGAGTCTCTGGTCCAGTCACGACCGACTCGTGGCCGACGGCGGCTCACCTCCTCCCCGACGTCGAGCCCTGCACCGGATCCCCTTCCGACCCCGATCCGCGAACCCGACATCGTCATGGTGGACGAGGAAGAGACGGAGGAGCAGCCCCGGGTCGTACTGCGGATGAAGAAGAAGAAGAAGCCTACCTGCCCGGTTTGCACGCGGGCAGTGGCGAGGCTCTACTCCTTCCGCTGTCCCGCGTGCAAGGAGTTTTGGCAGCGACTGATCGCCCTCCATCGCCAAGGCAAGAACATCCCCGCCTGCGCACACACCACCTCGCGCCGCAACCCGATCGCCTGCCGCGGATGCCGACGTCACCAGTACGAGCTCGAGCTCAGGGGGGCGCACCCCTCTCTTCCACTCCCGATACCCAGTGTCATCGTTGACGACACTGGCTTCCGGAGGGAGGGGGGGTGTGAGCGTTCGCTCACTGAATAACACCAACAGTAGCGGCGCTGAGCTAAGTTAGCTTCCCTCCTGAGTCTCCCCAGACGATGCAAGACGCCACCTCCAGCTGAGCGTCTAACTCCCCGACGAGGAGGGACAGCTGTCCTCCTCGTCCACCAATCAAATCCCTCCACGACCAACACCTTAGTGGAGGGTGGGGAGACACAACAGAATTTCCAGAAGATTCCACGTCTTCGTCTAGTCCAGTTCAAGCTTCGAGACAGTGAGGTAGCCGCGAGCCTGGCCCACTACCCTCTGCTCTCCTCCCCCCCAGTCTATTTTGTGCGCGCACGAATATCAACACGAAATCGATCCATCAACCCCGAATAGTCCTCTCGCCGCGAAGTCCCCGAGCTCCAGTGAAGAGACATTCCTCTACAACCGCCACCCATCACACGGAATTCCTACGGGCCCCGTCTGCGTGAGTGAACAAACCATTTACCTTTACACTTTGGCCAAAGTAGGTGCAGTGTAGGAGTAACCATATTTTACTAAAGACATAAAACCGCAACGAAACTGTACTGTATAACTGAGCTATATTGTTGATGATTTGGACATTGAACATTGATACTGAGAATGAAAACGGATTGTAAGAACGCTAGGAACTGTTTGAATCATACTCATTTGTGACGAAATCATGTCGACATTGAACCGCCCATCAGGCTTATAATCTTTTCCGCTTCACGAACTTGCTATGGATCTTTAATAAAACAAAGCTATTAGTTGTTAACCTTGTAGTTCTCATTCTATTCCCCTGGTTCAGATAACAATCACGAGGAACGTGCATCGACACACCTCAGGTTCACTCTATAAAATCCCTTCAGGATTAAGTATAAAGCCCCTCAGGCTCGACACACTTGTGTCTGATACAATTTTCAGCGCCCTTCAGGCAACATCGATTTCGACTCAACCTCGCCACGAGAGCTCCAAATTCGACTTGACCTCGCCACAGGTAACTATACTCACGCTACCCTTTCATTTAACTTTAATTATCAGTGTTTTGGTATTTGCTTTCTTTCTCTCCCCATCAGAACTCGTGCCGAAATCGTTCCTCGATTGACGACACAGTCGTCACTCGTTGAACGATATACTCGCGCCTTGGGGACAGCGGTAGGTTCACCCCTCCCTCTGTCAACAACGCACGGGTACGCAACAGCTTACACTATTAAGACACGAATTTCATCACTTGATGAGGGTTTTTTGTGTGTCGAATGCAGAGTACTCTAAGGATGTTGCAACCAATTAAATTAAGTAACCACAAAGAAAGGCAACCTTCAAACCTGACACCTGCAGTCTCACTGATTCCAACACTTGCGCAATGTAATTAAATTGAAATCACTCAGATGAATGAGACTCAACAGATGTCGGAACTATTCGTATCAGACGGAGATTACTGAGTGGCATCATCGATATTATTCACCAGATGTACTACCTAATTAGAATTAAATTTCCTTTAATTTGTCTTGCAGATTTTTATACGACTGATACGCCTTGAATTTAATTGAATGAAAGCTCTTGGAAATTTAATTAATAATAAATTACGCCAGTCTTCCTGAAGAGAGGCTCCCTGTCAAATATACAGAAAAGAAGATCCTCTCCTTTTAGATTATCAGGAAGCTCAGCTTGTCCAAGACAGCTCCTTGTAAAATTTCAACTTCGAAAGGTAAACGGAGATAATTTAGATCACCCAGATGGTCAGGGTAGAGGTCAGTTTGTCATCTGTAGTCAACAGTCCCAATTTCAGCTTTGTGAAGCCAATAAGTGCAAATTTAGCTCGCCCAGCAGACCAAGGATGAGCCCATTTTGCTATTGTGCTTGGCAGTCCTAGAGAGTGGAATTCACTTTCTTGAGATCAGCAGGACGAATTCAGCTCACTCAGTTGAACTCAGCAGTTCAGAGAGGCTCCCTCTGAAATTCCAGCAGTATGGCGCCAACAGATTGAATTTAGCTCGCCCTACTAATCAAGAGGAACACAGTTCACCATTTGTAGAACATGAAAATCAACATAGAAAATTTCAAATGTGCAGCTTTGACGTAGGTAACAGTGAGATATATAAAAAGCTAGTACTAAGAGGAAGTTTATGAAATATGATGCCTCAAATTCAAGAGGTTGAATGTACTTTTTTTAGTATGAAGAACCCACTTTAGAACTCCAGAACAGGAAATTGTAATAGGAAAACACGATGCCAATCAGAATAAAAACGACGTAGATTTCACCCTGAAAACTTTCGAGGTTTCTGCGACCTCTCAACTCTTGACATCTCACTATTCAGTGTAGTGTATACTAAGTTCATTTGAAGATTTACGAGTTTTGAGGATTCCATCAGCCAAGAATGTCTCGGGGTCGTAGAAAAAGCCCTGAGAACCAGAAAATGCCTCAATTTGAAATTGTATGGAAGTTAAAGAGCTTGGAACTCAAAGGGAGTTTATATTGGGGAAATAGGACGCATTTCCTTGAAGGTAACTTTCGCCCGGTATGGACGTTATTCTGTGTGAAACTTCCACTTCGAAGAACATGAATATCATCGTATTTCCGTTTCCAGGGCGTGCATAAAAGGTCGCAATGAAGAGCTCCACCTTTATTTTTGACTGAGGAGCATAAAGAGAGTAACTGGGATAGAAATATAAACAAACACAAACGGTGGATACAGCTTTCGTACAAGTACGCAACCACGAGAGACATTTTGTGTCTTATATTTAATAAATTGAGAGCTTTCCAATGAGTGGTGAACGATTTTTGTGGGGTGGAAAATGAAGAAGTTAGTTTTCCCTAGGAACGATTGGTTGTACGTGAAAATCATCAGAAATTTCCGCGTAACGCTCCCCGCGTGACGATTTTTCATTTATGTGCCATAGTAAAGACATAAAATTTCAATAATGGTAACTATTTGTTTTACAAGTCTCCAAGATAATGAGTTTGGAAGTAATTATTATTGTCAGTAGGTTCTTTCGCAGGCAATTTTAAATGTCAAATTGAAGAGAAAATCAACTAACTTTAGTTCGAATGAACAGTGCTTTAATTCATTCTCAGAATTGCGAGAATGAATGGGACAACGGTTCGTGTGGCAAATATCAGAAATCATCTCTCGGATACGCCTGTTATTACCAATGATCCGTTGGTTTCCTGTCACTCGACGGAACTTCCTGTTCACTTTTTATAGCTTCAACCGTTCACTCCGTTCTCTGTCTACTTCAAGTTCGTCAAAACCAGTGAGTATAGAATACAGTAGAGCGGCCCTCCGAGCCCGAACGATGTGTCAAGCTTCCCCCACCCTCTGGTCACCCAACTTTCGTTGGTCCCGTCGCCTGCTACCTACCCCTTACGCAGTTTTCACCACTACGCCGCCGTGTTCGTGCTTGCTTTCGTTGTTTTCGTTCACAAAAATTCACAAAAACAACGAAGTAGCTGTTTTTGACTTGCTCAACAAGGCCAAAGCTTACATATGTGGTCTGAAAGAAAAAAGTGGTAAACTGGTTGTTAACGGCTCCCGCAAAACTGGGTTCATGGGGTTTCTTATTTGTATTAACAGCATGATAAATATGTACGAGATGCTGGTGAAACGTGACGAAGTACTGATGTACCTACCCATGTACAAGGTCAGCCAAGATCATCTCGAAAGACTGTTTGGTTACATTCGACGTAGAGGAGGAAACAATGATAACCCAAGTGCCCTTGAGTTCTGCCACTTGTTCAGAAAAATAATCGTGCATAAACAGTTGCATGAAAGTAATGCAAGAAGCGGGAACGCTATTCCTTTGGACAAAATTGACCTTCTTGGAATCAGCTTCGGAAGAAATCTTCCCTGTGAAGAACTCATTAATTCATCTACACGAAAATCAAGTATGTTGGATTTCGAAGAGCCTGAAGTAGACGAGGAATGCCCTGAGTTACAAGACGATGTTTTTTCAGACTTGATCCTGGATATCGTTGAGTATATTGCGGGATACGTTGTACGAGGCATGGGAAGGAAAATAATGTGCGAAGAATGTTTACTTGCAATCGCCGACGAAGAGAACTGCCCCTTGAATTTAACTTCGAATTTAATCTCAATGAAAAACCGAGGAGGTTTGATTCAACCGTCATCGGATGTTGCCCGCATATGCAAGATCAGCGAGAAAATTTTCAGGATGGCAGTTCTAAAACCCCAAATCAACAGCAACCTCAGTCATTACACCCGAATACTAGTTTCCCATTGTTCGAATATGAATATTTTCGTTGACTCTGCCCACTTGTCGATTGGAGGAGAAGACAACCATAAGAATTGGTTGATTGAGAGCATTGGCAAGGCCTACTTCACCATCAGAATCAAAAATCATCTCCGGGACCAGAATCAGAAAATCGAGGAACAACGTGTGCGGCAAAAGCTCAAGAAAATTATTCATTTCAAGGGACAGTAAAAAACATTTTTGCAGATTGTTAATAATTAACAATCTGCAAAAATGTTTTTTACTGTCCCTTGAAATGAATAATTTTCTTGAGCTTTTGCCGCACACGTTGTTCCTCGATTTTCTGATTTAAGTACGTTTATTGAGAAATAATACTAATACTAATTATTAGTATTAGTATTATTTCTCAATAAACGTATCATAACGTAAATTTTTGTGTTATCAACCGAGTGATTGAGTGAATTCTTCCCCGTGTCATCATTTCCGAGGATGAATTTTGATGTTTCGATCACATAACTCTGTTTCAATTGATTCTGTTCATTGTTTGAAACAGACATAAAATAATAATAACCAGGGTCGTAGCCGAGCTTGTGCTCCAAGTCAAAAAACTGTTGCGAGATAGATACTTCTTTTCCCATGTTTTTTAGCCTTCCTCGGGCCAGGTGTAACCACAGTTAATCAGGTACTATATACTCGTGAGCAGCATTACAAAATTATCTGAACTAAAAATATACAAAAATCTGGATGAAAATTGAGGCTATCAGCGAGATTGTACGGGCGCAATTGCACTGAAGTAGCGCTCCGCAAGGCGGGGTTGGGTGACCAAGGAGTTGGGGGGTCAGAGCACACTTTCGGCTCGGTGGCTTGCCCGTGAAGGGCCGCTCTATTATATTCTATACTCAGTGGTCAAAACCCCTCAGGTCATAAATGCATTTCAGTTTGCCAAAGTGAGCTTCCCACAAACCTTTGAAGCTGCGAAACTCATAAAAGTCCTCGTTTTTTGACCGACATCAACGCGCCGAAGGCGCGCGAAAGAGGAGGTACTCAATTCGGGTTGTCGTGGGACGACGTTTTTTTTTTTTTTTTTTTTTTTTTTTTTTTTTTTTTTTTTTTTTTTTTTTTTTTTTTTTTTTTTTTTTTTTTTTTTTTTTTTTTTTTTTTTTTTTTTGTATGTCCGAGTCGCTTGCATTTCTTTATTCTGGTACCAATCTGTCTGGTTCTTTTTGAAATTTGTTCTACCAGTATCCGTGGTGGTCCCGTTTCAAACAGATTTCATTTTGCTTTGTTAGAAGTATCGAAAATTTGTGAATGAAGTTGAAAAACGTGGGTCCCGTTTTCGGGAATATCGGTCCGCATTCACTCTTCTTGCCCTGTGACTTCCGACTGAGTCGATGGAGGACCATTTGTGTATAGTCAAATTAAAGGTCTGATTGTAAGCTTTAAAATGATATACTATATGAGGGGGGTTCCGATAACTAAAAGGTGCTGCGGTGATGAGAAAGGGGGAAATTATACTGGGTTATTCGCTCAGAACCTGCATGAGCCATATCAAACGTGTTTATCAATGCTCGAGTATGTGAGTTTTCCTACCAAATATGAAGGATAATCATAGTACTGTTAGTTAGGTATTCTACCATGTGGGTGTAGCACATAGCTCTCTCAACACAAATAACACGATTGGGTAGGTAACAGTGTAGGGGGTCGTCAGATCTGCATTGTGCCGTACCAAATATTAGGGATATAATTGTACAGTTAGGTGATGAGAGGGTATTCTACCAAGTGGGTGTAGCACATAGCTTCCTCCTCATCCATAATATAGTTGGGTAGGTAATGGTATAGGAGATCGTCAGAACTGCATAGTGCTGTACCAAATATTAGAAATGAAATAGTACAGTTAGGTGATGAGAGGGTATTCTACCAAGTGGGTGTAGCACATAGCTTCCTCCTCATCCATGATATAGTTGGGTAGGCAATAGTATAGGAGATTGCCATAATTGCATAGTGTCATACCAAATATGAGGTATATAGTACAACTCGGTAATGAGAGGGTATTCCACCAAGTGGGTGTAGCACATAGCTTCCTCGTCATCCATAATATAGTTGGGTAGGCAATAGTATAGGAGATTGCCATAACTGCATAGTACCATACCAAATATGAGGTGTATAGTACAGTTAGGTGATGAGAGGGTATTCTACCAAGTGGGTGTAGCACATAGCTTCCTTGTCATCCATAATATAGTTGGGTAGGTTATGGTATAGGAGATCTTCAGAAGTACATTGTGCTGTACCAAATATGAGGTATATAGTACAGTTAGGTGATGAGAGGGTATTCTACCAAGTGGGTGTAGCACATCGCTTCCTCGTCATCCATAATATAGTTGGGTAGGTTATGGTATAGGAGATCTTCAGAAGTACATTGTGCTGTACCAAATATGAGGTATATAGTACAGTTAGGTGATGAGAGGGTATTCTACCAAGTGGGTGTAGCACATAGCTTCCTTGTCATCCATAATATAGTTGGGTAGGTTATGGTATAGGAGATCTTCAGAAGTACATTGTGCTGTACCAACTATGAGTTATATAGTACAGTTAGGTGATGAGAGGGTATTCTACCAAGTGGGTGTAGCACATAGCTTCCTCGTCATCCATAATACAGTTGGGTAGGCAATAGTATAGGAGACTGCCATAACTGCGTAGTGCCATTCCAAATATGAGGTATATAGTACAACTCGGTGATGAGAGGGTATTCAACCAAGTGGGTGTAGCACATAGCTTCCTCGTCATCAATAATACAGTTGGGTAGGCAATAGTATAGGAGACTGCCATAACTGCGTAGTGCCATTCCAAATATGAGGTATATAGTACAACTCGGTGATGAGAGGGTATTCAACCAAGTGGGTGTAGCACATAGCTTCCTCGTCATCCATAATATATAGGGTAGGTAATGGTATAGGAGATCTTCAGAAGTACATTGTGCTGTACCAACTATGAGTTATATAGTACAGTTAGGTGATGAGAGGGTATTCTACCAAGTGGGTGTAGCACATAGCTTCCTCGTCATCCATAATACAGTTGGGTAGGCAATAGTATAGGAGATCTTCAGAAGTACATTGTGCTGTACCAACTATGAGTTATATAGTACAGTTAGGTGATGAGAGGGTATTCTACCAAGTGGGTGTAGCACATAGCTTCCTCGTCATCCATAATACAGTTGGGTAGGCAATAGTATAGGAGATTGCCATAACTGCGTAGTGCCATTCCAAATATGAGGTATATAGTACAACTCGGTGATGAGAGGGTATTCTACCAAGTGGGGTAGCACATAGCTTCCTCATCATCCATACTATAGTTGGGTAGGTAATGGTATAGGAGATCTTCAGAAGTACATTGTGCTGTACCAACTATGAGTTATATAGTACAGTTAGGTGATGAGAGGGTATTCTACCAAGTGGGTGTAGCACATAGCTTCCTCGTCATCCATAATATATAGGGTAGGTAATGGTATAGGAGATCTTCAGAAGTACATTGTGCTGTACCAACTATGAGTTATATAGTACAGTTAGGTGATGAGAGGGTATTCTACCAAGTGGGTGTAGCACATAGCTTCCTCGTCATCCATAATACAGTTGGGTAGGCAATAGTATAGGAGATCTTCAGAAGTACATTGTGCTGTACCAACTATGAGTTATACAGTACAGTTTGGTGATGAGAGGGTATTCTACCAAGTGGGTGTAGCACATAGCTTCCTCGTCATCCATAATACAGTTGGGTAGGCAATAGTATAGGAGATTGCCATAACTGCGTAGTGCCATTCCAAATATGAGGTATATAGTACAACTCGGTGATGAGAGGGTATTCTACCAAGTGGGGTAGCACATAGCTTCCTCATCATCCATACTATAGTTGGGTAGGTAATGGTATAGGAGATCTTCAGAAGTACATTGTGCTGTACCAACTATGAGTTATATAGTACAGTTAGGTGATGAGAGGGTATTCTACCAAGTGGGTGTAGCACATAGCTTCCTCGTCATCCATAATACAGTTGGGTAGGTAATGGTATAGGAGATCGTCAGAACTGAATAGTGCCGTACCAAATATGAGGTATATAGTGCAGTTAGGTGATAAAGGGTTTTCTATCAAGTGGATGTAGCACTTAGCTCCCTCGTCAATCATGTCATGGTTGAGTTGTTGAATTGTGTTGTCAGAACTACCAAGTACCTACGATATATGAGGGAAGTCGAACAGTTAAGGGATATGAGAGTAGATGGCTAAGAATGAAAGTGACCCCAATACCTCCTGAAACTGATCCATAAACGGAAACTCACCTACACGTATGGAAATTGATCCGGATTACAAAATGTCGTCCACCCTATGGCTTCTAGTTCACCTTACTGAAATAATGCACAGTATTGAAGTAGATCTACATTGCGAAAACTGATCGAAAATCTGCGGGTAAATTAATTTCTGATTCAAATTGAGGACCACTAAAAAGTGAAAAATAAAAAATAATATAAAATGGAAAAATAATAAAATAAAAACCTTTTTAACAAAAAAATGGACCGACCTCAAAAATGATGACCGTGAACACCAAAAAGGAAAAAATAATAAACTTAGCGAAAACACACTGATGTATTAGGTTGTTGGATATAAATATCTTGTCAACAGATGGTATGTTGGAATACCAAATATTATTTGTAATGTGATTCACACTCATTGTCACACTCATATCCTCCATCATACGATAGCAGTGACGTACTACCCAATAGATTTGGAACACTTATCTCTACTCGTATTCATGTTTTGTAATACTCACCAGATCATGTGAGTATTACTTAATAACCACAGTGTATCCAGATAGGTAGGTAGGTACGCATTGAAGTCGCCGCCGTGCCCACCTGTAGACACAAACGTCTCCTAGATGTTCTACTTACCAACATTTTATTCGTTTTCGGAAATATAGGTACATACCTCCCATACCACAGACATGCTTCCACACCGAGTATGAACGTATATATCTTTTTGTCTAAAATTGTGGACGGTTTTGAACGTTAATTAGGTAACAATGATTCCGAAGGTATGTTGCTACAATATAATATATCCACCAATAAAATAAACAGTCTCATGTAATAATAGAGTCTCAAATTACTCGTCACAACCATTCCTAGGGAGGTTCACACTTACTATCATACTCATATGGCAGCAGAGACGTACTAGGTACCTGATAGTTTGGGGAGCACATTGTAACTCAATGGTAGGTACTTACTCTTGTAATGCTAACCAGATCATCGAGTAAGGAAGGTGATTAGTTTGTGTCTACAGGTGGGCACGGCGGCGACTTCAATGCGTACCTACCTACCTATCTGGATACACTGTGGTTATTAAGTAATACTCACATGATCTGGTGAGTATTACAAAACATGAATACGAGTAGAGATAAGTGTTCCAAATCTATTGGGTAGTACGTCACTGCTATCGTATGATGGAGGATATGAGTGTGACAATGAGTGTGAATCACATTACAAATAATATTTGGTATTCCAACATACCATCTGTTGACAAGATATTTATATCCAACAACCTAATACATCAGTGTGTTTTCGCTAAGTTTATTATTTTTTCCTTTTTGGTGTTCACGGTCATCATTTTTGAGGTCGGTCCATTTTTTTGTTAAAAAGGTTTTTATTTTATTATTTTTCCATTTTATATTATTTCAGAACAAGTCGTAAAACTGGGGTACATGCCTCAATTCGGTGGCAGCATTCCAGTGTTACGATCCACGGTGGACGAAAGTTTTGTAAATGGAACGTACTTTTTCGACAATAAAAAATCAATTGCGCATTCGAAAAGCACTCAAAGCCGTCTACACTAGCATGAATTTAATAACTTCGAAGAACCTCTACATGAGGACAAAAGAGGAAGGAAAACTCCGTAATATCCTAACGGACACGACAATGAATAGGACTCACCTCAACCCACAAGAGAGAACTTTGAAGACGAATGTTCTTCTAATATAATTTAATTTTAAATCGTGTCGGAAAATATCACCATAAAAAGTTTGCCAAGTTGGATAGTCAGTTTAACTTCGTTACAAATTGACAAGAACACAAAATAATTAGTTGGTATACAATTACTTGGTAGCATTATTGAGCACTATCACTGATATATTCTCCAATATGAAACTGGATTTTCACGATTACGTTAATGTCGTTCACCGTTGTTGTTGATATTGCTTCCGAGTCTACCAAGGTAGCGGAAGCTTTGTTTTCACTTTTCAAGGATGAAAAAAAAAGTTCTCCAAAATCAAAATTTTCACTCGCATTTTGGGTTTTAGACCTTTCTGAACAATTTTGGTTCCGTGTCTATGTGTCTGTCTGTCTGTGTGTCTGTCATGAATTCCTTGTAACGGGCATAACTATACGAAGTTATTGTCCGATTTCTATGAAATTTTCAGGGTTTGTGCTGGTTGGTGTGTAGACGGTCCCCTATGAAAATCACCACCTTCGGACTGATAGTAGCCACTGCGCATGCGCAAACGTGAATTCCTTGTAACGGCCATAACTTCTACATTTTCCATCCAATTTCAATGAAATTTTCAGGGATGTTACAGAGTAGTGTTTAGATGGTCCCCTGTGAGAATCTCAAATCCTATTCATTACATTACTTGGCCTCAATAGCTCAGAGGTAGCACATAGAACTATCCCAGGGTCCCACCCAGGGTATAGAGGGGTCCCGGGTTCGAATCTCAGCCGAGGCTATGTATTTCTTTTATCCAATCACATACATTTACTCACTTAATTTTTCATCCGAATTTGATGATATTTTCTAGGATTGTCCAGGTTAGCGTGTAGACGGTCCCCTATGAGGGTAGTGGAAGGTACTAAGAGATAGGTGTTTTGAGATGAACTACTATGCATCGGATCATCTATATAATCGGGTTATGAATACGAGGAAGCTATGTGCCACACCCACTTGCAGACGTTTTTATTTTTGGCATGGTCAAAGACTGCTATTCCTTAGGTCGTGATGAAATTATTGTGTGTGATCCTCTTGGGCAGACACAGTTGATCAGACAGATCCGAAAAACAAAATAAGAGCGAACATTTGGTTTTTCTACGACCCACCCGCAACCTCCTGCACGAATACCAAGATTCGATTTGTGAGGCAGCAAATTACGGCAGATTGATTTCGACGATCAATTCATTCATAGTTTGCGAAGAAAAGTTTCTTTTCAAGGTATGTAAGAGATACAAATTCGAACGAGGTTTCGTACCAGGTTAAGTAGCAATATCACTGTTCTCGTGGATCTGAACGGGCTGTCCCCGCATGACCGCTGGGAGAACCGGTTACAAACACCCTCTTGCCTTTTCTTTGTTTTCTACTCAAAGGTCCCCGTTAGGTGCTTTCCTAGACTGCCCACTCAGAGACTGCCGTCTCCGTGTCTCTGCTGAGCAATCACCACTCAGCTATGTTTTTCTAGCACCCCAGCTCAGAGAACTAGGACTAGATCCTTAATAGCCTCAATGAACTGCTCACCTTCTGTCACATTAAATGTAAAAATGTCACATTAAACAAATTTTTTTTGCTAACCCAATTTGTTCCCCTCTATTTTTTACATCTCAGTATACATTTTTCAAAACGGCAAGGGTGACATTTCTTCTGAGACCTTCTTCGTGGCGGTAATGACCTACGGATATCCGTTCCGGACGATTAGATTTTTCTCCGTTTCCCTCTTCTACTTTTCCTCTCCTGGCGAAAGTGATCATGATTTTACGCACGATAGCATCAGTCGACTACTGGGTTTACCAAAGCTGTGCGAGAAAGTGATGTTTCAATCCATCTATCTGAGTATATCTGCACTGTGTCTTTCTGTACTTCGATTCACATCTTTTCTTCTGTAATTTAGAAGGCTTAGAGAAGTACTAACAAAGAGAGGCTCGAGTACTTCCCTCCCTGATTTTGTATTTTAAAGGCTATTCTAGGACCAAGGTAAGTCGACACGTATTCCGTTGTAGGCCGAAAAATCACTAAAAACGTTGCATAATATTTCACAAAGGTTTATTATTTTCCTGTACAGATCATTCGTCTGCAAAGATCACGGCTTTGCCATTGTCACTATTTATTTATCTTTGTTTTTAACTACCAACCATAGGTAGGGGAAAGGCTTGTACCTTGGGACGCTTGTACCTCGGGACAATGCTTAAATCAATTAGAAAAGAGGCACAAAAAAAATTGGACTGGGCTCCAATCGTCTTTGGATGTGAAGGCAACACCGTGTATGTGCCCCTTTTTCTGTTATCACCGACCATGTGATGATGAAAATTCGTTGTTTGTTATCACCGGTCCCAAAGTTTTGTCTTTGCTCCATATCACGATCAATTGACAGAAAGATAAGTTTTAATTGCTTCCACTTGCAACTGCTTTCCTTCAATTCAAGGTTCATCTCTATGATTTTGATGTTTTTAAAATGTTATTATATCATGATATGTCAATAATTAAATTTTTTGGAAAATGTCAAACGTTTGTACCTTGGGACACGTTGAGGTTTGTACCTTGGGACACAATATTTTTTCGTTTTATGTTATTTATGTTCGGTCTTGGCCTAAGCTACCATGTTAAGATGTTGGCCCATTCATGTGCAGATGCAACGATCAAAGGATGGAGTGAATCAGCAGCCAGTGGATGGGCCTGTTGTGATCAGCTACCTCTTTACATTTCTGTCCATTTACTTCCTTAGCTCAGTGGTAGCGAGCTCCGACTCAGAAGTGTAAATATAGTTTAGTCGGAACGATAGAAGATCGATCCTCGGTCGAGGGAAGTTAATCTTTGATGACTCAACAAAGTGGCGCAGTCGTACAGACCCGAATGGTTTCCTCAGCATTCTCTGGGAACAATAATAAATTAGTGTTGTCATCAAAACAACTTCCCCCAAGACACGAGTCGAGCCACAGCCTATTCAGACAAACGTTGAGGTCAGCAGATGCCCCGCCCCGTTCATGAAGAAATAATAATAACAAAACTCCGAAGCCAGTAAAAAATATAGCGTTCTCACTGGGTTGAATAAGGCCGGCTAAAGAGCCCTCACCACCCTGACTAAGTAACGGAGTAACTAAGATTTCCCAACAGGGGAGAGATGTTGTGATCAGCTAACTCTTCGCATTTCTGTCCATTCACTTCCATAGCTCAGTGGTTACGAGCTCTGATTCCGAAGTGTACATTAATATAGTTTAGTCGAAAGGATAGGAGATTGATCCCAAGTCAATGGGAGAAGCGCCTGATTTTTTTAAAAATTTTAATCAAAAGTAGACCTCACCTTGAGAATTTTGACACCAGCCGTTCTCTTTTTGGATGAGTAGATCTTTTTCTATGATTTTTCAAAGTTTCGAATGTTTATGACGCCACGCGTCCCTCCCACCTGGGCAGGACCCCCCCTGCCCACTGTAACGTCATACACATTCGAAACTTTGAAAAATCATAGAAAAAGGTCTTCTCACGCTAAAAGGCCGTGGTTGGTAACAAATTAAATACAAAGTGAATTCTCAGAATGAGGTCTAGTGTAGAAAAATAACAATAAACAGTTTTTCCGACTCCTGCGCACACTACATTTTTGATGATTCAACAGGCCAATGGTCGAAAAGGCAGCAAGATTTACCAATAATGATCCTTTTAGTTTATTATTCTTTGAAGCATCTTTGTTTGACTTAATAATACTCATCCCGAACATGCCGTTTGTGATAAGATAGTATCCTATTTGTGTGATAGCAATGTAAAAGTAGGTAACCAAATTTTGCTACTTGTCTATGTTTGAACTCCTTTAAAAGGATATTTGATAATTAAAGTCTGTTTTTGCGATAACTAATGTTTAAATAAAATATTTCGAATAATTTAGGTGGTTTTCTTCTAAATTTATCCTTCTGTCCCAAGGTACAAACATGGGTGTCCCGAGGTACATACACTGTTTGTACCTCGGGACAAAATAGACATTTTGAAAAATCAAGTTTTATGGTATTTAAACTTTTTTTCAAAATTATGGTTTATACATTTTATTAAACCTCAAGAGTAGTAGAGAATAATACACCCTTCCGTTAATTGCTTAATTACTTTTGTCTGTGAAAAAAATGTAATTGAAAAAATCGTCCCAAGGTACAAGCCTTTCCCCTACCTACCTATTAGGGCATTTTTGAAAATTTCAACCCTTAATTCCTATAGTTGTGCTACGAAGCTTCTGGTTGGTGTCAGTCACTTCTAAAGGGTGAAAATGAAGGGTTGAATTGTTCAAAAATGCCATAGTAGGTAGGTAGTAGGTACCTACCTATGGTTGGTAGGTAAAAAACAAAAAAAAATTAAATACTGACAATGGCAAAGCTGTGATCTTTGCAGAAGAGTGGTCTATACAGAAAAATCATAAAACTTTGTGAAATAATTTAACCTACCAACCGTAGGAACCTACTAAATAATTACCTTCACAATCAAGTTTATTTGGAAGAAATAAACGCTTCACACTCGGTTCGAAAAATAGGGAGGTTCGTATGGGAAATTCGATTAGGGGTTGCTAAGGAAGCAAAACTGACTACAACTCGAAGAAACGAACAGCGATCGCATTTTACTTGCGTCTCCGTGCACCGCCCTGAGGGATTCCGAATGCGCTCTTGCGGAGCTGCGAGAAAGTTCACCTCAACTCAAACTCTCCTAATTTTAATGTCTTGACCGGAGCTATGCCAAACATTTAGTGATTATGATGGTGAAGTCGTGGATGATGATGACCGGAGATGATGTTGCGAGAGTTGATCATTTTTGTATTAGGTAGGTATTATTTACTGATCAATGAGATAGAAAAATAAATCATAGGCATGTGATTTGCGGGAATTACTAGGTGTGAGTAAAGGAACGAGGATGTGAAGTAGGGTGTAAGTTAATGTTTAAGGGATTATGAATGGGAAAATGGTCAGAACGACAATTTGCATTCTATAACAAACAGATAAAGCATTTTCTTTGTGGTGAAATCGAAATTTATTGATTTTGAATTTATTGATTTTTCCCATGAGGCACCGAAAGACTAGAATATTTCCACGTACAATCATTATTTTATCAATGATAGAGAAAAAAAAGCCCAACTCAAGGTCTCAACTACCGGTCCTAATATTTAATCACGAAGATTCATTCTGGCTCAAATAGATGTCAAAAAGAAAGTAGGTGGAAAGTAACGGCAATATAGGAGTACTGTTTTGAGGCAAGATAAATATTAATGTCCTTCTTTTCAAAATGTTTTGAAATTTCTCCAAGTTTGTCTAAATTTCTTCTCTGTAACCCCAACGTCTCTATATTTATCCCCCAACGTCTCTTTATCCCCTCGTTCTAATATAGGTGTAACAGCCTAGTTATCACTTCATATTACCGATTCAGATCAATAGAATGTATTCAGAGAGCTCTTCCTAAATGAGCTACTGCCAGAAGGGACTTAATTATTAAAGAAAAAAATATCCAATCCACTGTCTTGTCTTATAGGATACAAGATAATAATATTATTTATTAATAATATTATTATATAATAATAATATTATTTATATTATAAATACCTACACCAAACCTTATTTGCTCCCGCGAATCAATAACATTATTGCAAAGCGAAAGTTAGAAGAATGTAGGAATACGAAAACGAATAATACAAATACACAAGCAATATAATAAAAAGTGTCTTTATTTTTAGTGATTTGACTAGGTAGACCTCCAAAGTATAATATCACAACATTTAACTAGTTGATTAAAAATTCAATCAATTCAGTAAATTTCGACTGTAGATTCATGATGTAAGAAAGGTGAAAATTATCGCACAACGATTTACTATTTTCTATACGGGGTGTTAAACTCACGTAACTGACACTGGGATTCTACGACTGAAGTTGAGATTCTACGACTCATGCCAAGCAAAAAGTGTCTCTGACATGCCGAGCAATAAGTGACCCTTATTTCACTTGAACAGAACAGCGAGCCAGAAAGAAATCAGAGAACGAGCCGGATGAATAAAGCAATGAGAAGACGGAATTATTTGAAACGGGACAGCACAAATCGCAAACGGACGACACAACAAAAATTATTAATCAAACATTTATCACTGTTATCTAAGTCCTGATTCACAAAACTGCCGTCAGAGTGCATTCGGAATCCCTCGAGGCGGTGCACGGAGACGCAAGTATCGCACTTTAGTCAGAAAAAATATGAATGGAGAATCTCCATTGGAGATTAGTACCTACCTTGAAACGTAAACCAACAAATTTTTTTTTGGGGGGGGGGGGGTTGACTGATCAGTCAGTCCTAGTTGGTTTTATGAGGAAAAGACTCCATAAAACCAAAAGAGGAAATCTTTTAAGGGGGCCGCCCCTTCAAGAATGTATTCCATTGAATATTTGGCATTTTATTCTGGTCTTCCAGCGACATTTTGAAAAAAAATACCTATATGTAGAAAGATTGCTGAAAGTTTGATTGCGATAGGCAATACGTGGGAGCACTAGCTGTTTCGTAAACGCTATTTTTTAGTCATTTTTCGGGTTAAAATAATTTAAAAAAATAAATTCAACGTAACGGCGGAATACGTGTCGAATATTTGGTCCTGAATAGCCAGTGAAATTCCAAACAAAATCGGGACTGAACTACCTGAGCCTCTCCTTGTAAGTGTAGATTCATATTGCTAACGATTAGGCATCACATTAAATATTGAAGTATTGTTAATTGCACAAACAAACTGTAATAGACCCAATATTTTGATTTTGCTCTATTTAGTATGATTTATCTTCAACAGTCTGTGTCGAAATTTCGGAAAATGGTTGACTGTGTAAGTGTAAGCAGACAAGTTGGGCCAAAGACTACATTAAAAAAAAAAAAAAAAAAAAAAAAATTGATGAAAAATTTTCGGCTCGCTTTTTTTTTGCAGGAACATCCTGCGTGGTTATGGAGGACAGTCTTGTTACTAGACGGTTTGCATCTTGAGCAAGGGACCTGACTTGACACGAGTTCGCAATATCACGCCTTGGTGCCGCGCAAAGGCCCTGACGCAACGTTTTTTCCGAGGCGTAGAAAAATAATTTTAATAGCTCGGCGTTTAAAAAGCGAGATCGACTAGAAAGGAAAATCTAGGTTTTCATAATAATATGATATCCCGGGTAAAATATAACCGAAGGTGATAAAAATGCTTTTTATTTCGACCACCAAAAAGTTTATGGTATGACGTTTTGTCCACGTTGAACTGTAAAAATCGCCATTAGAATTCCAAGATGAGAAAAGGGACACATAATTACGAGATATAGCAGGAAAATGACTATTCTTCCGAAGTTAATAATTTTGTGTGATTGTGGGGTTTTGGGTGGGAGAAAAAATCGTTTCAAAATCATCAAATGGTAGGTAGGTAGAATTCACGAATTTAACAGGGGTTTCGGATCCAATCTTTCTCATGCCTGGGCTTACATTCACTAGCATTAAATGGAACAGAAAATTATGAAAGTTTTAAAAAAACCTTTGATGAATTGGTGTGAACGGAGTAAAATTAATTCACATATTATAAATAAGCTCAACAGGATAACAATTTCTTTAGAATATCACCCAGTCAGAAAATTTCATGTGACGATTTCTACATAAAAATTCCGTCAGATTTGGACGATGAATAAGAGGAAAGAGGAAAAATCAAAAGTGGAATGACGTAGAATAAGAGAAAATTCAAAACCTTTTCCACTCAACGAATGCTTGTTATTGTAAGTTGTTGTTGGTTGTTATTGTAAGTTATTGCACTTTCCTAGAAAGCGCTCACTGATGCCTTCAACATTAATAATACAGAATAACTATGAGTATGCTTCAGTGAATTGCACCCAAGGGTCGTAGAATGACTTTATTCTATGCATCTTGCAATTTACCCAATTTAGTTTTATTATTTTCAATAATAAACCGTTGGTATCGTGCGAGAAACGATTTTTAACACCCCCCAACTAAAAAAATTGATGGTTTACGCTTCAAAGTACCTACGTCAAATACGAAAACAAAAAAAAAAGATGCAAATTATTACACAACGGTTTATTATTTTTCTGTATAGATCACTGGCATGCAAAGAACGCAGCTCTGTCATTGCCACTACCCACTAACCATATTTTTGCTCCACAATCAAGTTTATTTGAAAGAAATAAACACTTCACACTCAATTCGAAAAAAATAGGGTGTTGTGTGTGCCTTCATTTGGAAATTTGTTTACTGGCTGCCAAGGACGCAAAAAAAAAACCTTTTTAACAAAAAAATGGGCCGACCTCAAAAATGATGTCCGTGAACACCAAAAAGGAAAAAATAATAAACTTAGAGAAAACACACTGATGTATTAGGTTGTTGGATATAAATATCTTGTCAACAGATGGTATGTTGGAATACCAAATATTATTTGTAATGTGATTCACACTCATTGTCACACTCATATCCTCCATCATACGATAGCAGTGACGTACTACCCAATAGTTTTGGAACACTTATCTCTACTCGTATTCATGTTTTGTAATACTCACCAGATCATGTGAGTATTACTTAATAACCACAGTGTATCCAGATAGGTAGGTAGGTACGCATTGAAGTCGCCGCCGTGCCCACCTGTAGACACAAACTAATCACCTTCCTTACTCGATGATCTGGTTAGCATTACAAGAGTAAGTACCTACCATTGAGTTACAATGTGCTCCCCAAACTATCAGGTACCTAGTACGTCTCTGCTGCCATATGAGTATGATAGTAAGTGTGAACCTCCCTAGGAATGGTTGTGACGAGTAATTTGAGACTCTATTATTACATGAGACTGTTTATTTTATAGGTGGATATATTATATTGTAGCAACATACCTTCGGAATCGTTGTTACCTAATTAACGTTCAAAACCGTCCACAATTTTAGACAAAAAGATATATACGTTCATACTCGGTGTGGAAGCATGTCTGTGGTATGGGAGGTATGTACCTATATTTCCGAAAACGAATAAAATGTTGGTAAGTAGAACATCTAGGAGACGTTTGTGTCTACAGGTGGGCACGGCGGCGACTTCAATGCGTACCTACCTACCTATCTGGATACACTATGGTTATTAAGTAATACTCACATGATCTGGTGAGTATTACAAAACATGAATACGAGTAGAGATAAGTGTTCCAAAACTATTGGGTAGTACGTCACTGCTATCGTATGATGGAGGATATGAGTGTGACAATGAGTGTGAATCACATTACAAATAATATTTGGTATTCCAACATACCATCTGTTGACAAGATATTTATATCCAACAACCTAATACATCAGTGTGTTTTCTCTAAGTTTATTATTTTTTCCTTTTTGGTGTTCACGGACATCATTTTTGAGGTCGGCCCATTTTTTTGTTAAAAAGGTTTTTATTTTATTATTTTTCCATTTTATATTATTTTTTATTTTTCACTTTTTAGTGGTCCTCAATTTGAATCAGAAATTAATTTACCCGCAGTTTTTCGATCAGTTTTCGCAATGTAGATCTACTTCAATACTGCACATCATTTCAGTAAGGTGAACTAGAAGCCATAGGGTGGACGACATTTTGTAATCCGGATCAATTTCCATACGTGTAGATGAGTTTCCGTTTATGGATCAGTTTCAGGAGGTATTGGGGTCACTTTCCTTCTTAGCCATCTACTCTCATATCCCTTAACTGTTCGACTTCCCTCATATATCGTAGGTACTTGGTAGTTCTGACAACACAATTCAACAACTCAACCATGACATGATTGACGAGGGAGCTAAGTGCTACATCCACTTGATAGAAAACCCTTTATCACCTAACTGCACTATATACCTACCTCATATTTGGTACGGCACTATTCAGTTCTGACGATCTCCTATACCATTACCTACCCTACTATTTATAAATGACGAAGAAGCGATGTGCTACACCCACTTGGTAGAATACCCTCTCATCACCTAACTGTACTATATACCTCATATTTGGTACAGCACAATGTACTTCTGAAGATCTCCTATACCATTACCTACCCAACTATAGTTTGGATGATGAGGAAGCTATGTGCTACCCCCACTTGGTAGAATACCCTCTCATCACCGAGTTCTACTATATACCTCATATGTGGTACGGCACTATGCAGTTATGACAATCTCCTATACTATTGCCTACCCAACTGTATTATGGATGACGAGGAAGCTATGTGCTACACCCACTTGGTAGAATACCCTCTCATCACCTAACTGTACTATATAACTCATATTTGGTACACTTCTGAAGATCTCCTATACCATTACCTACCCAACTATATTATGGATGACGAGGAAGCTATGTGCTACCCCCACTTGGTAGAATACCCTCTCATCACCGAGTTGTACTATATACCTCATATTTGGAATGGCACTACGCAGTTATGGCAGTCTCCTATACTATTGCCTACCCAACTGTATTATTGATGACGAGGAAGCTATGTGCTACCCCCACTTGGTAGAATACCCTCTCATCACCAAGTTGTACTATATACCTCATATTTGGTACAGCACAATGTACTTCTGAAGATCTCCTATACCATTACCTACCCAACTATAGTATGGATGATGAGGAAGCTATGTGCTACCCCCACTTGGTAGAATACCCTCTCATCACCAAGTTGTACTATATACCTCATATTTGGTACAGCACAATGTACTTCTGAAGATCTCCTATACCATAACCTACCCAACTATATTATGGATGACGAGGAAGCTATGTGCTACACCCACTTGGTAGAATACCCTCTTATCACCTAACTGTACTATACACCTCATATTTGGTACAGCACAATGTACTTCTGAAGATCTCCTATACCATTACCTACCCAACTATATTATGCAGTTATGGCAATCTCCTATACTATTGCCTACCCAACTATATTATGGATGACGAGGAAGCTATGTGCTACCCCCACTTGGTAGAATACCCTCTCATCACCAAGTTGTACTATATACCTCATATTTGGTACAGCACAATGTACTTCTGAAGATCTCCTATACTATTGCCTACCCAACTGTATTATTGATGACGAGGAAGCTATGTGCTACCCCCACTTGGTAGAATACCCTCTCATTACCGAGTTGTACTATATACCTCATATTTGGTATGACACTATGCAATTATGGCAATCTCCTATACTATTGCCTACCCAACTATATCATGGATGAGGAGGAAGCTATGTGCTACACCCACTTGGTAGAATACCCTCTCATCACCTAACTGTACTATTTTATTTCTATTATTTGGTACGGCACTATGCAGTTCTGACGATCTCCTATACCATTACCTACCCAACTATATTATGGATGAGGAAGAAGCTATGTGCTACACCCACTTGGTAGAATACCCTCTCATCACCTAACTGTACAATTATATCCCTAATATTTGGTACGGCACTATGCAGATCTGACGATCCCCTACACTGTTACCTACCCAATCGTGTTATTTGTGTTGAGAGAGCTATGTGCTACACCCACATGGTAGAATACCTAACTAACAGTACTATGATTATCCTTCATATTCGGTAGGAAAACTCACATACTCGAGCATTGATAAACACGTTTGATATGGCTCATGCAGGTTCTGAGCGAATAACCCAGTATAATTTCCCCCTTTCTCATCACCGCAGCACCTTTTAGTTATCGGAACCCCCCTCATATAGTATATCATTTTAAAGCTTACAATCAGACCTTTAATTTGACTATACACAAATGGTCCTCCATCGACTCAGTCGGAAGTCACAGGGCAAGAAGAGTGAATGCGGACCGATATTCCCGAAAACGGGACCCACGTTCTTCAACTTCATTCACAAATTTTCGATACTTCTAACAAAGCAAAATGAAATCTGTTTGAAACGGGACCACCACGGATACTTGTAGAACAAATTTCAAAAAGAACCAGACAGATTGGTACCAGAATAAAGAAATGCAAGCGACTCGGACATACAAAAAAAAAAAAAAAAAAAAAAATCGTCGTCCCACGACAACCCGAATTGAGTACCTCCTCTTTCGCGCGCCTTCGGCGCGTTGAAGTCGGTCAATGAGTACAAATCTGAGAAACGAACAGCGTCCTCGTTTTGATCAGCTAAAATTTGAATGGAGGCCTCTTCTGTGATTCACAAACGTGTTTCTGATTTGTCGTAAGTCCAACCTTTTAAGGACCGAACGATTGGTCCTACAGAGCTCTGGGTGGTCTAATTCGATTCTAAAAATTCAATACAATTTTAAATTGATGAAAAAGCAATACCTTTATATCGATTTTTTAAATTAACGACACAATTTATTTTCAACAACTTTGAAGGGAAAACAAACAGGAGCCGCGTGAAAGAGGATTGAGAGACAGCCTTAAGGAGAATATTTTCGAAGAAAACTGTAGCTCATGATGGGTCCAAGCCAAGCTGGACGGCTGCACCCCCATCAAAGCCTAACAGGTTGTCGGCACACCTCCATCGTTTCCGAGCGCCTCTGAAGCATAAGCTGCTTGCTCGTAGTGCAGCGTTTTGAAAATTTCAGCCCTTATTTTCCAACCCTTAGAAGTGACTGAAATCAACCAAAAGCTTCGACTAGACCCCCAAATGGAGCCCATATACCAAATTTCATCAAAATTGGTTCACGGTGACCGGATGTAAAAATTTTCATTATATTTTTCGATTCTACGTATCTACCTTGGAACTTCATCTTGGAAATCAACAAATTTGGGGGGGTGGGGGGTAAATTTCCCTTTCTCGGTTGATTCCAAAAGTTCATTATTGAAAATAATAAACCAAAAATAGTAGAGTTAGCAACCAGGATTCGTAACGAACACAACTCAATATTCTTCGAATCGAGTCCAAAGCGTTTATTTTTCTTCCAAATAAACTTGATTGTGAAGCAGGTAGGTAGTACCTTTGATTGGTAGGGAAAAAAGTGACAATGGCAAAGCTGTGTTCTTTGTAGACGAGTAATGTATACAGATAAGTAGGTAACCTTTGTCAAATAATTTGCAGCGTTTTTTGGTGTTAAATTTGTTCAAAATCGGTCTAACAGAATCGGTCTAACAGAATCGCAAACCACGGATACCACGGATTCTAAAACTGAAACAGAGACTGCTGGAAATAAAGAGTTCTTCAATGAGGGACTCTTTCCCTGTGACGTCATACGGTTCATGTAGCCATGTACCGAGTATCCATAACACATGGCACATTGTTGCATTTTGCTAAAAAGCATATTGTATTTCGTTTCTAACATTTTCTATTATGAAAATATTCCTACAATTTAATGTACCCATTCGCATAACATGTTCTTGCTTATAAGCTTTGAAATTGTGTAACTTCAATGCAGATTAGCTTAAGCCGAATCATGTAGTTGGTAACATTGTACGCGGTCATCAGCTTTCAGCTGATCCCCGCTTGGCTTCGCTGGGCCTCGTCCCATTCCGATCCCAGCTCTCATTGCGACTAGCTTGTTTCGTATCCTCATACTGCTTTCTTTGCTTTTGCATTTCCAATCATATTTCGAGTCATTCAATATCTTATTGAATTAACTAATATCAATATTAGAATCATAATTCGAGTCATTCAATATTCATTGAATAAACTAATATCAAACTTAAAGTCACTGTATCGTCTACATATTTTCGATCCCCATCTCCAGACCTTCGTTTCAATGGTGAGTTCGTTTCATAATATGCTAAGCATGATAAATAATATTTATGGTACCATATTATGGTTAGCATGATACCATATTATGGTTTTTTGTGTTTACACCTTGTTTAAACTCAAGTTATTTAGTTCGATTGGTGATCTCAAATAAGTAGTATCGCTCGTTGAAGCTTACAGCTGATAGAGACAGTAGCAGAAACCCTAGGTCTCATTCAACAGAAAATTGAACAAACAATTTTTATCATTTCAGTGCAAGTGTTGGTGAGTTTCAGAACTAGAACCAGGACATATAGCGGAAGATGATAATGGTCATCCCAAACGAATCTAAAACTCAAGTTAGTATCAAACCATAATAAACCTCCACTACATTAAAATAAATCGGCAAATCGTCGAAATTAGGAGAACCAAAGCCATCCCGCGGGTGAATGAGTGTTATGACACCACTCAAACCTGCCAACTTCCTTCCCATCGCCTCCCTAAATGACTGCCCCATTGTTCTCCTCGACTACATTAAAAGCCGTGTGAATTCATCCCTCTTCTACGGCGGACTTATCCAATCTCTGGTTGTCGTAATGACAAAGCGGGCGGAAATCTTTTTATGATGGAGCCTCGGTATACCTAATTAAATTTTCTCAGGGAAACGAGCGCATAAGCTCCATAGAATCATTTTGCAGCTAAGGCACCTCTGAGCGTCACTTCTCAGTGTTTCGTGAGAACACTACATCATTGCCATCTCCTCAATCTGAAAATCTAGCCGAATTTCCTGTTGTATAATATTTTGAACATCTTTCGGGAGCAAGTTGACTGAATCCACACTAAAAAATAAAGGATAACATATTTTTAATGGACCAGCACATTATTTCCCACATGCATCACAAAAAATCCGGCATAATCAATAGGGATTTCCCTGTGAAATTAGCATATGAAATTTATTGTAACTTCCGTTTTTTGCATGGAAAACCCTGTATGTTCATCACAGAATTGAATTCCTCATGCAATTGTACCAAGCGGGATACTTTGATGACTTTGTGTGCTGAACTACCTACCACGTATGACATGTGAAGGCGAGTTACCCAATTATCTATTATTATTAGTTGGATTATTCTGCCGATGGGTAGATTATTTGCCGCTGAGCACACAATAATTTTCACTTCCACCAACGAGCAGAAGAATCCCAGAGCACGTATTGTATGCAATTCGTTTTTCCTCGTGCACTTTCACTTTTATTTTAAAAGCAATTACGTCTAAGATTATTCTCACTAATTTTGTAGACACTTATTAGCCTATCTTCTCAGCTCTGATATATTCAATCATACCTATCTGCGATTTCCTTTGCACTCGCATTACCCTAATGAGATATTATTTTCGTTAAATTACCATGAATTGTGCAGATGGTGGAGAAATTACCAAACCAGTACTCAGGTGATTTTTTATTCAAATATCGTCCCAATCACACCATTGACGTTTGTAAATACAGAAACAAACAGTGTAAAAATTAAAAACAACAACGATTTATTGAATAAAAAATAAACAACTAAAAAAATCAAGCACTTCCAATTATTTCCAGTATTTCCAATAATCCAGTCCACTCACTCTACATTTCTAATCTGTTTTATTTAGTAAATAATGGACAATTTGGATAATTGGAGCAGTTATACCCTTCGGATGAAAACTTTCTGAGCGACTACAAATCAGATTGGAGTATATGAATAAATTATATACGTATGAATAGAATACTTATAGAATACCTATGCAAAGTGGCCATAATTAAATTTTGTTGTCAAAATAAACTCATTCTTTCTTACTTTTATATCATTGTTTTAATAGTTTGTATCGTGCTTGAGAGCAAAATAATCATATTCATATTCATCACATTCATTCCATCTCCACTTCCCTTCATAAAATTTTCGAATTGACCGAAGATTTTCAATTTAATTGTGACTATTTCGATAATGAAATTGCCTGTTTTGTAACAGTTTAGATAAGGACACTCGAAAGCTGGAAACGATGAAGTTACCACACTTGCGCAAAGTTCATTGTATTTTAGGGTCTAGCATACAATTCCAAGATGTCCTCATGATACTACCAGTCATCTCTTCGGAACTCTCCTTATAAAAGGAATATAGGTCCCAAGCGTTTACCCTTGTTAGCATGCGAAGTACCGAGAAATTGTGTCTTTTTATGAGCAGAAGGAAACAAAAAACAATCATTTTGAATCTTGATGCCTTTTTACCTCATTAATCGATACAAGATTCGATATTTTTTCAATCTAGAAGAAATCGTTCTTAATGGCCAAGGAGAAAATGGACACCTTCAGGAACAGAGCTGAACTGATTGTAAGCTGCGGTCGGTCTGGAGAATGACTTAGGACATCTTAGCAGGGAACGAACGCGGTTTCAGAGAGTTAGTCGTTTTCTTGGACTGACAAACGGGTAAGGAAACCTGCGGTCTGAGGGGAAGAAAGGATCTGTGACGAACTCTCCACTAAAAAGGATGATTTCTATTGAAACCTTTACTAACTCCGACAATTGGTGAAACTTTTTACATGGAATACATCCATTTCTTTCTATTGAATAGAAGGAAGAGCATACCTTACACGGATAGATAAAGTAAAAAAAAGGCAGGAAAGACAGTGTGGTTGATTGATTGAATGCTTGTGACTACGATCATCACTTCGAAATGTCCCCGCAGGTGTCCTGATGGAGCTGGAGTTTTATTGCGTCTTAGTCAGCGGCAGCGACCAAGCGTGTTCATAGCCTATTCGTGAGGTAATTCATGAGCTAGTTACTAAAATAGAAAATGTGACTTTAAATGATGAAGGAATCTTATACTAAATAAATATTTAAATTTTATAAATATAAATTCAATAAATATTTTATAGGAGGAATCTTATGTGAACAAGAGGTTAATAACGATTAAGAGTTTAATAATAATTAATTCGAAAAACCACAATATGAAAAACTGCCAAATGTCAGAACTTATAACTGAAAAAAAACGTCTAGAAGGAAAATAAATTTAAGGCACCATTAGAATTTTCTTCAGATTGACCAGTATTCTTCGAAACGTACTTTTCTAAAAACACTGAAATCACTAAGATGGAAATTTCTAGCAACTATCGAATACAAACGAACGATACGGTTATTATGAATGAAAACACAATGGCAGAGACTTTACATGCTCAACATGAAATCGACAACTAAAACTTATCCACAACGAAAGAAGAGAGTTTAGACAAGTCAACTTTCCGAACATCATTTCATTTCATGGCGATATCCCCTGAACTGAATGAATTTAAAGAAAAAGCTTCGGAAAAACCACCCTAAGGGAGACAGAACTCATCCAAATTCTCAATGGTGACGAGAGAGAATGCGAGCGTATGGTGATGTAGAAGAGAGAAGCCACTACCAACAGAAAGTCTCTGTCTAAATTAATTACGACCAAAGTTATGGAATAAAACTGTAAAAATAAAGTCTGTAATTTTTCAAAAGTCTGTAATGAAATAAAATTTGGAAAAATTAACTAAGTAAGTAAATGAATCGTTAGAATGCGCTATGCGATCATGTATAATAAATAATGAATAATAAATAATAAAATAAATAATATAAAATCAATTTTGTAAAAATATTAACGTAATTTATTGTTATGTCATCACTACAACATTACAACGACGTTTGGGAAGGTTATGAAATGTCTTTAACATTTTATTATTCTATTGTTATAAAGTTATGAAGTCAGAAAAGGTTTCTAATATTGATCTGGTTAGCATGGTGTTTAGTACGTATACAAAATTAAATATCATGCGAGACTTTTTTCAATTTAAAGTATGTTCACGCAATATAAATTATATACGAATGAGGCCCTAATAAAACCAAACTACCTACCCCAGCGACGGTTATTGACTAAGGTTATTGTATAAGCGAAGGACATAAATATTATGCAAAGAGACTGGTATTAATACATCTTATAAGAAAAATGTTTGTTATTAAGTAGGTTATTTGGAGTGCAACGATTAATAAAATTAATAATACTAATGTTAGAAAAACCATAATGTGTAAATGTTACACTAATATTCGGTGAATAAATACGCTTTCTCTCTCAGCAGATATCAACCGGTAAGATTTATTTGACATAGAAATAAGAAAAAGGAGATTTGTGAAATAGAGGAGAACGATCTCAAAATAACCAAGAACGAAGAACCGATTCATTTTCAAAGAGCCAAGAATCAATCGCTCTCCTGTAAGGACTCAGTAGGTAGTGAGCTGGTATAGCAATGCAACATATAATTTCTAAAATGTGCACAAAGTCGTACTTACTATCTACTAAATGTAAGTGAGGCCTTGTTTGCCACCATCTCGCAGCAACTCAGTCTAACTGCATAATTCTACCGAAGGTAATGGAAGGGAAATCCGCGTTGAAGAGTTAAGACTCTTGAAAGAAGCTGTTTGTTTTTGCTGGCAAAAAAAAAAAAAACAATTGCTTGGTGCATCGGTCACGGTGAGTAAGTAGGGTTCCGGCAGGACAGACAAACGTCCGTTTGAGTGGGCGTTCGTTGAAAGACGATTTTTTGGGTAGAAGAGACGGCATTAGGTAAACAAGGAATCGGCGAGGTAGAAGTTGGGTAGGAGGGAAGTGTGAGTGAAAGTGCAGGCAGCCCTTGGATAATGGCGTTGGAGGCCCCCTCCCGGGAAAGTTGGCTAATTGTATAGAAAAGAATAAGAGTAGGTAATCGGGGCTGAGTTTTCATGGGAACAAGCTTCCGCGGTGGCGACGGATGATGGGCGTCAGATGTCGTCAGGCCACTGATAGCTTCAAATGTCACCTGAACTTCCAGCAGACCACCGATTCTTCAACTATAACTCCTACACCTAGAATCTTTGCAAGTAGTAGTCATGATGTTACGGAGTACAAGAAAGTCCGAATAATGCGACGAAAATTATTACAATTTTGTTTGTTTTAACGGTGATTTAAGAGTTTTGTTGGTAATTGTTTAATTCTACAAAAGGGTAAAACTTTTTATCTACATTGCTTACTAGTTTTTTCCTAAATTATTGACTCAATAAAATGTTTGCCTCAAGTAGAAACTTCAAGCACACGATTTTCAACACTCATACAATAATGGACCTGTTTACTCTAAATGATTATCAAAACAATGAAATTATTGCAATTGCTTAAAACTTTTTGGAATAAAAAATTGGAATAGAAGTTCACAACATGAAGATTCCTGTCTTCCAAATATTGAATCGATGTCTACTTCTAATCTCTCGTAAGTACCAAAAGTGAGGAAATATGTTTTTAGTGTATTTCGACCAAAAAACCACGTTCCTTGGCATCGAAAAGGTTTCAAAGCGTAGGTTTAAGCTGAGCGTTAGCGGGAAAGATTATCTCGTTAGTTCAAACCCTCATAAGTTCTCTTCACTTCCCAAATAAAAACTTTTAAGTCCCATTTCACCAATTTTCGAAGTGAAAAACAACTTTTGATGTTTTTCTTCTCCGAATTATATGAATAAGGCCCTAATAAAAAGTTGTGAATAAACAATAATATGGACTTACGTGGAAAAATGGAAAACGTATTGTTGAAAACCGAATGCGATTCGAAATTGAACACAGATTCACCCGCAAAAATTCAGAAATATAGGTAGGTAATAAATTAAGATTGGACAAATAATCGGTTGGTAGTAGATCATCAGAACATACTAATTATGTTCATAATGTCATCAAAATCAGATAGAGACTGAAAGAGTTATACTGGTTAAAATATAGGAGAATCTTCTTATCTGATAAGTAGTTGAAAACGTTACAAGGATTTTGGACACATACAAACATTGTTCAGGACGGACTGAAACTTGAAATGCCGGTGCAAATTTCGATTTTTTCTTCCTTTCCCGAAGGTGGAAACGATGCTTCCTTGACTTGAATGACTTAGCAGCAAAATACATGTTGCTATATACAGTCAACAATATCATTGCCTCCAAATAAGTATGTTCACTTGTATTTCTTGTCTTTCACCTTCCCTAGAAATATTGGCTCCGTGTCCGTCAATTTATGTACTTATCTGTGAAGGGCTCACCCAGAAGTAACAATGTACAAGTGGTTCCGGGGTGAGTCCTAAGCAGAAGCAGTGGGGTTTTAGTTGGTAGGCCCAATGCTGGGGAGTCCAACACTGTTGGGGTGACTCCTCCCCTTCGCTCTTAAAGAGTTTCCCCACTCCCGCAAATAAAAAACGCTGCAAATTATTACACAATGGTTTATTATTTTTTATTTTTCTATATACTTAGATCACTCGTCTGCAAAGTCACCAACCATCCAACACGAAGAAAAAGATCGATCGCATTTCGGTCAGCTTTAATTTGAACGGAGACTAGGCCTCTTTTGCGATTCACACTCGTGTTTCTGATTTATCGTACGTCCAAACTTTAAATTCTCGTAGTGAGCGAACGGTTTGTCCTACAGAGCTCCGGATGGTCTCAAAAAATTCTAAAAATTCTATAGAATCTTAAATCGAAGGAAAAACAATACCTTTATATCAAAATTTTTTGAGTTAGAGCGTTTTCAAAATTTCAAAATTAATTTTGGAACCCTTAGAAGTGACCTACATCAACCAAAATCTTCGGGGCACAACTACCCCAAATCGAGCCTACATACCAAATTTCATCAAAATCGGTCAATGCTAAGTGGCAAAAGCGCCGCGTACGGCGGACGGCGTACGGCGGACGGACGGCCAAATTTTGGTTTATTATTTTCAATAATGAACCTTTGGAATCGACCAAGAAAAAAAAATGTTTAACACCCCCTCAAAATTTGATGGTTTACGTTTCAAGGTACGTAGAATCCAAAAATCGAATAAAAATTTGGCCGTCCGTCCGCCGTACGCGGCACTTTTGCCACTTAGCATTGACCGATTTTGATGAAATTTGATATGTAGGCTCCATTTGGGGTCTAGTTGTGCCCAGAAGAGTTTGGTTGATGTAGGTCACTTCTAAGGGTTCCAAAATCAATTTTGAAATTTTCAAAACGCCCTAACTCAAAAAATTTCGATATAAAGGTATTGTTTTTCCTTCAATTTAAGATTCTATAGAATTTTTAGAATTTTTTGAGACCACCCGGAGCTCTGTAGGACAAACCGTTCGCTCACTACGAGAATTTAAAGTTTGGACGTACGATAAATCAGAAACACGAGTGTGAATCGCAAAATAGGCCTAATCTCCGTTCAAATTAAACCTGACCGAAATGCGATCGATATTTTTCTTCATGTTGGATGGTTGGTGGCTTTGCAGACGAGTGATCTATATAGAAAAATAAAAAATAATAAACCATTGTGTAATAATTTGCAGCGTTTTATTCGATTTTTGGATTCTACGTACCTTGAAACGTAAACCATCAAATTTTGAGGGGGTGTTAAAATTTTTTTTTCTTGGTCGATTCCAAAGGTTCATTATTGAAAATAATAAACCAAAAAAGGTACCTATCTGTAAATCCTTGTAATGGGCAGTACAGTCCGATTTAAATTAAATTTTCAGGATCTGTGTGGGTTGTAAATAAATATCATGGTCATCAGATTAATAGCAGTCTCAAGGACACATTATTATTTCCAGGTTGGTTCAACACCAAATGACTTCCAGAAATAAAGCAGAATCGAATATCAGTTGGTAAATTTCCGAGGATAATCATAATTTCCGTTAGAAATTTTTTTTGATAGTGAGTTGGTGCTCAGTAACTAAACTCAATAAGCAGTGATGATAACTCGTGATATGGATTTGTCTTTAGTTACCACAGTTGTTTAACGGTGTGTAAAAGGCCGTTGCTTGGTAACGCATTACATTTTTTTTCCAGTGTACCAACAAAATTGTTTATGACCCCGAGCAATATTTATGTCAAAACGTTAAGAATTCAAACTGAAAAGATGTCGATAATATTGGGCCAAGGACAAAAACTTTCTGAAAGTACTTAATAAGATGTTATCAGACCACGAGTTTCCCAATAGTATGCGCATAATCATTACCATAATTCATTTCAAAACGTAATGAACATAGTGGACAAAAAAACTGGCCATCTGAGAATGGAAAGACCGGACTTGAATAATAAGTGTGGAAATAGGTACTGCAAAGGCTTTCAAAACGGTGGGTAGCGGAAAGTTCTCACATGGTTGTGGACATCACTGGAGACACATTGTCAACCTTGCAGGTACCGACGAAGCCCGTCGCTAGACTGTAGGTAAAGGACGCAAGTCATTCGCAGAGTCTCATTCACAAGACTCGTGACGCCATGCTAAGGCAACGCAATGCGGTGATCGACAACGGCAATTCTTCATCGCAACATTTTCGTTCTTAAAATCCAGTCCTCCAAAATCGAAATTTATACTCATTATGTTGCGTGTCGTCTAAAGGTGTTGTTTTCGCGAAATTTAGAACCATCCTGCCTCCCGGAGGTATTGTGGGAATAATCCAGACCTACTCTATTGAAATCAGTAATTGTCCAAGATTAAATTAAGTAAAAATAAAAATGGTAAGATTGAAAAAAAAAAGAAAAAACGTCTGCCAAGTGGGTATGGCACATAGCTTCCTCGTATCCATAACCCGATTATATAGATGATCCGATGCATAGTAGCTAATCTCAAAACACCAATCTTAAAGTACCTTTCACTACCCTCATAGGGGACCATCTACACGCTAATCTGGTCAATCCTAGAAAATTTCATCAAATTCGGATGAAAAATGTAAATGTTATGGCTGTTACAAGGATTTTACGTATGCGCATGCGCAGAGGCTTCTGTAAATTATAAGGCCTTGATTTTCAATGAGGACCATCTACAACCTAATTTGCGTAATCCCTAAAAATGTCATCGAAATCGGGTAGAAAATGTGGAAGTTATGGCTGTTACGAGGAATTCACGTTTGCGCATGCGCAGCCGCTACTATCAGTCCGGGGGTGATGATTTTTATAGGGGACCGTCTACACACCAACCCACACAATCCCTGAAAATTTCATAGAAATCGGACAATAACTTCGTATAGTTATGTGCGTTACAAGGAATTCATGACAGACAGACAGACACGGAACCAAAATTGTTCAGAAAGGTCTAAAACGCAAAACGCGAGTGAAAATTTTGATTTTGGAGAACTTTTTTTTTCGTCCTTGAAAAGTGAAAACAAAGCTTCCGCTACCTTGGTAGACTCGGAAGCAAAATGATAAGATTGAAAAAAAAGAAAAAAATTCGAAGGACTACCCCAGTAGGGCGAATAGCTCTAGTTAGGTTAAGTACCTACCACCTACCTAGAAGAGAGATGGAGTTGTGTGATGCTTAGGTTAACTAAAAACGCTGCAAATCATTGCTCAAAGGTTTATTATTTTCTGTATAGATCATCGTTCTGTATAGATCACTGGTTCTCCATCAATAGCACCTACCACCATCTGTATTCTCCCTTGACCTTCCCTCTCAAATTTCAGCTTCCTGCGTTCAATAGGATTGAAAATGGCTTTGGAGCTCACTCAGCTGATCAGTGATCTGAAGAGTGAAGAAGATCTCCTCGAATGCTGGAGACGCCTGGAAGAGCACTTCCATTCAATAGGATTGAAAATGGCTTCGGAGCTCACTCAGCTGATCAGTGATGTGATCAGTAATCCTTTATTTCGAGAGTTTTCGAGCTAGGGCACTCTTGAAAATTTCAACCCTTAATTTGCACCCCTTAGAAGTGACCTACATCAACCAAAAGCTTCGCGGCACAACTAGACCCCAAATGGAGCCCATATACCAAATTTGAACCAAATCGGTCCAGTGTTGCTAAGAAAAGTGCCGCGGACGGCGGACGGACGGAAATTTTTCTATTCGATTTTCGGATTCTACGTACCTTGAAACGTAAAACATCAAATTTTGAGGGGGGGTTAAAATTTTTTTTTTCTTGCTCGATTCCAAAGGCTTATTATTGAAAATAATAAACCAAAAAACAAGTATTTTTGATTAGATGAAACATCAACATAAATAGTGCAAATGCTGTAGAGGTTCAGAAGTAACAACCTAATATGGGTATCTGTCAAACAGCTCTTCAGAGATATGACGATGATTCAAGGCAGGCCACAGGTAGCCACGCAATACATGTGCTACCACAACTTCTAAGTCGAAAACACAGAAATGACACAGTTACAGTGCTGTTTGAGTTTCTGATGTTCGGATCTCATGACTGGATGAAATTCAACAGGTTTTGAGGAGGTTGAGGACCACTGACTCGTGGATGAACTAGGAAAACAAAATTTGTGGAATAGATGATTTATTACCAGGAAAAAAGGAGCAATAAGAGAAATTCCAAAGAATACTGTCATACCACAATCTTGGGACTGTGAAGAATTATCATGAGGGCAAGTCTTCGTGATGAGGTGTAGAAGTCCGACGGCTCAGCGTTGGGAATTTACATGGTAAGGTTCAACAATTTTACAAAATTAACAATAAACTAAAAACAACTATTACAGTAAATTTTACTTTGGGTGTAAAATCAGTAGAGAGCGCCTACTGAACGCACATGAAGAAGATAATAAAAACTTAACTACGGCAATCAGAGTGAAGGGTAATAGAGTTTCGACTTGTGGCTATTGCTGAAAAAATACGACTGCAATGTAAACCGGTGGCAAGCTGTCAAGAATGAGCCAAGATTTTGTGAGTTATGGGAGTGATTTGTGTAGAAAAATGGAAAATCCTAGGATATTATTGTGCGGAGTAGAGCGGTGACGGGTTTTAGAAGGTAAATTGTTGATGGAATTCAGGATACGGTGCATAGCAAGGATGGCAATTAAGTAAGTTCAAACACAGCGTATCCCTCTCGAAGTCTATTCCTGGCACCGCACGACTGTGAGATGGCTACCTATTTTATTTTACTGGTAAATGCCGAACAGTTGAGATAAATGAAGCGATGGAGCCTCAGCCCTCTCATCTAGTTGAATCGCCCAGCTCGATATGCACCTACGCAGCGTCGTCACGCGAACCTCGCCCTTCGTTGGAAACGCTTGCGTGTGCCACTCGGTTCCTGGTTCAGTATCTTATTATTCGACCCCCTTTTAGTTTATTATTATCAATAAAAAAAAAAACCTGGAATCGAGCAATAATTTTTTTTAACGCTCCCACAAAATTTGATGGTTTAAGTTTCAAGGTACGTAAAATCCAAAAATCGAGTTAAAATTTTTCGAGTTTTCGAGCTAGGGCACTCTTGAAAATTTCAACCCTTAATTTTCACCCCTTAGAAATGAATGACATCAACCAAAAGCTTCTCGGCTCAACTCGATTCCAGTTGGAGCCCATATACCTACCAAATTTGAACCAAATCGGTCCAGGGACGGAACATTCTGTATTAGATTTTCGGATTCTACGTACCTTGAAACGTAAAACATCAAACTTAGAGGTGGGGATTACAATTTTTTCTTGCTTGATTCAAATGGTGCATTATTGAAAATAATGAACCTAAAATCCGTCCGTCCGCCGTAAGCGGCACTTTCCTTAGTTACCATGGACCGAATTTGATGAAATTAGGTAAATGGGGTCCATTTGGGTTCAGTTGTGGCACGAAGCTATTGGTTATTGTCATGTTGTAATGTTCATGTTGTAATATTTGTAATGTTCAAACCACCCTAGCTCAAAAACGTTCGATATAAAGGTATTGTTTTTTCATCAATTTAGAACAGAATTGAATTTTTTGAATCGAATGAGACCACCCAGAGCTCAGTAGGACCATCCGTTCGCTCCCTATGCGGTCTTTAGGGTTGGAATTATGATAAATCAGAAAAACGAGTGCGAATCGTACAATCAAATTTCGAAATAAAGGCACCCACAACTCTACCTAACAAGTAGTAAGTAACAAGTAGATTTCAATGAATAAGCAGCGTTCGATGCTGACGGGTAATATGTCCAGTAAAATGATAAACTATTGTGTAATAATTTGAGCGTTTTTCCATTACAAATGAAATAGAATGAAACGGGGAAGTCAGAATGTTAGTTACTCTCGTTCTATGGATAGTAGGCTGCAATACAATACTGCTTGTCGAATTCGTCAACGTTCAGAGATTCAGTTATCGGGAGAAGTGACTTACAATAACCAAAAGCCTCGGGCACAACTAGGTCAATTCTAGGTCTTTTCCGTGGACCGATTATGATGAAATTAAGTATATGGGCTCCAGTTGGGGTCTAGTTGTGCCCCAAAGCTTTTGGTTGATGTCAGTCACTTCTAAAGGATGACAAATGAAAATTAAGTTTTGAAAACCCCCTAGCTCAAAAAATGTCGATATAAAGGTATTGTTTTTCCATCAATTTAAGATAGTATTGAATTTTTAGAATCGAATGAGACCAACCGGAGCTCTGTGGTCTCACTTGAGGGTTGGAATTACGATAAATGAGAAACACGAGTCGCAGAAGAGGCCGTTCAAATTTTGGCTGACCAAAATGCGATCGCTGTTCGTTCCTTAGCAACCAGTAATCAAATTTCCTCATGAAGGCACCCAGAACTCCCTGTTTCTTCTTTCAAATGGTAGGTGGTGGCAATGGCAAAGCCGTGTTCTTTGCGGGCGAGTGATCTGTATAGAAAAATAAAAACCTTTGTGTAATAATTTGCATCGTTTTTGTATGAATCAAACTGAAATGACGCCATACGCAACGGAAAGTAAATAAACTTGATAGACAAATAAATCGAAATTCTTCGCTATCCGCGACAGACGGGCGTACTGTTTAAATTTGATTTTTGAGTTACACGTAACTTGAAACTTAAACCAACAAATTTTGAGGGGGTTAAATTTACTTTCTTGCAAGATTCCAAAGGTTCATTGTTAAAAGTTATAAACTAAAAACGATTATGCCTTGATCAGATTTCCTTCGCTTTTACAGCTGCTCTCAGAGGAGTGAGCACAAAATTTTAGTACTTGTATGCAATTGTGGAAACAATATTTTAAATTTTACTGCTCGCACCATTTTTTTTAAAATAAACTTTCCCCAAAGACGGTGAGAAATTAATAAAAATAAATCAACATCAACCGTAGCATATTCCTACCTACTTAATCAGGGTTTTGCGGCTCTAGGGTCATTTAGTAGGAAAATAAGTACACAAGCTCTCCACAATAATAAATACACAAAGGTTTATTATTTTTCTGTATAGATCACTCTTCTGCAAAGATGCACCTCTGAAGATGTACCTTCCTACTACCTACTTTACACCTTCAAAATCAAGTTTATTTGGAAGAAATAATTTTCATCAAACTCGATTCGAATAATAGCAAGTTGTGGTTCCTTCATAAATATATGGAAATTTGATTACTGGTTGCTAAGGATGCAAAACTGAATACAACTCGAAGAAACGAACAGCAATCGAATTTTGGTTAACTACAATTTCAACGGAGATTAGACCACTTAGGTGATTCACACTCGCGTTTCTGACTTATCATACAATTTTTAAAAATTCATTACTATTTCAAATTGATGAATAAACAATACCGTTATTTCGAGAGTTTTCGAGCTAGGGCACTCTTAAAAATTTCAACCCTTAATTTTCACATCAACCAAAAGCTTCGCGGCACAGCTAGACCCCGAATGGAGGGTACCTTGAAACGTAAACCATCAAATTTGTTTCTTGCTCAATTCCCATGGCTCATTATTGAAAATAATAAACAAAAAATTGAAATATTATGTAAAATGCTGATATTAAGTGAAGAAAAGTCTGGTTAGTGGGCAGTGTAACATGCTAAATTGTGGTCATAAGCAGGGGCGTTGGGTGACCTCTGAAAGTGGTGGGGCACCAAACCAGAAAATACATGAACTTGACCCTAGGATCACACATACCTACATACTTTTGCGTCAAACAGAGGACCCAGTGGGGAAACATCACATCTCAACTTCATTCCAGTTAATGATGAAACAAAAAAAATCATTTCTGGGACTCGAAAAGATAAAAATGTTAATTTGTTACTAAAACATTAAATATTCAATTTTTTTAAAACGAAAAGCACATAATTTCTTAATCATAAAGACGAGATCATGAAAAAAAGTGTCTTAACAAATTCTACACATTAGTCGAAATGTCTATAAGGCTTTTCGAGGGTCATATTCCCTTTGATGACTTTTAATTATCTTTTGCAACGCCTACGTAGCATTTATATATGAAAAGTTGTGGAACTGAAGAGCACCAGGCTGCCTATTGTATTTCCCCATACCGAAATGTTGAACAGAAACGAAAAAATACGATAAGTAGGTAGGTAGGTAAGTCTAATCAGTGGTCAACTCCATCAGATCGTATTACAACAAACACCAAGACGACTTGAAATGCAGGGAAAATGGAATGGAAAACCGAAAATGATAAGAGTTTCTGGTCAGGAACGTAAACTGTCATTGTTTCAAGACACTTTACGGAACACAGTAGGTAAAGAGCTCCAGAGAGACTAGTCATTTCGGAGAAAAACCCCTGAAGATAACAACTTCAGCAATATTTTAAAACTTCGTTTCAACTTACAATAGTTTTAACTTACTTTCATACCTGTGACAAAATCTCTGTGTAGCAAACGCCATCCACAACAATGATAACACTCCAAAAATCATAATTTTGCTGTCAATCAGCAAAATTGTATCATGTCAAGATGTAACCACCCTCCTGTTTATCAGATAAACTTTATCTCTTGTCGGTTGTTTCCAGTACTGTTCTATGTTATGTACTGTGCAAACACACTAAACACCTAATCGTGCAGTCTGGGCAACATACTGTGAAAATCTGTAAAAGTAGGGAGTATCCATTCAATTTTTAACCCATCTATAACTGATATCAGAAGTACTCCATGCGTTTACATCCTATGATGAGTCCATTGTTATACAATGAACTTTCATGGCAACCTGAACAGAGTATCCATCCATCTAGTTGAATCAAAACAAGTCATCATCAGAAAGAATAAAAAATCGATTGTCTTCCAGGGCAGGGGCCGAGAAAGGGAGGGGATAGACTAAAATAACACTACTGCGCATGTGCAGAAGGAGAAAAACTAAAAATAAACAACACGTTGGCATGACGACGCCGGGGTTTAGTGGGGTCTAGCCCCAGATCTTGGGAATTCGGGAGTGGAGAATCGATTGTTTGATACAAATCGATTGTTGGATACCTATCGATTCCATCTTACATCTTCTTCTCTCTCGTAGCAGGCCATGGAGACAGCCTTGGGCATGGACCTAGTAGTAGGCATGGAAGCTAGCTCCATCGCCTCGGGTTTTACCATGGAAATTTGACATAATAACTGCATGTCAGTGTAGAATTATTTTTTACTTGTAAAAGCTCCATGCTTCCATGGATCATGAGTGAGTTTTGAGGAAAAAGCTTTCTGCTAGGGATTTTTTTCTACTTTGTGGAGAACACTTTTTGAAGGGAGTTTTTCCAACTTTGGGGTAAAAAATCTAGGTTACAGTGAGAGAAATTTTGCCGGGGCTAGACCCAAAGTGGCCTTATGGACGCCACGCCCCTGGTCATAAGGACGTTGCAGTAGGTCACAAAGTTACGTCGAAACGTATTGCGCTTACATACTCAGAAGATGAAATCGTCTCAAGATTTGAGATTTCATTTCACCCCAAAATAACGAATAAATTAAAACGTAATCAAACGTCGATTGTATAATAAACCTTCAACTCAGTAGTGATGCACAGCAATAATAATGTTCTCGAGAGAGCTTTTAAAGTAATAACGATTCTCCCGGAGAAGGCTGGGCATGAGGGGTTCTGAGCAAGTGGTCAAGGAGGTCGAGTCACATGGTCGAGCTGCCCTCCCGCTGGAGTCAACCAGAAATGGAAACCGCGAAAAAGTGAGTTCAACCGAGGTTTTTTCTACTCTCAGCGATTCTTCGCAGAGATCACCGAGTTTTCTTCTGAATTCACTCGTAACAAACACAACATGTTGTTGCATCATGAGCACCGTGAGATATAATCAGATCGAAAATAAGGCTAGCTTCAACTGTACAGTTCTCCGAGCGAGAGAACTAGAACCATACTGAGAGTATTTCTAACTCAACACTGTTCGCTGATGTCATGTTATCTGGCTGGACGAACCCTTATTTCACTTCTGATGGAGTATTGTCATCCTCTGTGCATAAACAGCTTACATTATTATCCTCAAACACCTATTCAACAATAAATAATACCATATGGTTTGGAGGCTAGCTTCCTTAACGGGAGTAGGCAATTTTCAGGGCTTCCGGGTTAGGCAAACGAAAAATCCCCAACACTACCTAATTTGGAGTTACTTGCTGACAATTTTGGGAGATACCAAGAATTGACCTTCTGTATCTTTGAAGTTATCCAATCCAAACTTGTTCTTTCATCATCATTTGACGCTGAATAATGAATATGACTGAATGAATAATTAAGTATTATTTGCTCCTCCACAAGTCTTAGTGGTGGAACTCCAAGAAGGTATTTAGACAACTAGATGGAGTACACGCAGTTAGAGCAATGCTCGTGAGAGTGGAACTTGCCAAGTGTCGACAGAGATTTCCTGTTGCGCATACGACCAAATCCCCTCACTACCGTTCCTACGGTTAACCTGGCGGATCTCGGCGTCTCCTTTGTACTACAAACTATCTTGCAATATCAGATTAACATCTAGTTAACATCTACAGTTAACTAACAAAGAACAACTGAGTACCTACAAACAAACCACCTTCAGAGTTCAGAACATCACAACGGTGGATGAATCCACGTATCCATGTATTGGCCATTAATGCACTTTTAATCCATTATAAATGAGCTTCAGTACAGCAGAGGTTGTTTATATTCGATTACTCGTTTTACTGGAGGATAAATGGTGAATCTCCAGGCTATGCGAGAAATTCGTAGCCTTGGGGGCATAGCATCACTATTATTGCGTTTATTCGAACGGTACATTTCTCACATCATTCGAGTAGCCCTGGGGTCACGGGTTACCTTGATATCTCGAACGGGTCTTAATTAAGCAGTAATCTCCACCCCTGGCGGCAGATAGGTGCTGCTTTCATCGAGGTGGCAACCAACTGACACAGAGAAATGAAATATCCTTTGGCGGATTGAAGGCAATTTCTACTATCGCTCGTCTCCTATCTTAATGACTTCCCGCGCGGTGATGACTCCCGAGGCCTTCAAGGTGAAGTCAACAAACCTCCTGAATCTTCAGCATGAGCAAATATACTCACGTCGTTCTCGTAGAGATCTGGAACCAGGAATGAATCCAGGTATTCGACTCGGCGTGAACTCACTTTCATATTCTCCAGCCTATCATCTAGATCAGACCATCAGGCATGCGAATCAAGTGAGCTTATTCAGCCCGCCGTGTGATTGTGGGACGCACTCGTGGGAATGAAAATAGCCAGGCTAATAGCTAACCGTCATTATGATCCAGATATGAGTGTGTTCTAGAAATCTTAAGTTTTTATATTAAAGGTTGACCTCCGGAAATAAGTCGATCGGTATCGCAATCGTCATACAAAGGAAGTTATTAGGTATTATGTCTACAACTCTCAAGCTGTGTATTACAACCCAAGTCGTTTTGCTTCTTCTCTCTCAAAGACGAAAAAACGTTGTATAAGTGAAGTTGGTCAAAAAAAAAAAAAAAAAAAAATAGGTCATCCAAAATGCCTTTTTATGGGGTGTCAGTAAAACAGCGGCAGCATTGCAGAGAAGTTACGACATCCGTCGTAAACTTGAATACCTACCTGGATTGTTGCTAAATAATGGGGATTGAATCATGAAGTTAGAATACCCACTATTTATGTGCCTACCGTTTGCTTCATCTCCTCGCGGGGAAATATTTATGGTTTACGTTTCAAGGTAGGTACGTAGAATCTGAAAATCGTGCATTGGCGTAAGTGCTTATGTAGAAGAGTTCTCGGTTAGGTACTAGCTGTAACAGTATATGGGTCATTTTCCTAGAAAGGGACAATCGGTATCCCAAGATTTCAGAAAACTTAAAGTTCGACTCAAGTACTGCCAAAAATCAGGGATTAACCTCACACCATACTGATTGAATTTCGACGAAAGAACACACAGTGGGACGCTTAATTAATTTTTTTAAAATTAAAGAAGAAAATCTATCGAAAGGAGCAAAAGGAGCATACTCGGAACCCCCATCTCCATGAGGAGCGAGAACTGGGAGTTACTCCAAAAATTGAACCAGGGCGGGACGCAAGTGTAGAAAAGGGTTAAACAAACATGGAACACGGTTTTTCTGATAGCAACCTAGAAACCTCCGAAAGTAACCAAGTAATCTCAATTTATCGGTTTTTCGAGCCAAAAATTGGTACCAGGGGATTTTTACCGTTGCTGAATACAGTTTTGAGGTCGAAAAATGTGAAGTTTTTAAATTGCAACGGAAAATTCAAATTAAATCGTTTACAACTTGAAAAAAGTCTTTTATCTGCCACCATCACTGGCAGATGAAAGACACAAGTTCCTGGGTGGCACTAAGGTTTTTCAGCTTTTCCCGCATTCTGGTGCTGTTCTGCTGAAGTGTAGCCATATCGCTGGAACCAGCTCGGTAGAAACAAGAACTAGAGACCGAAAAGAAAAAATGATTTCGATTTCTTACCGTTTCACAGAGGGCAGATGAAAGACAGACGGTGACTGTGACACCACGCTTTTGCAACTGAAACCACTTGTGCACGCCTCCACATAGAAGAAATTTCTTTGATAACCTAACGACTAACCTCACCTCTTACTGTGGTAGTAAAACTGCGGGAAACGATAAAAAGCCGCCAAAATACGAAAACACAAAAAAATGCAGATTAAAGACAGAAACCTCCGGACAAGCACATTTTATCCTCCTGCTCGCTTTATTTGCTCCTGAAAAAATCTGCAAACCCTTTTTTTTCATGTTTAGATGGCTATAGGTATGCAATAAAGAATCACTGCAAATTTAGGCCGCTGCTTACATAGGTGATTCACTGTGTTCAAGCAAAGTTGACTACCTAGGGGTCCGGACATGGCAGATTACTGGACATTTAGCACTTTAAACTTTAATTTCTATATTTTAGCGTAAATAAGTGCATATTTTATTGATTGCCCGATTTTTAACGCCTAAATCATGAACGGGCATTCGGAATCTTCTCTGGACAAAGATTGGCCCTTTCTGGGAAAATAACCCATATATATTTCCCTTCTTCTAATTGAATCTATTTTTTCCTTTTCGTGTTCTGGAAGTAGAATAAAGAAATTTGTCATCAGTAGTTCCTCCAGCGGAAAATCAATGTGGATTAGGATGTTGACCTTCACGTTTCCTTCCAGACTGTCGGCAATATTCTGCTCCCGACTTCTCCAAAACCGTCGAGGCTCTTTCCTGAGTGAAAAACACACTCAACCTAATTTGATGCACGTGCACGGAGTGACGGCAGAAATTTCCCGTTGTGCTGAGCCGGTACCGTTCGGTTATTAGATTCTCCAGCGAGAGGCTCCCCAGAGCGCGTGAGCTCCGACTCGTGAGGCCTGCGAAATCCTTCTAAGTAATACCATTTGGAATTGAGGTCGATAATAATATTTGCAAGGCCACGTGGTAAAACAAAACACGCTCGACCCTTCTGGAAGCCGTACTTGGCTAGCCAGAGTAACTGCGCAAAAATTAGCGTACATCGACAATATCTCAGTATTGATTGTGACGAGTTATGCTTAATACTCGTAATTATTCAACTAAATTTTGAAGCCACATCCTTAAATGTTATCTGCAGTTAACATAATGGACCTTTGTTTCTAACTTACGAAGTCTGAGCGAAACTAACTGGTCATTCAATAAGAAACTTTGAAAGAGACTCTTGGACAAATTTTGATTATAAAATGAGTCGTCTTGATTTTATCCAAAAAGTTTTAACACAAATTTACTGTCAATACTTCTTTGAAAAATTCTCTTGAAGCGCTACTACCGTCAGTTCTGCCATAATTGCAAAAATTCTACAGTGTTTCTAGAAATAACAGAAAGCTTAATTATGAATGTGACTCGTTAAGTCCTAATTCAAAATTTTCCCCGAATACTATTGTGTTATTGATCGTTGAGAAATCATCGCTTGGTAATTGTATCTACGAATTAATTGTTTTTGGACCAGTCATTACAAGTATCGGTGGTCGGAAAAAATCGACAACTTCTGATTCTTTGGTATGCTCGTTCTGATATTTTGGTATGTTGATAGGGATGGTACCAATAGGACATTTTGACATTTTCATGTCTTTGCTTTGGCACATAAACTGAAAAATCGTCACGAAAAAAAACTTGCTCACGCGACCAATAAATAAAATAGACTCATTGTGTTGCGAGGAGAACAATCAACTGTTTTCTTACTTCATCACCTTGTTGTGTAGTGGTGACTCGTATGCAAGCATTTTGGTTTATTTTACTAAATTTTGATCCTTTAATTAAAACTTTCAATTCTCGAGACTAATTCTGTTAGTAAATCGTTTCATTTTGCTTCCGAGTCCACCAATGTTTTTTTTCACGGTTGAAAAAAAAAGTTCTCCAAAATCAAAATTTCCACTTGCGTTTTACGTTTCAGACCTTCTGAACAATTTTGGTTTCGGGTCTGTCTGTCATGAATTCCTTGCCACAGCCATAATTTCTACATTTCTGATCTGAGTCCGGAAATTACTCATTCCCCAAATTGAATGTATTTTGTGCGCATGCGCAAACGTGAAAAAAACCATAAAAAAACCAACCTTGTAAAAACCATAACTTCTATCTTTTCCAACAATATTCAGAGGAAAATACTACTATGAGGGTAGTGCAAGGTAGAGATTGATGTTTTGAGATTAACTACAATGCATATCCAGCCGGGTTATGGATACGAGGAAGCTATGTGCCACACCAACTTGCCAAACGTTTTTCGGCTTACAACTCCTGAAAGGTGAGTCCTAAAGTCACACGTACTGTTTTAAAGGAGACAAGATTTGCTTAGCAAAGAGCACAACGGCAGCTTTGTAGGTCCTCTTAGTAGGTTATTACTATTCAAACATCTTCCCCAAAAAATTGGAAATAGTGGTTCAGCCGTCTTCTTTACGAAATATTGGCTACAAAATTCATCCTACGACGAAAGTAACGGGAGACTGAAGTTATAAAGCAGTTATTCTCCTTTAATTTAAGCATAACCAGAACAATGTAGGACCAATACCTCTCGTTCTATCAAGAAAAAAAACTGAATATTAAAAATTGGATTTCTTAAAAAAATAAATAAATAAAATAAAAAGTAAAGTATCTACACTTCATGCAGATACATCTGTACATGGATATGTCTTATGATGGCAATTTAAATTATGAGCTCACTCAGCTGATCAATGACCACTCAGGCGCCTTCAGCATTCTCCATTGACCCGCCCTCTCAAATTTCAGGTTCCTGCGTTCAACAGGAGAGGAAATGGCCTTGGAGCTCACTCAGCTGATCAGTGATCATCAACTTTGATGGTGTATAGAAGTATGTATCGATTGACCCTGCCTCTCAAATTTCAGCTTCCTGCGTTCAACAGCATCAGAAAAAACTCGTTGCATTGTTTTGTGTGTCGAAAATTTTGGAATGACCCCCAGAACTAAGACATATCCATGTCAAAATAGAATGTGTCGATTTTTTGTCATAATTAGTGTTTTGTGTGTACGGTGACTGGCCTGTTCAGAGTTTGTAAAATAAAAATCTCATTTCTTCTGTTGAGGGACTTATTGGAACTTGCGTCCGTACCATTTCATTAGTCATCTTGAATAGTTTTTTTCTTTGGCCCTTCTGAGCAAGATCTTTTAGCAAAAATACGTAGGTATTGGTGAAGTTTTCGAACTGTGAGTATTATGGACAGAGTTCATACATTGACACACCCCCTTCCAAATACGAGTACATTCCTTCTAAGCTTACTTTGGTACCTCCGTGAGGAGTTTTGGAAGTTCAAGAAGAATCCCTGCTTCCTCGTCAACGAATTGTTACAACATTGGAATTGCAAAACGTATATTGCGCAAGAAACCCACAGTTAAAATCTCCATAGGATCTCGCTGAATCTGTTCCGGTATGCGGTTTTAGGCAAAAGTTCATCTCGGAGCTATTGCAGGGAGATTCACAGCTGGAGTGGAAAACCAGGGTACCCGTTCACCCGTAGCATTGGTATCGCCTTGTTCTCCAGAACTGGATCTCTCTTCGAAAGGTGCACCAGGATTTCATTGAATTGCTATCAGAAACGCTATCCTGACGGTACTGGCATTACTATTTCAGATTTGTAAGACAGGTAAGAATGAACTAGCTGTTAGTTTCGCGGATTTTTTGGGAAGCTTCCCTCTAAGATTTTGGCGTAACGAGTAGGCACTCAATACTCAATCCATTCGAATGGCACTTTTCTCTTGTATTATGAGGTACACAAATACACCAGCACCAATGTTTTCAATTTGTATACATAAATTTAATGTGTTTCAGGGGTTTTGGCAAGTTTAGTATTTCGGATGATGCCCCGCGATTTCTATTTTTGCAGGACGATCAGTGCTTCTGTGTTTTTTTGAAAATTTTTTGAAAATTTTGTTGTTAACCCCATACCTTGCGCAGCAGCTTAGATGTGCACGATGAAAAAAGTGTAAACTATTATGCACTAATAGGTTGGATAGTAATACTCTAGATATAAAACATAATCCGTTTTTTTAAATCTGAATCAGAAATGTGTTTGAAATAGTGATGCTGATTCAATTTCAGCATTTGATTTTAAAAATGTCAAACTCGCATGCTAACTTGAAACTCGTTAATTAGTGGCCCCATGAGGAACCACAGGGATCTCAGACTAAATGGATCATTCCACTAACATACCTACTAGGTATAAGAGGTATTTTTTCCACAAATTCTCACCAGCAAGCTTGATCAATAGTTTACTATCCACCTTTTTTCTCGTAAATTATTGTCTGGAGTGAGTTATCTTATTCACAGACCGACAGGATTTCAGTTACAGATCTTCTGGCATCGATTCAGAATGTGCCAAAAATTTAGACATTTTCCATTCCAAAAATGTTGAGGTCTTTGCAATCAACAGCTCCAGTTATAAAATTGATGAGTAATGATATACGCTTTAATATTCATCTATTTTGATAGTCATTATACTCGCGTTTTCTATTCATTCAGTACTTTGTTAGCGCAGCTCACCGATTAGGTAAATAGTTCCCAAAGTCTTGATGAAAACGAGAAGCGAACCTTGCAAAATCTGACCCCGAAACAGCTGTAAACAGAGGACTAACTAGGCCGGATGAGGGAGCTTCAACGGAATTAACAGCGCCAGAACTTCACTAATTAGTTTTGAATGTGGACACAGCAAAGGACTTGTTATCCAACTTGAGACGAGTTTACAAATGAGAAGAACAATTCCAAAGAGAGGGGAGAACCCATCGGTAAACTCAGTGTTCGGTGTAAAAGACCGTTTCAAGATGTTGTGTAACTCCTGGGTTTCACTCCAAACCTCTCCGTTGTCACGGGCTGGTGAAAGAGTGTGAAAAATCGAGCCCTCAAAGACGAGGGAATGAGACTTTTGGCACTAAACTGTCTCATCTGAAATACATTATTTCGAATCTGTGCTGAACAGCAAGTTGTGGGAGCGGGCGTCCAAGTCTAGCGAGAGCCCATCAGAAGTTCCACTTTCACGATGTAATTTCGGTTCGCACGAACCATAAATTATCTACCATTTTTGTATCATTCATCAAATTACTTCAGTACACTCCTCCTGCGGATGTAACTAAGCTCGCATGCTAACAGTCAAGCTCGAAATTAGGGAAAAAATTATGTGATGGAAAAAATGATCAAAAGTACAAGTTCTCGACCTTTCGTACTGAATCCGATAGTACCTTATTAGATAACATAAAGATTATTACTCAAATGTTTATTATTTTTCTGTATAGATCACTCGCCTGCAAAGAACACAGATTTGCCATTGTCACTACCTACCAACCATATTTTTGCTTCACAATCAAGTTTATTATGAAGAATTAAATGCTTCAGACTAAATTCAAAAAATAGGGGGATGTGGGTGCCTTCAAAAGGAAATTTAATTACTGGTTGCTAAGGACGCAAAACTGAGTACAACTCGAAGAAACGAAGAACGATCGTATTTTGGTCAGCTAAAATATGTACGGAGACTAGGCCTCTTCTGCGATTCACACTCGTGTTTCTGATTTATGGAGCGTTTCGACAATTTCATCCCTTATTTTTCAACCCTTGCAAGTGACTGACATCAACCAAAAGCTTCGGGGCACAACCAGACCCCAAGTGGAGCCCATGTACCAAATTTCATCAAAATCGGTCCATGGTAACTAAGGAAAGTGCCTAGTACGGCGGACGGAGGGCAAAATTTTCATTCGATTTTGGATTCTAAGTACCTTGAAATTTGAACTAACAAATTTTTTTCTTGGTCGATTCTGAAGGTTTATTATTGAAAATACCTAATAAACCAAAACGAACAGGGATCGCAGTTTGGCCAGATAAAATTTGAACGGAGATTAGGACTCGCTGTTTACACTCGTGATTCTGATTTATCAACACTTAGAGCGGAAAATGTGTCTGTCAGACCTACAGTTCTCAAAACTACCAATCGTGGCACCCAGGTACCTCACTTCAGGTCGAGGTTTTGTGGGAGTCTTCAGTCAGTTTTCACAGGTCAAGAAGTGAAGGTGTCGTCATTCTGGTTGCCTTTTTCCCACCTAGTGCCATCATCAACTTCGAACTGCAGTGTCTGGGGGACACCTATTCCACTCACAAGTAAGTTTTACTACTTACCTATGTCATTTTCAATTCGAAGAAAGAGACTGATTTTAGAATACATAAGCATATTGTGACTGATCTCTTTGAGAGTCGACGCTATTTTTTAAATGTTGTTTGTTATGGAATCTTATACAAAAAATAAATGTTTCTGTTCTGTTTCTCTAGTTTCTTTATTATTTTTTTGATTGGTTTCATACCTGGTACTTGACTCTAATAATAAGGTAAACGATAAATTTTCGTAATCATTGAAGATAAAATTTGAAAATTCTGATTCACAAGGAGCACACCGCAGAAAATGTGTATAGTGTCTCTCAGATACACATTCCAACTCTGGATGTGCCTGATGGACACATGTTCCGAGGAACGCAGTTGGAAGGGATGTTCCGTGTTAAGTGTTAAGTTTGTCCTACAGAGCTCTTAGTAAATACCTTTACATCGAGAGTTTTCGAGCTAGGGCTCTTTTGAAAATCTTTTTTCGCTTTATTTTTCACCCCTGAGATGTGACTGACTAAGTAAAAGTTTCGCTGTACAACTAGACCTCAAATGGAGATCTGGTACAGTAAAGTTCAAGTCATTGCTGCAGTGTTCAGCTGACTCCGTGCCTTCTCGGTTAAGTACCAACTTTGAAATAATACCTCAAAATGCAATATAATTCACTGGGATACTATCATGGACTTTATACATCCATCAAGCGTCTTTCAAAAGCCAAATCCTACATTACTGTTACAAACATTACAATGTTTGTAATATATTACGCGGAGTTCCTTTGTCCGCCTCTTCAATACAAACTCCACTACAACTCTCTGCCAAAGTTTCCTTCAGTTTTACATTAATTTCATGAGTTTTACTTACATCATGACCTACCGACAAAACGACTCACAGTATGACATAAAGTATCAAAATATTTTGCTCTTTATCTGGAGTTTACAATATCATGCGATACATTAAATAAAGAAGAAATCATCTACATCATCAATCTGTTTACCTTAGCTATTCTGAATGATCAAGACCAATAAAGGGACGCGCATTGTACCTCATTATACTCATCCCGCACCTGTTCAAAGACTCTTCACTAGTATAAATCCGTCTGTACGTCAGCAACATCAAGTCAAAATGTACCGCGCTCTTTGTGTGATAGGAACCATAATTTGCGTCGCGATTTCAGTAAGTGTTGCATCGATTGATTCTGAATCAATTTGGCATCAGACCTTATTGATTCGTGGTTCTTGTTGTTGTTGTTTCGTCATAATTTTGAAAGCAATCAATTTAAAAGTTTCGTAATAATTTTGAAAGTTGTCAATTTTGAAAGCTACCTCCTAAGTTGAAATTGGTAGTTAGGTACCTACTTATTTTTCGGGTAGAAACTTATGTGATTTCACAACTATCAGTGATTTAAGGACTACATTATATTTGTACCCTAAAACCCAATGAAATATCAAAATCATATATTCAAAAGTGACCAAAATGTCAACGTTATTTGAGAAGCCGAGGGGTGAAGAAATGTATCCATTAATCTAAATCTGAACAATGTCAAATGATTTGTTTGTCTTAGTGATAATAGGGAATTCTGGTGAGATATCCACTTATAATTTTTGTAAGGAATTTGAATATGTCAATGTTGTGCATAACGCACACGTGCACAACGCATTTCAACTTTGTTTTCTTCAAAACGAAACCCCTCTTTTTATTGCAGATTCGAATTGTATGTAAATTAGTATTAAGAGACCCCCATGTGTGGCAAATTTTTTTTCAAAATTATTTTTTAAAACAACTAAGATAACACGGGGATGTAACGACAAGTGTCACCTCGTAGTTACGAAAAATTGTAATTTTTCACCAAAAAAGAAATGAGGACATGAAATTGTAAAAAATGAGTTCAGCCAAAAATCTGACAGCACGACCATATATTTAAATGAAATATAATCTCTTCATAAGGATAGAAAAATAGCAATTTTTTGTTAAAAGAACCGAATCTTCGGCAGCCATTTTTAAAAATTCCATTCAAATGAATACCTTTACGTGATTATTATATTATATTATTTTGGTGCATTCGTGGGGTTGCACAATTTTGAGCGTACTAGTAGTCGGATTGTGATGAGATTATACTTTTATCAAAATTCGTAAATTACAGGCGGTTCAAGCTGAAATTGGAATAAAAGAAATTGGAAATCTTCTGGAGTTGGCTTCGAAAGATGAAGGCATCCTGCTCATTACATTGAAAGCTGCAATCAACGGGATCAAGAAAACAGTGAACGAGGAAGTTTACGAATCCGAAAGAGTAAGTTATGATACGAAAGAAGTTAGTTATAATGGGAGTGAAAGTTGATATAGTGAAGAGCGCACATAATGCGTTTAACAATCCAATTATGACGATGAATAGTGTAAAACTGGCTGTAGTGTCGATATGTTTCATTTTACTTGTGTTTGTTTGGTCTGTCAGGTCAACTCCTCGACTACAGACTACTTACCCGAAATCACAGTCCAATTTTCATGAAATTTTCATGGTAGCCTCAAGACAGCCCCCGATGGATTCCATTGCTATCGGGCCAAAATAATCCTCGGTGCTTTTCAAGAGGGATTTTCTTGAAACGTAGTTTTCTCACGATCGATTTATTATTTTCAATAATGAACCTTTGGAATCGACCATGGAAAAGATACCCCCCCCCCCCTCAAAGTTAATTGGTTTACTTTTCAAGGTACATAAAATCCAAAAATATAATAACAATTTAGCCGTCAGTCCGCTGCACTTTCTTTACTTAGTGCCATGGACCCATTTCGACGAAATTTGGTATATGGGTTCCATTTGTGGTCTAGTTGTGCCTCGAAGCTTTTGTTTGATGTCAGTCACTTCTAAGGCTTGAAAAATAAGGGCTCCAATTTTCAAAGCGCCCTAGCTCAAAAACTTCAAATGTAAAAGTATTTTTTCGTTCATCAATTTAAAATAGCATATAATTCTTAGAGTCGAATGAGACCACCCAGAGCTCTGTAGGGCCAACCTTCCGCTCCCTATACGAACTTAAGGGTTGGATTTAAGATAAATCAGGAACACGAGTGTGAATATCAAAAAAGGCCTAATGTCCGTACAAATTTTAGGTGACCAAAATGCGATCGTTGTTAGTTTCTTCGAATTGTACTCAGTTTTTTAGTCCTTTGCAACCAGTAATCAAATTTCACGAAGAAGACACCCACAACTTTTTATTTCTTCTATTTCTTCACATAAACATGATTGTGAAACGAAAATATGGATTGGTAGTGACAATGGCAAAGCTGTGTTCTTTGCAGGCGAGTGATCCATACATGAAAAGCAGTTGTCTAATATTTTGCAGTGTTTTTGCTTAAATTTTAAGAATGGTTTGGGACTGGCCCTAGAATAAACAAAAAACTACCATAGTTGTTCTAGAAGCTGTGAATCGCTAAATGCGAGCAAATGAGGGTTCCAAATTTGTTGTGCATACTAAATTTTTTTGTCTTCGATACTGAGGAAGCAAAATTGTATAATTCCTGTGATCACTCCATCAAGTTGATGAAATACACAATACTAATATTACCTATAGATTCTTGAACGCGAAAACAACTTTCAAATGGAGCTAAAATCATGGCACTTTTTAGAATAGAGCATTCTGTAAGATGTTTCTTGTATCTATCACTTCTAGATTAGCGAAGCAGCGGGAAAATGCGCTGCCGACGTTGGAGATGAGGCTATCAGGCTGACTGAAACCGTCATAGGTAACTACGTGCGGCACATGTTCGACAAAACCGAAAAACTGAGCGACGTTTTGAAAAACCATACGGCGACTCAAGAAGAACTAGAAGACGCGAAGAAAACCATACTCAGCGAAGAGGGGGAGATTCTCTTGGATCTAGGGGTTCTTAGGGACGAAGTACTACTTCCTGAGGCCAAGAAGCTGTCCAAGAAGATGGAAAAGTGCAAAGAACTCAAATAACCTCCAACTAACATAAATTGTACTGTCTATTCATGATCGAATATGTAAAGTTGTTAGAATGTTCATAATCAATAAAAATGAATTTTTAGATGTGAACATTATTATCCTTATCTTACCCAACTTTTGGCCAAGAAATGGATTGAATTTGAAAGATTAATTTGTTCTTTATGGATCACATTTGAGTGGAGATGGGGACTATCATCCAGAGAGAGCATCATAAATTATATTGAGTAGAGTATCAGATCAGTAAGATCAGATCTGTGTCATAGAATGTTATCTGATCCGAAAATCACCAGTGCTTCTTGTGTATCCACGAATGCCTTTCAAAGAACCATCTTTTGTAATGGTGGGGTGGGGTCTTCTCCGATTAGGATCCGCCATCTTCCAAACTACAATAATTATATTCATGTAGACTCAAAAGAATTACCAAGAGAATTCGAATATGATGATGAAGTACAGATTTGGATGATGGGTTCATATTATTATAAAATGATTCAAAGGTTCTGGCTAATGATCGTCCCAGTAGGATCGAGGTGCTACGAATGCTACAAGAGATCAAAATGGTCATTTTCTCAAATAAAAAAATTTTGTGTAGGCTCCATTGAGTTTGTCATTCAATTTTGATGACGATGATTCGCGGATCAAATGAATAAGATCGAGTGGAATACGAGTCCCTTGATACATTCAAATTTCAATAACTTGAGCTAGAATTTATTAGTTTTATTACCTGTAAATATGTATTAAATAGAAATGGATATTACTTTTTAACGAAGCTTCTAATAAACGAACTCCTTATCTTGCGGCGAATGAAATGGTACAGAAACAACGATTCAAGGACATACGACGTATTTCTCTCACTTAAACGAGGTAGTCTGTTTTAAACTAGGTAGTAGCTAGATGTATAATTTATTCATAATACATTTCCCTTGACATCACTGCGTCGTTTCAGAGCGGCCAACTGTGCTAATATTGATTTTCAGCAAATTTACCTTGGATTTTATTATTCATCTACAACGATTTCGGGTTTGGAGTTCAACAAAAATATAAATATCCTTGATAAGTAACCTTTTTAATCGAAGTATAACCAACAATTCTTGAATTCTTGATTTTTCTCTACATTTCTCTTAACAAAACGTTTCATAGAACCAACGTGAGAATTGAAGGATAAACAGGGAAAAGAACAAAGCAGCAGGTTCAACGTTCGGGAAGGAAACCAAGGTTGATCAGTTATCATTGTTCTTCTCTCAATTAATAATCTGACTTAGACAACATTCCCACCCCTGAACGAACTTGATTTGAACAACAAAGAATGGAATTATCATTAAGCCTAATAAGTTCTGAATTTTTTGGGTTGAGGTGAAGAGTTGAATAAATTATATATTGTAAAAATAGGTGAGAACTTCAAAGCATTCTTGCTTCTTCGATTTCATTGCTGCTGATTTTATTTAGTGTATTGCTTCCGAGTCTACCAAGGTAGCGGAAGCTTTGTTTTCACTTTTCAAGGACGAAAAAAAAAGTTCTCCAAAATCAAAATTTTCACTCGCGTTTTGCGTTTTAGACCTTTCTGAACAATTTTGGTTCCGTGTCTGTCTGTCTGTCATGAATTCCTTGTAACGCGCATAACTATACGAAGTTATTGTCCGATTTCTATGAAATTTTCAGGAATTGTGCGGGTTGGTGTGTAGACGGTCCCTATGAAGATCATCACCCCCGGACTGATAGAAGCGACTGCGCATGCGCAAACGTGAATTCCTTGTAACAGCCATAACTTCAACATTTTCTACCCGATTTCGATGACATTCTCAGGGATTACGCGGATTAGGTTGTAGATGGTTCCCAATGAAAATCAAGGCCTTAAAATTTACAGAAGCCTCTGCGCATGCGCAAACGTAAAATCCTTGTAACAGCCATAACATTTACATTTTTCATCCGAATTTGATGAAATTTTCTAGGATTGTCCAGATTAGCGTGTAGATGGTCCCTATGAGAGTAGTGAAAGGTACTTAGAGATTTGTGATTTGAGATTAACTACTATGCCTCGGATCATCTATATAATCGGGTTATGGATACGAGGAAGCTATGTGCCACACCCACTTGGCAGACTTTTTTCAATTCTTCAGAAAATTACGAAAAGTCAAGTTATTTGTCGGGAGGAGAAGATATTGGGATTTAAATCATCCTTCAAAAATTGGACACAAGGGAGTCTGTCTAAATACAATTCACAGGAACGTATTTTCTGAATAAAACTAAAATAGTTACTCGGGAGTGACCATTATACATTATGAATCAACATCTCTATATTTATCAATATCATATCAACTTTCTCTTCGCATGTTGAGGCCCAAGTATATGTACAGTATAAACATGCCTTTGCTTGACCTCACTATTAAGATTCATCTTGTCTTTCATCTTCTCCTAAGATTCATCTAGTCATCTTCATCTTGTCACTCCTAAGATTCATCTTGTCATGACACTCATTTGGTGCCTCAGATTCGGAGAGATTTGAAAGAAATCCCTCTACATATCTGTTAGACAGAGCCTTCTAGTGGACGGATTATCAACTTGACTAACTTGACCAACTTGACTAACTAAAAACACGGGATGGTGTAAAACCATTGTTGAGTGCTGTCACCAGTGTTCCTATGTGAAAAAATATCGAATCCCTATCATCATCGTCATAAACACGGGACGGAATAAACAGCATGGTAAAGGTCAAGAATAAGAAATGCAGTAAGCAATAATCCGAATTTAACAAATTAATGCTGATTGATAAATCAATTTGTTTGATCGAGATAGTTGAAAAATGAATTAATGGTGGCTCACAGAACCTTTTTCTACCTTCACAACTCTTCAAGACGTTTTAGTCTTCAAAATGAGAGTGGTTTAGCTTCGTAATCATTTTCGTAAATAAGGTACAAATATTCAGATAGAAGAATTTTGATTTCGCTCTGAGCTACTCGTATATCTCTTTTTAATGTCCATCTTGACGATTAAATTCGAGACGAACGATTGACAGTCGTGAAACGATTTGTTTTCAACAGTTTCAAGAGTTCAAGTGCTGACGTAAAGACTCGCTATCACCTCGTAATAAAAATATGATACCTGAACGCTCTCAATATTTGTTTGGAATTCTAGCAAACCAATAACCACTTGAACCCGATTTGTCATGACACATCGTATTCTGGGTTTATAAAGAAACCTTTTGATTCCAATAATGTTGCTGCCGGCACTTATCAAGTTGGTGTACATCATTTCCTCCTTCACTGCCGAATGTGAGCAGCTGCTTTGTACTCGTGCAAGCAGTAAACAAATTTGGAAACCAAAAAAAAAAAAAATTCCACAATTTTGTTTTAGGGCTTTCAGTCTAAACAATTACAGTTCCGAGTCTGTGAGTCCGTGTTATTCACTCTTAAGAAGCTATTCTGCCTTTGATAAACGCGTTAGAAGAGGCAGGTACCATCATTTTTTCACCCATTCACAAAAGGTACAGCTATAATAATTATAGCTGTACCTTTTGTGAATGGATGAAAAAATGAATCCACATTGGTATTTATCTGTCCTTTCAATTATTGAAAGGACAGATAAATACCAATGTGGATTCAACGCTACTGGTCCCACATTTGCCACACAGTAACTCTCTGTTCTGAACATTTCACCATGCAATATAACAGCTTTTGGTTTATTATTTTCAATAATGAACCTTTGGAATCGACCAAGAAATTTTTTTTTACACCCCCTCAAAATTTGTTGGTTTGCGTTTCAAGGTACTTGGAATCCGAAAATCGAATATAAAAAATTTCCTTCCGTCTGCGGCACTTTCCTTAGTTCCCATGGACCGATTTTAATGAAATTTGGTGTATGGGCTCCATTTGGGGTCTAGTTGTGCCGCGAAGCTTTTGATAGATGTCAATTACTTCTAAGGGGTGAAAATTAAGGGTTGACATTTTCAAAAGCGCCCTAGCTCGAAAACTTTCGAAATAAAGGTATTATTTTTTCACCAATTCAAGATAGTATTTCATTTTTAGAATTTTTTGAGACCACGCGGAGGTCTGTAGGACAAAACGATCGCTCCCTACGAGAATTTAAGGGTTGGACTTACGATTAATTATATTATTAAGAAACGCGAGTGTGAATCGCAAGAGAGGCCTAATCTCCGTTCAAATTTTAGCTGACCAAAATGCGATCGTTGTTCGTTTCTTCGAGTTCTTCAGTTTTTCGTCCTTAGCAATCATATTTCCTACTAATTAGGGCAACCTTAACTCCCTGTTTCTTCGAACTGAGTGTGAAGCGTTTATTTCTTCCAATTAAATTTGATTGTGAAGTAGGTATGTGGTACGGATGGTAGATGGTGACAACGGCAAAGCCATGTTCTTTGCAGAAGAGTGACACAGAAAAATAATAAACCTTTGTGTAATAATTTCCAGCGTTTTTGACCGACTTCGAATGCGCGAAGGTCATCAATTCGGTGTCATGAGACGAAGATTATTTTTCTTCATAAATACATTCCTTACACACATAAGTGTACTTGCTCATCTAATGTTATTATGAAATTTTTTTGAACTTTATAATCAATTTATAATAGCTACATTTTAATTTACTACTATTAATGTAGGTACCTTTTCACAATGTAATACTGGTTATATTTATCAATAAAAAAGCGGAACCAAAACAAAAAGAAAACATTTTAGCAGGCGAGTTTCCGTTTTGCTCTAACTCTGTGAGATTTTTGTGCTCAACTTTCTATGAGTATATGAGTTAACTTGTGTTGACGTTCACATTCATGTTCTTATGAATAATCATAAGGTAACTTATCATTCCCAGTAGATCACAACTTCATTAGGTTCGGGCGTAGCATGCACTGATGCCATTCCAAGATTTTTTCACGGTTCTGAAGAGTAATATAAACCTACTAGAAGAGCCGCGAACTAACCCCCTACCAAGAATAGAAACGCTAAGGAAGTCGAATTGGAACTAGTTTCTGAAATAGCATACCCATTTCTACGGAGTCAGTGGCAAACAAGTGTTCATAAAAACAATTTAAGAAAATATGTCTACCTGATTCGTCAACGTCTAACAGCAATAATAATAAGTAAAACAAACACTACAAATTATTACACAAAGGTTTATTATTTTTCTGTATAGATCACTCTCTTGCAAAGAACACAAATTTGCCATTGCCACTACCTACCTACCATATTTTCTCTTCACAATCAAGTTTATTTAGAAGAAATAAACGCTTCACAATAAATTCGGAAAAATAGGAGGTTAAGAGTGCCTTCATTAGGAAATTTGATTGATAGTTGCTAAGGACGCAAAACTGAGTACTTTTTTTCTTCGTGGTCGATTCCAAAGGACCATTATTGAAAATAATAAGCCAACAAGACAGTGAGAGGTCCCTCATTTATACCAACCTTTTTTTTCAATTACGAGTAGGTCCTCCCAAACAAACTCAGGCTGAGTAAACGGATTTTCAAACTAAAGGGGCTGAAACTACCTCACAGTCACCTAAACCTAGCCTTTTAAGTTTAGAACGTGATGTTTGTTATGGAGCTTATGTTCTCTCGTGTCGTTTTTGATATCATGGAAGTACCCCAGGTATTTTATAATAACTGCTCAGATAGTTACCTCATGTGTTCTACCATTATCGATACTTTGTTGGGAAATGGATCGTAAATATCTTGAAAGGCAAGGAATATAAATTCAAGTGAGCATGCTTTCCTCATCTCAAAATCGCTCTTTAAAGGCTCTGTAGACCAATCAAAAACTCCAAAGTACACGACAATATTTTCTAATATCAACCCAGGATTTTCTTTATAGGATTGTGCCTATGGGTCATGAAATACATTTGTGATGACAATCGCCCAGTCTACGTTGTTCGTGACTCAATACCATTAGATAAGACGATTCGTAGAAGAAATACCTCTAATTTATGGGAGTAATCCTCAGCCAAACGTTCGTTGGCCCGCGATAGCTCTTCATTCTTCTCCAGAAGCGCTTTCCCGAGCTCAGCTGCCAAGATTAGGTCTTTGTCTTTCTGTTGAAGCTGCGCGTAGATATCCTCCGGATCTGCGGAAGGCTCCAGGCTCCTGGACTCCACGTCCAGGATGTAATCATCGAGGTCGTACTTGGGCTTCATCTTCTCCCGAGTCATTTCGGGCCCATGACAACCAATTTTATGCCGCCGCAGGTTGAACACTCCCGAAAAGTCAACGAAAACAACGAAAAACCGTAAGGAAAAAACGAACTTAAGCAAATAATACTGGCGACACGACTACTTCATACAAAGTGCACTGGATCTTAAGAGACGCCACCTCGTCTCTAACGGAATATACATTCATTCACGAACTTATACGAAAATACACGTTACGGTAAGGTATGGCGGCTTTGAACATCGCCGCACGGAGCCGAACACACCGCACGACCGCTAGTCCGGATCTGAGTTACCTGGAGGCGACGGAACTCCCCACTACGGGCGAACGCCCTTCCCTCAGCTGGCGAACGCCACCCTCTTCAACTCAGCTGTTCGATGACAGAGCCGGAAGGCAAAGCGATCTCAAGACATCCCCATCGAATGTACAGAAAGATAACGTTCTGAATGAAGACCCAAATATTTGTAGATGGATTTGAGCGAATTTTGGTTTATTATTTCTAATAATAAGCCTATTTAAGAAAAATGATGAAAACTTGAGGAATTTTCAAGTTTTCGCCAAAACGTTCATATCAAAAAAAAAAAAAGTCTGCCAAGTAGGTGTGGCACATAGCTTCCTCTAATCCATAACTCGATTGTATAGATGATCCGATGCGTAATAGTTAATCTCAAAACACCAATCTCTAAGTACCTTTCACTACCCTCATTTGGGACCATCTACACGCTAATCCGGACAATCCTAGAAAATTTCATCAAATTCTGATGAAAAATTAAGTGAGTAGATGTATGTGATTGGATCAAAAATATTCTTAGCCTCGACTGAGATTCGAACCCGCGATCCTTAGAGGACAAATCAAGACTCAATCCTCTGCGCTATTGAAGCCTCGTCTCTCTCACAGGAGACCGTTCCTCTATGAATGAATCCCTCTATGAAAAACAATTCTCTATGATTTTCATAGGGGACCATCTAAATACTACTCTGTGACATCCCTGAAAATTTCATTGAAATCGAATGGAAAATGTAGAAATTATGGCCGTTACATGGAAATACACGTTTGCGCATGCGCAGTGGCTACTATCAATCCGAAGGTAGTGATTTTCGTAGGGGATCATCTAAATACTAATCTGTAACATCCCTGAAAATTCCATTGAAATCGGATGGAAAATGTAGAAGTTATGGCCGTTACAAGGAATTCACGTTTGCGCATGCGCAGTCGCTTGTATCAGTCCGAGGATGATGATTTTCATAGGGGACCGTCTACACACCAACCCGCAGAATCCCTGAAAATTTCATCGAAATCGGACAATAACTTCTATAGTTATGCGCGTTACAAGGAATTGATGACAGACGGACAGACACACAGACAGACAGACACGGAACCAAAATTGTTCAGAAAGGTCTAAAACGCAAAACGTGAGTGAAAATTTTGATTTTGGAGAACTTTTTTTTTCGTCCTTGAAAAGTGAAAACAAAGCTTCCGCTACCTTGGTTGACTCGGATGCAAAAAGGCGAGCTCGTTAGCCAAACTCTCCAAATTCAAATCCAGTCCAAATTTAGAAAATGGTCCAAAAAACCGGATTTTTCATTTTAGTGGTTATTACCTTCACAATTATACCTAGTAATATTATGGTAGATTCGGATTCAGCGCAAAATTTCTGATACAGTTGCACTTTCTAAAATTGAAAATTTCCACAAAAAAAAACTCTTTTGGTTTATTATTTTTAATAATGAACCTTTGGAATCGACCAAGAAAAAAATTTTTTTTAACACCCCCTCAAAATTTGTTGGTTTACGTTTCAAGGTACGTAGAATCCAAAAATCGAATAAAAATTTGGCCGTCCGTCCGCCATCCGCGTCACTTTTGCCACTTAGCATTGACCGATTTTGATGAAATTTGGTATGTAGGCTCCATTTGGGGTCTAGTTGTGCCCCGAAGATTTTGGTTGATGTAATCACTTCTAAGGGTTCAAAAATGAATTTTCAAATTTTGAAAACTAAAAAACATTTTGATATAAAGGTATTGTTTTTCCTTCAATTTAAGATTCTATAGAATTTTTTGAGACCACCCGGAGCTCTGTAGGACAAAATCAGAAACACGAGTGTGAATCGCAAAAGAGGCCTAATCTCCGTTCAAATTTGAGCTGACTGAAATACGATCGATGTTTTTCTTCATGTTGGATGGTTGGTGGCTTTGCAGACGAGTGATCAATATAGAAAAATAATAAACCATTGTGTAATAATTTGCAGCGTTTTTTCTTAAACATTATACGAAATTTTTCTCGTATTAACCGACCTATGCATATTATACAGTGCAGTCAAAGGCACCCGTCAAATTACAAATTCTAATAGATAGATAGATATGTTTATTTGGCGCCATTTTGTACACTTTTACAATAATTTAAATTCATGATGCGATGAGTTTTGCTCAGATTTCCTACCCGTCTTTAGGCTTGGCCCTGTGTTGTAGGGTAGGATCTATGCGAAATCGCTCCATATCGGTAAATAAATAGTAAATAAATTATACATAAGACAAATAGAACTGGAGTGGCGAAAGCATGCTGCAAGAAGAAAGACTCAGTGAGAGGTACTGAGCAGAAGTAGAGCGGTTTATAGAGAATAGGCGCTGAAGAAACTCCTGGAGAAGTGTGGACAGGGAGAACAGTTGTGGTGGCAAACCTTCTTGTGTATGGCTGTAGAGCTTTTGAACAAATGTTCCTGAGCGGGGAAGAAATAAAAGGGACCTTAGAAGCAAAGGATACATCTTTGTAGGATACTGTGAAGTCACAAAGGGGTATCGATTCTAGGGTTCTGACCCAAACCCTACAGACGACAAGAAATGAGGGCGACAAGTGTCAGCAACAACTAACATAGACAACAGTGTAAGTTGAAACTCAGTTCTTCGTTCATTTCGCTTCTTCATTATCAAAAGGTACCTGTATTGTAATTGGCTATCATCTAAGAACTAGAACAAAATTTTGCGACCTTAAAGCGATCCGTTAGCAAATTCAAATGCCTTATCTACCTTCCATAAGTCTCACTTCTCTTAAATTTGGAAAATACTTCATCTGGGATATGTAGGGAAGATTCTCCGAAACGACGAATATGAATTCAACAATAGAAGACACGATGGAAGACATACAGTTGGTTGATAAAATAGTACATCCGAGTCCTGTCCATCATGAAGGAAGCGACAACGAGGGATAATACCAACCTGTAAGATTTTCTACGGGAAATGTTGCAAAGAACTGCGTTATTGGTCAATCAGTTTACGACCGGCGAAGGAGAAGGAACTTACTGATATGAAATGAGGATAACTGTGGAAAAAGAGAAGAAGGAGATGATACGAGGACATTCTGGATTCACCTCTCTTTAATTGCTTAATCGAAGTGATAGCTTAGCGTTCAACGCGATACGACTTCGGGCACACCCGAATATCATTTGTCTAGATGGAGCACGTTTCTAGTTATCTGAATTATCTGAAAAAAGGCTGCCCAGTGATTCTCCGGAAAAAATTCCCTAAGTTTTCCAGGTTTTCCAGGGTCAATTTTCAACTTTTTCCAGGGTTCTGCAATATGAATGAATGTGATCATAATTTCTCAAAATTCAGTTCTTTAAGGACTATTTTGAAATAAAAAAAAACCATTAGAAATATAGTGGCTAATCTCAAATCATCAATCTGAAAGTACCTATCAGTCCGGGGCGATGATTTTCATTTACACTCCAATCTGCAGAATCCCTAAAAATTTCATCAAAATTGGATTTTCATAGGGGACAATCTGCAACCCTATTAGCTCGATTCCTGGATATTTAACCGAAATCAAAGAATAAATTCAAATAGTTTTGCCACTACAAAGATTTCAAGACTGACACAACCGAGACTTCGATTCTTGGATTAAGTCGAGAATTAACATTGAATTCATCAAAACTTGTGGTTTACTCGAGAGAAACAACCACTTCGAAGGTTCATTTCTACCTCTAATTCTTGAAAAAAGTCGAGACAGAAGGTAGAAAACACCGAAACTTGTTGGTTCACTAGAGAGAAACAACCACTTCGAAGGCTTGTTTTCACCTTCGACAGTTTGATTCATGGAAATCTCATCGAAATCGAATGGAAAATGTGGAAGTTATAGCTGTTACAATGTATTCACGTTTGTTAGCTATTACAGTCCGGGGGTGATGACTTTCATAGGGGACCGTCTACACACCAACCCACACAATCCTTGAAAATTTCATCGAAATCGGACAATAAATTCGTATAGTCATGCCCGTTACAAGGATTTCATGACAGGCACGAAACCAACAATATTGGTCCTTCTTTTCCATTTGGTTGGTGGTTGGGGTTGAAACAACCTGAAAATTTCAACGCCAACCACCAACCAAATGGAAATGAAGTGTTGAAATTTTCAAAAATGCCCTAGAAGGTACCTATGGTTGGTAGGGAGGGATCTATTCAGGAGGGTGATCTACACAGAAAATAATAAACCATCGGGCAGCGTTTTTTTTACCTTTCAACTTTACTTTTACTACCTACCACACCATACTGCCTTCACACCTTCACAATCAAGTTTATTAGGAAGAACTAAACGCTTCACACTCGATTCGAAAAATAGAAAGATTCATATGGAAATTTGATTACTGGTTGCTCAGAAAGCACAACTGAACACAAATCGAAGAAACGAACAGCGATCGCGTTTTGGTTAGGTCAAAATTGAATGGAGATTAGATCTCCTTTGTGATTCACACTCGTGATTCTGTTTTATCGAAGGAAACCCCTTAAGAACTCGTAGGGAGCGAACGTTTTGTCCTGCAAAGCTCCGGGTGGTCTTAAATTTTTTTTTAAAGTCAATACTACAAAATTGCTGAAAATACGATACCTTCATTTCGAGTGTTTTCAAGCTAGGGCACTCTTGAAAATTTCAACTCTTAATTTTCATCCCTTAGAAGTGAATAACATCAACCAAAAGCATCGCGGCACAACTAGACCCCGAATGGAGCCCACATGCCAAATTTGAACCAAATCGGTCCAGGTTTGCTAACAAAAGTGCCGCGTACGGCGGACGGACGGAAAATTTCTTATTCGATTTTCAGATTCTACGTACTTTGAAACGTAAATCATCAAATTTTGATGGTGGGGAGGGGGGTCGAATTTTTTTTCTCGCTCAATTCTTATCATCGAAAATAAACCAAAACGTCTGCCAAGTGGGTGTGGCACATAGCTTCCTCGTATCCATAACCCGATTATATAGATGATCCGATTCATAGTAGTTAATCTCAAAACACCAAACTTTAAGTACCTTTCATTATCCTCATAGGGGACCATCTACAATCCAATCTGCATAATCCCTCAAAATTTCATCGAAATCAGGTTGGAAATGTGGAAGTTATGGCCGTTACAAGGAAATTCACGTTTGCGCATGCGCAGCGGCTACTGTCAGTCAGGAGGTGATGATTTTCATAGGGGACCATCTAAATACTAATCTTCAACATCCCTGAAAATTTCATTGAAATCGGACGGAAAATGTAGAAGTTATGGCCGTTACAAGGAATTCACGTTAGCGCATGCGCAGCGGCTACTGTCAGTCGGGAGGTGATGATTTTTATAGGGGACCATCTACAATCCAATCTGCATAATCCCTCAAAATTTCATCGAAATCAGGTTGGAAATGTGGAAGTTATGGCCGTTACAAGGAAATTCACGTTTGCGCATGCGCAGCGGCTACTGTCAGTCGGGAGGTGATGATTTTCATAGGGGACCATGCAAATACTAATCTGTAACATCCCTGAAAATTTCATTGAAATCGGATGGAAAATGTAGAAGTTATGGCCGTTACAAGGAATTCACGTTTGCGCATGCGCAGTCGCTTCTATCAGTCCAAGGATGATGATTTTCATAGGGGACCGTCTACACACCAACCCGCACAATCCCTGAAAATTTCATGGAAATCAGATAATAACTTCGTATAGTTATGCGCGTTACAAGGAATTCATGACAGACAGACAGACGGACAGACAGACAGACAGACAGACAGACAGACAGACACACAGACACGGAAGCAAAATTGTTCAGAAAGGTCTAAAACGCAAAACGCGAGTGAAAATTTTGATTTTGGAGAACTTTTTTTTTTCGTCCTTGAAAAGTGAAAACAAAGCTTCCGCTACCTTGGTAGACTCGGAAGCAAAATACACATATCAGATTTCCTTTTGTCCTACAGCTTTTCGTGACAAACAGTGACTTTTTTTACGTTCGTTCTCCCTGAAACCGAGTATAATGTTGCCCGAGGAATCAAACATGAATGGAAATGAGTAAGTTCGACAAGAATGGCTGAAAGTGGCGTAACTCATATTTGACAACCCATAGCTGTAGTTGTAGGCATCTCATTACATAATACAAGAAGCCACTCTTCCTATCACAATGAAGAATAATTACGAAAAAGTTGGTATCAAGACTGCCTTGCGTTGTTGCAAGGGTAAACTACGCAACATTATCATTTCAAATGAGATTGAAAGATTAGGGAAAGACTAACCTTCCGGCTTCCGAGGTGTACCCACTATTCGTATCTTCAATAATTACCATCATTACCTAGATAATTCCATAATTTTTCGGAGATACATCACAAAGTGTTTGCACGATTTCCTCTTCCACTTGGTTTGGTAACTTCAAACAGCCATCTACCCTCATATTTCGAAAATATGTCGATTCACAACTCTATTAGCGAATTTCGAAAGAAAATGAGTGTGTGTGCCACTCCAGACAATAACTTGAGCAATCGTTTCACACAAATTCTGCACAAAGATTTTGCCAAAATGTTCATAAAAACAAAGAAAAGACGAGTTCGTTAGTCAGAAATTTTGGACAACCAAAAGGGGTCCAAATTTCAAAAAAAAAAAAAAAAAAAACAGGCAAAAAACCGTGTTTTTATATTTTTGAATATCACCACCATACATATAGTATAGTATACATAATATGTATTATATTATAGTAAACATTTATATTATATTATGTTTACTATATTTATTATTATATTATAGTAAACTATATTATAGTAAACATATGGTACATTCGGATTCAGCACAAATTTGCAGGAACAAATAAACAATCAAATTTTTATAAAACATCTTGGACGGTTCTAATGGTTCATTATTGAAAATAATAAACCAAAATTATGTATCATATCGATAATAAAAGTGTAAATCCTTGTATTCTGAAAATATTAATTTTTCAGGGGACGTACAAAAAGAACTTGTTTCAGGGACTTGGTTCTGTACCTCATATGGATTTGCATGACTACTTCCTATTTGCATGATTTCTGTGCACAAATTTCGTATTTATTTCGGTATTTAGAGGTTTTGGTTCAAACCTAACTCGACTTACGAGGTTTTACGCTTTTACTAACGATATATAATTTTAGATTTTTGACATTTTTGGTACCTATTTGGTATTATATAAATATATTTACTAATTATGTAAATACACTAAAATTTCGTTGTACCCAAAAATGCAATAGCCGAGTGGGTACCAACTCAATGAGTTCGCGGAGACGAGTAAAACATGAATTATGGTCTCCTAACATCTTCAAAACATACCCTGAGCATTCAGTATGTTGATATGGTATACTCAAAATCGTGATTTCTGTTGATTTTTCGAAAACACACAATCCTTGAAAATGTCATCAAATTCGGATGGCAAAACTTGAATTCGGGTAGATGTTATGGCTTTTACGTTTGCGCATGTGCTACTGTCAATCCGGGGCCATGAATTTCACGGAGGACCACATACACTCTAACTAAATGACTTGGACGTTTATAGGAAAACTATCAACAACTTAACCCTGGAAAATCCCATCGCAATCGGACATTAATGTAGTATAGTTCTGACCATAACAAGGATTTGCGGACACACAAACCGACTGACAGACAAACACGGAACCAAAATTATTGTTCAGGAAGGCAGTGGCGTCAGGTGGGAATATTCGTCAGGCAAACACCTTGACCAGTCTTAGAGGAATAACCAATAATTAAAAACGCAGCAAATTATTACACAACGGTTCTTTTTTTATGGATCAAGCGCCAGCAAAGAAAACAGCTTGCCATTGTCAGTACCTTCCAATCATGTTTTCGCTTCATAATCGAGTTTATTTAGATGAAATAAACGCTTCACACTTCATTCAAAGAAATAAAGAATTCTCCTTCATTAAACTTGATTACTGGTTGCTAAGGAGCGTAACCCATGTATAGTATACATGGCTAATCTTTCAATTTTCTCTGCTTTAGGGATGTGTATCGTTATAAAAGTATCGATATTTTGTATCGATACTGTATCGTATCCGAGTATCGATATCCCAAGTATCGTTGGGCATGAGTATCGATATTTTAAAATATCGAGTATCGATACTTTAGTGTCACAAACTATCAACATTATCCAATATTCTCAAGAAAAAATCAAACGCTTGCATACGAGTCTGCAACACATTGAAACATTTTCATGCTGTAAAGTACCTACCTACCTAACAACTTCACTTCTGATGGTCATAATCATCATTGTGGCGACTTGGGACAAATATCGTTGCAACAAATATCGTTGCAACAAATATCGTTGCAACAAATATCGTTGCATCAAATTTCGTGACGATTTTTTTTTATGTGCCATATGAAAGACATGAAAATGTCAAAATAATTTTAACACAGAATGTGTTTTTGCGATGACCTACCGAAAAAAAATCGTCACGAAAAAGCGACAGAAAAAACCGTTACGCGCCTTTTATAATGATTTTCACGTGCAACCAAGCCGTTGGTAAGGAAATAGAACTCCCGCAGTGTTCATTGCACAGAAATTGTTCACCATTCGTTGGAAAGCTCTCAATTTATATAGTACTTTTCTTGTAGTTACATATTTATTTATATAACGTTTATAGGGTTTTAGACCAAATCAAATGTCTAACAATTATTTATTTTATTATTGCCAAAGACTCCACATTTATTATTGTTGTTTTTTATTTAACGGATGACTAGCATCGCAAAAACACATTCTGTGTTCCTATGATTTCATACAGAGTATGGAAAAAGAAATAAACCGGGGGGTGCAGGGGGGCGGAGCCCCCCGCCGAGGCGCAAAGCGCCGAGTTTTCAACAATTTTTATTCATTTTGGTTTATTATTTTCAATAATAAACCTTTAGAATCGACCAAGAAAAAAAAATTTTTAACACCTTCTCAAAATTTGATGGTTTACGTTTCAAGGTACGTAGAATCCAAAAATCGAATAAAAATTTGGCCGTCCGTCCGCCGTACGCCGTCCGCCGTACGCGGCACTTTTGCCACTTAGCATTGACCGATTTTGATGAAATTTGGTATGTAGGCTCCAATTGGGGTCTAGTTGTGCCCCGAAGATTTTGGTTGATGTAGGTCACTTCTAAGGGTTCCAAAATCAATTTTGAAAACGCCTTAACTCAAAAAAATTTTGATATAAAGGTATTGATTTTCCTTTAATTTAAGATTCTATAGAATTTTTAGAATTTTTTGAGACCACCCGGAGCTCTGTAGGACAAACCGTTCGCTCACTACGAGAATTTAAAGTTTGGACGTACGATAAATCAGAAACACGAGTGTGAATTGCAAAAGAGGCCTAATCTCCGTTCAAATTAAAGCTGACCGAAATGCGATCGATGTTTTTCTTCATGTTGGATGGTTGGTGGCTTTGCAGACGAGTGATCGATATAGAAAAATAAAAAATAATAAACCATTGTGTAATAATTTGCAGCGTTTTCACTATTAAGAGTCCAAGCAGGGTGATTTTCTCCATGATAACAACGTCATTTGTGCAACCAAAGAGTAACGACCCAAAAGCCTCTCCACTTTCTTCATTTTTTAGCCATTATGTTGAATTTTCCGCGAGAACTGTATCGATATTCGATATTTAGAAATATCGGATCCAAAGTATCGATATCCAAAAATATCGGATAGTGCAGTATCGATACTAAAATATCGGTTATCGGTAAAAAAGTATCGATATTTTGAAATATCGAGTATCGATACCCATCCCTACTCTGCTTTCAATGCCTCGAAACAGCTAGTCGATTGTTTGCCTTTGCTCATGCTATTATAAAGTGGAGGTATAGGAATACTAGACACCCCTCCTAGCCCGCCGATCGTCTTTTCTCATCCAAAACAGTCTCGCAAAATTCATTTTGCTTCCGAGTCTACCAAGGTAGCGGAAGCTTTGTTTTCACTTTTCAAGGTCGAAAAAAAAAAGTTCTCCAAAATCAAAATTTTCACTCGCGTTTTGTGTTTTAGACCTTTCTGAACAATTTTGGTTCAGTGTCTGTGTGTCTGTCTGTCTGTCTGTCTGTCATGAATTCCTTGTAACGCGCATAACTATACGAAGTTATTATCCGATTTCAATGAAATTTTCAGGGATTGTGCGGGTTGGTGTGTAGACGGTCCCCTATCAAAATCATCACCTTCGGACTGATAGTAGCCACTGCGCATGCGCAAACGTGAATTTCCTTGTAACGGCCATAAATTCTACATTTTCCATCCGATTTCAATGAAATTTTCAGGGATGTTACAGATTAGTATTTAGATGGTCCCCTATGAAAATCACCACCTTCGGACTGATAGTAGCCACTGCGCATGCGCAAACGTGAATTTCCTCGCCGTCCGCGTGGCAACACTGCCAACAGCGGTACGGTGTTCTTGAGGTAGTCGTGGGATGACAGATACCCTTTGCCGTGCCTGTCGGAGTGGAAATGAACATCTGTATCATGTAGTGCAGCAGTGTCCACGAACTCACGGGGGCCGCATCCTACGTCATGATGCGGTCGCCAAGCAGATAGCAGGTGCCTTGTCATCCAGCGGCTGGGATGTTGAAAGAGAGAGATTATACCACATGCCAAGTGACCAGGGCAAGAAGCCTGACATTGTTGCCGTCAAGCCCGACAGGTCTTGCATTATCCTGGATGTCCAGGTTGTTAATGGCAGCATGGACATGGAGCAGACCTGGCGGGCTAAGATAAGAAAGTATGATAGAGATGATTTACGGCAAGCAGTGTCAGAGCTAAAAGGAGTGGCACCCAACAACATCAGGGTGATGGCTGCGACCTTGTCGTGGCGCGGAGTGTGGTGCGGGAAAAGTGCCACGGAGTTGCGCGAGTTGGGCATCTCAGTAGGTGTACTCCGTGGTGTCACCCGCCGCGTACTGCTCGGCTCATATTTAAACTGGTGGTCATTTTATAGAGGCACTTCCCTTCATCCCTCTCTCCCACCCCCACCTTCCTCATCATCCCTCATCCCTAGGGCCGGCGTCGGGTGAGTCCTGGGCGTCCTCCCCATTATATTTGTTTTATTTATTTATTTTGTTTTATGGCGTGCCCCCTCCGTCACCAAAGACATTTTGTCTTGAGGGGAGTTATAAAAAAAAAAAAAAAAAAAAAAAAAAAAAAAAAAAAAAAAAAAAAAACGGCCATGACTTCTACATTTTCCATCCGATTTCAATGAAATTTTCAGGGATGTTACAGATTAACTTGTTTTGATGTTTAGAGATTAACTACTATGCATCGGATCATCTATATAATCGGGTTATGGATACGAGGAAGCTATGTGCCACACCCACTTGGCAGACGTTTTTCAGGACGTCCCACAGTAAGACTTGGGCGTCCTTATGCGAACGATCTGGGGTGAAGTTGGACAACACTCAACAGAAAAAAAAAACGTCTGCCAAGTGGGTGTGGCACATAGCTTCCTCGTATCCATAACCCGATTATATAGATGATCCGATGCGTAGTAGTTGATCTGAAAACACCAATCTCTAAGTACCTTTCACTACCCTCATAGGGGACCATCTACACGCTAATCTGGACAGTCCTAGAAATTTTCATCAAATTCGAACGAAAAATGTAAGTGCGGTAGTGATTGGGTCAAAAAGTTTCTTAGCTTTACTGGGAGTCGAACCTGGGGCTCCAGGGTGGGAGTCCAGAGCATTGCTCACTGATCTATAAAGGGGTTGGTTGAGAGGGGTTTGAGATCCTCACGTCACACGCGACTGTTACGGCTGTTACAAGGATTTTAGGTTTGCGCATGCGCATCGGCTACTGTAAGATTTTAAGGCCTTGATTTTCATTGTGGACCATCTACAACCTAATCCGCGTAATCCCTGAAAATGTCATCGAAATCGGGTAGAAATTGTGGAAGTAATGGCTGTTACAAGCAATTCACGTTCGCGCATGCGCATCGGCTACTATCAATCCGGGGGTGATGATTTTCATAGGAAACCATCTAAACACTGATCTGTAACAACCCTGAAAATTTCATTGAAATCGGATGGAAAATGTGGAAGTTACGGCCGTTACAAGGAAATTCACGTTTGCGCATGCGCAGTCGCTTCTATCAGTCCGAGGATGATGATTTTCATAGGGGACCGTCTACACACCAACTCGCACAATCCCTGAAAATTTCATCGATATCGGATGGAAAATGTAGAAGTTATGGCCGTTACAAGGAATTCACGTTTGCGCATGCGCAGTCGCTTCTATCAATCCAAGGATGATGATTTTCATAGGGGACCGTCTACACACCATTTCGCACAATCCCTGAAAATCTCATCGAAATCAGTTTGAAAATGTAGAAGTTATGGCCGTTACAAGGAATTCACGTTTGCGCATGCGCAGTCGCTTCTATCAGTCCGAGGATGATGATTTTCATAGGGGACCGTCTACACACCAACCCGCATAATCCCTGAAAATTTCATCGAAATCGGAGAATAACTTCGTATAGTTATGCGCGTTACAAGGAATTCATGACAGACAGACAGACAGACAGACAGACAGACAGACAGACAGACAGACAGACAGACACACAGACACGGAACAAAAATTGTTCAGAAAGGTCTAAAACGCAAAACGCGAGTGAAAATTTTGATTTTGGAGAACTTTTTTTTTTGTCCTTGAAAAGTGAAAACAAAGCTTCCGCTACCTTGGTAGACTCGGAAGCAAAATAACCACACAGTAATCCGTTTTAGACCATTCTGAATCCAAATCCGTGAAAAAAACCATAGGTGTATGTCTGTGTGTGTGTGTGTATGTGTGTATGTGTGTGTGTAACAAAATCTTGTGTACTCTGCCCAGGCCTTAGTTCTCAACCGATTTTCCTGGTTCTTTTTTTGTTCGTCGCGGAAAACTATCTAGTTGTGCACTACGTCGCCGGAATTCCGAATTTTGCCTTTTAAGGGGGGGAAAGGGGGGGTTAATGCTCGAAAAACGTGCGTTTTTGGGCATAATCTTGTGTACTCTGCCCAGGCCTTATTTCTCAACCGATTTTCGTGGTTTTTTTTTTTGTTCGACGCGGAATACTATCTAGTTGTGCACTACGGCGCCGGAATTTTGAATTTTGCTTTTTAAGGGGGGTAAAGGGGGGGTTAATGCTTAAAAAACGTGCGTTTGCGGGTATAATCTTGTAAACACTGCCCAGGCCTCAATTTCCAACCGATTTGCGTGTTTCTTTTTGCTTCCGAGTCTACCAAGGTAGCGGAAGCTTTGTTTTCACTTTTCAAGGATGAAAAAAAAAAGTTCTCCAAAATCAAAATTTTCACTCGCGTTTTGCGTTTTAGACCTTTCTGAACAATTTTGGTTCCGTGTCTGTGTGTCTGTGTGTCTGTCTGTCTGTGTGTCTGTCTGTCTGTGTGTCTGTCCGTCTGTCATGATTTCCTTGTAACGCGCATAACTATACGAAGTTATTGTCCGATTTCGATGAAATTTTCAGGGATTGTGCGGGTTGGTGTGTAGACGGTCCCCTATGAAAATCATCATCCCCGGACTGATAGAAGCGACTGCGCATGCGCAAACGTGAATTCCTTGTAACGGCCATAACTTCTACATTTTCCATCCGAATTCAACGAAAATTTCAGAGATGTTACAGATTAGTATTTAGATGGTCCCTTATGAAAATCATCATCCCCGGACTGATAGAAGCGACTGCGCATGCGCAAACGTGAATTTCCTTGAAACGGCCATAACTTCTACATTTTCCATCCGATTTCAATGAAATTCTCAGGGATTATGCGGATTAGATTGTAAATGGTCCCCTATGAAAATCATCACGCCCGGACTGATAGTAGCCGATGCGCATGCGCGAACGTAAAATCCGTGTAACAGCTGTGCGTACGTCAGAACCTCAAATTCTACACCCTCTACTGTCTGGCGCCCGTAGCACATGTACAGCGAGTCATTTTAACATTTGAGAGGTCTCGGGTACGATTCCCAGCCGGGCCAAGATATTTTTGGATTTTTTGAGTAGTGACTCACTTACATTTTTCATCCGAATTTGATGAAATTTTCTAGGATTATCCAGAGTAGCGTGTAGATGGTCCCCTATAAGGGTAGTGAAAGGTACTAAAAGATTGGTGTTTTGAGATTAACTACTATGCATCGGATCATCTATATAATCGGGTTATGGATACGAGGAAGCTATGTGCCACACCCACTTGGCAGACGTTTTTCGTTTGACTCAAATAACTTCCGAGTTGTACATGATTTTACCAGAGTACCAAAATTCGCAAGGGGAGGGGGTGAGTGGGGGGATAATATTCACAAAATTTCCGATTTTTCAATATTTCGATTCCTTTACTGCTTACTATTTGTACCCAAGCTTTGAAATTGAGGAAAAATTCTCATTATACCTCCGGATTTTCATGAATTATTCTCTGTACCACCATGGAACTAATAGTGGTGCCACCATGGTGCCATGATGCCATAAACCGCTTATTTCGTGTTTTTTTTTTTGTGTTTCACCTTGAATACGGATGTGAACTTCGACGGACTGCCTACTAAAACTAAAAGATGAAAGTTCAATGTTACGACGTATTTCCGCTTTGGTGCCAGACTGGCACCATTGTTGGCGTTGGGGAGGTGGTGGTGGGGGGGGGGGGGGGGTGAACTCGAATTCGCATGTTGGGTATCGTAGATCATGGATTTTAAAATGCTCTTCAGATTCGAGGCTCCCATGCCGCTAGAAATGTTAAGGTGGATAATGGTGGGGGGGGGGGGGGGTCAGTATTTCTTGCCTAAAGTAATAAATAAATTACATCGAGTGAAACATTTTTATCACTTAACAACTTTTTAAACTGATCTAATGCTTATCCAATGGGACGTCCCCTGGAATGCATGCATTACTAAACAATATGTTTTTAACTGCTTGCCTTGCATCGCCGGTCCCCGCGCTTGTTCACATACCACCCACAATCGATCGTAGTTACCAATCTCTACAACTCTCTGGTGTGTTGCGGGCTAGTATTCTAGGAAAAATACGTACTTATTACATTCTCCTATTTCATTCAACTTCCTTGGTCATCATGAAATAATCCCTAATTTTTTTTTAAAACTTTCCAAAATCGGCTAAATATTACTTCCAAAAAATGGAAATATAGGAGAATCTCAACATAACTTAATTTGTTCATTTTGCATATTTTTAGTAGGAAGGCCACTGCAGGAAGGCCTGAAATGTAAAACGCGAGTAGATAATATCTACTATTATGTTGATTTCTATCAACATATTATGTTGATTTTGGGAGGGACACTCGTTTATCGCTAAATTGTTATTTTCATTAAGCAATATTGCAAAATCCAGTTTTCGGAGTTGTCAGAACACTAGAATGAATATTCCGTTCGAATCTTAGAAATTTAACGATCGCATTATCACGGCGAGTAGGTACCCGCAAATGTCGCTGATGTTGGGAGGTTGTCTCCCCTTTCATTCGCGACTTCCCAGTTGGAGTCGAGCTCCTTTCAGCTCATGAGCACCTAATCCCGAGAACAGCTGATGAAGCAAAGCGAGGGTGATGTTGCGAGATAAAACAGCTGGACAGACGAGCGGGAAAATTATTTGAGCTACCAGCGCTGCCTGTTGACAGCTTGGAAGAACTCGAGCTTTTCATAAGATCCGTCAGATCGCAGTTACAGTAACTGAGGTTACCCAGACACCCACTGCCTGCCATTACAACGATAGAAATGAATTTGTGGGATCAAATCCACATAAATTATACCTATAAAAATGTATACCTACCAGGAACCTACTCAGAGTTGAGCTGAGTTCTCCGAATGATATCATAAGTGCCCTTGCTCGGAAACTCACGATATAAAGGTAATTATTGATTTTTTCACCAATTTAAAATAACTACCTAGTGTTGAATTTTTAGTATCGAATGAAACCACCCAGAGCTCTGTAGGACCAATCGTTTGCTCTCAATGAAGATGAGACTTACGATAAATCAGAAACACACTGATAGCACGATGCGATCGCTCTTCGTCTCTTTGATTTGTACACATTTTTGCGTCCTTAGCAACCAGTAATAACATTTCCTAATGAAGGCACCCACAACTCGAATTGAGTGTTTTTCTTCAAAACAAAGATGATTGTGAAGCGGAAATATGGGTGGTAGGTAGTGGCAATGGCACATCTGTGTTCTTTGCATGCGAATGATCTATAAAGAAATCCTTTAAAATTTCTGTTTTCCAACATTTCTGGCCAACGAACTCATCTTTCCTTTTCCATTACGAACATTTCGGCAAAATCTTGAAATTTTGGCTAAACAAGTTATTGTCTGCAATGACACACACACACTTATCTTGATAAATACTTATATATTTACATTTATGATTTTAAAAACCTTCAGGAATCGTTTTAGAATGTTCCAAAACGGATTTCAGCGAAGCAAATGCTGCAAATTATGACTCAAAAGGTTTATTATTTTTCTTTATAGACCACTCGCCTTGAAAGAACACAGATGTGCCATTGCCTCTAGTACATAGCAACCATAGTTCTGCATCACAATCAAGTTTATTTTGGAAAAATATATTGGCAAAAAACAACATCTTTATGTGAGTTTTCGAGCAAGAGCGCTTTTGAAAATTACAACCCATAAGTACTTTAAGTTTAATTAAAAAACGCTGCAAATTATTACACAATGGTTTATTATTTTTATAAAGATCACTCGTCTGCAAAGCCACCAATATCCAACATGAAGAAAAACATCGATCGCATTTCGGAGGGCTAAAATTTTAACGGAGATTAGGCCTCTTTTTCGATTCACACTTGTTTTTGATTTGTCGTAAGACAAACCCCTAAGTTCTCATAGGGAGCGAACCATTGGTCCTACAGGGCTCTGGGTGGTCTCATTCGACTCTAAAAATACACTGCTATTTTAAATTTAAGAAAAAACAATACCTTAATATCGAAATATAGAAGTCGAATTTAAAAGAAAACGTTACAAATTATCACACAACGTTTTAATTTTTTCTAAGGATATCACGGCTTTGCCATTTTACCTACCAACCAAACATACTACCTACCTACCAAGTACCTACAGCAATCGAATTTTGGTCGGCTATAATTTGAACGGAGATTAGGCCTCTTATGCGATTCACACTCGTGTTTCTGATTTATCGTACGTCCAAACCTTAAATTCTCGTAGGGAGCGAATGGTTTGTCCTACAGAGCTCCGCGTGGTCTCTAAAAATAATACTATAGTAATAAAAATAATAATATTGATAGAAAAACAATAACTTTATATCAAAATTTTTTGAGTTAGGGCGTTTTCAAAATTTCAAAATTCATTTTTCAACCCATCGACCAAAATCTTCGGGGCACAACTAGACCCCAAATGGAGCCTACATACCAAATTTCATCAAAAGGGCCGCGGACTGCTAAATTTTTTATTCGATTTTCGGATTCTACGTACCTTGAAACGTAAACCAACAAATTTTGAGGGGGTGTTGGAAAAAATTTTGTCTTGGTCCAAAACCAAAACGGTCCATGGTAACTAAGGAAAGCGCGTACGGCGGACTAACGGATTTTGGTATTATTGTCAATAATGAACCTTCGGGATCGTCCAAGAAGAATTAACCCCCCCCCCCCCACAAAATTTGTTTGTTTACGTTTCAAGGTACGTAGAATCCAAAAACCGAATAAAAATTTGGCCGTCCGTCCGCCGTCCGCGACATCTGCCTTAGTTCCCATGGACCGATTTTGGTTCAAATTTGGTATATGGGCTCCGTTTGGGGTCTAGTTATGCCCGAAGCTTTTGTTTGATGTCACTTCTAAGGGTTAAAATTTTGAAAACGCCCTAGCTCAAAAAATTTTGATATAAAGGTATTATTTTTCTATCAAATTAAGATAGTATCATTTTTAGAGACCACGCGGAGCCCTGTAGGACAAACCGTTCGCTCCCTACGAGAACTTAATGGTTGGACTTACAATAAATCAGAAACACGAGTGTGAATCGCAAAAGAGGCCTAATCTCCGTTCAAATTTAAGCTGACCAAAATTCGATCGCTGTAGGTACGTGGTAGGTAGGTAAAATGGCAAAGCCGTGATATCTATAGAAAAAAATAAACCGTTGTGTAATAATTCGACTTTTATATTTCGATATTAAGGTATTGTTTTTTCTTAAATTTAAAATAGTAGTGAATTTTTAGAATCGAATGAGACCACCCAGAGCCCTGTAGGACCAACGGTTGGCGCCCTATGAGAACCTTAGTCTTACCACAAATCAAAAACACAGTGTGAATCGAAAAAGAGGCCTAATCTCCGTTAAAACTTTAACGGACCACAATGCGATCGCTGTTCGTTTCTTTGAGTTGTACTCAGTTTGCGTCATTAACAACCAGTCATCAAATTTCCCAATGCTGGCACCCGGAACTTTCTGTTTCTTCGCATTGAGTGTGAAGGTATAATATGGTTGGTAGGTTGTGACAATGGCAAAGCTGTGATCTTTGCAGGCGAGTGATCTGTACAGAAAAATAAAACCTCTGTGTAATAATTTGCAGCGGTTTTTTTTTTTAACATTCGCTAAACCAAAGTTGATCCGAGTTGGTATCTGAGGAAGCTACGGTGGTTACTTGCATCGGTTCATATCTATCTTTTGCTCAAACAAGGAAGTGGAAGCAACGTTGAGTTGAAATAATAAAATAATGATCTCCAAAATCAAAATTTCCACTCGCGTTTTACATTTCAGACCTTCCTGAACAATTGAGGTTCCGTGTCTGTCTGTCAGTGCGCCTGACATGAAATCCTTGTAACGGACATAACTATACGAAGTTATAGTCCGATTTCGATGAAACTATCAGGGATTGTGCGGGTTTGTGTGGACTGATAGTAGCTACTGCGCATGCGCAAGCGTGAATTTCCTTGTAACAGCCATAATTTCCACATTTCCCTTCTGATTTCGATGAAATTCACAGAGATTATACGGATTAAGAAGTAAATCGTCCCCTACGAAAATCATCTCCTCCAGACTGATAGCAGGCGCTGCGCATGCGCATACGTGTATTTCCTTGTAACAGCCGTAACTTCTAAATTTTCCATCCGATTTCGATGAAATTTTCTGGGATCATACGGATTGGAGTGTAGATGGTCCCCTATGAATACTATTCCCCCAGAATGATAGCAGCTACTGCGCATGCGCAAACGAGTATTTTCTCGTAACTGCGAATTTGATCAAATTTTGTAGGATTGTTCTAATTGGCGTGTAGATGGTTCCCTACGAAAATCATTGCTCCCAGACTGATAGTATCCACTGCGCATACACAACATTTCTCATCCGATTTCGACGATTGGGTCATTTGAGATTAAATACTATGCATCGGACCATATATACAATCAGGTTATGGATACGAGGAAGCTATGTGCCACACCCACTTGGGTGAAGTTTTTTCACGGTATAATAATATTATACATATATAATACAATATAATATTGTATATTATACAATCTATTATGGATACGAGGAAGCTATGTGCCACTTGGGAGACGTTTTTTCACGGTATCTTCCCGAAAGGTTATTATAAGCAAAAAATCTTGCGTAGAAAGAGAGCGACTAATGAGTAATTGGTCGAGAAACGATTTGAGAGAAAAATCTAAAAATAGTTGCAGACTTGGGAAGAACCTCATTGGCCAGCGAGAGGTCGAGCCTGCCGGAGGTCATCTCTTTCCGGCGGCCTATTCACAATATTCAGACCTCCGTCTGATAAGAATTGAGATATATTTTGAATTAACATATAAACCAACAATTATATCACATTATTCCGACGTTGGGCTTCTTACATATCGATACTTTAAAGCACAAAGGCGTCATGTCCAGAAACGGTGTTTTGAGAATAACTCAAAAGAAGCTTTCACTAGTGCTTAATTCCTAAAATAATGGCTTATTTCACTAAACTCTATAATTTTCTCAAGAAATTTTCAAGCTATAATTGCCAAGAAGGTCTATAATACTTTTGCGGAATTTGAGTTTTTCTGAAACCAAAAAAAAAAAAAGAAAAATGTGGAAGATGGATGGACATCAGCAGAAGGTATAAGGAGCTTTTTCCTAATCCTACCAAAAAGCCATGGTTCGAATCAGTTACTGGGACAAAAACTAGAGCTTTCTTCAAAACTATTACCAGGCTACGCAGTGGACACGCAAAAACCCACCAATACCTTCACAAACTAGACGAGAACCACTCTCCAATTTGCCAAATATGCTACCTCGTGGAAGAAACGCCCAACCACATAGTTTTGGAATGCCCAGGCCATTATGCAGCTCGCGAACGTCTCCTCCAAGCAACACAAAGCTCCACGACTCACCCCTTCAATCTTGACACTCTACTGGCAGAGAACAAAATAGACATTTATTGTAAAATTCATGACTTTTTCAATGAAATTAACATGACAATCTGAACAGCTAACGTAACTATAATTTTTCGGTAGACTGCAATTATCACGTAATTTTCTTGTAAATTAATGTAAATCATCTCAAAATTTGTTTTTGTTTTTTAATAAGTATATAGGAGCGGCTGTATAAATTAATTTTGAAGCCAACAAAAATTTAAGGGCCTATACAACGTGTCTCGAACCAATAAATCGTAATAAGTTCGTGTTTCGACCTTGCAGCACCGAAATGTTTATAGCTTCCTCATTTTCCATGCTAATTTAAATTTGATTACACCATTGGAAAGAACGTTGAATTTTCCACATGATGAGCTCATAAAGGGGTCTCAGTCGGTCGCCGTTGGTTCCTCGTTCCGGGTGAGTATTTCACGAAATCGAAGGCGCAAAAACATAAAAATTTGTACCTAAATTTGAAATTTTAAAGGAGTTTAGAAATTCATTAGTGCACGGGCCTTGGGAATTGAAAAACTGAAATATTGCCGCTGGAATCATCAAAATCGAACAATAATTGCTAGAGAAATATAGGAAAAACCTGGGAAAACCTGTTTATTCAGAAGTTTTTCCCATTTTTCTTTGGCAATTATTGTTCGATTTTGACGATTCCAACGCAATATTCCAGTTTTTCGATTCCCTAGGGCCTTGCACTAAAATACTTCAAAATTTCGATACAAATTTTTATGCTTTTGCGCCTTCATTTTCGTGAAATACTAAGAAAGAAAGGCGACCGACTGAGGCCCCCAGTTCAGAAAACTGTTCAGTAGGATAGTCTTTCTACCTCAAACTTGAAAAATTTTCAATTTCTTAAAATCGTCTTAGAATGCGAAAATACACTGGAAAATATTACACAACGGTTTGCTATTTTTCTGTGTAGATCACTCGCTCGTAAAGAACTCCGCTTTTTCATTACCAGTTCCTAAAATATCATCTTTATTTTGAAGGGAGATTTTCCGCCAGTGAACATCATTTGTGATTCACACATATAGGGAGTGGAAGGTTTGTCCTACAGAGCTCTGGGTGGTCTCATTCGATTCTAAAAATTCTATAGGTACTAAGTATTTTAAATTGATTAAAAATCAATACCGTTATATCAAGAGTTTTTGAGCTAGGACTTTTTGAATGTCTAAGGAGTGAAAAATAAAAGCTGAAATTTTCAAAAAGCCATAGCTCAAAAACTTTCGGCTTTTATTTATCAGGCCTTAGAAGTGATTGACAGGGTTTACTTCTTTGTTTTACTTGGTCAATTCCAAAGGTTCACTATTAAACATTATAAACCAAAAATGCGTTATTTGTGCGAAAATTAGGTGTTTTTTCACCACATTAAAGTAGGGTTTCGCATATAGCTTCCTCGTATCCATAACCCGATTGTATAGATGATTCGATGTCCCTCTTAGGGGACTCTACATTAATGAAAAATGTAGAAGTTATGGCTGTTACAAGGATTTAACGTTTGCGCATGCACAGTGACTCATCAGCCTGGGGGCGGTGATTTTCATAGGGGACCATTTACAACCCATACCACAACAACCGCATGGAAAATGTGGAAGGTATGGTTTTTACAAGGAATACACGTTTGCGCATGCGCAGCAGCTACTATCAGTTCGGGGGTAATGACCATCATAGGGGACTATCTACACGCCAACCTACACAATCTCTGAAAATGTCATTGAAATCGGTTGAGAAATGCAGAAGTGATGGATGTGGCAAGGAATTCATGACAGACAGACACACAGACAAGGATCCAAAATTGTTCAAGAAGGTCTGAAATTTACAATGCAAGTGGAAATTTTGATTTTGGAGAACTTTTCATTAGAAACTCGGAGAACTTGGAGACTCGGAGGCATTTCAAGCAGGATAAAAGAAATGTGCTAAGAGGGAAAAGTCGTATCAAATTAGTCTAGAATTGATTGCTCAACAATTATTGTTTGTTGGTTCCGGGGCACTCTGTAACAGCAATTTGCCAATTACCCTTGAAAGGTTTTAAAAAACCCTCAATTTTCGGTTGAATAACACTTTTTTGCGCATTCAAACATCATTCCCCCCTTAAATTTCGTACTAAACCTAGGAAATAGACTTCGACTGGAAGGTGATGAAATAAAGTATGGAGAAAACCGTGTTTTATGAGAAAAAAGTCGCCAAAATCTAAAAAAAAACAGAAATAAATTGACAAATTCTTAAGTTTGAGGTAGACAGGCTATCCTAGTGAACATTCTGAACAGCCTCATCATGTGGAAAATTTAACGTTCTTTCCAAAGGTGTAATAAAATTTGAATTTTCATAGAAAATGAGGTATTTATGACTATTTTAGTGCCACCATGCCGAAAACACGGGGAAAATTTCCAAAGTGAAGTAAAGAGCGTTTTGAAGCGGGGCGAAAAGGTTTTTTTTCGTGGTTGGAGGGAAAAGTTGTTGCAAATTAGTTGCAAGAATTTAGTCCTGAAGTATTTTTGATTGGTTCTGGGACACCTTGTATAGAGCATTAGGCAGATTAAAAACGCTTGATCTAGAGCAGTACCACGCATAAATTCCCCAAAGTGAAATTTGACTCTCTCGATTAGGTACGTTTATGTTTCACAAAGTTGACTCAATCTACACGATTTTGAAGCATTTATTGATAATTTTGATGATTATTTTTTTCGTTTTGATTGAATCCATTGAGAAAAACGACATTTTTTTCGGTTTTACGTTTCAAGTAGAATGAAACTGAGAATCCATTGACTGCTGTACTTTCCTTAGTTATTGCGAATCAAAATTTATGAAGTTCTTGGGTGATTTGAAAACTTGCAGGATTTCTTTAGAAGTGAAACAATTTTATCCACAATGTTATCCGAAACTTCACGTTTTTTTCTTAAATTGTCATTTTCTGAGCTGGTACTGTATTTTTTACTTGAGGATTTTCTACAAAAACTTCCGTTCGCTCACTGTAGGAAGTATAATAAACCAGAAACACGAGTGTGACTCGCAAATGAACGTCTACTGAGGTAAATAGGCCAAATTTCCGTTCAAATCACTACTGATCATATTAATAAATTAATTTATTTGTCATCTTTACAAAAAACTGGGTATGACATCTTAACCTTCTAAATCTACAGGTTTTCCAGCACTCATCACCACAAAAGCAGCTGCAGCAATGGGGAATTTGCCTCAATTTTAGATTCTGGAATTTCAAGTCAAATCCTATTATAGGGCCCTAGAATAACGTTTAACACTAGGAATAACCAACGGGAAAAAATTACCGTAGGAGAAAATGACTAAACAAGTGAACCTCTGTTACAAAACACCGCGAAAATCGAGGAGTATTGTTGACGTCATACGAAAAAAAAAGAAAAAAAAACGACGCGAAAACAACGACAACAGACAGAGTTCTAGCACGCCACACAAAACGATCCAGTGAAATGGCTACTCGAATAATGTGATTCAAATCTTGAAACTAAATAAGAGAAGATGAAGAATAATAATGCTTGATAAACTAGTAGATAGATTCGTATTGTAAAAAAGTGAGTAATATAGTTTCTTTTGGTCACTTTAGTGTTTGGGTTCTTCCTGCCAGTTCGTGGCGCACTCTTGTGCGCACTACTCGGAAGGTAAAAGTTCGCGTATGTTCCGCTTCTGTGGTAAGCGCCACAGAACCTCCTTTGAAGTCAGATTGGTAGAATATCCGTCACGTTTCAAACATGGCTGCCTCTTACACATTGCCACCACATTTAAAATTTCCATCTTCCTTAAATTCTCTAATTTTTCTGGATGCGTTTTCGAGCAGCTCACTATGGTTTTATTCCATAAAAACAAACCCTCATTCAAAAAAAAAAAAAAAAAATGTGAGGCAAATTCCCCATTGTAACTTCATCGTTCATCGCGAGCAAGTCCGCGTTGCTCGTCTCTCCCGAGGCAAGCACTGCTCGGGACGAACTCCGAATATGTGGAGCAATGAGCTCGCCACTTGCGCAGTACCTAAGCGAGTACTTGCCGAGTTGCTCGGTGCTCGGCGAATGCCGAATGTGTGGAGCGGGCTTAAGGTAGACCATATTTTTGAGCTTTGAGCACGGTACCTTACAATTGTCGGATATTGCAGGTAGTACTTGAAGGAAGTGCGGTTGGAATGGATCTTTTCATGATGATTCCAGACGTTCATTATTGTAAACGATAACCAAAACGCTGCAAATTATTACACAATGGTTTATTATTTTTTATTTTTCTACATAGATCACTCGTCTGCAAAGCCACCAACCATCCAACATTAAGAAAAACATCGATCGCATTTCGGTCAGCTAAAATTTGAATGGAGATTAGGCCTCTTTTGCGATTCACACTCGTGTTTCTGATTTATCGTACGTAAAACCCTTAAATTCTCGTAGGGAGCGAACGGTTTGTCCCACAGAGCTCCGCGTGGTCTCAAAAAATTCTAAAAATTCTATAGAATCTTAAATTGAAGGAAAAACAATACCTTTATATCAAATTTTTTGAGTTAGGATGTTTTCAAAATTTCAAAATTCATTTGGAACCCTTAGAACTGACCTACATCAACCAAAATCTTCGGGGCACAACTAGATGCCTACATACCAAATTTCATCAAAATCGGTCAATGCTAAGTGGCAAAAGTGCCGCGTACGGCGGACGGATGGCCAAATTTTTATTCGATTTTGGTTTATTATTTTCAATAATAAGCCTTTGGAATCGAGCAAGAAAAAAAAATTCAACCCCCCCCCCCCCCCCCTCAAAATTTGATGTTTTAAGTTCCAAGGTACGTAGAATACGAAAATCGAATAAAAAAATTTCCGTCCGTCCGCCGTACGCGGCACTTTTCTTAGCAACACAGAACCGATTTGGTTCAAATTTGGTATATGGGCTCCATTTGGGGTCTAGTTGTGCCGCGAAGCTTTTGGTTGATGTCAGTCACTTCTAAGGGGTGAAAATTAAGGGTTGAAATTTTCAAGAGTGCCCTAGCTCGAAAACTCTAGAAATAAAGGTATAATTTTTTCACCAATTTTAAATAGTATTGAATTTTAAAAAATTTTTGAGACCACCCGGAGCTCTGTAGGACAAACCGTTCAGTCCCTACGAGTACTTGAAGGTTTTCCTTCGATATAACAGAATCATGAGTGTGAATCGCAAAAGAGGTCTAATCGTCGTTCAAATTTTATCTGACTAAAATGCGATCGCTGTTCATTTCTTCGGTTTGTATACAGTTTTGCCTTCTGCGTAACCAGTAATCAAATTTCCATTGAAGCTTTCTATTTTTCGAATCGAGTGTGAAGCGTTTAGTTCTTTCTAATAAACTTGATTGTGAAGGTGTGAAGCAGTCAAATTTCAGCTTCCTGCGTTCAATAGGATTGAAAATGGCTTCGGATCTCACTCAGCTGATCAGTGATCTGAAGAGTGAAGAAGATCTCCTCGAATGCTGGAGACGCCTGGAAGAGCACTTCCATTCAATAGTATTGAAAATGGCTTCGGAGCTCACTCAGCTGATCAGTGATCTGAAGAGTGAAGAAGATCTCCTCGAATGCTGGAGACGCCTGGAAGAGCACTTCCATTCAATAGTATTGAAAATGGCTTCGGAGCTCACTCAGCTGATCAGTGATCTGAAGAGTAAAGAAGATCTCCTCGAATGCTGGAGACGCCTGGAAGAGCACTGATCAGCTGAGTGAGCTCCGAAGCCATTTTCAATCCTATTGAACGCAGGAAGCTGAAATTTGAGAGGGAAGGTCAAGGGAGAATACAGATGGTGGCAGGTGCTATTGATGGAGAACCAGTGATCTATACAGAAGGGTGATCTATACAGAAAATAATAAACCTTTGAGCAATGATTTGCAGCGTTTTGGATTCTACATACGTTGAAACGTAAACCATCAAATTTTGAGGGGGTGATAAATTTTTTTTTTCTTGGTCGTTTCCAAAGGTTCATTATTGAAAATGATAAACCAAAAGTGGTACATTAGGATATTGGTTGTTCATTCATTTCCGGCTCTTCTTTGTTGTTATTTCAATTATTATAACAGTGTTGTTTATTGTTGAGCCGGCACAGGTTGCTGTCAACAAACGCCACACAGCACCACTTATGTGTCTGTGCCCGCCCTGGTTTATTAGTGGACGAAAAGGTCAAATCCTCCTCTAGTATATTTAGGTTCAGTTGTGCAGCCGCAGGCCCAACGGAGTCGTCGGAGCTCAACACCGTCAGCTTCAAAAAGCAGGTGAAGGAGAAGAAAAAAATTCACTGGCCGCCACTTGAAACCGCGAGCGGTGAGTTAAAATTTTCTCCTGTTCTCCGAAAACCGCTTTTTGACGACCGATTTTGGTTGATTTTACAACGATGCTTCAACTCAATTTAAGCGCTCTCACAGAACCTACAACAATTTTATTACGATATTCAAGAATCGAGCGTGGAAACCAATTGAGGGGGAACCAATTGAATAATTATCGTTCAATTTATTACTTTTTGCCCAACCGGCTTTCTCTAGGGATGTCCAAAGCCATTTTGGAATTTTCGGAAAACCTTGGCCGGACCATAACACTATAGTAATTAGTTTTGTTTGTCTTTGGACTTCAAATCTACTTCAACTAATTTCGAAAAGTAGCCCATCTCATCGTGTTAAGGAAAGGATTTGACTGTAAAAGCTCTTGGTTTATTATTTTCAATCATAAACTTTAAAATACAGCAAGAAAAAAAACTTTTGAAATTTCGAAAACTCGAATTAAAGGGGGTTTTTCAGCAATTTAAAATGGTATTGTTGGTACTGGTACCACCCATAGTTCTGCAGGACAAACCACCCTTGAGAGGGTTGGACTTACGATAAATCAGAAACACGAGTGTGAATCGCAGAAGGGCCTAATCCTCGTTCAAATTTCAGCTGACCAAAATGCGATCGTTTCGTTTCTTTGAGTTGTACTTAGTTTTGCGCCATTAGCAACCAAATTTCAATTTTCCTAATGATGTCTCCCACAACTCCCTATTTCTTCGAATTGAGTGTGAATCGTTTATTTCATCAATACGCTGTAAATCATTGCCCAAAGGTTTAATATTTTCTGTATAGATCTCTCCCTACCAACCGTAGGTACCTACTACCTACTAGGGCATATTTGAAAATTTCAACCCTTCATTTCCATTTGGTTGGTGGTTGGGGTTGAAATTTTCAAAAATGCCCCAGTAGGTAGTAGGTACCTATGGTTGGTAGGGAGGGATCTATACAGAAGGGTGATCTATACAGAAAATAATAAACCTTTGGGCAATGATTTGCAGCGTTTTTTTTTTTTTAACCTACCAACCATTGGTACTGTTTGCAGATAGAAAGAATGCGGCTGGCAAATTTTTCAAAGGGCATACCTGCTAACATAGACGACTACCTGTTCCAAAATCTTAGGTAGCCTGGTGAGTCAGGCTGGGGAAAGGGCCGAGCCTCCATATCTCAGGCCTTCGTAATTTGGGGATTGAGCAGCTCGAGTCATAATGAGTTAGAGCCCCTCCACTCTGCCAATTGTTAGGAAAGAATTCCATCTCGATTGTGAGTTCACTTGCCCTTCAGGTTTACTCTTCATTCGCATTTAAAATTTGAAAGAAGCATCATCCTTTACTGGGAATAATTTTTTGTAGGAAAATGGGAAATTTGGCGCCCTTTCTAACGGTGCTCTTATTTTTAAATGTTTACGGTAAATTAAGGTAGTTCTGGTAATTTTAGTGACATGTTCAAGAACACGAAAAAAAATTTGAAATTGAAAAAAAAAACTTGGAAAAACTAGGGGTGAAAACAAAGATGCTACGATACATTTTCTTACTTAAATTAGATGTACGATCGATCCTTGAAGTTTGGTCGACACCCTGTATAGAATTGGGAACCACTGCCTTAAAGTACGCGAACGGTCTGTGAAAATCAATCCTTCTACTTCATCATTGGTAGGTAGTCAACAACCCTCGGACTCATTTTCCCTGGCATGAGTGGCAGGTAGAAGAAAGAGGATGATTTTGGGACTGTAATACACAAGGACACCTCACCAAACCATCCGCATTCTTTCCAACAGGAAAACAGTATGTACTACCACACCATACTGCCTTCACACCTTCACAATCAAGTTTATTAGAAAGAACTAAACGCTTCACACTCGCTTCGAAAAATTGGGAGCTTCATATGGAAATTTGATTACTGGTTGCTCGGAAAGCAAAACTGAATACAACTCGAAGAAACAAACAGCGATCGATTAGCTAAACATTCAACAGAGATTAGACCTGTTTTGTGATTCACACTCGTGATTCTGTTTTATCGAAGGAAAACCCTTAAGTACTCGTAGGGAGCGAATGGTTTGTCCTGCAGAGCTCCGGGTGGTCTCAAAATTTTTTTAAAATTCAATACGTACTATTTAAAATTGGTGAAAAAATGATACCTTTAGTTCGAGAGTTTTCGAGCTAGGGCACTCTTGAAAATTTCAACCCTTAATTTTCACCCCTTAGAAGTGACTGACATCAACCAAAAGCTTCGCGGCACAACTAGACCCCACATGGAGCCCATATACCAAATTTGGACCAAATCGGTCCAGGGTTGCTAAAAAAGTGCCGCGTACGGCGGACAGACGGACAATTTTTCATTCAAATTTTCGGATTCTACGTACCTTGAAACGTAAAACATCAAATTTTGAGGGGGAGTTAAAATACGTCTTTCCTTGCTTGATTCCAATGGCTTACTATTGAAAACAATAAACCAAAATTAACTTGGTTCTGAAGTAGGTAGGTAGTACCCAAGATGAGTATGATACTCTCCTATAATAGGAGAGGTGTGCTCATGCTCCTCGGCTGGGAAGGGGCGTGACGTCACCAGAGTCCTCTGGCGCGCCAGTCTCCCTTCGCCTTACCACTTTTCTCGCTTTACAAATTTTGTAGGTCTTCGACCAGCAAGTTGGGATGGAATTTTGGGAAAATTACCGTAAAATTCAATTGAATTGTAATCCCGGGCAAAGTTAGTATTCTACTACTAATTACTTCGTAATTGTTTTGTTAGTGAATTGTCATAACATTTTACAGCGGCGTGAACAAGTTGAATAGTTAAAGTAGTTCGTAAAAATAGAAATATTTAAAAGAACGTTTCGTATTTAACAAGAGCGATATCGTTCATTATTCACTTTCCGTCTGTTTGTTCGGAGCTTATTGCTACCAATCGGCTCAACCGATAATCACAAAATACCTATCATGATGTGAATACCAATTACCCACAAGCGAACATGCTGATTTTTGTGAGGCTCTCGTTACGTAAATCATTCAAGTATGTGTTACTAACAGCACACGTAAAATTGTATGTAACACGAGTGTGAATCTTCAACAGTTTCGAGTCAACCATCTCACTAGTATTCTGAGCTGAGACGGATGTTGATTTTAATGGATTTTGACTCATCGTCGAACAAATATGGAACCAATAGTCTGTAATCATAATACTTATGGGGTGAGGGGGGGGGGGGGGTAGCATGGAATTTTACGAAGAACGTGACACGTTATCATTTGAAAAAAGTCCATTCATGCAGCATGTATTAATGAGCGAATTTTCAAAGAAATCTTTCAGTTGAAGGTATGGTTAAGAAAAGGAACAATGGTGTTGCAATTTCTTCTAGAAAGTTTTTTTTTTACACGATTCTAGGGTTTTTTCAATTTTCGGTATACCAAATCAACATACTGTATGCACTGGGTATGCTTTGACGATCTTAGGAGTCCATATTCATGTTCTACTCGTCTCCACGAACTCATAGAGCACCCACACGGCTACTGCATTTCTGGGTACAGCAAATATACGCACGTATTCATTATATATAAATATATACATACTTTTCTTAATTTTGGACAATTTTCATTTTTGAAAAAGCATCAATATCAGAAATTTTGTGCTGAATCCGAATATACCATATATTACCATGATTTTGAAGATAATAACCACAAAAAAACGAGAAAACCCCATTTTTTTTTACTTTTTTAGAATTTTGGACCACTTTGGATTGTCCAAAATTGCTGGCTAACGAACTTGACCTATTGTTTGTTGTTACGAACATTTTGGAAAAAACTATAAAAAAAATTTCAACAATTACTCAAGTTATTGTGCGAAATGACATTTATACATTCATTTTCCTTGAAAATTCGATAAAAGTGATGGATATTGCACTCGTTTTGCACAAGCTCAAGCGTGAAAGTTTTGCTTTCGGAAAAACCAGCGTTTGTCCAGTTTTTTATGGGAAACTTCCATTGAACCAGCTTCCAGTATACACAAACTAGGAAGAGAGCCATTTCTCAAGCTAATGAAATAATTAAACATACTTACGAACGTAAAAGGTGGTTAGGAAGAGTGGATGAGCACTTACCTGAAACATAAATAAATAGCATCAGTATGAGTCAATTCAGGCGTTTGGTTACACTCATTTTTAATTTTGCTTCCGAGTCTACCAAGGTAGCGGAAGCTTTGTTTTCACTTTTCAAGGACGAAAAAAAAAAGTTCTCCAAAATCAAAATTTTCACTCGCGTTTTGCGTTTTAGACCTTTCTGAACAATTTTGGTTCCGTGTCTGTCTGTCTGTCTGTCATGAATTCCTTGTAACGCGCATAACTATACGAAGTTATTGTCCGATTTCGATGAAATTTTCAGGGATTGTGCGGGTTGGTGTGTAGATGGTCCCCTATGAAAATCATCATCCTCGGACTGATAGAAGCGACTGCGCATGCGCAAACGTGAATTCCTTGTAACAGCCATAACTTCCACATTTTCCATCCGATTTCAATGAAATTTTCAGGGATGTTACAGATTAGTATTTAGATGGTCCCCTATGAAAATCATCACCTTCGGACTGATAGTAGCCACTGCGCGTGCGCAAACGTGAATTTCCTTGTAACGGCCATAACTTCCACATTTTTCACCCGATTTTGATGAAATTTTCAGAGATGTTACAGAGTAGTGATTAGATGGTCTCCTATGAAAATCATCACCTTCGGACTGATAGTAGTCACTGCGCATGCGCAAACGTTAATTTCCTTGTAACGGCCGTAACTTCCACATTTTCCATCCGATTTCAATGAAATTTTCAGAGATGTTACAGATTAGTGTTTAGATGATCCCCTATGAAAATCATCACCCCCGGACTGATAGTAGCCGATGCGCATGCGCGAACGTGAATTGCTTGTAACAGCCATAACTTCTACATTTTCAATCCGATTTCAATGACATTTTCAGGGATTACGCGGATTAGGTGGTAGATGGTCCCCAATGAAAATCAACGCCTTAAAATTTACAGTAGCCTCTGCGCATGCGCAATCGTAAAATCCTTGTAACAGCCGTAACCGTTGCGTCTGAGGTGAGGATCTCAAAACCAGTCATCCAACCCCTTTGTAGATCAGTGAGCAAAGTACTGGACTCACACCCAGGAGTTCCAGGTTCGACTCCCAGTCTTGCTAAGAAATTTTTTGATTCTAATCACTACCGCACTTAAATTTTTCGTCCGAATTTGATGAAATTTTCTATGATTGTTCAGATTAGCGTGTAGATGGTCCCCTATGAGAGTAGTGAAAGGTACTTAGAGATTGGTGTTTTGAGATTAACTACTATGCATCGGATCATCTATATAATCGGGTTATGGATACGAGGAAGCTATGTGCCACACCCACTTGGCAGACGTTTTTGGTCATTCCAACAAAAATAAACGTCTGCCAAGTGGGTGTGGCACAGAGCTTCTTCGTATCCATAACCCGAATGTATAGATGATCCGATGCATAGTAGTTAATCTCAAAACATCAAAACAAGTTAATCTGTAACATCCTTGAAAATTTCATTGGAATCGGATGGAAAATCTAGAAGTTATGGTCGTTACAAGGAATTCACGTTTGCGCATGCGCAGTCGCTTCTATCAGTCCGAAAGGTGGTGGTTTTCATAGGGGACCATCTAAATACTAATCTGTAACATTCCTGAAAATTTCATTGAAATCGGATGGAAAATGTAGAAGTTATGGCCGTTACAAGGAATTCACGTTTGCGCATGCGCAGTCGCTTCTATCAGTCCGTGGATGATGATTTTCATAGGGGACCGTCTACACGCCAACCCGCACAATCCCTGAAAATTTCATAGAAATCGAACAACAACTTTGTATACTAATGCGCGTTACAAGGATTTCATGACAGACACACAGACAGACAGACACACAGACCGGAACCAAAATTGTTCAGGAAGGTCTGAAACGTAAAACGCGAGTGGAAATTTAGATTTTGGAGAACTTTTTTTTTCATCCTTGAAAAGTGAAAACAAAGCTTCCGCTACCTTGGTAGACTCGGAAGCAATATATTATGTAACAACATTTTGCTACTCATTCAAGAACAACATCCCCTGAATACAGCAGCAAAGATTTTCTTGAAGCCTGACTCCAGCCAGGAGGAAGTATCCGCTGCTGGTGAGAAGATTCTAGTTGAGGTTTATGGTGTTGAAGGTGTTAATAGGGGATTCACCTACTCAAAAGCAGAGCTGAAGTTCTCGATCCTATGCACGTTTCATTCATGCTACGCATTTTGAGGGATATCATACTCGACCTACCTATACGTCGAGGGAGTCCCACCACCAACACAGAACCCTGTCTTTATGACCTTGACTGGGTTATAGGAAACCCAAGAAATAGAATGGGAGTTAGCATATATATAGTTTGTTTAACTTGGTTTTCCTCTCTTATTGTTCGTTTATTTGAATAGAGTTTCTTTTAGTTTTAAGTTGTGCTTCCATAGCAACCAAGAACCGAATTTCTTAATGAAGCCACCACTTCTCTAGGAAAGTGATATTATTGTTGGTAGGCAAATTCTGTCAAAAGATATGATAGTGAACCTAGAGCAATAACATCGTTGCTAGGCACTAATAATTGAAAAGCCGTGATCTATGGAGGCGGGTGATTTATACAGTATAATAATAAACATCGCGTAATAATTTACAGCGTTTTTGGTTTATTGTTTTCAATAATGACAATGGCAAAGCTGTGATCTTAGCAGGAGAGTGATCTATACAGGAAAATAATAAACCTTTATGAAATAATTTGCAACTTAAAAACATATTGTTTAGTAATGCATGCATTCCAGGGGACGTCCCATTGGATAAGCATTAGATCAGTTAAACCAGTTGGTAAGCGATAAAACTGTTTCACTCGATGTAATTTATTCATTACTTTAGGCAAGAAATACTGACCCCCCCCCCCCTCACCTTTATCCACCATAACATTTCTAGCGGCATGGGAGCCTCGAATCTGCAGAGCATTTTTAAATCCATGATCTACGACACCCAACTTGCGAATTCGAGTTCACCCCCCCCCCCCCCCCCCCCCCCCCCACCACCTCCCCAACGCCAACAATGGTGCCAGTCTGGCACCAGAGCGGAAATACGTCGTAACATTGATCCTTCATCTATTAGTTTTAGTAGGTAGTCCGTCGAGGTTCACATCCGTATTCAAGGTGAAACACAAAAAAAAAAAAAAACCACGAAATAAGCGGTTTATGGCATCATGGCACCATATCCTGGCACCATGGTGGCACCACTATTAATTCCATGGTGGTACAGAGAATAATTCATGAAAATTCGGAGGTATAATGAGAATTTTTCCTCAATTTCAAAGCTTGGGTACAATTAGTAAGTAGTAAAGGAACCGAAATATTGAAAAATCGGATATTTTGTGAATATTATCCCCCCACTCACCCCCTCCCCTTGCGAATTTTGGTACTCTGGTAAAATCATGTACAACTCGGAAGTTATTTGAGTCAAACAAAAAAAGAAACACGCAAATCGGTTGGAAATTGAGGCCTGGGCAGTATTTACAAGATTATACCCGCAAACGCACGTTTTTTAAGCATTAACCCCCCCTTTCCCCCCTTAAATAGCAAAATCCAAAATTCCGGCGCCGTAGTGCACAACTAGATAGTATTCCGCGTCGAACAAAAAAAGAACCACGAAAATCGTTTGAGAACTAAGGCCTGGGCAGAGTACACAAGATTATGCCCAAAAACGCACGTTTTACGAGCATTAACCCCCCCTTTCCCCCCCCCCTTAAAAGGCAAAATTCGAAATTCCGGCGACGTAGTGCACAACTAGATAGTTTTCCGCGTCGAACAAAAAAAAGAACCAGGAAAATCGGTTGAGAACTAAGGGCTGTGCAGACGACACAAGATTTTGTCACACACACACACACACATACACACACACACACACACAGACATACACCTATGGTTTTTTTTTCGCGGATTTGGATTCAGAATGGTCTAAAACGGATTACTGTGTGGTTATTTTTTTTTTCTGTTGAGTGTTGTCTTCCTTCACCCCAGATCGATCGCATAAGGACGCCCAAGTCTTACTGTGGGACGTCCTAAAAAAGTACATATGGCTCGGCAATACGAGTCAGTTTATCGTAATGAAGTCAGTTTATCGTAATAGAGTCAGTTTATCGTAATAGAGTCAGTTTATCGTAATAGAGTCAGTTTATCGAGAAAAATTGGAATAGCCACTAAGTTTTGGGGTTTTAAAAAACAGGTCTGTTACTATTATGTTACAAAACAGGGCATTATAACAATGAAAACATTTACGGAGCTCCCATAAAACCTCTTTCAGCCAAATTATAGTGTTTAAATATGAAGTTTAAATTGAATGTTGAAAAGATCTCACGTTGAAAAGAACATGGAACAACATGAACATACAATTATGATACATCTGGAAAAGAAATACAAGTTATGCACGAAACAAGTACCTATTTCACTTTCGCAAATACTGAAGAGGTAACCAGAGATCACAATGAATGATCATGCTGAGTCCCATCCTCAATCCGCGAAAAATTCGTCAAATTCGGATGAGAAGAAAAGAAGCGCTACGGAGTTTTAACGAGTAGATCTGAAAATAGTAATATTTAATAGCCACTAAAAAACTTTCGAAATCAGAGCCATCGGATCACCTAAATAACAAAATTCAACCATTTTGAACATCTACTAAGTTTTAAGATAATAAGATTCATATAATATATTTATAATTATATAATATTAGTATTAATATTATATAATATATAATTTATTTTTCCAAACAAGATCACACAGTTTTGGTGTGATTGACAAGAATTGACTCAAGAAATTGGGATTTCTATGAGTTCCAGACCTATTTGATGTCTCTCAGTGACGTTATAGAAAATCAAGGTTATACCTCTATCACAGGTTTTCTAAATTTTGATTTCGAATTTCGATTTTTTAAATAGTGAGTCTGCCAGATAGTGCAAGAGCTGATTATTAGGATGAGATGAGAAATGACGGCCTCTCTTGCTTGAATTTATAATTGAGGAAACCAGTTGCGGCCTTTCACCTCCTCAAGTTCTCGAGTAATTTTTCTAGTGAATGTTAAAATAAGCATTTCTTCATGAAACATTCATAAGGAACTACTTTAATAACTAGAGAACGAAACTGGTCTTCCAAAATACAAATTATTCAAGCTAGAGAGGTCGTAAATTCTCAACACCTTCTCATTCATTGTGGTTAACAGTTTTCAATAATGAACCTTCGAAATCGAACAAGAAAAAAAGTCAACCCTACCTATAAATTACCTAAATTTTATGGTTTTTGAAATCCAAAAATCTAATAAAATTGTAATGAGTTTGGGTGCCTTAAATTAATCAAAGCTTATAATTGGAAAAAGCTCTACTTAGTAGAAAATTCACATTGGTAAATTTGACAGCATAGGGCTGTAAAAAACATTAAAACCTCTATGTGGATCATGACAAAAACTTCGACAAACACTGGTGGATGAGAGTGCATCTCTCGTGAATACCTGGGGCGGACAACACATAAACACTTACAAAAATATTTTCCGAAATACCACCAAGTTGCTATGAAATTTTATGAAATTTAGTACATCGGCTCCATTTGGGAAACTCCCCGAAGCTTTTGGTTATTGTAAATCACTAGTAAGGGGGAAAAAATGAGGGTCATAATTTTCAAAACGTCCTAACTCAAAATATATTCAAATAATATTTTGTCAAAAACTGGCTCCTGAAAAAAAGTTTTAACTCGTGTAGGCTCCAGATCTATTGGATCTATTTGTTGACGAAAAAAAAGTTTTTAGAATATTTTCAGAAAAAATGTTGATTTAGAATAAGAATATACCAAAACTTAAAAAAAATCAAAGAAGCAATCCAGGCAGGTGAGAATAGTAACTATCCAACTGTTGGATATCGATCTTCATCCATCCTAATTTAAATTTGAATTTGTTGAAGACAACAAATAGTTCGATTGGAAATAGTTCTATCTCTTTTATGCGCACTTAGTCTAGACCAGTGGTTCCCAAACTGGGGGGCGCGCCCCCCAGGGGGGGCGTGGAGAAAGTCCAGGGGGGGGGGGGGGGCGTGACACCCAAATGAAATAAATAAAAAAAATTACAAAAATAATTTCCTTAGATTTTGGTTTATTATTTTCAATAATAAGCCTTTGGAATCGAGCAAGAAAAAAAAATTTTTAACCCCCCCTCAAAATTTGATGTTTTACGTTTCAAGGTACGTAGAATACGAAAATCGAATAAAAAAATTTCCGTCCGTCCGCCGTACGCCGTCCGCCGTACGCCGTCCGCCGTACGCGGCACTTTTCTTAGCAACACTGGACCGATTTGGTTCAAATTTGGTATATGGGCTCCATTTGGGGTCTAGTTGTGCCGCGAAGCTTTTGGTTGATGTAGGTCACTTCTAAGGGGTGAAAATTCGTTGTCGTCGAGCTCTCCCCGAGTGAGCATCTCTATCGTGCGCAGTGTTTATCTATCGTTATCTCATCGTGAGTTGATCTTTGCTATCGTTATCTTATCGTGGGTTCATCTTTGCCATTGTGGCTGCTCTTGGCGTACTGGGTGAAGCGATGTTGACATGCGACCAGTGTTATGGAGATCTAAAGGACGAAGAATTATTGATATGTAAAGGTGGGTGTTCGAGCAATTTCCATTATAAATGCTGCGGTATTGTTGAAGTGAATTTCAAGAAAATGAGCTCTGCGGTTCGTAGCAAGTGGAAGTGTTCCACTTGCAAGAGTGTATCAACCATTGTTACCAAACTAATTGCCCCTCTCGAGAGCAAAATGAAGGCTATTAATCAAGATATATGCGAGCTTAAAAAATCCTCCGAATATTTGAGTGCCCAGTTTGACACTTTCTCTAAAGGCCTTGAAGAGATGAAACAAACTGTTGGTAAATTGGAGAATGACAACAAGTTCTTAATGGACACTGTCTATAAACTTCAATTCAGGCTCGATAACATCGAGCAGGACTCACGAAAAATGAATGTTGAAATCCATGGTATCCCGGAAACAAAAAATGAGAACCTCTGTGACATTGTACGCGATCTGTCTGTTAAGCTAAATTCTGATATGTCGGTAGTGAATGCATTCCGTGCAGGCCGATCAAACCCCGTGGATGGTCCAAACACAAATCGTGAGAACCGTGTTAGAAAAATCGTTGCTGTATTGAGCTCAGAACAGGAACGTCAGCAAGCTATCGTCAACTCACGCAAGGATAAGAATCTAACAGCCGATCAGTTTGTCTCTACTTGGCCTAAGACTCGAGTATTCGTTACCGAAAACCTGACTGCTATGCGTGCTGACCTACTATGGAAAACAAAACTAAAGGCTCAAGAGAAGGGTGTTAAGTTCGTATGGATTAGGAATTTCTTAATCCACACCAGGAAGAAGGAAGATGATCCGGTTAAGGTGGTTCGCTCTGTGGACGACTTGGACAAATTCTGAAATTATTGATGATGATCAATTGAGTATTGGTTCAAAATTGTGGGTACTCTCTTAAATATGGATAACTTAGATTTTTGTGACTTTATGGATGAGGTTGTGGATGAATCAGTTTGTAAAACGTATTCTACTTTTGATGAGTACATATCAAACTCCAGTTTAGTTAATCAAAACAAGAATGTCATTTTCCATATGAATATTCGAAGTTATAGTAGCAATTTTGGTCAACTGCGGGTATGGTTGGAATCTGTTTCATACAAACCTGACTTTATTGTTTTAACGGAGGTGTATGGGAGACAATGTGAAGTTTTGGAAAATATTCAAGGGTATAGAGCTTTCAAGTCTGTCGCTAACAGGAATAAAAATGATGGCGTAATATTCTATGGTACTGATAAGTATGATTATAAAATTGAAGAAATCATTTTGAGTGATGCGACGATATTAAAAATTCAGTATGTATGCGGGGGTGATCGGCACGTAATATTTGGTATATATAGGTCTCCGACGTATAATGTACTACAGTATGTTGAGGAATTAAGGGCTGAACTGGAAAAAACTGATCCTGATTGTTCTACGTATCTTATTGGTGACATTAATATAGATATACTTGATCTGAATAATAGCAGTGTGAAAGAATACTTGAACATGTTAGCGTTGTTGGGATTTGGTTCTTTTATTAGTGAAGCTACGAGAATCCAGGAAAGTGCTGCTACCTGTATTGACCATATGATGGTACGTTCAAAAAACACATTATTATTTCCAGCCGTTATTAGAACTTCAATAACAGACCATTTCAGTACAGTTCTTACCATTGTCAATCCAAAAACGGCGCGTGGCAACGTAACAAAAAATGAGCTAATTAGTAATAAAAAGATAGACTACATCTCGCTTGAAAAAACGTTGAACGATATGGATTGGTCTAGGATTTATGTAGAAGAGAGTAATGAGTCAGCAAATGCTTTCCTGGAGATACTGCGAGCTGCAATTGATCAGCACAACAATGTTAGGACTTTTAAGCCAAAATTCAAGAAGCTTACTCCCTGGATAACTTATGGTCTTATCTCATCTATTAGGAAACGAGATAAACTCAAGGATAAATTAATCAAACAGCCTTATAACACGAGTCTCAAGAACTATCTCAAAAAATATCATAAGCTGTTAAAAAGCCTGATTAGAACTGCCAAAAGAAAATATTATTCGGAACGTTTAGAATCATGTGAAAACTGTATGAGGAAAATATGGGGGGTAATGAATGAAGTTTTGAATCGCAACACTAACACTGCAAAAGAGCATGAATTCTTAACGGCCAGATGTGAAAAAGAAGGGTTACCGAAAGATAAAGTTGCACATAAAGCTTGCAATGATATGAACTCGTATTTTTCAACTATTGGTAAAACTATGGCCGTTAACATAGAAAAAAATTATGCATATGAACCAGTAACTAAACCTCCGACTAGTTCCTACTTTTGTATACCGGAGATGGATGAGGTCAGTCTTAAAAAAATAGTAAGTCAGTTTAAAGGTAGATCTGCTCCTGGTATTGACGGTATTTCATCCCAATTTATAAAAAAATTTATCGAGCCACTCAAATTGCCTCTCCTGCACGTATTCAACCTCAGCATAAGAACATCTGTTTTCCCGAACTGTCTTAAAGTTGCAAAAGTGTGCCCCATCTACAAAAATGGAGAGAAATCCGATCCAGGGAATTTTAGACCTATATCGATGCTCAGCTGTATTAGTAAAATTCTAGAAAAATGGATCAAAACCCACTTATGTCTTTATCTTGAGTCGAGCAATATACTGTGTACGGAGCAGTTTGGGTTTAGATCTGGTTTGGGAACTGATCAAGCCTTGTATAGCTTATCTAAGGAACTGTACAAACTGAGAGATGAAAAAAAGAAGGGGGTGTTGCTGTTCTGTGACTTATCGAAGTGCTTTGACACAATCGATAGGAAGATATTGCTTGGCAGAATGGAAAATATTGGCATTAGAGGCGGTTCACTGAGATGGTTCGAAAGTTACCTATCAGGTAGGAAGCAAATTTTGTCAATTGGTGAGTTCTGCAGTGAGCCTATGGATATGGAGTATGGTATAATACAGGGTGGAACGCTAAGCTCGATCATGTTCTTAATCTATGTCAACGAGTTACCACTTAATGTCATGGGTTGTAAGACATACCTCTTTGCGGACGACACAGCTGCCCTTGTTTACGGGGATACGTGGGATGAAGTTTACAATAAGGCCCAAAATGTAACAAACTCACTGCAGAACTGGTTTGCCCATAGCTTACTAACGCTGAATTCAAGAAAAACGAAATACATGGTATTTGGTAATTTAAATGATTCTATTGAAGTGAGTGATAAGCATATATACGTACACACCTGTAAGGCGGTTATTGAATGTGTATGTAATCCACTGGAAAAAGTAAGCCAATATAGGTACCTTGGTGTATTCATTGATAACAAGTTGAAGTGGAAGTATCACATTGACTCTCTGTGTAAGAAGCTAAGGCGGTTTTTGTACATTTTTTATCATGTGAGATGTGTTTTTGATATTGATAGGCTCAAATTCCTTTACAGATCGTTGGTTCATTCTGTTATGCAGTACGGCATCTTGGTTTGGGGGGGTACTTATGCCACTCACATGGAACAAATCAACGTAATGCAGAGATCAATTATTAAGGTAATTCTAAGGAAGCCAAAGCGGTACTCCAGCAAACAGTTGTACAACGAATTTAAAGCTCTAACACCTCGTCAGCTATTTATAAAATCCTTGTTGTTGATATACCACAAAGACCCGGATTTGATATCCGATGATCACGATCATCGATATGAAACTCGGTTCCGATCTGAGGGAAATGTCATGAACGTTAGGCCAGTTCTCACGCTAACCACAAAAAGCCCAGAATATATTTTGTATATTTTACATAGATCAATTGACCAGAAGCTTAGGACACCTGCACTGTATTCAAGATCTGCTTACAGGAAAATGATTTTGTCGTGGTTGTTAGAGATGGGTTGGTCGCAGTGCGAAGACGTGATAAATAGTACATATGTGTAATATGAAAGGCTAAAATTGATTTTGTTTTATATTTGTTGGGTATATTAAACTCTATGATTTGATGATGCAAGCATAGTTATGGGAGTGCTGGCGACGATACTTGCTAGGTGTCACGGGCCTTTGGCCTTCTTTCCTAGCAATAAGTTGTTTAAATTTCTAATTATGGTCCTCTACTTTCTTTATAACTAGAAATAATTGATAATGTTGAAGAAACTGGAAGAAATATGTTATTTTGTTTCTTTTGTACAACTAAATAAAATAAATAAATAAATAAAAATAAAATAAATAAATTAAGGGTTGAAATTTTCAAGAGTGCCCTAGCTCGAAAACTCTCGAAATAAAGGTATCGTTTTTTCACCAATTTTAAATAGTATTGAATTTTTAAAAATTTTTGAGACCATCCGGAGCTCTGTAGGACAAACCGTTCGGTCCCTACGAGTATTTGCAGGTTTTCCTTCGATAAAACAGAATCATGAGTGTGAATCGCAAAAGAGGTCTAATCGCCGTTCAAATTTTATCTGACTAAAATGCGATCGCTGTTCATTTCTTCGATTTGTATACAGTTTTGCCTTCTGCGTAACCAGTAATCAAATTTTCATATCAAGCTATACTTATCAATACTTTCTATTTTTCGAATCGAGTGTGAAGCGTTTAGTTCTTCCTAATAAACTTGATTGTGAAGGTGTGAAGCCATTATAGTGTGGTAGGTAGTACCTACCAATAGTTGGTAGGTAAAAAAAAGTTGGTAGGTAAAACAATGTTTGTAGGTAAAAAACGCTGCAAATCATTGCTCACTGATCAGATCACTGATCAGCTGAGTGAGCTCCGAAGCCATTTTCAATGCTATTGAATGGAAGTGCTCTTCCAGGCGTCTCCAGCATTCGAGGATATCTTCTTCACTCTTCAGATCACAGATCAGCTGAGTGAGCTCCGAAGCCATTTTCAATCCTATTGAATGGAAGTGCTCTTCCAGGCGTCTCCAGCATTCGAGGATATCTTCTTCAATCCTCACATCACTGATCAGCTGAGTGAGCTCCAAAGCCATTTTCAATCCTATTGAATGGAAGTGCTCTTCCAGGCGTCTCCAGCATTCGAGGAGATCTTCTTCACTCTTCAGATGACAGATCAGCTGAGTGAGCTCCGAAGCCATTTTCAATCCTATTGAACGCAGGAGCGTAAATTTGAGAGGGAAGGTCAAGGGAGAATACAGATGGTGGTAGGTGCTATTGATGGAGAACCAGTGATCTATACAGAAGGATGATCTATACACAAAATAATAAACCTTTGAGCAATGATTTGCAGCGTTTTGAAATAAAGTCTTTCCAAGTTTTCAAAATTGTTTTTGTAATGTTTCAATATCCACGTTTTTTTTAACCAATTTCCACGCTTCCACATAAAGAATATTCACTTGACATAATGGTCGTCTTGACATAAAAACGTCTGCCAAGTTGGGTGGGCAGTATAGCTTCCTCACTCATTGTAACATGGACGTATTGAATCAGTTGGCGAAAAAATTATGATTCGCATTGTAAAATCCTAGTTCGGCGCATTCAAAAAACGCGAAGTGCCAATTTTCATCTCAAAACTGACCTGTGGACCACTAACTCGATGACAGAAAGAAAGATGCAAAAGAGACTGTGATGAGGGGTCAATTTGGTTTCAACATTAATTGACCTGCAGACCACAACATTTGATCACACAATAAAAGAAGCAATTTACACGGGAACCTGGAAGTAAGTGTGGGCTCGAGTAGTATGATATTTGTATTTTCAACGTAGAATTTTATTTAGCGGTCCACCGTCTAGGACCTAACCCACACAATCCCTGAAAATTTCATCGAAATTGGTTGAATAGTTGCGGAGTTTTGGTTGTAACAAAAAATTTAAAGTTCGCGCATGCGCAGCGGCTATTGCTTGACCAATTTGATTGAAACTTATAGGGTGTCTCTTAGAAGTTTTCCCTAACTAACCTCCAAATTTGAGCAAAATCGGTTCATTAGAAACCGAGAAACCGAGGTTCCAGGAAATTCACGTTTGCGCATGCGCACTCGCTCCTATTGGTCCGAAGGTGCTGAAATTTATAGGGGACCGTCTAGGACCTAACCCGCACAATCCCTGAAAATTTCATCAAAATCGGACCACAGGTTGGTATAGTTTTGTCCGGGACAAGGATTGACCACAGACAGACCGAGAGACAGACAGACCGACAGACAGACAGACACGGAACCAAAATTGTTCGGGAAGCTCTAAAACGCAAAAAGCAAGTGGAAATTTTGATTTTGGAGGACATTTTTTTTTTCACTTCTTTCACGAATACAAAGCTTCCCTACCTTCGGTAGTGAGGAAGCAAAATTAAAGCCATTGTTTAAAATAAAACAGATCAAAACACACAAGAGTTCAATATTCTCAAAACCTTCCCACTCCACAGCAGTGATCGAAAAAAGCTGCAAATCATTGCTCAAAGGTTTATTATTTTCTGTATATAGCATTTCCGAATTGAGTTAAACCTTTTCCATTTAGATTTAAACCTTTTCCATTTAGGTTTAAACCTTTTCCATTTGGATTTAAACCTTTTCCATTTAGATTTAAACCTTTTCCATTTAGATTTAAACCTTTTCCATTTGGATTTAAACCTTTTCCATTTGGATTTAAACCTTTTCCATTTAGATTTAAACCTTTTCCATTTGGAATCTAAATGGAAAAGGTTTAAATCTAAATGGAAAAGGTTTAAATCTAAATGGAAAAGGTTTAAATCAAAATGGAAAAGGTTTAAATCTAAATGGAAAAGGTTTAAATCTAAATGGAAAAGGTTTAAATCAAAATGGAAAAGGTTTAAATCTAAATGGAAAAGGTTTAAATCCAAATGGAAAAGGTTTAAATCAAAATGGAAAAGGTTTAAACCTAAATGGAAAAGGTTTAAATCTAAATGGAAAAGGTTTAACTCAATTCGGAAATGCTATAGATCACCCTTCTGTATAGATCACTGGTTCTCCATCAATAGCACCTACCACCATCTGTATTCTCCTTTGACCTTCCCTCTCAAATTTCAGCTTCCTGCGTTCAATAGGATTGAAAATGACTTCGAAGCTCACTCAGCTGATCAGTGATCTGAAGAGTGAAGAAGATCTACTCGAATGCTGGAGACGCCTGGAAGAGCACTTCCATTCAATAGGATTGAAAATGGCTTCGGAGCTCACTCAGCTGATCAGTGATCTGAAGAGTGAAGAAGCCTTTGAGCAATGATTTGCAGCGTTTTTTGCCCACCAACATTTTTTTTACCTACCAACTTTTTTGGTTTATTATTTTCAATAATAAGCCTTTGGAATCGAGCAAGAAAAAGAAAATTTTAACCCCCCCTCAAAATTTAATGTTTTACGTTTCAAGGTACGTAGAATACGAAAATCGAATAAAAAATTTCCGAGTCTAGTTCATTAGTCTAGTTCATTTTAGTCCGATAAAATTTGAATGGAGATTAGACCTCTTTTGCGATTCACACTCATGATTCTGTTTTATCGAAGGAAAACCTTCAAGTACTCGTAGGGACCGAACGGTTTGTCCTACAGAGCTCCGGTTGGTCTCAAAAATTTTTAAAAATTGAATACTATTTAAAATTGGTGAAAAAACGATACCTTTATTTCGAGAGTTTTCGAGCTAGGGCACTCTTGAAAATTTCAACCCTTAATTTTCACCCCTTAGAAGTGACCTACATCAGCCAAAAGCTTCGCGGCACAACTAGACCCCATACCCCAACCAAAATCGGTCCAGTGTTGCTAAGAAAAGTGCCGCGTACGGCGGACGGACGGAAATTTTTTTATTCGATTTTCGTATTCTACATACCTTGAAACGTAAAACATCAAATTTTGAGGGGGGGGTTAAATTTTTTTTCTTGCTCGATTCCAAAGGCTTATTATTGAAAATAATAAACCAAAACGGCCGCGCCGCGCCGCTGAGAAAACGTTGTTCTACAGCGCGACCGGCGGCTGAGTAGGTACATGACAAAATCGCCTCTCTGCCTTAGAAATTCAGGCAACCCAACCTAAAGAGCTTATGATTCTATTTCACACTCAATAATTGAAGATTGAACTCAACTTGGTAGGTGGTATACTCAACCCTTGCCGCATTCCCAAGATGGCGCGGTCGAGCTTTGTGTTCCCAACCCAAGGAATAAAATCACTCGCGATGAGATTGTGGAAAACCATTTTAATAAAAACGGAGTTGAGTAGAATGTTGTCTATTTCCACGAAAATAATGAGTTAAAAGTTAAATCGATTTCGACGGTTAGGTCATCATCAGTAACAAACAATAACTATTATTAGTTATTGTTTGTTACTGATGATGACCTAACCGTCGAAATCGATTTAACTTTTAACTCATTATTTTCGTGGAAATAGACAACATTCTACTCAACTCCGTTTTTATCCCAACCCAAGGTTGAAAATCACAACATACCTAGTAGTAAATTATCAACTAGGTACCTAGTTATTTATGCTTACCATCGCGATCAGATTTATGGGGTATTTTCGTGTTTTATATGAACCTCATAGTATTGGAATGGGCTGTTTGGTGTCCTGAATCATCTTGCCTTGAGGAAAAGCTCCGAGTCAAGAACAGAATTTGGATGGAAAGGTGACCACAACACTCACAACACAAAACAAAATCGAATGCGCAATGCCCATGCACTCCCGAACGCGACGAATTCCGCGGTAAACCGATGCTGCAATCAAAAGGACCTGGAAAACTTTGGATAAACACATCAATTATGTACGCGGGTATGCCGGGGTATACCTAACAGCGGACGCCCGGTGAGGAGAACTACGGAGAAGAAGGAAGAGGGGAGGCAGGAGTACCAGAGGCGAAGGAGGAGGGGAGAGAATCACAACATCGATATCAGCACCATCGACACCGATTCGAATTTAGGTTTTTTTGGCATGCAGGTTTGAATAAATACGTCACTCGGTACCAAAAGTAATGAAGCGATTTTTGCGCGGTGATTCCCAATGAAATCCTTCGCATTTGGATCAATATGGTCAAACAATGAACCGAACAAACTAACGTCCATTTACATGAAATTTCGTAAATGTAGTTAGGTAGGTACCTACTTGTTTTTAGACATTAGACATCCCCGTACCTACTTGTTTTCACAATGCTCCTAGACTTTTTTTTATTCATTGTACACTTTCAAAATTTCAGCAGGTTCTTGTTATCATCCTCCATATCTACCATGTAACTCTACATGTGAAGATTAGATCTAACCATGGAAGTTTCTTCCACACTTTTTGTGAGTTCCAACTATGAATAAATTAATAGTTTTCGAGAAGAAAAGATGTGAGAAGTGATTGGTTAGGTAGGTAATACATTAATTGATTGATAAGATGCCAAAAAAGTAAAGTTGGTCATTCAAAATGGGTGATTCCATTGAATTGCATTTTTTTTCACATAGTCAATGAATTCTCACTTCTTTCATTTGAAAAACTCCCTATTCGGAGTGGTGGGAAAAAGTATATTATTTGGCGCTTTGCAAGTCTCGACAGGTTGTATTGTATATGGAATAATTATGCTCTAGGTAGATGATAGCATTGCTGTAGATGATAAAAATAGGTACTTGCAACATTTATTTTCAAGATTTTCCTTTAACGCTCAGTACCTACCTCGTTCGTAAGCTCCCATCCTCGGTAATGGGCATCCTCGATTTCACATACTTCAAAATTGACGAAAGGTACCAAGGTTGTAAATTCAGTAGGTATTCTCTCATCATACCTACTGAATTTACAACTTTTGAAGTAAAATAACTCTCATTTGCATTCTTCAGTTTAAAAAAATGAAAATTATGAAAATTATTAATTGTTTCTATGCTCGTTTCAAATTCAAACCAAGTTGAAAAATCTTGATTGTAATCGAAAAAAATTCATAATCGATCGTTCTTTCACAATCGATAAGGGTGAATTCTTTCTCAATTTCCCTCTAGTCCGTGTTGCCCCCAGGGTCGCTCAATAAAGAACCGGTTGAGATCAGTGTTGGTAGTGTTCGGTGAAGATCGGTTTTCCAAAAGAGCGAGTGAACTGCGGGTCAGTAACAATGATAAATGAATCGCGGTTCTTCGATCTTTGAATCTTTTGAGATCCGGTAAAGATAAATGATCGGCGGCTCTTCGATCTTCGGTTCTTTTGAGATCGGTGGTGTTCGGGAAAATTCGGACTTCCTTTCTTCAGCTCACTGTTACCCCCCCCCCCCCACCGTACAATAATTCAGAGGGAAAATACGATATGAGTCGATCAAATAATACAATTTTGCAGAATTGTATCGTACCACCATTTATGCATTACTCATTGTATTTGGTCGTAAACTTTACCGTATTTTTCCAGTGTTTTCTGTGATCCACTTTCTGAGTCTCCGTTGTTTTTTCTCCCTACAGCAAGTGTGATGACCGACCCAACAAACAATTCATCAGTTGACTGATCATTTTTTCTCCCTGTTTGGTTTTTACATCATGATTTTTTGTGAGGAGCTTTCTGATACAAGTTCAAAAGGCAAGCAAAAGCACATCTGTATTATTAATATTGAAGCTTACAATATTGGTTCGTTTATTCTCTTTCACCTTGGTGTCCTTAATTTTGTTTGTTGAATAACGTAGCATATCATCAGATGTTATACTATAAAAATGTTTCACTAAGAATTTTTTTTAAATTGTGGTACAGTCATGGGAGGCTTAAACGTTAGCAGACTTCATATAAATATTTAAATAAGGTTTTACGAAAAAACTGTATTTGTATGTCCTACTCATTCATTGCTTTATTCGTGTTCATTAATTGTTTTTCCTTGTGTTAGGCTTCGTCCTACCATTTACCTCTTCTCTTTTCACGACTACTTCATACCTGTTAATCAGCAAGGGCTGCATGCATTCCATTATCCTCAAAAGAACCGTTATACCTACCCTTAAGTGCTTCCCCCTACCTACTTCTGAGGACCACTGGGAGAATCCCTTGTCCCCTCAACACGGACAGTTGCAACTTAACCGCGTTACCGTTAAGAGCTTTCTATAAACATTATTTCATTAAGACTGTACCGCTAAAACTTGTATAATAAACCGTTTGTATTAAAACGTGTGTACGAGTATCTTCGTTCTCCTCATCCTGCACTTTACACCTTGGTTTTTGACGTGATAACGTCTTATAAATTGGTTTACCGGGAGACACTTCAAGAAACTGCGTTACGCTCCGCTCACGGAGGGGGTGCAGCTCGGCGCTCCCTAAAGGCGGGCGGCCCCTCCCCTTCCCCGGCGCTCACAAAAGCGGGAGCGCCCCGCCCCCCTTCCCTGGCACTCACTCCCCCCCCCACCCATGGGAAATACCTACTACCTACGGGAAATACCTACTCTGTGCAACTTGACAAAGAATTTTATTTTATCCTTCTTCCTACTTACGAATGAATATTAACATTAAAATTATTTTACCACTCAAAGTCGTTGTCACGTAAAACTTTCGCCCGTATACCGACTTTACAGGCAACAACACAGGGTTTTTAAAGGATTTATTGAACAACAGTGCTTTTTGGGTTGATATTATCAATAATGAACCATTGGAATCGAGCAAAAGAAAAATTATTCCCTCTCGCCCTCAAAGTTTGATGGTTTACGATTCAAGGTTATGTAGAATCCAATAATCGAATAAAAATTTCCGGGCAGAACTAAAATAAACCGCTGTGTAATAATTTGCTACGTATTTCATCGCATGTTCACGTCTACAATAAATACGAGCGTAAAAGAGCCAAAAAGAGCGACTGATCCGTCTAAAAGATCCGGATCTTTTGAATGAGCGGAGCGCTCAGAGCCGTTCTTCTTGGTGAACCGTTTTGCCCATCTCTAGGATGAATAATGCCATTGGCTGGAAATGCGCACAACTACCACCAAACTACAACATGGTGGAGGGGTGGACTAGGGGCTTCTCTCCCTCAACACGGCCTTCTGACTCGCACTTTTCCCCCTTCTCGCTGTACTTCTCTCCTTTGTACCTCGTTTCTCTTGTCCACCCACGATGCCAAAAGGGTTTCCTCCTCTCTGCGTCTCTCCACCGTCCGTGTGAACCCACCTATGAGCCTGCGCTCTGGCGGCATTTGTGAAAAATTGGCTGAACCTCTTTTATCAGCGTATTTCAGAATTTGACGTTTCTACAAGCCTGCCTTATTAAACTGTGACGAGAAGAAAACAGTCATTATCTTCAGGGGCGATGAATCAATTAGAATTCAAAACACGGTGAAGAACCCACCGCTGAACCCCTATGCCCCCGGTGAAGAACCCCCTATGCTGAATTTCTTACGAACTTGGCCGAATGGGTGCGCATGGGTCGGAAAAACTGATGGATTTTTCAAATGCTTTATTTACTTACATAATACAACACAACCTAATAAAAATTAAAAAAAAACGTCTGCCAAGTGGGTGTGGCACATAGCTTCCTCGTATCCATAACCGGATTATATAGATGATCCGATGCATAGTACCTAGTTAATCTGAAAACACCAATCTCTAAGTACCTTTCACTACCCTCATAGGGGATCATCTACACGCTAATCTGGACAATCCTAGAAAATTTCATCAAATTTGGATGAAAAATTTATATGTTATGGCTATTTCAAGGATTTTACGTATGCGCATGCGCAGCGGCTACTATCAGTCCGGGGGTATCTTCATTAGGGACCATCTACAACCTAATCCGCACAATCCCTGGAAATTTCATCGAAATCGGGTAGAAAGTGTGGAAGTTATGGCCGTTAGAAGGAAATTCACGTTTGCGCATGCGCAGTGACTACTATCAGTCCGAAGGTGGTGATCTTCATTAGGGACCATCTACAACCTAATTCGCATAATCCCTGAAAATTTCAACGAAATCGGGTAGAAAAAGTGGAAGTTATGGCCGTTAAAAGGAAATTCACGTTTGCGCATGCGCAGTGGCCACTATTTATCCGAAGGTAATGATTTTCATAGGGGACCATCTAAATACTAATCTGTAAGATCCCTGAAAATTTCATTGAAATTGGATGGAAAATGTAGAAGTTATGGCCGTTACAAGGAATTCACGTTTGCGCATGCGCAGTCGCTTATATCAGTCCGAGGATGATGATTTTCATAGGGGACCGTCTACAACCTAATCTGCATAATACCTGAAGATTTCATCGAAATCGGGTAGAAAATGTGGAAGTTATGGCTGTTACAAGGAAATTACCGTTTGCGCATGCGCAGTGGCTACTATCAGTCCGAAGGTAGTGATTTTCATAGGGGACCATCAAAATACTAATCTGTAACATCCCTGAAAATTTCATTGAAATTGGATGAAAAATGTGGAAGTTATGGCTGTTACAAGGAATTCACGTTTGCGCATGCGCAGTCGCTTCTATCAGTCCGAGGATGATGATTTTCATAGGGGACCGTCTACACACCAACCCGCACAATCCCTGAAAATTTCATAGAAATCGGACAATAACTTCGTATAGTTATGCGCGTTACAAGGAATTCATGACAGACAGACAGACAGACAGACAGACACACAGACACACAGACACGGAACCAAAATTGTTCAGAAAGGTCTAAAACGCAAAACGCGAGTGAAAATTTTGATTTTGGAGAACTTTTTTTTTTCGTCCTTGAAAAGTGAAAACAAAGCTTCCGCTACCTTGGTAGACTCGGAAGCAAAATTACGGCTTGAGCTATAAAGCTATGAGTATGCCGGGGTTCGCGGTTTTCTTTTTATCCCGTTACCAAGGTACCTAATAAGTACTTCAAAACACATTTTTCCAATATAATAATTACACAAATTACTAAATTTTCTAATTTCAATTTCATACATGATAATTAGGTACAATTTCATGCTTTACATTCACATCCATATTTGATATTAACTTCATTCAACATTAATTACATCAAGTACTCTTTTTTTTGTGATTTTAGCAACTAACTGTAACAACAAACAATAAAAAGAAATCCCATCAAAAGGGTAACTATCTAAATTTAAATTTTCAACACTATAACCAGTTATCACAGAATATACTTCTTACAAATTTTCTATCGAATGCTAGTGAAAAGCCAAAATTAAAACTCAAAAATTAAAGGCATTTATAACAAACCAACCCAGCTTCATCCATTTTTTCCCATTCAGGTAATCCACGGCCATTTCTGCACTGATGAATCTAGATCCAAAATAGTTCTTTCTTAAATTACCAAGTATAGGTCAACTCGCGAAAAAATGGATCAAATTTTCATCTTCACCAGAATTACATAACGAGCACATATGGTTTCTGTTGTCTATCCACTTTTTGCAATTTAGATTTAACATTTCACAACTGGTTTTACATATTATTTTCACTATGACATGACTGAGATTCGGCTGTTCCATGTAGGTGGGGGGATTCAAGTCTTTATACGACAAATGGAAACGTGCATCTGAGGCATCCGCTCTACATTTTCCTACGAAAGTGTCCTTATTTAGCTGTTAAGCACGTTCACCACGTATTTCATGAACAAAGCAAAAGTTTACATGTACATCTGTTCAATACCAGTCTCAAGGTACACCATATAATCGGGCGTGTTCATTGGCATTGCTAACAGCTTTTTTATAAAAAATTTCTGCAATTTTTCAACTTGCTCATCCATTTCATACCCCCAGAATTGACTTCCATTACACACGATAGTTCTACTTACAGAGTTGAAAATTTTATACTTCCCTGCCCTAGGGATCCGCACATTTTCGATAAATTTACCCCACAATGTATTGAGCCCCATCTTCGCTACCCTCAATTTTTTGGTTAGATGCGGTTTCATATTTAACTCTGAAGTAAGTGAAATACCCAGGTAGTAGTCGTATGAATTTACTACCTCAACTGACTGACCACCCAGTCTCCATTTTTCCTTTTTTGACAACCTACCCCTCCTTTCCGAAATACCATAATTTTCGTCTTCTTCACGTTTATAACTAGATGCCACCTATTCATATATTATTGAAGGCAATTAAACATAACTTATAGGGCACCAGAACTGTCGGAGATCAAAACCAAATCATCAGCAAAATCACCCCCCATTAGGCATAAAACATATTGTTTAGTAATGCATGCATTCCAGAGGACGTCCCATTGGATAAGCATTAGATCAGTTTAACCAGTTGTTAAGTGATTAAACTGTTTCACTCGATGTAATTTATTTATTACTTTAGGCAAGAAATACTGACCCCCCCCCCACCATTATCCACCTTAACATTTCTAGCGGCATGGGAGCCTCGAATCTGAAGAGCATTTTAAAATCCATGATCTACGATACCCAACATGCGAGTTCGAGTTCACCTCCCCCCCCCCCCCCACACCACCTCCCAACGCCAACAATGGTGCCAGTCTGGCACCAAAGCGGAAATACGTCGTAACATTGAACTTTCATCTGTTAGTTTTGGTAGGCAGTCCGTCGAAGTTCACATCTGTATTCAAGGTGAAACACAAAAAAAAAAAAAAAAAAAAAACACGAAATAAGCGGTTTATGGCATCATGGCACCATGTCCTGGCACCATGGTGGCACCACTATTAGTTCCATGGTGGTACAGAGAATAATTCATGAAAATCCGGAGGTATAATGAGAATTTTTCCTCAATTTCAAAGCTTGGGTACAATTAGTAAGCAGTAAAGGAACCGAAATATTGAAAAATCGGATATTTTGTGAATATTATTCCCCACTCACCCCCTCCCCTTGCGAATTTTGGTACTCTGGTAAAATCATGTACAACTCGGAAGTTATTTGAGTCAAACAAAAAAGAAACACGCAAAACGGTTGGAAATTGAGGCCTGGGCAGAGTTTACAAGATTACGCACGCAAACGTACGTTGTTTTTTAAGCATTAACCCCCCCTTTCCCCCCTTGAAAAGCAAAATTCAAAATTACGGCGCCGTAGTGCACAACTAGATAGTATTTCGCGTCAAACGAAAAAAGAACCACGAAAATCGTTTGAGAACTAAGGCCTGGGCAGAGTACACAAGATTATGCCCAAAAACGCACGTTTTTCGAGCATTAACCCCCCATTTCCTCCCCTTAAAAGGAAAAATTCGAAATTCCGGCGACGTAGTGCACAACTAGATAGTTTTCCGCGACGAAGAAAAAAAGAACCAGGAAAATCGGTTGAGAACTAAGGCCTGGGCAGAGTACACAAGATTTTGTTACACACACACACACACACACACAGACATACACCTATGGTTTTTTTTTCGCGGATTTGGATTCAGAATGGTCTAAAACGGATTACTGTGTGGTTATTTTTTTTTCTGTTGAGTGTTGTCCAACTTCACCCCAGATCGATCGCATAAGGACGCCCAAGTCTTACTGTGGGACGTCCTAAAAAGACCTTGGAAAATTAGGCCTAAAACGGTTGCAATGATTCAATTCACATTTATTTTTAATTTCTCCACAATTTCATTTTTAGTGTGACAATTCTTCAGACTTTATTACATTATATAGAACTACCCATAAAGGTATTTAAAGGTTTTTCCCGAATTCTGATGATTATCACTAAATTCCCTGACTTTTGCCGATTTGTTGTTGTTTTCCTTACTTTTCCAGTTGAAGGCACCCAGATAAATGATTGATCGATAGAAATGGAACACCTATGGGATCGAGCAAAGAAATACAATTTTCAACCCCCTTTCAAAATTTGATGGTTTACATTTCGAAGTACTAAACCTACGTAAGATCCGAGAATCGAACATGAAATTTTCCGTTCGTCCGCCGTACGAGGCACTTCCTTTGGTTACCATGAACAGATTTTGATGAAATTTGGTCTAAGGGCTCTAATTTGGGGTCTAGTTGTGTTTTGTCAATGTCACTTCTAAGCGTGGCAAACTAAAATAACAAAAAATTGTTCAAAACGCTATTGCTCAAAATTTTTGTTTACGAAGGTACGGTAGGTAGATTAGGTATTCTTTTCCAGTTTTTTGCTCTCTGTAAAGTCCTGAAGTTGGGACTAATGATAAGAACCTAATTTCGTTTTGGTACAATACATTTTCTACCCGATTTCGATGAAATTTTCAGGGATTATGCGGATTAGGTTGTAGATAGTCCCCAATGAAGATCAAGGCCTTAAAATTTACAGAAGCCTCTGCGCATGCGCATACGTAAAATCCTTGTAACTTTCCTTGTAAAATCCTTTCGTGTCTCCGAATTTCAAAATGTATAATTCCAACCAGGGTGACGAAGTAAAATAAAAAACATATTGTTTAGTAATGCATGCATTCCAGGGGACGTCCCATTGGATAAGCATTAGATCAGTTAAACCAGTTGGTAAGCGATAAAACTGTTTCACTCGATGTAATTTATTCATTACTTTAGGCAAGAAATACTGACCCCCCCCCACCATTATTCACCTTAACATTTCTAGCGGCATGGGAGCCTCGAATCTGAAGAGCATTTTAAAATCCATGATCTACGATACCCAACATGCGAATTCGAGTTACCCCCCCCCCCCCCCACCTCCCCAACGCCAACAATGGTGCCAGCCTGGCACCAAAGCGGAAATACGTCGTAACATTGAACTTTCATCTGTTAGTTTTGGTAGGCAGTCCGTCGAAGTTCACATCTGTATTCAAGGTGAAACACAAAAAAAAAAAAAAAAAAAAAAAACACGAAATAAGCGGTTTATGGCATCATGGCACCATGTCCTGGCACCATGGTGGCACCACTATTAGTTCCATGGTGGTACAGAGAATAATTCATGAAAATCCGGAGGTATAATGAGAATTTTTCCTCAATTTCAAAGCTTGGGTACAATTAGTAAGCAGTAAAGGAACCGAAATATTGAAAAATCGGATATTTTGTGAATATTATTCCCCACTCACCCCCTCCCCTTGCGAATTTTGGTACTCTGGTAAAATCATGTACAACTCGGAAGTTATTTGAGTCAAACAAAAAAGAAACACGCAAATCGGTTGGAAATTGAGGCCTGGGCAGAGTTTACAAGATTACGCACGCAAACGTACGTTTTTTAAGCATTAACCCCCCCTTTCCCCCCTTGAAAAGCAAAATTCAAAATTACGGCGCCGTAGTGCACAACTAGATAGTATTACGCGTCAAACGAAAAAAGAACCACGAAAATCGTTTGAGAACTAAGGCCTGGGCAGAGTACACAAGATTATGCCCAAAAACGCACGTTTTTCGAGCATTAACCCCCCCTTTCCCCCCCTTAAAAGGCAAAATTCGAAATTCCGGCGACGTAGTGCACAACTAGATAGTTTTCCGCGACGAACAAAAAAAGAACCAGGAAAATCGGTTGAGAACTAAGGCCTGTGCAGAGTACACAAGATTTTGTTACACACACACATACACACATACACACACACACACATACACACACACACACACACAGACATACACCTATGGTTTTTTTCGCGGATTTGGATTCAGAATGGTCTAAAACGGATTACTGTGTGGTTATTTTTTTTTTCTGTTGACTGTTGTACTTCTCCACCCCCGATCGATCGCATAAGGACGCCCAAGTCTTACTGTGGGACGTCCTAACAAGAGGCAACTATGTGCCACTTCACCACTCTTAACTCTAATCGTTTTCCCGACTGCTGGAGAACAGGTGCGCCTCCACCTCCCTATTCTACCCTCCCTCTTTCCTCCAGCACCCCTTCCGCGATTAATTATGTGATTTATCGGAAAAGGGCAACGCAGTACCTACCAGCAATATCATCGCTATACGAGTTGTGGGTGCCTTCATAACAATATTTGGATCTTGATTGCTGAGAAAGCACGACTGAATGTCATAAATCCCGTTCAAAGAAGATCTTCCAAATCCCTTGATCAGCGGGAGCTTGAATGAGAATTTGGCTTACTTTCGTCAGTGATCATTCATTTGCGATTCCCACTCGTGTTTCTGATACCTTTTGTAACAAGTTTTCAAGGTAGGGCGTTTTGAACATTTCAACGCATATTTTGCACCTCTCAGTAAATTTTAAGATTGATGAAAAAACTTCAGTTTGTCCCACCATCAAGTCCTCATAGAGAGCGAACGGTTGGTCCTACAAAGCTCTGGTTGGTCTCATGCGGTTCTACAAGTTCAATGCTATTATAAATTGATGAAAAACGATTCCTGTATATTGAAAGTTTGGAGCTAGTCATCCCTTGTTAGTGCCTGATTCGTGGCGTTTTCGGACCCAAAACGGAGCCCGTACACTACTATGAGGGTAGTGAAAGGTACTTAGAGATTTGTGTTTTGAGACCAACTACTATGCATCGGATCATCTGTATAATCGGGTTATGGATACGAGGAAGCTATGTGTCACACCCACTTGGCAGACGTTTTTTAATTAAAAAGAGGACCGAACCACAGTCGAATCGACCAACTCAGAATAGTATACATTACGGCGTACCAGATTAATTAAGGAAGCATTATCGTAATAATAAACGCAAGAAAAGCCAGGCGGACCAGGAAAGTCCCTTCGCGGTTGGACGACCCTAATGGGGACTCTCTCCCACCAGGACGTCCCCCAAATAAAAGGACGTGTCTTGCGAGCTCCCAAAGTTATCAACTCTCTCACTTTGTCCGTCTTGTGTGGTCCTTGTATTCTTTGAGTTCTTATTTTTGCCCTTGATCAAATTTTTCCGACTCAAAACTGTCCTTTTCTATATTTTCTTAAATCGTTCGCCTATCAGTTGGAAATGTTGACGCCCTGAAAGCCTATGTGCGAGTTTATAGTTAATTTCACTCGCCATTACGAGTTGCATGAGTGACATGCGACGTCCCTAAGCACTGCGCCTAACAACGACTGGTAATCGAATTCTACCAGCTTCAAATTGGAATGTAGACGTCCAGTTTTCTGTCGTGATTGCTTCCCTCCACTCTCTAGACTGTTCTTCCTTTTGCATGAATTTACGTTTCGCTATGCAGCTTCAAATTGGTTGTGAACAACCAATTTGAAGCTGCATAGCGAAACGTAAATTCATGCAAAAGGAAGAACAGTCTAGAGAGTGGAGGGAAGCAATTTTATCTTGAGCAAATTCCTCTGGAGCAAGAACATGAATATTGCACTGGATAATTAAAAACAAATGTGTAATGATTTGCAGCGTTTTTGTAAATAGTGTTGTTGAAAAGTTGAACTCAAACGAATTCCATGTTTGGCGAGTGACAGTAGAATTCACATTACTTCCTCCCAGCCCTTGAATCCAAATTCATTTCATTAGGTAGTAAGTAGTTGTCATTGAGATGGGTTTCGACCAGCTAAACATTTGATGAAGGAGCGGCGCGTGACGTGGTAAACAACCTTCCCCCGCACTCTCTTTTTACATTCGCTATTTTGAACACATGCGACCGGCCCTCGCCGGCGCCCCCCGCCTTCGACTGACATCAACCTTAGTGCGCATTTGGGAAGTGAAAAACGCTTTATTTTACTTGCCCATTTTCGGAGGAAAGTAGGTACGAACATGAGATGGTTACAATAAACAGTCATGGCTGACGGGAAACTCAATTTTAACACTAATTGGACCATTGTGTCACTAGTGTCACCGAAAACATCTTAGGAATTCCACAGCTGTCCCAAGGTGTCACCAGATTGAATAGATTTAAATTGCAATTTAAAAGTTAATGGACAGAGCTGAATTTTTTGAACCATTTTTTTTGTAAGTTATTAGAAGTCAAAAACAAGTGGGTGTGGCACTTAGCTGTCTCGTAACTGTAACCCGATTGTATAGATGATCCGATGCATAGTAGGCAGTTAATTTCCGGGATCCTAAAATCCCGATAACAAGGAGTTAATCCCTAAAATCCGATAACAAGGATTTCATGAAATACAAACAGACAGACAGACACGCAACCAAAATTGTTCAGGGAGGTCTAAAACTTAAAACGCGAGTGGAAATTTTGATTTTGGAGAACTTTTTTTTCAACCTTGAAGAGTGAACACAAAGCTTCCATTACCTTGGTAGACTCGGAAACAACAATTCCTGTATGTCGACATTTTTCGAGCTAGGGCGTTATGAAAGTGTTTTTCCCCTTTTTTTCCCACACTTTTCATCTGTTGGAAGTAAATGACAATAACTAAAACAATTAGACCCCAAATGGAGCCAATACTCCAAACTTAACATAATTTTTGGATTTTACGTACTTACCTTGAAAGTAAAATATCAATTTTTTAGGAAGTTTATTATTTTGCCCACTCGCGTTTCACGTTTTAGACCTTCCTGAACATTTTGGTTTATTATTTTGAATAATAAGCCTTTGGAATCGAGCAAGAAAAAAAAATTTTAACCCCCCCTCAAAATTTGATGTTTTACGTTTCAAGGTAAGTATGTAGAATACGAAAATCGAATAAAAAAATTTCCGTCCGTCCGCCGTACGCGGCACTTTTCTTAGCAACACTGGACCGATTTGGTTCAAATTCGGTATATGGGCTCCATTTGGGGTCTAGTTGTGCCGCGAAGCTTTTGGTTAATGTCAGTCACTTCTAAGGGGTGAAAATTAAGGGTTGAAATTTTCAAGAGTGCCCTAGCTCGAAAACTCTCGAAATAAAGGTATCGTTTTTTTTTTCACCAATTTTAAATAGTATTGAATTTTTAAAAATTTTTGAGACCACCCGGAGCTCTGTAGGACAAACCGTTCGGTCCCTACGAGTACTTGAAGGTTTTCCTTCGATAAAACAGAATCATGAGTGTGAATCGCAAAAGAGGTCTAATCGCCGTTCAAATTTTATCTGACTAAAATGCGATCGCTGTTCATTTCTTCGATTTGTATACAGTTTTGCCTTCTGCGTAACCAGTAATCAAATTTCCATATGAAGCTTTCTATTTTTCGAATCGAGTGTGAAGCGTTTAGTTCTTTCTAATAAACTTGATTGTGAAGGTGTGAAGCAGTATGGTGTGGTAGCTACCTACCAATAGTTGGTAGGTAAAGAAAATGTTGGTAGGTAAAAAACGCCGCAAATCATTGCTCAAAGGTTTATTATTTTCTGTATAGATCACCCTTCTGTATAGATCACTGGTTCTCCATCTTGAAGATCTTCTTCACTCCTCAGATCACTGATCAGCTGAGTGAGCTCCGGAGCCATTTTCAATCCTATTGAATGGAAGTGCTCTTCCAGGCGTCTCCAGCATTCGAGGAGATCTTCTTCACTCTTCAGATCACAGATCAGCTGAGTGAGCTCCGAAGCCATTTTTAATCCTATTGAATGGAAGTGCTCTTCCAGGCGTCTCCAGCATTCGAGGAGATCTTCTTCACTCTTCAGATCACAGATCAGGTGAGTGAGCTCCGAAGCCATTTTCAATCCTATTGAACGCAGGAAGCTGAAATTTGAGAGGGAAGGTCAAGGGAGAATACAGATGGTGGTAGGTGCTTTTGATGGAGAACCAGTGATCTATACAGAAGGGTGATCTATACAGAAAATAATAAACCTTTGAGCAATGATTTGCAGCGTTTTTGGTAACGTGTCTGTCTTTCTGTGTGTCTGTCAGTCTGCACTAATCCTTGCCACAGCCATAACTTCTTCATTTCTCATCCGATTCCGACGAAATTCTCAGGAATTATTTTGTGCGCATGCGCAAAGGTAAAATCCTGGTAACAGCCATGACTTCTACATTATCCAACAGTTAGTTACGAGGAAGCTATGTGCCACACCCACTTGGCAGACGTTTTGCTTCCGAGTCTACCAAGGTAGCGTAATCTTTGTTTTCACTTTTCAAGGTTGCAAAATCAAGTTCTCCAAAATCAAAATTTCCACTCGCGTTTTAAGTTTCAGACCTTCCTGAACAATTATGGTTCCGTGTCTTTCTGTCTGTATGTCTGTCATGAAATCCTTTCCATAGCCATAACTTCCACAATTCTCACCCGATTTCGATGAAATTCTCAAGGATTGTTTGGGTTGGCGTGCAAATGGTCTCCTATGAAAATCATCACCGCCGGAGTAATAGTAGCCGCTGCGCATGCGCAAACGTGAAATCCTTGCAACAGCACATTTTCTACCTGGTTTCGATGACATTTTCAGGGATTGTGTGGATTGGCGTGTGTAACCTTGTAAAAGTGTGTATTCTTTTCCAGTTAACGTGAATTCACTTTTCAATCTGTAACCAAATTTTCTTGCTTCCCCTACCAGCTCCTTATGAGTATTATCATTTCATTTAATTTTCTGTAATAGTTAGTTCTTTTATTCAAATGATGTACTATTTTGATTTTGAATTGAGTAATACATAGAGATTGATGTTTTGAGATTAACTACTATGCATCGGATCATCTAAACAATCGGGTTATGGATACGAGGAAGCTATGTGCCACACCCACTTGGCAGACTTTTTTTCTTGGTCACATAAAAAAGTTTATTGTAGAAATGGAAAAACTTGGTGGATAAAGCCACTTAAACATATTGTTTAGTAATGCATGCATTCCAGGGGACGTCCCATTGGATAAGCATTAGATCAGTTTAACCAGTTGGTAAGCGATAAAACTGTTTAACTCGATGTAATTTATTTATTACTTTAGGCAAGAAATAGTGATCCCTCCCCCCCTCACCCTTATCCACCATAACATTTCTAGCGGCATGGGAGCCTCGAATCTGAAGAGCATTTTAAAATCCATGATCTACGATACCCAACATGCGAATTCGAGTTCACCTCCCCCCCCCCCTTCCACTCACCAATGGTGCCAGTCTGGCACCAAAGCGGAAATACGTCGTAACATTGAAGTTTCATCTATTAGTTTTAACAGGCAGTCCATCGAGGTTAACGTCCGTAGGTATTCAAGGTGAAACAAAAAAAAAACCCACGAAATATGCGGTTTATGGTGTCCTGGCACCATGTCCTGGCACCATGGTGGCACCACTATTAGTTCCATGGTGGCATAGAGAATAATTCATGAAAATCCAGAGGTATAATGAGAATTTTTCCTCAATTTCAAAGGTTGGGTACAATTAGTAAGCAGTAAAGGAACCGAAATATTGAAAAATCTGATATTTTGTGAATATTATACCCCACCCATCCCCTCCCCTTGCAAATTTTGGTACTCTGGTAAAATCATGTACTACTCGGAAGTTATTTGAGTCAAACAAAAAAGGAAACACGCAAATCGGTTGGAAATTGAGGCCTGGGCAGATTTTACAAGATTACCCCCGCAAACGCACGTTTTTTAAGCATTAACCCCCCCTTTCCCCCCCTTAAAAAGCAAAATTCATAATTCCGACGCCGTAGTGCACAACTAGATAGTTTTTTGCGTCGAAGAAGAAAAGAACCACGAAAATCGGTTGAGAACTAAGGCCTGGGCAGAGTACACAATATTATGCCCAAAAACGCACGTTTTTCGAGCATTAACCCCCCCTTTCCCCTCCTTAAAAGGCAAAATTCGAAATTCCGGCGACGTAGTGCACAACTAGATAGTTTTCCGCGACGAACAAAAAAAGAACCAGGAAAATCGGTTGAGTACTAAGGGCTGTGCAGACGACACAAGATTTTGTCACACACACACACACACACACACACACACACACACACACACACACACACACACACACACACATACACACACACATACACACACACACACACACACACACACAGACATACACCTATGGTTTTTTTCGCGGATTTGGATTCAGAATGGTCTAAAACGGATTACTGTGTGGTTATTTTTTTTTCTGTTGAGTGTTGTCCAACTTCACCCCAGATCGATCGCATAAGGACGCCCAAGTCTTACTGTGGGACGTCCTAAAAATTATGACGGGGATTACAGCAAGTTTGAAAAGGTGAAAGACAAATTATAATTACTAAATCGGTTCATTAATGCGACAAGCGTTGAAATCTAGCCAACATTGTTCTTGGCGTCTTTGTTGTTAGGTCCCTTATTATGAATGAGTCGTTCATTGATAATTCGTGTGTAAGTAAGTATCCTACCCTCACGTTCATTGTTTTCCCACCAACTGTAAAATTAAACAAGAACCCATTATCTTGCTACTTTATATCAAGGAGGTTTGCAATGGTTTGACAATACAACGGTTTGACAATACACGTCAGGTGGTGAAAAAGCTTTGAAAGGACGAGAGAATTGAAGACGAACCCCAGGACCATTTTAACAAAGCTGTCTTATCAAAATGTTTCCGATAATTATGACTGAGGTTATAAATGGATGATCGGTCAAAATATCAGCAATTTTCGTGGTTCTTTTAGCGAATTTTCAAAGAAAATGAAGTTATTGCAATGGCCTCAAAATTTTTAGAATCGACTTTTTCGAAAAAATTTTACACTAAAATCCGTTTTGGAACATTCTGAAACGATCCCTGAAGTTTTTCATATGTAAAAAAAAAAAAAAATCAAAAATGAAAATTGCCCAAAAATAAGAGAATTATGTATTTATTAAACATCATATGTAAAAAAAATGTATTTATTTATATATATATATAATGAATACGTGCGTATATTTGTTGTACCCATAAATGCAGTAGCCGTGTGGGTTCTCTATGCGTTTGCGGAGACGAGTAGAACGTGAATATGGACTCCTAACATCTTCAAAGCATACCCGGTGCATACAGTATGTTGGTATGCTATAATAAAAATCGAAAAAACCTTTTCTTCCTTTTCTTAACCACACCTTCAACTGAATGATTTCTTTGAAAATTCGCTCATTAATTCATGCTGCATGAATGGACTTTTATGTTTGAGGAGGAAATCTATCTAGTTGTGCACTACGTCGCAAGAATTTCGAATTTTGCCTTGTAAGGGGGGAAGGGGGGGGGGTTAATGCTCACATAATGTGCGCTTTCGGGCATAATCTTGTGTACTCTGCCTAGGCCTCAATGTCCAACCGATTTGCGTTTCTTTTTTTTTTTGGCTCAAATAACTTCCGAGTTGTACATGATTTCACCAGAGTAGTAATCGCGGTCTTTACCCGCGAGCTATCAGCCTTTTTTGTTTTTTTTTGTTTTTGTATTGTTACGGGAGTGGGGAAATTCTTTAAGAGCGAAGGGGAAGTTCACCCCAACAGTGTTGGACTCCCCACGCATTGGGCCTACCAACTAAAACCCCACTCCCTCTGCTTAGGACTCACCCCGGAACCACTTGTACAGTATTACTGCAGGGTGAGCCCTTTTTTTGTGCCAAAAGGCTGCTCCTACTTCTGGTCTCTCCTTCAATTCTATTCCTCATCATCTTCCTCCCATCTTCCATCCAGCTTTTTTGCTTTGAGGACTGATGTGACAAATACTGCCATGGCCACCCAGATCGACTTGTTCTTAATCATCTCATGTATGATTGTCTGTGGACGCAACGTTCCGATGACCTCTTCCGCACTCCTGCGAGCTATCAGCCTAACAACGATGTGTATTAGAAGATTAACCGTGTGAATACTTGCCACAGGGATCTTGTAAAATCATAAATCATTATGCTGTGACTTTTCATCCTTAGTTATTTCTAATCTCAGTTGATTCGTGTGTTGATTGGAGATATTTGTCAGATGTATCGCTGCTCCTCGAATTTGCCGCTTCTTAGTTATTATTTGGTGGAATCATGCAAGTAAGATAATGCGACTATCAACATTTCTGAACTCAAAACAAACGAAGTTCACAAAACAGGGCACGGTCGCAATGCCGACATGCGTAAGTTGAACGCGTCGCCAGCCTTATCACAATCGGACGCTGCGCCGCCTACATAATTCATGATAGCAGACAGCCCGCTGAGAAAATAAGCGCCTCTCTAAATAGCTGCGGGTTCATTCAGGTATTCGAACCTTGAGGGACTTGGCACGAGCGTCACCCAGTCGTCAGTGATAAACGAAAATGGGCGTAAGAATCAGAGCCAACTCGAGCTGACCCTGACCGACGAAATTTCACTTATGATTTCTCAGGACCTGTCGGACATATTAACGAGTAGGTATGATCTGAACTCATAATGTAAATCACACAACTCCCTGGGACAGGTCCATATGGAAGATCCAGTTATTGTAAATTCATGTCATTCTGTCATTGGGTGGACAGTTTTAGGTTAGCTGAAAGTGGTTTGAAAAGGATCAATGACTGGCTCACTAAAAATAAGTTGACATTAAATTTAACAAAAACTAAATACATACCTTACTGCTTGTCATCAACCACTCTCCCCTGTGATAACCTCAAGATACATCTGCATAGTTCCAATTGCATTTCGAACCCTTGCACGCCTTGTCCTGAAGTGGCCAAATGTTCCAGCGTGTGGTATTATTTTAGACTCTAATATGAAATGGGAAAGTCAAATAATTTGACTTTCCCATTTCATATGTAGGCGCTTACACACTACATCAATTATTGATGTAGTGTGTAAGCGCCTGAGAAAACTTATTTATGTGTACTCCCACTTAAGAGCCTACCTAACTCCTAATCTCATGAAAATGATGTACTTTTCACTAGCACAATCAATCTTAAACGAAATTCCCACCCACCATATTTTAGTCTGATGTTGAGGATATGTTACTGTAACATCCATCAGAGTTTGGAGAGATTTGAAGATGACTATTTTCTGTAAAGTGCGAAAGTGTTCGAAAATTCTACTGAAATCAGCTATCACCCAAAATCGGGCGTTCATAACTTTTCTCCTATCGATCCGGAATCGACCAAATTTTAGTATATAATCCACCAGTTATATAAGAAACATATCCCAGAATTTCATGGATGTAGCTCAGTCGTAAATACTCAGGCATTGATGATTTGTGCGAGAAAACGTGTGTTGCGGTATCAGAACAGGTGGCACACCAAATTCTTACATCCATTACTTTTTTTAAACGAAATTCCCACCCACCATATTTTAGTCTGATGTTGAGGATATGTTACTGTAACATCCATCAGAGTTCCATTTAGTTGGTTCATCGAAATTAGTTGGTTCATCGAATTTAGTTGGTTCATCGATATTAGTTGGTTCATCGAATTTAGTTGGTTCATCGAATTTAGTTGGTTCATCGAATTTAGTTGGTTCATCGAAATTAGTTGGTTCATCGAATTTAGTTGGTTCATCGAATTTAGTTGGTTCATCGAAATTAGTTGGTTAATCGAATTTAGTTGGTTCATCGAAATTAGTTGGTTCATCGAATTTAGTTGGTTCATCGAAATTAGTTGGTTCATCGAAATTAGTTGGTTCATTGAATTTAGTTGGTTCATCGAATTTAGTTGGTTCATCGAAATTAGTTGGTTCATCGAAATTAGTTGGTTCATCGAATTTAGTTGGTTCATCGAAATTAGTTGGTTCATCGAAATTAGTTGGTTCATCGAATTTAGTTGGTTCATCGAAATTAGTTGGTTCATCGAATTTAGTTGGTTCATCAAAATTAGTTGGTTCATCGAATTTAGTTGGTTCATCGAATTTAGTTGGTTCATCGAATTTAGTTGGTTCATCGAATTTAGTTGGTTCGTCGAATTTAGTTGGTTCATCGAATTTAGATGGTTCATCGAATTTAGTTGGTTCATCGAGAATTTAGTTGGTTCATCGAATTTAGTTGGTTCATCGAATTTAGTTGGTTCATCGAATTTAGTTGGTTCATCGAAATTAGTTGGTTCATCGAATTTAGTTGGTTCATCGAAATTAGTTGGTTCATCAAATTTAGTTGGTTCATCGAATTTAGTTGGTTCATCGAATTTAGTTGGTTCATCGAATTTAGTTGGTTCATCGAATTTAGTTGGTTCATCGAATTTAGTTGGTTCATCGAAATTAGTTGGTTCATCGAATTTAGTTGGTTCATCGAATTTAGTTGGTTCATCGAAATTAGTTGGTTCATCGAATTTAGTTGGTTCATCGAATTTAGTTGGTTCATCGAAATTAGTTGGTTCATCGAAATTAGTTGGTTCATCGAAATTAGTTGGTTCATCAAAATTAGTTGGTTCATCGAATTTAGTTGGTTCATCGAAATTAGTTGGTTCATCGAAATTAGTTGGTTCATCGAATTTAGTTGGTTCATCGAAATTAGTTGGTTCATCGAATTTAGTTGGTTCATCGAATTTAGTTGGTTCATCGAATTTAGTTGGTTCATCGAGTTTAGTTGGTTCATCGAATTTAGTTGGTTCATCGAATTTAGTTGGTTCATCGAGTTTAGTTGGTTCATCGAATTTAGTTGGTTCATCGAATTTAGTTGGTTCATCGAATTTAGTTGGTTCATCGAAATTAGTTGGTTCATCGAATTTAGTTGGTTCATCGAATTTAGTTGGTTCATCGAAATTAGTTGGTTCATCGAAATTAGTTGGTTCATCGAATTTAGTTGGTTCATCGAAATTAGTTGGTTCATCGAATTAGTTGGTTCATCGAATTTAGTTGGTTCATCGAATTTAGTTGGTTCATCGAATTTAGTTGGTTCATCGAATTTAGTTGGTTCATCGAATTAGTTGGTTCATCGAAATTAGTTGGTTCATCGAAATTAGTTGGTTCATCGAATTTAGTTGGTTCATCGAATTTAGTTGGTTCATCGAATTTAGTTGGTTCATCGAATTTAGTTGGTTCATCGAATTTAGTTGGTTCATCGAATTTAGTTGGTTCATCGAAATTAGTTGGTTCATCGAATTTAGTTGGTTCATCGAATTTAGTTGGTTCATCGAATTTAGTTGGTTCATCGAATTTAGTTGGTTCATCGAATTTAGTTGGTTCATCGAATTTAGTTGGTTCATCGAATTTAGTTGGTTCATCGAATTTAGTTGGTTCATCGAATTTAGTTGGTTCATCGAAATTAGTTGGTTCATCGAATTTAGTTGGTTCATCGAATTTAGTTGGTTCATCGAATTTAGTTGGTTCATCGAATTTAGTTGGTTCATCGAATTTAGTTGGTTCATCGAAATTAGTTGGTTCATCAAAATTAGTTGGTTCATCGAATTTAGTTGGTTCATCGAAATTAGTTGGTTCATCGAAATTAGTTGGTTCATCGAATTTAGTTGGTTCATCGAAATTAGTTGGTTCATCGAATTTAGTTGGTTCATCGAATTTAGTTGGTTCATCGAATTTAGTTGGTTCATCGAGTTTAGTTGGTTCATCGAATTTAGTTGGTTCATCGAATTTAGTTGGTTCATCGAGTTTAGTTGGTTCATCGAATTTAGTTGGTTCATCGAATTTAGTTGGTTCATCGAATTTAGTTGGTTCATCGAAATTAGTTGGTTCATCGAATTTAGTTGGTTCATCGAATTTAGTTGGTTCATCGAAATTAGTTGGTTCATCGAAATTAGTTGGTTCATCGAAATTAGTTGGTTCATCGAAATTAGTTGGTTCATCGAAATTAGTTGGTTCATCGAATTTAGTTGGTTCATCGAAATTAGTTGGTTCATCGAATTTAGTTGGTTCATCGAAATTAGTTGGTTCATCGAAATTAGTTGGTTCATTGACTTGCGTAAACTTCAAACGTTCACATAAGGACATGTCTTTCCGACCATAATTTTTCTCTAAAACCATTACCAAATCATCATACGGAATATCTTCCAAGTCCTCTGGATAAAAATGATCTATCAGCACCCTAAATGGTTTGGAACTAACCTTGGCCAACAGGTAATCCCGTTTTCTGTTATCATTACTTACTCTGCATGCGCGAAGAGCGTAACTGAACCGGTAAAACCAGTACTCCCACTCCTCACTTTCAATATCAAAATTATCAACGTCAAACTCTTTAAATTGCATACCCCTCGGATTTCGATCATTATAATCGCCCGGGATGTCACTATCGTCCTCTAACGTCTTTTTACCTTTCGTTTTCTTCCTCGTCGTCATTCTGTAGTAACTGGACACTCGGGTTATCAACGGTCATGCGTTTATTGGACATACATATTTTTATGACTAATTGTAATAAAATATTATTACAATTAGTCATAAAAATATATTGTAATAACAATATATTATATCAAGCACGTAAATTATTGAATTAAATTCTCTTGGGAGTTTTTGGAGCGTTTTCATGCGTTGCCTAGTAGCATGGATCCCGAACACAACTACTGCAGGATGCTGCTACCTACTACACAACCTAGCGATGCTACACCAATCTTTTCTGTTATCAGGCAAGCGAAAATCAGGCAAGAAGTTCCTTACAAACACCCGCACGTTCTGCCAGTGACTTTGTGTCGAACTTTTGGCTACAAAGATGTCCTGGGGTCACATCGCAACGTTCCCAATATCTCCCAAGGAGTGGAAACTGCCTTCATATCCTGAATTTGAAACAACCCGCTAACATTAAAAACCAATCAATTCATACAATTTTTTATTTATAATTTGACGGAAGTAAAATACAATAACTTTTATTCTCTCACAAAAGGTGTAGGGAATGTTTGACGAGCATGAGCAAAGAAATACAGTTCGAGGGTGTGGAACATGGAACCTATACCGTGATTATAGTATGAGTAGTGAGGAAACGTCCAAGAGAAGCGTTTCCGAATATAGAGGACCACATTCTTGATACATCCAAGTTGATCTTGAATACACTATCTGTCAGCTGATGCTGATGCAGTGCTGTCAGCTCGTTATCCAACTCCATTTCGTAAATCGATACCTTAAAGCACAAAGGCGCTAGGTCCAAAAATGTCACTTTTGTGATAAACAGGTCAGAGACATCATAGGACCATTCTCTTCCGTAAGAATACATGATTACAGCACCAAAAACTTTGAAAATGGCTTAAAAACGGAAAAATTGACAGGGTTCTATGTCCCCTCTCGTAAAATCGTTAATGACATTCGGCGCTTTGTCCAAAAGAAGAATGCACAATGGTTCTATGTCCCAATAAGATCGCTTTAAAATTCAATCGTATTGTGGACACTGGAGCTTTGTCCGGATATAGCTCTTTTGTGCACTAAGTTTATGGAACGTGGACACAGTTATTTAGAGGATGATATCAAGCAGCATGCTAAAAAACCGTTCGCTCCCTTTAAGAACTCAAGGGTTAGACTTACAATAAATCAGAAAACCAAAACTGAATCCCAAAACATTGTTCACTACAGGAAATAGGCCTAATTTTCGTTCAAATTTCAGCTGATTAAATGCGAGCATAAAATCGTTTCATTGAAATGAGTGTAGTATTCAGTTGTGCATCTTTCGCAACCAATGGTCAAATTACGATTTTATAATTGATTGACAATTTATTTTGATTTGATCAGGATACCGATTTTATTTCAAGTATTCAATGCAGATGGTTAATAATAATAAACCGTTGTGTAGTAATTTGTAGCGTTGTTAACTTCTGCCCTGTGTTGTTTTGAATCATGGTACATTTGTAATAATTAAGTAAACTACATGATAATAGTTCATTTTTAATTGCTTCTTTAGTACGTTGAATTCATGTGATATTTTATTACACAGAAGGTAACTTACGAACAGATAGGTAGTAAAGAGGACGATTTTGGTGATCTTTTCAAACCAAGAGTTCCTTAAATTTTTTTGTTCTTAATAGATAATAATAAGATAGATAGACTTTGTAATTATTTGATATTTCTAGGAGATAAAAAGAGTTGAAAAATATAATAATTGAAATTTAGTAATCCATGTATTTTGTATGAATAGCATTCCTAATTCATGATCAACTAGGTATACCCAACACGTGAAATCTCCTGGCGACACCACCCTCTGGCGCCAGTCTGTCACCAAGAAACCGGTGGTGACGCCAAATTATGAACGAGAGCGTGATAAATTCCTTTACCCAGGGGGGTCATGCCCACAATCGAACTTGGCCAGAGGATCCATGTCCCTAACCTTACTTGGCCAAAAAAGCTAAGTCCAGCCATCTTCCACATTTTTAATTTTTTTAATTTCATAAAAACTCAAATTCAACCAAACCATTATTGGAAGACATTCTTGAAGATTATAACTCACAGGAAATTGAAGAGTTTAGTGGTATAAGCCATTATTTTAGGAATTGTGCACTGGTTCTTTTGCGTTTTTCTCAAAACTCCGTTTTTGGACATAGCGCGTTTGCGCCTAAACCCATTAACGCCCGAAACTTCTCTAGGCATTTTGAAAATGAATCTGATATTCCGACTCCAAATAGTCTTTAGAACACGGGAAAAATAATTTCAAAAATCTCCTGATCGAATTTTATGGGTTTACGTTGGTATATCGCGACGCTGGGCGCCAAAAGAACTGATTTTTGGTTAGTTATTTTCAATAATAAGCCATTGGAATCGAGGAAGAAACAATTTTTTTAACCCCCCCCCCCCTCTCCACGAAATTAGATGTTTTACGTTTCAAGGTGCGTAGAATCCGAAAATCAAATAAAAAAATTGTCCGTCCGTCCTCCGTATTTTCTTTCAAAACTGAGTTTTTAGTAGATCGTGTCGCGATCTCACCGATTTTACTAGGGAATCACTTGGAATACTGGATGGGGAATACGTCCTATATTCAACTACTTTTAGTATTCATAATTGGTCAAAAAATACCACTAAAGAAGGGCATTAGATAAAGTATCGTTACCCTGATGATGACAACATGGGTATTTGGTAGGGTACTCGTTAGTTCTTAAAACCTCAAGCCAGACCAAGTACGCAATCAACTTGAAGATGACTTATCGCACTTTGTGACCATCGAATTAACGATGTTCAAAACCTACTTGGCAGATTACTTCGATTTACCGTATATTTTGTAGGGTAATTGGTAGTTCTGATGACATCCAATCAGGCTATTTCCCTTTGAATTTGTAGAAGAAGCTTCGTGCCATGAGCCACACCCTCATGACTGGAGATAAAACATCATATCACTATGATCAGACAGATCTTGATGGTCTTCTCAATGACTCTGGAAGGTGCTAAGCAGCCTCCAACCAGAAAGGGCTTCTATGTTGACATATGGCAACACTGGGCCTCAATAGGTTAAGGTATCGATATATTAATGTTCATAATAATTTCGTGGATATTACCATCATAATCACAGCAATATACGGAAGGGTTCCCGCAAAATCAAATTTATTCCATTAAAATATTAATGCGACTTATTTATGTTTTTTGATTTTTTTTTCCTGTTTGTTAGAACCTACGACCCCTGAAAATCCTGGGGAGTATTTGATATTTTTTTAATACGTCTTACCAAGAAAAGTGCGGGAACTTCCCCCCCCCCCCCCCAACCTACCCTTCATTCGGATCCAGCACAAAATTTCTTCGATAAATCAATTTCGGAAATTGATTTATGAATTAGAAAAAAAATTCAGAAATGAAGAATTTGAAACAAAAAATTAAAAATTAATTAATTTATTGTATCATTTTCTGATACATTACTTACGATCGCCCCTCGCAACTATCTCGAAACGAAGATTCCAGAACATCTCTCTACAAACTAGACCTTTAAATTCTATGAAAACAGTTTTACTGGAGCCAGCGGGTGGTGCTCACGACTGCCCAAGGGCGACTGTTGAAAAGGCTACGCCACGTTGTTAGCAACTATATTAAATTTGAAATGTTGAGGCAGGTTTAAACTACCTACTACTTCGTACAGCCACCCGAGCCCCGATTTGCGAAATCTACCTTTCCCTTCATTCATTATTTATACGGCGACCTCTCTCATCTTCTCACAAGCACCCTCAAGACAAGACTCGGAAATATTTCCTCGAAGCAGGGACTATGTAAAAGGAATTTCGAGCAATTGTGTTATTTCGGCTTGTAATCAGCGCTGCGAATAACTCTGAATATGATTGTAGAGGACTTTCAAAGCAAACTCTTTCTACGTAGATGTGCTGAAGTTGTGAACGTCGAAATCATTGAAACTAGTTGGCTAAACAACATCACTCGTTTTCAGCTTCCATTGACTAAAACGCTGCAAATCATTGCTCAAAGGTTTATTATTTTCTGTATAGATCACCCTTCTGTATAGATCACTGGTTCTCCATCAATAGCACCTACCAACATCTGTATTCTCCCTTGACCTTCCCTCTCAAATTTCCGCTTCCTGCGTTCAATAGGATTGAAAATGGCTTTGGAGCTCACTCAGCTGAACAGTGATCTGAAGAGTGAAGAAGATCTCCTCGAATGCTGGAGACGCACTTCCATTCAATAGGATTGAAAATGGCTTCGGAGCTCACTCAGCTGATCAGTGATCTGAGGAGTGAAGAAGATCTCCTCGAATGCTGGAGACGCACTTCCATTCAATAGGATTGAAAATGGCTTCGGAGCTCACTCAGCTGATCAGTGATCTGATCAGTGAGCAATGATTTGCAGCGTTTTTTACCCACCAATATTTTTTTTTACCTACCAGCTAGGTACTACCTACCACACCATACTGGCTTCACACCTTCACAATCAAGTTTATTAGGAAGAACTAAACGCTTCACACTCGATTGGAAAAATAGAAAGCTTCATATGGAAATTTGATTACTGGTTACGCAGAAGGCAAAACCGTATACAAATCGAAGAAATGAACAGCGATCGCATTTTAGTCAGATAAAATTTGAATGGAGATTAGACCTCTTTTGCGATTCACACTCATGATTCTGTTTTATCGAAGGAAAACCTTCAAGTACTCGGTGTCGATGTCAGCGTTCAAACGATACGAGATGGCTTGTAAACGGCGGGTAAACTTTATTTTTAAAAAATAAAAAATTTATGAAAAACTTAATTGAAAAGGAACAAGTACGAGAAAAGTTATTTGTAAGGCACAATGACAAGAAAGGCTTGCATTCACCGCACTGAAGGCAGACTATCGAAAAGTCATCTTTCGTCCTTTAGGCTTCCATCGTGAATTCAAGAGAGCATTACAGGAAAAAACTAGATAATTGAGGGAAAACATGGATGGACCTTGGCACGTAACCTCTGTGAATCTTATTATGGGTAATTCTCAGAAAAAGCTCAATTTTCAAGGCTCAAACTTTGAGAAAGTGGACCGTCTCCAAAAAATTCAAAAAAATTCATGAAGTTTTCTGGGAACGTTAAGAAGAATTTGTAATGAAAGACAGAGCTCAATTCACAGTTTTTAGTCTCAAATTTCAATTTTGAAAATTTATAGTGCGGCGGTAATGAGAACTTGATTTTTTGAAAAGTCGTTGGTATTGAGAATAACGTATTAGTTTCACAATTCTGTGTAAAAAAAATTCATCAAGTTTCCTGGGAACTTAAAGAAGAATGTGTAACGCAAGATAGAGCTAAATTCACAGTTTTTAGTCTCAAATTTCAATTTTGAAAATTTTTAGTGCGGCGGTAATGAGAACTATTTTTTTTAAAGTGATGGTAATGAGGAGCGCATTTGGTATTAAGAATTTTCATATTATTTCACAATAATTGTGTTTCTACCTTTCAAGCAATTAGCTTGTCCAGTTGGTTGGATAAGATGATTATATTGAAAAATCTCCATTTTTCTCTTTTCTATAGACTGATAGGGAGGGAATAAATAAACTAAAATCAATGAAAATCAGAATAGTATCAGTGTATTCCAAGTAGGTAAAGAACTGTAAAAAAAAACTAAAACACTCAGTCAAATGACATTCAAAAAACTCTCATCAGTCTACAACATAATATATATCAATCTTCAACTTTTTATATTAATTAACTTGACAATTTTGTTAATATTCGCCACATAATTAACTTTTAGTTTATTCGTTGAAAATAGTCGAAATGAAACAAGAAATCAAATAAGATAACAACGGGAAGCTGGGCACCTACCGAGTGCACACTGACGGACTACAAAAATCGAGGAATATGAACTTCCTACACATCGAATCATGCTTTTTGAAGTATATATTACAACTTACCTTTATTATTTCACGTTTCCACGCCAAAAATCCACGAAAAACTCACAAAATAAGGTAATAAATTGAGGAAAAACCAAGATCACTTGCAAACGAACCTGCTGTGACTGTAGATGATAAAACAATGTGAAAGCCTCGTTCTCATCACAAACGACGCTTTGTGTGGGTAGTCTGGACCCATTTCTTGCAAGTAAACAAGCTTCGGAATACTTTCCTGCCAGGCGGATTTTAAGAAAACATTCTGAAAACGAAGGGGCTCATGACGCAACGTATGCGTCTCCCGCCTGGTGGCCCCGACTCGCATGACGCAACGTATGCGTCTTCCGCACGGGACGTGTTAATTTATGGACTACCGGTATGGAGCGGAGCATATGCTACTGCTTTGAACTCAGTGTATATTTGCCAAAAGATTTTAGTCCGAGTTATAACGAAAAGCAAATTCTTAGAACATACAGACCCACTGTTCCGAAAGCTTAACATTCTTAAATTATGCTACCTTATAGACCTTAACAATGTTAAACAAATTCTAAAAGAGAGAAGGCTTTCTTACCCAGTTCATGGAATACCTACTAGGTTTCTATTGGAGGGGAAGTCTTATCTCCCACTTGTAAACACAACTGCTTCTCAGAATACCTATTTATTTGCTGGACTCCGAATTTTTAATAATCTACCACTAATAGTAAAAAATAAGTTGTTGGATCAACCGACTAAAGTAAATTTAACTTTAAAAAACTGGTTCCTCAAAGTACAACGCGAAAATTGAAACTAATGTACATAATACCTATTGTACGTAATACTATACTATATAAGAACGTAATATTATATAAGTAGCTCTACGTAATTGATAAGTAGTCGTTGAAATAGTTTTCTTTTGATCTAGTAGAGCCTAGTAGACAATCCTACTTGCTCATAGGTCACTACTCGTCTTCCCTGTCACGGGTATCACCCATTAGGGAGACTAAATTTCAAAACATGATGTAGATCAAATTATTTTTTGTACTTTTTGTACATTGTACATTGCAGAAATAAATTTCTTTTCATTTCATTTCATTTCATTTCATGTCATAATAATTACGTTTTTATAGAAAGTTGCGAGTGTCGAAAATTTTTCGCAATCTGCCGCTCTACAGACTTCTGGAGCGCGGCTCCGCGCCGCGCTGTCGACCTAGTGGACGGAGGGCGAAGCGAAAAATTGTCGACCTCGGTCAGTTTGGTTTATTATTTTCAATAATGAACCTTTGGAATCGACCAAGAAAAAAAAAATTTTAACACCCCCTCAAAATTTGATGGTTTACGTTTCAAGGTATGTAGAATCCAAAAATCGAATAAAAATTTGGCCGTCCGTCCGCCGTCCGCCGTACGCCGTCCGCCGTCCGCCGTACGCGGCACTTTTGCCCCTTAACATTGACCGATTTTGATGAAATTTGGTATGTAGGCTCCATTTGGGGTCTAGTTGTGCCCCGAAGATTTTGGTTGATGTAGGTCACTTCTAAGGGTTCCAAAATGAATTTTGAAATTTTGAAAACGCCCTAACTCAAAAATTTTGATATAAAGGTATTGTTTTTCCTTCAATTTAAGATTCTGTAGAATTTTTAGAATTTTTTGAGACCACGCGGAGCTCTGTAGGTCAAACCGTTCGCTCACTACGAGAATTTAAAGTTTGGCCGTACGATAAATCAGAAACACGAGTGTGAATCGCAAAAGTGGCCTAATCGCCTTTCAAGTGTTAGCCGACCGAAATGCGATCAATATTTTTCTTCATGTTTGATGGTTGGTGGCTTTGCAGACGAGTGATCTATATAAAAATAATAAACCATTGTGTAATAATTTGCAGCGTTTTGACAGTGTTCTGCTTGTGTATACGAGGCTTGATCAATGTGTGAAGCACGAAAAACTTCCCCCTCGACATTCTAAAATACTTTATAAACTTTTGCTCGTCTCTTAGCAAATCTTGGAACAGGTGATTGTACTCCCCCAGGTCCATCCTCTTTATTGGGTGGACCCAAAATCTTCTCCTTTTCCCACCGATTTGGTCCTGTTCTTCTGCTTCCAAAGCTGCGACTAAAATGAACATTTCTTCGTGGTCCGATGAAAACATAATACCTATGCCCGACATTTTCCTGAGAAGGCACCTTCAATCGACGTGGCGAAACGTCGGGTCGAAAAATTTTATCCGCTCCAGTGGACGGAGCTCAAGAATTTCGCGTCGCGTCGCGCCGCGCCGCGCCGCGCCGCGCTGTCGACCTAGTGGACGGCCAGCTTGAATGATATTTCATTGTTTACTATAATAATTTACTAACGATCTATGAACAATTCTACGAGTTATGAATACAATATAATTTGAAAATGAAGTTTTATTCACAAAAAGTAGTATTAAATTGGCGAAAAAATGATAAAAGGGGGAATGTCCCCATTATTAATGCCTCGACATTCTAGAATGCTTTATTTTTGTTTATGGTTCTTCTGGGTTTTGCCGTGTCTGAGCCTGGTATAATACCTCCTAGCCTTCATAGAATGGACAAACTGACGAAGGTGGAGGAGGTCGTTGTATTAAATACAAATTTTGTATGTTGTTGTTGATAATTTAATTATCCCCTTTCATCCAGTGTATCGGGGGAGATGGCCTCTTTCTTCCCGGTATGCAATCACTTCAAAAGCGTTTTTGGCTGTGATGAGGCCCCTTTCTCTCTTTATTAAGTTTCTTCATATATGCAATTTTTCTTAAAAGCTGAATACCCGCTCAATAATACAACTTGATATATGTTCTGGTGGGTTCCTCCTCCCGAAATTGACCTTCCTCTTCGTCGAAAGACATGGTATTTGCAAAGAAACAACACTTCCGAATTTAAAACTAATTTTATTACCTAAAGAAACTGTATTATTTCAGAAACGGAACTCGAGTTAGCGATACTCCCCCTCGGACAGCATTTACTACAAATTTGATATCAAAACGATCACATGACACCTCGAAGGTTCACACTCAAGCAAGCTACAACAATAACTGTTCGAACAGAACTAGAGGAGGTGCCCCCTCTCTTCTCTCAATAGTTTCAAAACCTGTCACGAGGGGATTTGTGAGCAGCTAGTGACGACACTACTGTGGTTCTCGAGTTTAAAATAATAACGATTGTTTAAATTAACATTGTCAGTAAATCTGATGATATTGCAAGTAAAATGGTACCCGTTCAATTGGGTTCGATCAGGGTTTGAGTCTTCGTTTTCATCAATCCATCACATATACAACTCAATATACCACTTAACGTAAACTATGTTTCTGTATAGTTCACGATCACTCTTCAACTTCCAAGGAAGGGGTAGATGGGTTTTGGTCCTTAGGGCAGGGCTCGAAGGACCCAACACCCAAGTGTCCTGATTTCACAATAAACGCGCATTTACCAATGTATTGGTGATCGTCTGGATGGTATCATTTGTTTCTTAACATGTAAAACAATATTAAATTTATTACAAATTCAGGACATTTTTAATTAATTAAAAAACAATACCTTTATTTCGAAAGCTTTTGAGCTAGGGAGATTTAAAAACGTTGTCCCCCACTTTTTACCCCTTAGAAGAGACTTAAAGCAAGAAGTGATCAACCAAAAGCTTCAGGGCACAACTAGACTTCAAATGGAACCAATATTGGTACCAAATTTCACCAAAATCGGTCCACAGGAACAGGGCAAACGGACGGAAACATTTAAATTCGATATTCGGATTCTTATTGTCGCGGAATTGCGCTTTTATTTCCGTTCGCAACAGGTCTCAAGATCATCACCTGTTGCCAAATGATTAATTTTTCTGTAGTAAGCAAATAATTCAACTAAAAAAATGAAATAAAAGCGCAATTCCGCGACACTCCGCGGGAGCCTCAAGCTGATGAATCATCAGGGTTCTTCTTGGACTTCTAGTGGATACAAATGTGCCTACGTACTCTTCCTCTCCGTACCTGTTACTCTGTTTTTCGTTCCCGTTGTGCTCTTCTCTCAGGACACTCGCCAAGTTCCTCATCTTCCAAAGCTCATGTAAATAATTTGGACCATTTCTCCAAATCTCAATCAGTTGCCATTTTGTTAATAATTTAATTGGTTTCTCTTGTTTTAAAAATGTTATCTGCATTTGTTTCTTCCATAACAATTTAGAATATTTTTCTTTTATTTTTGATCGTGTCCTTGTCTTCTGTAAAAATCTCCAATAATATGTCGTTATTCTCGAAAGTTTCTGAAGGAATGAGTATTTATTTCGATTAATTGAAAAGGGTGAGTTTATTGCCTCGAATTTTTGTAATGTCTTGGTCAAAATTATTGGTGAATCTGTAGTCTCGTCGAAATATTGGAAGTCTTTCAAATTGGATTCCGGCCAAAACTCTGGAGGTTTAGATAGCCAATCTGGCCCCTCCCACCAAATTTTAGAAAGTTCCGACACTTCGGTTCTTCCAGTGGCCCAATCCGCCGGATTTTGGTTCGATGGAACATATTTGAACGAAATTTCTGCTGATTTTGATCTAATTATTGAATTTGTTTTTTGAGGATTAATCATTGCGTGATGTGGTAAGTGGTGAATAGGAACTTGTGAGGAGGTATCTGTTACTGGTTCGATGATGTCTAGTGCCAATTGTTCTTCAATTTTGTTCGAAATTGTCTTTCCTAGTCGATAAGGTAGTTTGGAACTTTCTTTCCATTCCAATTTTTTTTCTTCTGGTTGGGAAGCATCCCCCACCGAATAGGTAAGGAAACTCATCGTATGCTGCGAATCTGATTTCTCTCGGAATCGGCCACTGACTATGAAGTCCCCATCAAATTTAGGTACTTCTAATTTCGGTAACCTAGTTTTGATTACCTGAGGCTGCTGAACATTACTAACAGTGGAGGCTGCATGCTCTTCGATGAAGTGTTTCAGCTCCACCACCTTCATGTGTGCATGGTACTGCACCTTAATAAAATCTTCATCCTCAGGTTCAGGCTGATGTGTTCTTGCACTCCGCGATGTCCGAGGAGACTCTACCGATCTACTCAGGAATTCTATCGATGCTTCCATCTTCCCTAGTAGCAGTTTTGCTTCTGTGACTGTGAAGCAATCGAGACTAATACTCTCATCTACGGTACCTATCAGTGCGCGTACTTGTTGAAGCAAAAACTCCTGTGAATTTAACATTGTGAAATGTTCTAAGCTCTGCTATCAATTGTGGAAACTTTATCCACGAACTATCTACTGCTGGGCCCTATTTCTATTCTATCTATCTATATTTTTCCAACTATTAGAAAATATTCACGCACTTTTTTAGTTTAGCAAGAAGAATCAATATTTATTTAAGTTCGCAACAGGTCTTGAAATTATCACCTGTTGCCAAATGATTAATGGTTTTGTAGTAAGCAACTAACTAAAAAAATGAAATAAAAACGCGATTCCGCGACACTCCGCGGGAGCCTCAAGCAGATGGAACATCAGGGTTTTTCTTAGACTTCCATGCGTTTTCTCGTCTTCTTTTGTTGAGAAAAGCTTAGGACATAGGCTCCTATGATGAGCTTTTACTCTTTTGCAGTGGAAGCAGGGTTTCTTGCTAGAACAATTTGCTGTTAAATGACTCTTGCTCATACAAAGCTTACAACGATCCTTAGCTTTAGCTTTTCTCTTTTCTACGGTTTCAAATTCCGTGCACTCGTCACTCCAATGAAGCTCCGAACAGAAAATACATTTCACTTTAGGGCCCTCCACCCCAACTAGTGTCTCTGTTGTGAAATGCTTTAATTTAGATTGGTTTGGAACATAATCTGAACGTAGCGGTGTGAAAACTCGCTCCTGTGCGGAAATCAAACGTTTTAGGGCTTTGAGTAATGCGCTAGGAGTCCAGTTTTCTTCGTTACGATGTTTCTCAATTTCCAAATTTATGTAAGGAGGGAATTTGGACATGATGATCGTGATAAACAAATTCTGTTCGGTGTTCTCTCCTAGATTATGTAAACTTCTTATGTGTTGTTCAATTTTATCGTAAGTGGATCTCAAACTTGATGCATGTTTTTCTGCTTTGCGAATTTGTGTAAGTTCATTGTACTGTCTAGTGATGAGTAGTTGTTTATCGCCAAAACGTTCTTGAAGAATTTCTATAGCTGTTTCATAGTTTTCGGCAGATTGTGTAAGTCCTGCTATGCTAAATTTTGCTTTTCCACTGAGATATGAAGATAAATATTGAAATTTTTCAACAGGCATCAAAGAGTTGTTAGAATGAATATTTGAATCGAACATTTGCCAAAACTCACTAAATTTCAACAAGTCTCCATCAAATTTCGGCAAAAAAAAAAAAAAAAAAAATTCATTCTTCTTGCTAGAAACCTGAAAAAGTGCGTGAATAATTTCTAATAGTTTAAACATTATAGATAAATAGGGCCCAGCAATAGATAGTTAGCAATAGTTAGAAAAATATAGATTTATAAATTGTTTGTGGATAAAATTTCCACACTTATGTAACTACCTTGAAACGTTAACCATTAATTTTTAGTTAGAATTCATCAACGTTGAATTGTTTGCAGATGTCGCGAGAGGGGTCAGTAGACAGCGATGTGGATGGCGTGGGGTTCATCATGGAGTCGCGGGGCGTGGGGGCTTCGACTATGCTTCTCACACCTCCAGGCGAAAGCGTCTCGAGGTCCCCCAGTCCCTTCACCACCCGCGCCCCCAGGAAGCCTCCACCTCAAGGGGTAAGCTCTATAATTATCTAGTGGGTAGATGATCATCTACTGACTTTTATGCTTTTGTACCTGTTGCTAACTCCCAGGTTTTAAATTTTCCAAATAAAAGAAATGGAAGGTGAACGCTCGATTTAGACTCAGGTCAACAAGAAGGGGAAATTCCTTCCAGCTCCCGGAGTACATAATGCTACCGAGAGTTTAGAAGCAGGCATTTTGTACAAGATATCTCATTTTATACTCGTAGTTTACCTAGGCATTGTAAGGGATCCCTGATCGTGCATTCGGAAAGTGTGATTTGAAAGGGTTTGGTGAGGATCGGACGGTTGTCATGAGTGTTGCAGAAGATGGGTTCTCCCGATTGGGAACTGCCGATGACATCCTCAAACAGCTACATGCAAAATCTCATTTCACCGTGTGCCCAAAAGCTCTGGTGAATTCAGAAGACATTCCTCAAAAAATCAAAAACGCTTCGCACCACTGCTACAGCACAATGAATTGACAGTGGTTTGTTAAATGTTCGTGCGAGAACAGGTGGCAAACCAAAAAGTGTCATAAAGGAGATCCGTTTTTAGCCATCAATTTGTCACCTACTCCTTTACTGAATGTCTTCCTGCATTATTTTTGTAGATTCGCATGATTAGGACCCTGATCCAGGGTCGAAACGTCGCGATTGAATAAAAGCAAATGAAAACAACAAGTCTAGAAAGGTCAATTAACCTTCTAACCTCAAGTCATATCATATGTGTCACTCCGCACGATAACAAGTAATTGTCTAGCAAAAGTTTTTTCTAGTTTTCACCAAAATATTCGTAACAACAAACAAAAGGACGAGTTCGTTAGCCTGAAATTTTGGACAACCCAAAGTGGTCAAAACTTCAAAAATAGTCCAAAAACGGGGTTTCCCCGTTTTGCTTCCTCACTACCGAAGGTAGGGAAGCTTTGTATTCGTGAAAGAAGTGAAAAAAAATGTCCTCCAAAATCAAAATTTCCACTTGCTTTTTGCGTTTTAGAGCTTCCCGAACAATTTTGGTTCCGTGTCTGTCTGTCTGTCTGTCTGTCGGTCTGTCGGTCTGTCGGTCTGTCTGTGGTCAATCCTTGTCCCGGGCAAAACTATACTAACCTGTGGTCCGATTTTGATGAAATTTTCAGGGATTGTGCGGGTTAGGTCCTAGACGGTCCCCTATCAATTTCAGCACCTTCGGACCAATAGGAGCGAGTGCGCATGCGCAAACGTGAATTTCCTGGAACCTCGGTTTCTTGGTTTCTAATGAACCGATTTTGCTCAAATTTGGAGGTTAGTTAGGGACTAACATCTAAGAGACACCCTACGAGTGTTTAAGTTCGCTGCGCATGCGCGAACTTTAAATTTATTGTTACAACCAAAACTCCGCAACTATTCAACCAATTTCGATGAAATTTTCAGGGATTGTGTGAGTTAGGTCCTAGACGGTGGACCGCTAAATAAAATTCTACGTTGAAAATAATAACATCATACTACTCGAGCCCACACTTACTTCCAGGTTCCCGTGTAAATTGCTTCTTTTATTGTGTGATCAAATGTTGTGGTCTGCAGGAAAATTAATGTTGAAACCAAATTGATCCCTCATCACAGTCTCTTTTGCATCTTTCTTTCTGTCATCGAGTTAGAAGTCCACAGGTCAGTTTTGAGATGAAAATTGGCACTTCGCGTTTTTTGAATGCGCCGAACTAGGATTTTACAATGCGAATCATAATTTTTTCGCCAACTGATTCTATACGTCCATGTTACAATGAGTGAGGAAGCTATACTGCCCACCCAACTTGGCAGACGTTTTTTTGTGTGTGTGGTTAATACCTTCACAATAATAGTGATATACGGTATATTCGGATTCAGCATAAAATTTCTGATATCAATGCGTTGTCCAAAAATGAAAATTGTCTAAAATTTAGAAAAGTATGTATATACATATTTATACGTAAAACGAAAACGTACCGTAAAACCGTCAAACTTTACCCCACCAGGGGTAACTTTACCCCAAAAAGTGAGAATCTTCAATTGTGACGTAAACGTGGTAGGACTTAGATAAAAGTTAGCTATTGTGTTTTCGTTATACTCCACATAGAATATACTATACTCCCAGAATATAGAATATACTCCCAGAGAATCGATGCGGCTTGCGATAGCGCCTTTATCCATGTTATCAGCTGTTATCAGTCATTGTTTCCTGTTCATCTGTTTTCGTCCTGTTTCTTGTGCTCCAAAATTTCTTCCATATCAGGTGGTTGGAGTGGATTTAGCAGGCAAGCCCTCATCATATCACTTTCAATATCTTATTCTGAACAAAATACACTAATCAAATTCTCAAAAAAGTGTTTTCTTAGTTATGCCTTTGTTTACCAAAAATTTGATGGTAACTTTACTCCAAAAACCGAGTATCTTTACTCCACTATAAAGGTTGGGGTAAAGGTAGCCTCACTCATATTTTTCTTATTTAATCTCGAGAAATATTTGAGTTTTATGATTTTCGCAGTGTTGAATGTAAGGTTTCTAGTGCATCTCATGTCAGAAGTTAGAGATGGGGAGAAGAAATGAGAAAAAGCTTGGTACGCGCCCCTACCGAAACTTTACAACTGAACACCTGCATTATGATATGAACATAAACGTGCTTTGGTCTCATAAGTTGTGATTTACAATATTATTTACTCGTGGGTTAACTTTGAAATTTACCATTGCAATTCATTTGAAAGGTATCGAATGTGAAACGGACTTTTTCTGTGATTTTGTTAAGTCATTCGTTTATCGTTTATTGTCCTTCAATATTTCTTTACTTGTAGAAAGTTTTGCTCGATTACCTACATAACTCTGTCTATACTGGAAGACTGAAATTGTGATCTCTTAACCAGAAATGTTGCATTTCAAGCAAATTCGTTGAAATAAATGATCATTGGAATTTATATTTTTCTTAAGTATAACTTGTATTTTTCAAGCTAAAAAGTTCAATTTTGGTTTATTATTTTCAATAATGAACCTTTGGAATCGACCAAGAAAAAAAAAATTTTACGCGGCACTTTTGCCACTTAGCATTGACCGATTTTGATGAAATTTGGTATGTATGCTCCATTTGGGGTCTAGTTGTGTCCCGAAGCTTTTGGTTGATGTAGGTCACTTCTAAGGGTTCCAAAATCAATTTTGAAATTTTGAAAACGCCCTAACTCAAAAAATTTTGATATAAAGGTATTGTTTTTCCTTCAATTTAAGATTCTATACAATTTTTAGAATTTTTTGAGACCACGCCGAGCTCTGTAGGACAAACCGTTCGCTCCCTACGAAAATTTAAGGGTTTATATTGAAATATATATGTATGTAAATCAAAACACGAGTGTGAATCGCAAAAGAGGCCTAATCTCCGTTCAAATTAGAGCTGACCGAAATGCGATCAATGATTGGTGATTTTGATTTTTTTTTTTTTTTTTTTTTTTTTTTTTTCATATTGGATGGTTGGTGATTTTGTAGACGAGTGATCCATATAGAAAAATAATAAACCATTGTGTAATAATTTGCAGCGTTTTCAGAATATATTTTATAATAAAACGTCTGCCAAGTGGATGTGGCACATAGCTTCCTCGTATCCATAACCCGATTGTATAGATGATCCATGCATAATAGTTAATCTCAAAACATCGAAACAAGTTAATCTGTAACATCCCTGAAAATTTCATTGAAATCGGATGGAAAATGTAGAAATTATGGCCGTTACAAGGAAATTCACGTTTGCGCATGCGCAGTGGCTGCTATCAGTTCGAAGGTGCTGATTTTCATAGGGGACCGTCTACACACCAACCCGCATAATCCCTGGAAATGTCATTGAAATCGGATGGAAAATGTAGAAGTCATGGCTGTTACAAGGAATTCACGTTTGCGCATGCGCAGTCGCTTCTATCAGTCCGGGGATGATGATTTTCATAGGGGACCGTCTACACACCAACCCGCACAATCCCTGAAAATTTCATCGAAATCGGACAATAACTTCGTATAGTTATGCGCGTTACAAGGAATTCATGACAGACACACAGACAGACAGACACACAGACAGACAGACACACAGACACGGAACCAAAATTGTTCAGGAAGGTCTAAAACGTAAAACGCGAGTGGAAATTTTGATTTTGGAGAACTTTTTTTTTTCATCCTTGAAAAGTGAAAACAAAGCTTCCGCTACCTTGGTAGACTCGGAAGCAATATAACTATAATAGTAATAAACTTGTTATTATCAAGTATTTCTGGAGTAATAAATTCAATCCCGACTAGTAAAATTGCACCACTGCCCGTTTCTGTAGCAATAACCGTGAGTTTTTCAGAGTGGAGTAAAGATAGACGCACTTGTAGGTAACTGCACTCCAACATTTAAACAATTAAATAGGGGGGTTACAATTATCTGATCAATGAGCTCGACCACTCAAAATGTTCAGGAAGCCCTGAAGATCAATTCATTTATTAAAAAAATCAATTTAACCCATTTCGAGTGGGGACAAATTGTATTTGGAAAAGTTTTGGAGTAAATCTTGGGGTAAAGTTTGACGGTTTTACGGTACGTATATTTGTTGTACCCAGAAATGCAGTAGCCGTGTGGGTACTCTATGAGTTCGTGAATACGATTTGAACATGAATATGGACTCTTAACATCTTCAAAGCATACCCAGTGCATACAGTATGTTGGTATGGTGCATATACTGAAAATCGAAAAAATAACATTAGCCATGTGGGTACTCTATGAGTTTATGGAGACGAGTAGAACGTAAATATGGACTCCTGACATCTTCAAAGCATACCCAAGGACAGCAGGACCCATGCATACAGTATGTTGGTATGGTATAGGTACTGAAAATCGAAAAAAAACGCTGCAAATTATTACACAATGGTTTATTACTTTTCTATATTGATCACTCGTCTGCAAAGCCATCAATCATCCAACATGAAGAAAAACATCGATCGCATTTCGGTCAGCTAAAATTTGAACGGGGATTAGGCCTCTTTTGTGATTCACACACGTGTTTCTGATTTATCGTACGTCCAAACTTTAAATTCTCGTAGGGAGCGAACGGTTTGTTCTACTGAGCTCCGCGTGGTCTCAAAAAATTCTAAAAATTCTATAGAATCTTGAATTGAAGGAAAAACAATACCTTTATATCGAAATTTTTTGAGTTAGGGCGTTTTAAAAATTTCAAAATTCATTTTGGAATCCTTAGAAGTGACCTACATCAACCAAAATCTTCGGGGCACAACTAGACCCCGAATGAAGCCCACATACCAAATTTCATCAAAATCGGTCAATGCTAAGTGGCAAAAGTGCCGCGTACGGCGTACGGCGGACGGACGGCCAAATTTTTATTCGATTTTTGGATTCTACGTACCTTGAAACGTAAACCATCAAATTTTGAGGGGGTGTTAAAATTTTTTTTTTCTTGGTCGATTCCAAAGGTTCATTATTGAAAATAATAAACCAAAATGGAACAAAAATGTGGCTGTCCGCACTCTCCTTAGTTCCCAAGGACCCGTTTTGAAGAAATTTGGTACATGGGCTCTATTTGGGGTATAGTTGAGCCCCGAAGCTTTTGGTTGATGTCAGTCACTTCTAAGGGATGTAATTTAGGGGCTGAATTTTTTCTAGGTCTAGGTCTTGGTCTAGGAGCTGACATTTGTTTTCTTGGTCGATTCCAAAGGTTTATTATTGAAAATAATAAACCAAAAACCAAGAATCGTGTAAAAAAACCTTCTTAAAAGAAATTGCAACACCTTTGTTCCTTTTCTTAACCATACCTTCAACTTCAATTTCTTTGAAAATTCGCTCATAATTCAAGCTGGATGAATGGACTTTTGGTTTATTATTTTCAATAATGAACCTTTGGAATCGACCAAGAAAAAAAAAATACGGCACTTTTGCTACTTAACATTGACTGATTTTGATGAAATTTGGTATGTAGGCTCCATTTGGGGTCTAGTTGTGCCCCGAAGATTTTGGTTGCTGTAAATCACTTCTAAGGCTTCCAAAATGAATTTTGAAATTTTGAAAACGCCTTAACTCAAAAAATTTCGATATAAAGGTATTGTTTTTCCTTCAATTTAAGATTCTATAGAATTTTTAGAATTTTTTGAGACCACCCGGAGCTCTGTAGGACAAACTGTTCGCTCACTACGAGAATTTAAAGTTTGAACGTACGATAAATCAGAAACTCGAGTGTGAATCGCAAAAGAGGCCTAATCTCCGTTCAAATTAAAGCTGACCGAAATGCGATCGATGTTTTTCTCCATGTTGGATGGTTGGTGGCTTTGCAGACGAGTGATCTATATAAAAATAATAAACCATTGTGTAATAATTTGCAGCGTTTTTGGCTGATTGTGGGAGAATACACAGGAATGAACGAGAGAAGCCCCATTGAAGACCTGAGCTTCTAATACCCCAAGTTACGTGATAGTTGAGACAGATCGATCTCAACCCCCTTTCGGGCCTCTCCAACGACGTGACGCTCCCTGTCGCAGCATCAGTCCCCCTTCGCTGGGGGCTGCAAGCTGCGTCCGTAGACCCCCATAGTACGCGTCGAAAACACTTCCCCCCGGCAGAGGGCGCTTCCTTTCATTGTGATTCCAGTCGGCTCTCCCGCCGTTTCCTACATCCACGAGTCAGTTCAGCCAGAACGCGTGCTACGACAAGTTGGATACGCTCGCTATTTGAAAATACCGGCATGACAGAAGGCAAGAAAGAAGACCCAACCAACGTGAGTAACACAATTTCCGGATTCTTCTAGATTTTTCCTCGTGTACTTGTGGAGACTCATGAGTTCAGATCTTCTCCATATCCACCTTGTCCATATGGATTCTTCAAAACACGTCGTCAAGTTGAGAGTCCGGAAGATTCATGAAATTTTCTAATTTCTCTAGGATATGTATTTTGCATACTCAGTTCGTATTTGTCCTGCGGATTAACACGTATGTAGGGAAACCATAAAGAGTGGAAATCCAAAAAATAAAAGGTACATTCTTCGGATCGCATGATCTTGGTTTTCAATTGTATATTTAACCCTTAGTTTATTAACGAAAGTCATTACCTATTGTACAAGTTGAACAACGCTCTGAAGGAATACATTTTGACAATATAATAATATTATACAATACAATATTATTGTATTCCAATGATGTAAGGTATTCTGAAGTTGCGCTCAGGAAGGGAGTATTACCTAGGTTGCGTTAGAAGCCCTAAAAAATTAACACAAAATAAATAACTCCAAAAACGTTGTTTTTCTCTTTTTCCATTAGTAATATAAGGATTTAAAGCACGGTTCAATATCGGAATACTGAAATTGCATTCATTGGATATCGCTGTATCCATAACGATTAGAAGAGTGTATTATTGGATGAGTGTTAGTAGTTATAGGTGTTAGTAGTTATGTAGTGTTACCTATATGATTATAGGATGAGTAGTAGGTTTCGTTAGAAGTCCTAAAAAATAAACACAAAACAAATAACACCAAAAACGTTGTTGTTCTCATTTTCCATTAGTAATATTAGGATTTGAAGCACGGTTCAATATCGGGATACTGAAAATACATGCATTGGATATCACTATATCCATAATGATTAGGAGAGAAAAACCATGAGTGTGAAGAGAGAATTTTTGAAGCCTATATTATTTGATTTTTAGCGCTGCTTACTCCTCAGTCATTCGTTTCCTGTGTCAGGTATCCTAGAACCCCTACTTGGGCCTTGCCGGCACCTTTATTGTACTTGTACCTTTCTGGCCACGACAAAAAACCTACCGACAGAGACAGGTCCGACCTTTCCGAACGATTTATCTACCTCCACATTAGTTTCTAGTTGCTTTGGCTATCTAATCTTGAAATCTTCTTTTTATTGATGAACAAATCCTCCCTCTCACATCAGTTCTTCTCCAATGGTCACTTCCTGCGTTTTAAAATATAATTGTTACACAAATGAAAGAACACCTTTCAAAACGTAAATAAAAAGTGTACGTTGGGCAGAATAGCTCCCTCACTTATTACGAATAAAATACGAATAAAATCACTCGCGATGAGATTGTGGAAAACCATTTTAATAAAAACGGAGTTGAGTAGAATGTTGTCTATTTCCACGAAAATAATGAGTTACAAGTTAAATCGATTTCGACGGTTAGGTCATCATCAGTAACAAACAATAACTTGTTGTTATTGTTTGTTACTGATGATGACCTAACCGTCGAAATCGATTTAACTTGTAACTCATTATTTTCGTGGAAATAGACAACATTCTACTCAACTCCGTTCCCTCACTTATTATTGTAGGTGTAAAAGGGCTTGATTTCAATCAAGCTTGAGCTATGATATAGCTATTGAGCTTGATAAACACTCCAGTTTAAAGCAAGATTTTCACGATCATGTTGAAGGTTTTCTGAGTTGACGTACCGAAGGACTCGAAATCAAAATTTTGACATTTTCATGTCTTTGCTTTGGCACATGAACTGAAAAATCGTCACGAAAAAAACTTGCTCACGCAATAAACAAAGTAGACTCACTGTGTTGCGTAGAGAACAATCGACTGTTTTCTTACTTCACTACCTTGTTGTGTAGTGGTTGACATGAAAATGTCCCAATGTGTTGCAGACTCGTATGCAAGCATTTCTTAATGATTCATGTAGTTATCAAGTCAATATTTGAATCAATGATTAATAAAAACGAGTTTTATCAATAAAATCAACAATAACTTTGTTAGTTTTGGTAAAAAAACAAATGACAACACCCAATTTTGGTGAAACGATAATTCAAAGTTCAAACACAGATTCAACATCATCATGAAGGTTTCAAAAAGCTCTTGATTGCAAAATGCGAATGAACAAAATTTTTATTTTAGAGAACCCAAATTTTTGTTGACTTGACGTACAAATACAGCTAATTATTGAAAATGCCTTCGATAGAGAGAAAACAGAAATAATTATAACAAAATTATACTAAAATTTATCTTTCTAAAAAACCAAATGCATTGTTGATTATCTCCGAATTATTCTTGATCTGTACGAATGAAGAGACATTGTGAAGCCATGTTTTTAAAGTGGTCATTCAGTACAAAACACTAACAAAAGCCGTGCTGAAGCCGCAATAACTCTCGAGGATGCGTGACTGAAACAACAACACTAATTCATAAGTTGTATTATGAGTCTTGGTGACAGAAATAAGAAGAGCAAACACGAAATATGATGCCGATAATAAATTAGTAATAATATTTAAAGACGATAGACATGGAAACTGGGCAGTAGAAGACATTATCAGATAATATAGACTTTTCCCATGGGTGACAAGGTAGGTACCTAGATAATATTGATACACAAAATATATCCTACTTAATACTATTTATTAACTGAAAAAATACTTGAATGACGATTATATTATCAATATTATTTATTTGAATTTGATTAAAATATTAGCACTAGTTTATTATTCATTCAGAATTGACGGTAATTTTATAGTTGATCTGACTTGAATGGTATTTGATTTTTTCGTTGATTGGATAATAAATAGGATAATTTCAACTCATTTTGAACTTTCGGCGAATCCAATAGGTACGTTTCGACAACTACTGGAGTCCTTGTCCACCTTCATTCCTTCTACAATGTTCAATAAAGTGTTTTTTTTCTCTATTATAAATAGATTAAGATGCCAATAGATTGAGAGTCCAACTTGTCGCAATATGCTCAAATCGAAATGTCCAACATACAAGTATTAAAATACCCAAAGTTTCCAAATGTCCATCGTATTAAAATGTGCAATTTATCAAAATATCCATCTTATCAAAGTGCCCAACATATCCATTCATGTAGTGTATCAACATATCAAAATGTGTAAAGTATCAAAATATCAAACGTACCAAAATGCCCAACTTATGAAAATGTCTAATGTTCCAAAAAGTCTGACGTAAGAAAATTAATGTCATAAATAAAATGTCCTACGTATCAATATGTCCAATGTCTCGTAATATCCAACCAATCAAAATGTCTAATGTTTCAAAACGTCTAACGTACCAAAAATCCGCTAATTTTTCGCTACTAATGCCTTCCTTCTCATAAGTATTCTTCGTGTTACAAGAAGAATTCTCTCCCGATTTTTTTTTCTTTTACAACGCGCCTCCTAGAAATTGGTCAATTACCCCGAGTCCGTCGATTGAACCCAGAAAGGCGCACCATGGCAAAAACACATTCATATTTATAAGAGGTCATGAGTGATGCTGAAGCTGGACTGTTAATGGAATCTTTTTCATAGCCTTAATTGACAGTCTCTGTATCGCTTTGATTTGTGCTATTGATGGATAGTGTGACGAGCAAAGGTCAATCATTTTATTAACGTTTTCTTAGCCTACAGACGGTTTTGCTCACTGGGCTCTTGTGTTAGCTGGACAAAAAATACTCTGTAAAAATCCCACCCCAAAATTTGGTAGTTTACGTTTCAATGTACCTCCAAAGAAGATAGAATCAAAAAACGTCTGCCAAGTGGGTGTGGCACATAGCTTCCTCGTATCCATAACCCGATTGTATAGATGATCCGATGCATAGTAGTTACTCTCAAAACATCAAAACAAGTTAATCTGTAACATCCCTGAAAATTTCATTGAAATCGGATGGAAAATGTAGAAGTTATGGCCGTTACAAGGAATTCACGTTTGCGCATGCGCAGTCGCTTCTATCAGTCCGGGGATGATGATTTTCATAGGGGACCGTCTACACACCAACCCGCACAATCCCTGAAAATTTCATTGAAATCGGACAATAACTTCGTATAGTTATGCGCGTTACAAGGAATTCATGACAGACAGGCAGACAGACACACAGACACACAGACACTGAACCAAAATTGTTCAGAAAGGTCTAAAACGCAAAACGCGAGTGAAAATTTTGATTTTGGAGAACTTTTTTTTTCGACCTTGAAAAGTGAAAACAAAGCTTCCGCTACCTTGGTAGACTCGGAAGCAAAATCGAATACAAATTTTCCGTCCGTGCGTTTACGCGGCACTTTGCCCAGTTCCCATTGATCGGTTTTCATGAAACTTGGTGTACAGCATTTCCTACATTTTTTGGCACAACTCAGAGCTCTGTGGGACCTACCTTTCCCATAATTACCTAATTAATGAATGTTCCATTACGTTTTCATCAATTTAAGATATTGTTAAATTTTAAGAGATGAATGATACCACCCAGACAATCAAAAATTGTTGAATACGCGTTTATTGTGAAATTTACCTGCCTCTCTAGAGTAGCCTTGAGGACCCCACCACCACCACCACCACCTACCCCTGGTCCTTAGAAGGTGCGTTGGGTGATCTTTACAGAAAATATAATAAACCGTTGTTTAATAATTTCGGGTTTTCTCATCATCAAAAATTGAAAACAATACCGCAATCCTGGTTATCTAGGAAGCAAAATGTTTTGAATTCCAGGATTCCATTCAGAATGATTTATAAAGTCCATTAATTCATGCTACTAATGAGCGAATTTTCAAAGAAATCTTTTTTTTTTTACACTCTTCAGGGATCGTTTCAGAATGTTCCAAAACGGATTTCAGTGAAGACATTTTTCGAAAAAGTCCATTCTAAAAATTTTGAGGCCACTAAAATAGCTTCATTTCTTTGAAAATTCACTAACAGGATTCAACTACTCAAACTCGTTTAATTATCAAATTCATATTTTTCGTGGCAGTGAATTGAATATTAATAACCTCGGAATTCGGGATTTGTGCAAAGAATGACCAGGATCAACAATTGAAAAATAAGCACGTCGTGTAAACGAATCACTCGAATACAATTTTTTAATGTAAAAATTAAAACCACAATGATTCGAGGTGAATCAGATTATATTTGGATGAATTGGGATTTATTGAATGAATCCACGGTCGAGTACTTGTAAAGATAAACGTTATTGCTGTGATTTCAGTAGTTTATTCTGACTCTCAGAGCTACCAAAATGCATCAGTTGCAAAGGAACAAGGAGACCTAGTTAAAGTGTAGAGGAAGTTTATTTGAAATTGCTGGGAATATGATGTACTCTGGAACAGTATGGGAAAAACCAAACCTCGAAGAGGATCTGGTAAGCTCTATTTTTTCCTGTTATTATCGCGAGATATAAAAACATGTAAAAAAATAGCCTTGTCTGCTGATTAACTCTGACTAATATCCTATCAGAGCAGTAGGTACACGAGTTTGTACATGTATAGGACGGAGTAAAAATAGGTTTGCCAAGTTCGGTAGCAGTATAGATTACACTCACATCAACACACATGAACCTAACTCTTGCACATTCTATTCAACATAGTTGAATTGTGAATCTTCCTTCATGATTAGCTTATGTGATCTGTCGAGAATATCTCTACGAGATAGCCTTTCCGCTTACATACGAGGAAGCTGCGCGAATTAATTTGTGTATAAATAGGTACCATATAACTAAATGAAAAAAAAAGTCGATGCTATCAAAACCCGATTTTAGGCTACCTCATTTCATCAGTGATGGGACCATTCGACTTAAGGTTAAAAATTATACAGAATTCCACCTCAATTCTTGGATCTCGATTTTCATAATTGAGACTACTTTTGCTTCCGAGTCTACAAAGGTAGCGGAATCTTTGTTTTTCATTCAACGTATTTTTCCCGTTAATTATCGGAGAAAACTTAAAATGATTATACCTTCGGAAAGCCGAGATCTTAGCGTAGATGTTGATATTGAGGTACGTGAAAACCCAAGCGAAAGTAAACCCTAAAAACCGATAGAGTTAATCGGTGTAAAAATGCATACTATTAATAAAATTTTCAAGCTGAATTTAAACAAATTTTGGCTGTAAGATCGTGAAAAATTGATATTTAGTTTAGAATCAGCTGTCTGTCCGAGGCTAACCCTCTACCGTGGAAATCAGAAAAAGTATGAATTAAAATTGATTTCATGTAGTCAGGAGACAAGAATCGACCATACAGACAGACAAAGATCCAAAGTTGGTCAAAAACCTCTGAAATCCAATACATTGGAAAAGTTATATTATGGAATAACAATTTCCCCGGGCATGTTGCTCAAATACAAATGCTTCGATGCTTCGATATTGGTAGGTGTCTACGCAGAAACTTCCAGGTTTTCAGTCTTCTCATATCCCTAACACATCCATAAGAACGCTGCAAATTACTACACAAAGGTTTATTATTTTTGTATATAGATCACTTTTCTGCAAAGAACACGACTTTGCCATTGTTACCACATACCAACATCGATCGCATTTCGGTCAGCTAAAATTTGAACGGAGATTAGGCCTCTTTTGTGATTCACACTCGTGTTTCTGATTTATCGTGAGTCCAACCCTTAAGTTCGCGTAGGGAGCGAACGGTTTGCCCCCAAAGGGCTCCGCGTGGTCTCTAAAAACTCTAAAAATTCAATACTATTTTAGATTGACGGAAAAACAATACATTTATAAATGTATTCTAAGGGTTGAAAAATTATGGTTGAAATTTTCGAAAGCGCCCTGACTCAAAAAACTTCATATAAATATGAAATTTTTTGAGTTAGGGCGCTTTCGAAAATTTCAACCATAATTTTTCAACCCTTAGAAGTGATCTACATCAACCAAAAGTTTCGGGGTACAACTAGATCCCAAATGGAGCCCACATACCAAATTTCATCAAAATCGGTCAATGCTAACTGAGGAAAGTGCCGCGTACGACGGACGGACGGCCAAATTTTTATTTGATTTTTGGATTCTACGTATTGTACGTACATTCTACGTACAATCGTAAACCAAAAAATTTTGAGGGGTTAACAATCTTTTTCTTGGTCAGTTCTAAAGGTTCAATTATGAAAAGAATAAACCAAAAGTCAGTTCGAGCAAATAATTCATTCTGGAGTTCCGCTCAATATTAGTTCCTACTGAATACATCTAAATCCAATCTAAATAATATTTAACCTCTGGATATCGTATTTGAGCAGTAACTCTGAGAAACGACAACTTTGACACTGTTAGATAAACGTAGATAATGGATGATACTAAAACCAATATTAGTTCAACGCATCAACTGTGCTAACACGGGAGGAATCACAAAGATGGTCATGAGGTCACCGAAAGCTTACAAAATTCGTGAAGGAACTCACAACTTATAATATTCACTTGAGATATCGTAAATTGTCATTCTTGCATAGAAAAACGAATGGAGTATGTAAAGCGAATTTTGAAATAACCACTTTAAATTTTTTTCTCAAAATTTTCAACCTCTTGGCATGTATATTTAGTTTATTCATCTTATGAGTGTCAATCCATTTCTTATTAAATCTCGCTCAAACCTTTACATTAATTATGATCAATTAATTTGTGAAGAAATAGCAGAGTTGACTGGAAAGTTGTTTGGTGATGCCGGCTTTCCGATGATAGGGTTGAGTAAATAAATGGAGTAGTAAATGGAGCGTTGAAATTTCGTCGGGTGATTGCAAAAAGTGACCAAGTGACATTTCGCTAGTTTTCAGGAGAGCCGTCTGTATTTTACTACTTTTTCCAGTCAGAAAATTAGCATATAAAAAACAGTCTGTAACTTCAAAAACTATTATACCATATTCCTAGGGACCTCTAAATGCTTATTGTACTCGAAATTAATGAATTTTTCACGTCATTTTGTCATAATAGTTCTTTTTCCAGAACATTAGGACTTGGTCATTTTTTCCAGGAAATTTTCAGGAAAACGGTTCACTTGATCATTCCTGCAAATCGGGTCGTATGGTGATTATTCAATAATAATCATCATGATTTTTTATATTTCGTCAAATTGAAGTCTCATCGAGGCGTGGTTATCGTTATTGGCTAGAAATTACTATAGAAAGCCCTAAAATTCTCGAAATTTTACTTGGTCAGTTTTACCGGGAAACTCTGGCCTCAGAAAAGCACTTGATCAGTGTTTGAGAAAACTTTGTATTTTGAGGAAAAACGGTGGAAAACTCTATCGAAACGATGCTAGACTGTAGGTTCATAACTTGGGGTGCCAATCTAAGGAGAAAAAAAATCGACCACAACAACAACAACATGAAATTGAAGTGGAATGAGTGGCTTCTCTTGAGAGTGCAACTTTCAGCCCTCTCGTTTTTTCGTAGAACACTCACCATCGCAGGCTTGAATCCTATCTTAGGTTTTTACTAAACTTTTTACGTCAACATTAAAAAACATATTGTTTTAGTAATGCATGCGTTCCAGGGGACGTCCCATTCGATAAGCATTAGGTCAATTAATACCATTTGGTTAGGGGAAAAACGGTTCACTCGATGTAATTTATTAGGTATTTTAGGCAAGAAATAGTGATCCCCCCCCCACCCTTATCCACCATATCATTTCTAGCGGCATGGGAGCCTCGAATTTGTAGAGCATTTTAAATACCATGATCTACGACACCCAACATGCGAATTCGAATCCCCGCCCCCCTCCGGCAATGGTGCCAGTCTGGCACCAAAGCAGTAATACTTCGTAACGTTGAACTTTCATCTACTTGTTTTGGTAGGCAGTCCCTTGAAGTTCAATTCCGTATTCAAGGTGAAACACGAAAAAAACTTTTAAAAACCCATGAAATATGCGGTTTATGGTGCCCTGGCACCATGGTGGCACCACTATTAGTTTCATGGTGGGACAGAGAATAATTCATGAAAATCCGGAGGTATAATGAGAATTTTTTCTCAATTTCAAAGCTTAGATACAATTAGTAGGTAAGCTATAAAGGAACCGAAATATTGAAAAATCGGATATTTTGTGAATATCAACCCCCCACTCACCCCCTCCTCTTCCGAATTTTGATACTCTGGCGAAATAGTGTGCAATTTGGATGATTTATGAGTCGAACAAAAGAAACACTCAAAACGGTTGGAAATAGAGGCTTGGGCAAATTTTACAGGATTATGCCCGCAAACGCATGTTTTTTTGTATTAACCCCCCCTTTACCCCCCTTAAAATTCAAAATTTGAAATTCCGGTGAGTATTGCACAACTAGATAGGTTTCCGCGTCGAATAAAAAAAGAACCAAGAAAATCGGTTGGAAATTGAGGCCTGGGTAGAGTACACAAAATTAGGCCCATTAACGCACGTTTTTTGAGCATTAACCCCCCCTTAAAAAGAAAAATTCGAAATTCTGGCTCCGTAGTGCACAACTAGATAGTTTTCCGCGTCGAATAAAAAAAGAACCACGAAAATCGGTTGAAAATTGAGGCCTGGGCAGACGACACAAGATTTTGTCACACACATACACAAACATTCACCTATGGTTTTTTTTTGTGGATTTGGATTCAGAATGGTCTAAAACGGATTACTGTGTGGTTATTTTTTTTCTGTTGAGTGTTGTCCTCCTTCACCCCAGATCGATCGCATAAGGACGCCAAAGTCTTACAGTGGGACGTCCTAATAACTGAAAAAAACTGAGCAGTTGAATGATAGAAATTCGAATATAAACTTTATTGTACAAAAACCTATTTTTAAAAAAAAGTTTAAGTTCTTTGAGAATCAAGGAAAAATTATTATTTTTTGAAGTTGAATAATTCAATTTTGAAGTTGAACAATTATTGTAAAATTGGAGCTTTACTCTTCCATGTCTTCGTCATTTTCGGAAAAACTTGGCTCTGGGGCGCGTTCCTTGGTTTTCACTGCTGATGGTAAACCTGCAGCCTGGAATTATTTGATCATGTGGTATTTGATCAACTGTTCCCAGCTTGAAGCCATTGTTTTTCCTAGTTCAAATTTTAAAAATAGTGACTATCTCCCACTTGGTTAGTTTTTCCAGTGAACATAATATGTGAATATTATTCACGCACCAAGCATTTGTTTCAACCATAACCTTCGCCTTTCTGGTACTTGGTCACTTTTTCCAAGATCGACTTCTTAGATGGCATCACTTTTCTTCCCTGGAAAAACTGATCGGTTGGCATTTGGTCAATTTTACCGGTATGGAAAACAACTCCTTTTACGTCTTTGCTTGCCCATAAAAAATATCTTCTGGAAAATGGTCAGTTTTTGCAGCACGCATTTACTCATTCCGATGACTAAGTTTTCCCAGGTAATCGTGCTCAAGTGCCACTTGGTCACGATTTGCTACATTTTTCGGCAGTAAAAATTGAATTACCCTCATATTCTTTTAAATAATGAAAATAATCATTTTAAACTCATAGAATTACATAGGCAACGTTATTTTCTATCACCTGACATCAAAACCTCGATTTCGAGAAAATGTCACTTGGTCACTTTTTGCAAGCACCCGACGATTTGGTGTTCATCAACTTGGGGAACATTGACTGTACTGGGCACTGAAGAAGTCAGATAAATATGCACAGCGAGCAGTGAAGCTAACTCCTACTGTCTGCCCATCCAAGAGTATTGACAATTAGCTCCTTGGAAACCCCTGAAAGTGATAGGAACGTTAATTACTCAGCTATTTAAGCAATAAAGTCAGATTTTTTTAAACTGTAAATCCTAGACCTCAGCGATCTGGTACACAATCCCCAGAGTTGTAAAACTACTAGTGGAATAAAGGACATTCAGGTAGTCGTCAAGCAAACTTGTCCTGCTTGAAGTAAAACTTCGAATTTTCTGAGGTTATCGATACATCTGTGTCATAGATTCACGCCCACACGGCTGAAGCTATCGAGCTCAAAGTTCCCATGAGAACTCAACACCTCATCGAACTATTCAAAACTTCTGTACCCGAAATATTTTGACGCGAACGTGGCCTACCTCAACAACTTGAAACTAGAAAAACATGTCAATACTCAATACGACTAATTCACAAATAAATAAATAATCGTAATAATCGATTACCAGTACTCGTGGTGATTCCAACGATATAACACGATAGATTTCGAATAAAATCACTCGAAACGAAATTGTGGAAACCCATTTTAATAAAAAACTTATCAAAAATAACGTAGTCTATTTCCACGCTAATAATGAGTTACAAAGTTAAATCGATTTCGACAGTTAGCTCATCATCAGTAACAAACAGTAACTACTATAGATAGATAGATAGATTTCTGTGAGTTGATACATTCAGATACTATGGATTGGATAACATCTTTGAAATAGTTCAGCAAAAAGTCGTACCGTTGCTTTCGAGCGTTATATCTGATTTATAAGTTATTCGCTTTCGTCACCCTGGTTACCTCTCTGGGGATAATAAATCAAATGACTTGCCTATGATCAACGTTTTCAGTTCCGTTCCTCATACGAAGTTGAAACTTATTATTACTCCGCGATATACCAATCTCGCAGGTATTTGCTTTATATGATCATGGCAAAGTTAGTACAAGCAAAAAACGTCTGCCAAGTGGGTGTGGCACATAGCTTCCTCGTATCCATAACCCGATTATATAGATGATTCGATGCATAGTAGTTAATCTCAAAACACCAATCTCTAAGTACCTTCCACTACCCTCATAGGGGACCATCTACACGCTAATCTGGACAATCCTAGAAAATTTCATCAAATTCGGATGAAAAATGTAATTGTTATGGCTGTTACAAGGATTTTACGTTTGCGCATGAGCAGAGGCTACTGTAAATTTTAAGGCCTTGATTTTCATTAGGGACCATCTAAAACCTAATCCGCGTAATCCCTGGAAATGTCATCGAAATCGGGTAGAAAATGTGGAAGTTATGGCCGTTACAAGGAAATTCACGTTTGCGCATGCGTAGTGGCTACTATCAGTCCGAAGTTGATAATTTTCATAGGGGACCATTTAAATACTAATGTGTAATATCCCTGAAAATTTCATTGAAATCGGATGGAAAATGTAGAAGTTATGGCCGTTACAAGGAATTCACCTTTGCGCATGCGCAGTCGCTTCTATCAGTCCGAGGATGATGATTTTCATAGGGAACCGTCTACACACCAACCCGTACAATCCCTGAAAATTTCATAGAAATCGGACAATAACTTTGTATAGTTATGCGCGGTACAAGGAATTCATGACAGACAGACACACAGACAGACAGACAGACACGGAACCAAAATTGTTGAGAAAGGTCTAAAACGCAAAACGCGAGTGAAAATATTGATTTTGGAGAACTTTTTTTTCGTCCTTGAAAAATGAAAACAAAGCTTCCGCTACCTTGGTAGACTCGGAAGCAATATACCTGCCTTTAGTACGTAATTAACAACTATTAATTCGCGAGACTGCAAGTCAAGTGATCTAAATCATTTGTGTCGCCGATCTGCAATATTGATGAATTATTGTGAAGGCATCAAAATTAAGATTAACGATAACAATAATTGTTATTATTATTATTATTGTTATTACAATTATATTATATTACAATTATTATTGTTATTATAATTATATTATATTACAATTATTATTGTTATTACAGTTATTACAATATTGTTGTTGTTATTATTATTATTATTGTTATTACAATTATTGTTATTATTATTCATACCCAAATTAAAATGTATGTTGTTAAGAACAATGTTTATACTATAAAGAAATTGATTAAATAGCAGTAATAAGACTGTTAGAAAAACAGAGAGAAAGAAAAAAGAAAAATCCATTAGTTTCCACCTCTTGGATGCAGAGAAATGGACCGATTGGCATCAAGAATCATAAAGTCTAACTGTCAAGAGTCTACCTGCAAGGATATTGCAAGAATTAAAAGACATTTCTAAATGATTGCTTGCTGATGCTTCGGCACATCTTCTACCAGCTAACCAACAGGCCACCAGGGTCCAGTAGGAAGCGAAAATACGTCTGCCAAGTGGGTGTGGCACATAGCTTCCTCGTATCCATAACCCGATTATATAGATGATCCGATGCATTAATCTCAAAACACCAATCTCTAAGTACCTTTCACTAGCCTCATAGGGGACCATCTACACGCTAATCTGGACAATCCTAGAAAATTTCATCAAATATGGATGAAAAATGTAAATGTTATGGCTGTTACAAGGATTTTACGTATGCGCATGCGCAGAGGCTTCTGTGAATTTTAAGGCCTTGATTTTCATTGGGGACCATCTACAACCTAATCCTCATAATCCCTGAAAATTTCATCGAAATCGGGTTGAAAATGTGGAAGTTATGGCCGTTACAAGGAAATTCACGTTTGCGCATGCGCAGTCGCTTCTCTCAGTCCGAGGATGATGATTTTCATAGTGGACCGTCTGCACACCAACCCGCACAATCCCTGAAAATTTCATAAAAAATCGGACAATAACTTTGTATAGTTATGCGCGTTACAAGGAATTCATGACAGACGGACAGACACGGAACCAAAATTGTTCAAAAAGGTCTAAAACGCAAAACGCGAGTGAAAATTTAGATTTTGGAGAACTGTTTTTTTTCGTCCTTGAAAAGTGAAAACAAAGCTTCTGCTACCTTGGTAGACTCGGAAGCAATTCCAGATCCCAACGGAGGGACATGGGACACTCGATGAGAGGCAGAGCAAACAATCGCATCGCTGTTTATGAGAGTTGGGAGATTGGACAGAACTGTTGGGCTGCATCATCGAAGTCTTAGTCCAACACATTTATCAGAAGAAGACCTCTTACACGTTAAAGGAGATGAACAGATGGAACCTGAAATGGCATACCTGCAAGATTCTCGATAATATGAAACATGTCTATACTTTTAAAAGTGTACTTCTATAAAAGTAATAAGAAGGATCAACGAGAATTTGAATGCACTCCTAGAAAAAACTAATAGAAAGAAAGGAAAAAAGAAAATCTATTAGCTTCCACCACAACTTGGATGAGTGTGAGTAGTTTGTTAATAACGATAATGATGATGAACGAGTAATATAAACATGAAAGAGTACCTAAACACAATCAGGAACACCAACGTATGGAAGTCCTCTTTAAAATCTTGAATACCTATTCTGCTTCTAGTAGAATGGTGGGACTTCTGGAGTCCGGCATTATTCCTTTCTTTCATTATTAGGCACCGACTTCCTCGCCCGATCGGTCGAAATGGCTTGGAACACATTTTTAGTTAATTAGTTTAAACGTTAATATCCAATATTAATAAAAATAAAAATAAATATCTAGGATATTGTAAATCTTCATTTTCTTAAGAAAGGCGCAGGTGACATTATTTTCTGGCGGGCCTTGTGCGACTCGTCCCGTTGTCTTGTCCTCCGAGATGCCGACACTGCGTCGCCGCTCGCCCACTCGCACAATCAAAATAACCGGTTATCCGGATCCAGATGGCCACAACCAGGCTTGAACCATAGTTAGAGTCAAGACCATTAAAAAAAAAAACTTACGGATAAAATTTTAAAAAGTAAAACAATTAATTTTGACTCCTCAAAAATACAAAGCTGGATTTCATCATTAATTCTACTCAAATATTGCCGTCCTATAGAAAGTCCAATGAATAATCTTCCTTTATCTTCTTCGTTTACCTTTTTAACATGGATATGTCTTAGTTCTGGGGGTCATTCCAAAATTTTCGACACACAAAATAATGCAACGTTTTTTTTTCTGGTGCTGTTGAACGCAGGAAGCTGAAATTTGAGAGGCAGGGTCAATAGATACATACTTCTATACATCATTAAAGTTGATGATCACTGATCAGCTGAGTGAGCTCCAAGGCCATTTCCTCTCCTGTTGAACGCAGGAACCTGAAATTTGAGAGGGCGGGTCAATGGAGAAGGCGCCTGAGTGGTCACTGATCAGCTGAGTGAGCTCATCATTTAAATTGCCATCATAAGACATATCCATGTACAGATGTATCTGCATGCAGTGTAGATACTCGTTGTCTTCAATTTTGATCAAATTTTAGTTTCAAAAAGCCCTAGTTTTAACGTTCTTCCAAGTAGAAATGTTTTTGCTGCTTCTACGAGCTGCTTCTTCAGCTGCAAAGGCTCTTAATTCCAGAAAGTTCCCAGCACCATGTTGCCCCATCAGTAAGAGAAACCCTGTATCTTTCTCACTGATACTTTCTCATTGATATCATGAGATGGTTTTATTCATTTTGGTTTATTATTTTAAATTACAAACCTTTTTAATCGACCAAGAAAAAAACGTCTGCCAAGTTGGGTGGGCAGTATAGCTTCCTCACTCATTGTAACATGGACGTATAGAATCAGTTGGCGAAAAAATTATGATTCAAAGAGTTATTGAATACCAAAATATTGTATTTGTATTTTCAACGTAGAATTTTATTTAGCGGTCCACCGTCTAGGACCTAACCCACACAATCCCTGAAAATTTCATCGAAATTGGTTGAATAGTTGCGGAGTTTTGGTTGTAACAATAAATTTAAAGTTCGCGCATGCGCAGCGGCTATTGCTTGACCAATTTGATTGATACTTATAGGGTGTCTCTTAGAAGTTAGTCCCTAACTAACCTCCAAATTTGAGCAAAATCGGTTCATTAGAAACCGAGAAACCGAGGTCCCAGGAAATTCACGTTTGCGCATGCGCACTCGCTCCTATTGGTCCGAAGGTGCTGCAATTTATAGGGGACCGTCTAGGACCTAACCCGCACAATCCCTGAAAATTTCATCAAAATCGGACCACAGGTTAGTATAGTTTTGCCCGGGACAAGGATTGACCACAGACAGACCGACATACAGACAGACCGACAGACAGACAGACACGGAACCAAAATTGTTGGGAAGCTCTAAAACGCAAAAAGCAAGTGGAAATTTTGATTTTGGAGGACATTTTTTTTCACTTCTTTCACGAATACAAAGCTTCCCTACCTTCGGTAGTGAGGAAGCAAAATTTACCCCCCCAACCCCACAAAATTTGTTGGTTTACGTTTGAAGGTATACCTAGAATCTTAAAATCGAGTAAAACTTTTGTGGTCCATCCGCCGTAAGCAGCACTTTTCTTAGTTTAGATTTGCTGAAATTTGGTATATGGGCTCCATTTGGGGTCTAGTTGTGCCCTGAAGCTTTTGGTTGATGTAGGTCACTTCTAAGGGTTGAAAAAATAAGGGCTAAAACTTTCAAACGCCCCAGCTTAAAAACTATCAATATGAAGGTATTGTATTTTCTTAAATTTAAAATAGTATTGAATTTTTAGAAACGACTGAGACCACCCAGAGATATAGTTCACTTCAAATAGTTCGCTCCCCATGAGGACTTAAGGATTAGACTTATGATAGATCAGAAACACGAATGTGAATCGCGAAAGTGGCCTAATCTATGTTCAAATTTTAGCTACCTACCAAAATGCGATCGTTATTAGTTTTTTCGAGTTGTACTATTATTAAGGGCACTGGAGAAATCTTTAAAAGTGGCTCAATGTTGGCACAGTTGACGGTAACCTAATAATTCGACAGGTCCTAAACCGATAGTGCTCTCCATTTTTCTCCGTCACTGGGTTCCAGTATACCATGTACACCCAGTCGTTCCTCTTTTGACATGGATATGTCTTAGTTTTGGGGTCATTCGAAAATTTTCGACACACAAAACAATGCAACTTTTTTAGGACGTCCCACAGTAAGACTTGGGCGTCCTTATGCGATCGATCTGGGATGAAGTTGGACAACACTCAACAGAAAAAAAATAACCACACAGTAATCCATTTTAGACCATTCTGAATCCAAATCCGCGAAAAAAACCATAGGTGTATGTCTGTGTGTGTGTGTGTGTGTGTGTGTGTGTGTGTGTGTGTTCGTGTGTGTGTGTGACAAAATCTTGTGTCGTCTGCACAGGCCTTAGTTCTCAACCGATTTTCCTGGTTCTTTTTTTGTCCGACGCGGAAAACTATCTAGTTTTGCACTACGACGCCGGAATTTCGAATTTTGCCTTTTAAGGGGGAAAAGGGGGGGTTAATGCTCAAAAAACGTGCGTTTTTGGGCATAATATTGTGTCGTCTGCCCAGGCCTTAGTTCTCAACCGATTTTCGTGGTTCTTTTCTTCTTCGACGCGAAAAACTATCTAGTTGTGCACTACGGTGTCGGAGTTTTGAATTTTGCTTTTTAAGGGGGGGAAAGGGGGGGTTAATGCTCAAAAAACTTGCGTTTGCGGGGGTAATCTTGTAAAATCTGCTCAGGCCTCAGTTTCCAACCGATTTGCGTGTTTCTTTTTTTGTTTGACTCAAATAACTTCCGAGTTGTACATGATTTTACCAGAGTACCAAAATTCGCAAGGGGAGGGGGTGGGTGGGGGTATAATATTCACAAAATATCCGATTTTTCAATATTTCGGTTCCTTTACTGCTTACTAATTGTACCCAACCTTTGAAATTGAGGAAAAATTCTCATTATACCTCTGGATTTTCATGAATTATTCTCTGTGCCACCATGGAACTAATAGTGGTGCCACCATGGTGCCAGGACACCATAAACCGCATATTTCGTCTTTTTTTTTTTTTTTTTTTGTGTGTTTTACCTTGAATACGGACGTTAACCTCGATGGACTGCCTATTAAAACTAATAGATGAAACTTCAATGTTAAGAAGTATTTCCGCTTTGGTGCCAGACTGGCACCATTGGTGAGTGGAAGGGGGGGGGAGGTGAACTCGAATTCGCATGTTGGGTATCGTAGATCATGGATTTTAAAATGCTCTTCAGATTCGAGGCTCCCACGCCGCTAGAAATGTTATGGTGGATAAGGGTGAGGTGGGGGGGGGGTCACTATTTCTTGTCTAAGGTAATAAATAAATTACATCGAGTGAAACAGTTTTATCGCTTACCAACTGGTTAAACTGATCTAATGCTTATCCAATGGGACGTCCCCTGGAATGCATGCATTACTAAACAATATGTTTTTCTGATGCTGTTGAACGCAGGAACCTGAAATTTGAGAGGGCGGGTCAATGGAGAATGCTGAAGGCGCCTGAGTGGTCATTGATCAGCTGAGTGAGCTCATCATTTAAATTGCCATCATAAGACATATCCATGTGGGTCATTTTCCCAGAAAGGGCCAATCGTTGTCCAGAGAAGATTCCGAATGCACATTTATGATTTGGGCGTCAAAAAACAATTCTCCATAAACTATCAACTTATCACTATGTTTTCGATTCCGTAACAGAACACAAATTTTCTGCAGGAAGCTCCAAACATACGTCATATTCATATATATCTCTTTCAGCCGCAGTTAGATATTCGTATAAAATCGAATTCCAGTCAATTCATGAATTATTTATATACAGTCAAGAAATGTATTATTCAGTAAACACCATAAATTGCGGATTTTTAAATATTTCCCCTGCAAGATCCCGAGTTTAACTGTTGGTACGTGTTCTCCAGAAGCACATAAATGGTCAGGGGAACCGGTTTGCCCCCCCCCCTGTCATCCGGCTCCTTACAATGAGCTGAAACGCGACGTCGGAAACGCATTTGTTTTCCAAATCAGAGTCGAGGGAAAAAAAGTCATGTTGTTTATCTACACCGGAGAACCGAGTTGTTTATAGTCCTAGAGTGGGAAGAAGAGGGGAAATTGAAGGGAGAAAGAGGCTGAAATGAAACGGTCCGTAGCTTCGGCTGATATTACGATAGGCGTTGCGGCCAGCGTGCGTCCGCCAGGGTCTTACTTCGCGCTCTTGACACAGAAAAACCTTCTTCCACCTGGCGTGGGGCGTAAGTGCCTGAATAGTGAGGTCCAGTGGCGGATCCACTTTGCAGGAGAATTCTTCAAAAGGGAAAAACTTTTCCACAACTATTACGACGACTCATAATTTTCAAGTGTATTTCAATAATTGTTTTGGGCCTAATTTAATTATCCAAAATTTGTTCATCATATTATATACATTTAAACATGATCAGACAAGGAGTACCACATAATATGTGGTATTTTATATTTCGTATTTTATGATTATATTATGTTTCGTATTTTATGATTAAGGCACTCGTTTTATCGAAGTTTTCAGAAATATACAAGGTGTCTACACTTAAGATGGGCATAACTTCAGGGTTCGATTCTACAAGGTATTTCCAACAAAAAATATCTCTTGGCCATTTTCTTTTAACCCACTCAAAATTCCTTTTTTTTCACTTTAGAGTTTTTTTCGCGTTTTCGACCTCACGGCACTGATATGGTCAAAACATCCTTAATTCTCCTGAAAATTCAAATCTGACTACACCGTTAGAAATAGCGTTAAATTCCCAAGCTACCTAGTGCAAAATCAAAATCTTTTAGCAATAAAATAGTTTCCAAAAATCAAGTCAAAAAGCAAACTTTAAAAATATTTTGAAACTTGACTTTCTTCGACCAAAGTTTTTACTCTAAATCCCTGCCCATTCCGATGGGCGCTCTTCAGAGAAATCATGCTCAAATTGTCAGCTTTTCAACGGTCTATCAATTTTTCTTTTCAACATTCAAACTGGTAGAGTGAATGAAGTTTGAATGTCAAAAAACGCGTGTTTTACGTTTTTTGTTATACGCTGAATCCAATAGTGATATTTCCGAATGATTCTGACAGCTAGAAAGTGGATTTTACCAAGAAAACTTTCGTTTTTAAAAAATGTAATTGTAATCATCATTTTTAATTTTTAATTTTTTTAATCTATAATCTATAATCTATAATCATTTTTTATTTTTTTTCATCATTTGTAATCATCATTTTTAAAAATGTATTGTAAAATACGCATTATTCGTAGATATGGGAATGAGCATAAATCAACACCTTTCTACTCAACAAAAACTTCAATCAGCTAGAAATTCGGTGTTTTTATTGAGAAGAAATGTGTTACTTTATGCTCACTACCATGTCTACGAATAATGCGTATTTTATGTACGAAAAACGAAGGTTTTCTTCGAAAATCCACTTTCTAGCCGTCAGAATCATTCGGAAGTATCACCGTTGGATTCAGCGTAAAAAATTACATAGGAAATGATACCAAAATCGTCAAGCCATCTTGAGATCGAGGGGGACCATAAACCGCTTAAAACACCGGATTTTCTTGTAAGACACACGTTTTTTGACATTAAAACTTCATTTACTCTTCCAATTTGAATGTTGAACAGAAAAATTGATAGACCGTTGAAAAGCTGACAATTTGAGCATGTTTTCTCCGAAGAGCGGCTATCGAAATGCGCAGGGATTTAGAGTGAAAACTTTGGTCGAAGAAAGTCGTGTTTCAAAATATTTTTAAAGTTTGCTTTTTGACTTGATGTTTTGAAACTATTTTATTGTTGAAAGATTTTGATTTTGCACTAGGTAGCTTGGGAATTTAACGCTATTTCTAAAGGTTTAGTCAGATTTGAATTTTTAGGAAAAATAAAGAAGTTTTGACCATATCAGTGCCGTGAGGTCGAAAACGCGAAAAAAACTTTAAAGTGAAAAAAAAGGAATTTTGAGTGGGTTAAAAGAAAATTGCTTAGAGACATTTTTTGTTGGAAATACCTTGTAGAATCGAACCCTGAAGTTCTGGTTGAGAGGTTTTCCAAGGTTTTATCCTAGGTTTCATTTTATCTAAGAGTTTCTTTATGTTTTATCCCTAAATTTAGAAAGATACGATTCCTTAAAAAATCACAACTCGCCTACTCGCCACCGAAACATGAATGAAGATCTTTGGACCCGTTTTAAACCGAAGAAACGCTATTACCGTCGGTTTAAACGGCTTGAATATCTCTGGAGGCTAGGGGTATTGGTTTGTATGTTAAAAAGTGCCTGTAGACAGAAAACAAATTTTGAAAGATTAAAAGTTAAAATTTATCCACCAAATTTCATTTTTTCTAACCCGGAAACTATCAACATGATTGATAAAATCAAATCCACGTTTTGTAAATCCATCATAGTTACTTATTATTTGATTCATTCACTCTACAGTTCATACGTCCATTTTATTTTTTGCGAGGAAGGACTTCCACCCCAACTTGGCAGACGTTTTTATACGTTTCGATCTGAACAATAGGTTTCATACTAGGTACTTGTAATTCACCAGCTAATAGTCCAGAAGATGAACTGTGGTTGAAGTATGAGTAATTCATGATCATGTTTTGATCAGAGGTCAGTGAGTGGTTAGAATCACGGTTTTGAGTGTGATTACAAGAAACACCCGATAAAATCTTGAATCCAACAATACTTTTCTATTAGCAATCGCAACACAACATTTCTATATTATATTGTAACCACATGCCTTTATCTTGTAGGTAATAATTTATTGTATTATATTGAGCGTAAATCTGTTGGTAACTAATCACGCCTGAATCGCTGAACCCTTTCTCAATGACTTTTTTTGAGTAAACAAGCGATCGTTAAAATTTTTTTTTTTTGAAAACAAGCTTTTAGTATTTGTTAATAAGGCTCGCTCTATGTCATAATATTATTGCACTGTCATCTGATTTATACATGCATGCAAAATTTCAGCTCAATCAGAAACCTGGAAGTAGATCAAATTTAACTTGCAAGATTTGATTACAGACAGACAGACAACGGGACTGGTGAAACTAAATAAAAGCTTGTAATAACGGAGGTTCAGGCTATTTGACTACTTTGCACACTAGGATCAAACAAGATAGGGCAATTCCAATAATTTCACATCGACAAATTTATTGTGTTCATATTACCTATTGCGTGTGAGGGAGAAAAATTATTCAACCAGACATTTTCATTCCGGATTTTTGAAATATAGTGGTGGTATAAAGGAACATAGTATAATAAGATATTAAAGGAATATAATAAGATATTATCAGATAATAAGATTCTTATTGTGAATAAATGGAATTTCTTCGTGCCGAAATCAGAGTTTCAACATGTTGTTTTCTCACAAATTTTTGGTGTGAAAAAGGTGTTGGAAAAGAGAGAGAAAAAAAAACTTATTGTTGAGTATTGTACTTTTTCGAAATGTAAAAAAAGTTGACGCTTTAAAAAAAAAAAAAGAAATTACGGAAATCACCTAGGTATATATGAAAATGAACTCTAATCCAATTTGTTGGACAAATTGTGGAGTTCTATGGTTCTTGTCACCTAGCGTTTGGCATTGACATAATACAGAGATACCAGAGCACTAGAGCTGATTGACTTCCACAGGGATTTGCGATGTCCTCGATAACGCGCAAGGCTTTTTTCTAGTGTTCAGGGTCCCCTTGCGGCCGATTGCTCCAGATAGATCAGGTGACTTATAATCCTGAACAACTAAAAAGCAGTTCTAAGAAAATTATACTATAATGCTCACACCCTCTGTCACCAGAGAGGTCCCGTCTACAGAATGGAATGAATTGACTTTGATATTGGTTGTTATTTCACATTTAGTGAGGTTCATATTGACTGATTAAGCGTTAAGGCTAAGTGTCCCGGTTTTAGTCCCCAAAAACGAAAGACGCGATGACGAAGGAATGGCAAGAGGATTATGACAGAGTGTTCCTGGATAAGGGCTATAACCACTACCAGATTCAGCCCTCCGTCTCCAAAGCTCCGTGGTTCACAAGAAAACATTTTCGAGACCCGAAATGGTACAACTAGTAAGGATGAGAACCGGCCACGGCATGATAAACCGTTCCTTAAACATGCTAGCTGTCAAGGATACGCCAAACTGCGACCATTGCCCAGAGGTGGAGGAGGATGTGAGACACAAATTATTGATTTGCCTATTTTATGAGGAGGAACGGCGAGAATGGATTCGGACGTTGGAGGATCGAGAAATCTGTGAACTACTGAAGGAATCAACAAACAAAATGTTAAAAGTGATGCTAAAAATGACCAGAGACGCTGGTATATAATTCTAAAATAATTTGTGTACTGAACTAATAATAAATTTTAAAATAACCACCCAAATGTGTAAAAGCAAATATTTTTTAAAATTCTATTTCTTTTTTTCTCATTTTCAATATTGTATTGAAGATTGTATAATGTACATAATGTAAAGATTATGTGGCTACATGGGTTAAAGAAAACGCACTGTCACTAAAAAATATAAAAAATAGAAATTAAAATTAAAAAGTTCCCAAATCCGCCGCCAAGTAGCGTCTTGAAATGATCACATTTTGGATTATCATTTTCTCATGACTGGAAACTTGGATTAGAAATCTGCGAAGACCGTTCTGTAGGTTTTGATAGATAATTTTTGGTTAATTATGTTTGGAAATTTTAAGAATTAACTTGGAGTAACTAATTAATCAAAATTAACAAGGTTCTATGCAAAATTTCGGAAAACCCCACAAATTGGGAATTTAAGAAGGGGCATTCAATCATAATCCGCTCAGCAGAATTCAAAATTTAGTTACTGCCTCATCGGCATCAGTAAAATCGGCGTAAAATTAATGAGGCAGTAAGGGAATTGAAAAAAAAAGTTAATATTGAATTAAAGAGTCCGAAAATGAACTTAATTATTCAACAGCTTTGATTTCAGTGAATGAGAAAACAAATAATTTTGAAGAGTTTACAGCTTTTTACAAATGCCTGAATATCTTTTTGCAACAGTACCCTTCACAAAACCGTGCCCCAATTTGAATATCTTGATATTGAAAGTCAACTAAAATCACGAAACTTACTATTTATTGCAACAACCAAGAGAAAACATCTTATCTTGTGGAAAAACTTGATAACGTCAAGAAGATAATAAGGAAACAACATGAACATTTCCTCTGTACCGTATCTATGGAGGTCGGTATCTTCGAGCCAGTAGAGTTACCGATCTAAAACCCTCTCATTTACAGTTTTGCGAAATTTTCGTTCTCCTCAAAGAACTTTCTCTCTGGTCGAGCTTCATAAATCGCCACAGGCCGCACCTCTACCTCTGTGATCTGATTCTGACCAATAGGGGCAGGGCAGGTTCCAGCCTGAGGTGTTTCGAGTTGATTTCAAATCCGAACCATTAGCGGATCAGCATGAAGAGTTAGCTCGTTGATTAAATTCATTGAAACAAAAAAAGTTGATTAATTTATCAGGTATGAATTCAAGAAAATCCTGAGTAGTCAGTATACAAAATATTCAAAACCACGCTAGTTGTGGCGAAATTATTTGGTTAAATAGAGGAGATCACGAAATTGAATGCTTTTGGTTTATTATTTTCAATAATAAACCTTTGGAATCGACTAAGAAAAAAAAGGTTTACCACCCCCTCAAAATTTGATGGTTTACGCTTCAAGGTACGTAGAATCCAAAAATCGAATAAAAATTTGGCCGTCCGTCCGCCGTACGACGCACAGTGGGGCCGGAGTGGAAAAAACTCCATTTCTGCAAAGTGACTAAATAAGAAATGTAATGTGGTTTTCTCAAAGTCTATTACCTGTAGAATTAGGGTGTGATGGACCTTCAATGTTTAAAAATTGTTTTCACTGCTAAATGGGGGCTCAAACCTGATATTTCGAGATTTTAAGCACTTTGAGAGGGGAATTTGAAAATTTCCTAACACGTTCTATGTGTTTCAAAAAATTTAAATAAAATTATATAATGTTGGATATATATATGTAGTATCTCTAAAAAATACTAATTATTTTTTCATAACATTTTAGCTTGAACATTAGCTCCAGATTTGGGTTTTTATAGCGAAATACAACTTTAGAGGAGTGGAAAAACCAAGCTTCGCCTTCCTTCGGTTTGGCTCATTTTTTTTTCTTGAAAATCTGACCATTATCAAGAAGCTGTAAAAATTTCATAGCCGTATTTCACCAAATTTAGATGTAGTGGGTTAAAATGTGATTAAAGGTACACCAAAAACGCCGTCTCTGCCGTCACCGCAGCTTCAGAGTAAAACCCTTCTAAAGGCAGTAACTTTTACATTTTCCTCTCGAATTCGATAAAATTTCCAGGGATTGTGAATGTTGACATGTAGAATGTCCCCTATGTGGGCTGTTAGCTACAATCACAGAGTAACGGAGTCAAGTTAAGGCTACAATGGTCGGATCATCTATACAATCGGGTTATGGATTCTGGGAAGCTATGTGCCACACCCATTTGGCAGACATTTTTGTTTTATTTTTTATTGGAAAACAAAATGATGTAACTATCGACGTTTTCGTAAAATATTTCTGCTAAGAGTCAACAAGGTTCTGTTTGAACAAAAAAGGTTCTTCGGATTGTTACTCGCAGTAGTGTGGTCAGTTCGTACTGTCGTTACATACCTGAATACATTACATACCTGTCGTTACTCTCATCGTTGAAAATCTCTTATTCAGATTTAGCAAACGTTTAATTTGGATTCTTTCCAATATTCGATCGCTTACTATCCAATTTTCAGAGGTTTTTATCACTCAAAATTTTGTCAAAATTAAATATATAAATATATATTTACATAGATATGTAAAGAAAACTCAATTCAATCATCTTTATCGTATCCTATAACCTCTGAAACGAAGAAAAGAACGAAGTAATACACACCTATCGCCTTTAAAACCGTTTTTCTGTTTTTTCACACGCTTTTCCATTTTGAGTAAAATTATTTTTTTCAAAATTCAAAATTTAGTACTAAAATAATATATTTAAACGTCAGAAAACATATTTTTCTAATGTACTTTCTTATTCGGAATCGAATGAAACCATTCCCAAGACGATACAGTAATTAGTTCAAAAGATAATGATTTTTTTCCGCTTTTTGGCCATTTGGCCCCACTGTGCGCCGTACGCGGCACTTTCTCCACTTAGCATTGACCGATTTTGATGACATTTGGTATGTAGGCTCCATATGTAGGGGGTCTAGTTGTGCCCCGAAGATTTTGGTTGATGTAGGTCAGTTCTAAGGGTTCCAAAATCAATTTTGAAAACGCCCTAACTCAACAAATTTTGATATAAAGGTATTGTTTTTCCTTCAATTTAAGATTCTATAGAATTTTTAGAATTTTTTGAGACCCCGCGGAGCTTTGTAGGACAAACCGTGCGCCTCCCACGAGAATTTATGGGTTTTACGTACGATAAATCAGAAACACGAGTGTGAATCGCAAAAGAGGCCTAATCTCCGTTCAAATTTTAGCTGACCGAAATGCGATCGATGTTTTTCTTCATGTTGGGTGGTTCGTGGCTTTGCAGACGAGTGATCAATATAGAAAATTATAAACCATTGTGTAATAATTTGCAGCGTTTTTACTCACCAACGTACTGCTACAAGGTAGGTGCGTGTTGGTAAAAGGTCAGTTCTAGTACAATACTCAGTACCTAATCCGGTACCAATAGTAGTACGGCTCTAGTCGAACCTGCCTGTATCTGATATTTTGATTTCATGAATACGGCAATGTGGCCTAAGTGGATAAAGAGATTTGAACGTTATCGAGTTGCGGTTGTAATTACTTACTTTTGGGTATTCTTTGGTTGACCCATTGATGAAGCCCTGATTACAATGTTCCACAGTTTCTGACTTCTTTATAAGGCAATACGTACAGGTATTTATTTACATATTACGATGGTTATATGATTAATTTTACGCCATCTTTTTCTCAAAAAAAAACTAGCCTCTTTATTTATATTGTTCAAGCTGAGCTTTTGATTAAGTTCAGAAAAATATACTGGCTGATGGGCCGACGATCAAAATTGTCTATCCACAATAAGCTTATACTGTACAAGCAAGTCCTGAAGCCCGTCTGGACTTACGGTGCGCAACTGTGGGGGTGCACAGCCCAGAGCAATCGAGACATAATTCCAGAATAATGTACTGCGATGCTGCGTTGATGCATACAGATACTTTAGAAATGACAGACTTCACTACGAACTGAAGATAGAATCTGTCAATGAGGTCATTCGCAGCCAAGCCATGAATCACCTTTTGAGGCTCCAAGATCATGTAAATGAGGATGTCATCCAGCTACTCAACACATATGATCTGCTTAGAAGACTTAAGAGAACCAAGCCACACGATCTAATCCACTTAGTGTGACCATCATGAAGTGCAAATTTCAGGACAATAAGAACTAAGTGAAGTATCTTAGTTTTACTAACGTACACATGTATCAGAAGAATGTTGCTTATAAGTTATAACTTGGTGCAATAAAACAAGTAAAAAAAAAGTCTGCCAAGTGGGTGTGGCACATAGCTTCCTCGTATCCATAACCCGATTATATAGATGATCCGATGCACAGTAGTTAATCTAAAAACACCAATCTCTAAGTACCTTCCACTACCCTCATAGGGGACCATCTACACGCTAATCTGGACAATCCTCGAAAATTTCATCAAATTCGGATGAAAAATTAAGTGAGAGTAGGTATGTGATTGGATCAAAAAAATACTTAGCCTCGGATGGGATTCGAACCCGCGACCCCTGGGGGACAGTTGAAGTTATGGCTGTTACAAGAAATTCACGTTTGCGCATGCGCAGTCGCTTCTATCAGTCCGAGGATGATGATTTTCATAGGGGACCGTCTACACACTTACTCGCACAATCCCTGAAAATTTCATTGAAATTGGACAATAACTTCGTATAGTTATGCGCGTTACAAGGAATTCATGACAGACAGACAGACACGGAACCAAAATTGTTCAGAAAGGTCTAAAACGCAAAACGCGAGTGAAAATTTTGATTTTGGAAAACTTTTTTTTTCGTCCTTGAAAAGTGAAAACAAAGCTTCCGCTACCTTGGTAGACTCGGAAGCAAAATTATATTGTGATAAGAAGCTCGCAAACACCATACTAACGTGATGCGACTTCGAAGGTGCAATTTCTTGTGTCGTGATGAAAAAACAAAAAACTTCCTGTTAATCACCATTAAATGTTAAAATTTTCTGAATAAATACCTTTGATCTTTACAAAAGGTTCTTTTAACTTTTTCTGCTCTTCACCTTTGAGCTGATGTCGAAATGGGGACCCGATGAGGGCAAAAGCGCCTGGTCAGACCGAGAAACCGGATGAAGGGACGACAAAACATATTGTTTAGTAATGCATGCATTCCAGGGGACGTCCCATTGGATAAGCATTAGATCAGTTTAACCAGTTGTTAAGTGATGAAACTGTTTCACTCGATGTAATTTATTTATTACTTTAGGCAAGAAATACTGACCCCCCCCCCCACCATTATCTACCTTAACATTTCTAGCGGCATGGGAGCCTCGAATCTGAAGAGCATTTTAAAATCCATGCTCTACGATACCCAACATGCGAATTCGAGTTCACCCCCCCCCCCTCCTCCTCCAATGGTGCCGGTCTGGCACCAAAGCGGAAATACGTCGTAACATTGAACTTTCATCTGTTAGTTTTGGTGGGCAGTCCGTCAAATTCACATCCGTATTCAAGCTGAAACACAAAAAAAAAAAAAAAAAAAAAAACACGAAATAAGCGGTTTATGGCATCATGGCACCATGTCCTGGCACCATGGTGGCACCAATATTAGTTCCATGGTGGTACAGAGAATAATTCATGAAAATCCGGAAGTATAATGAGAATTTTTCCTCAATTTCAAAGCTTGGGGACAGTTAGCAAGCAGTAAAGGAACCGAAATATTGAAAATTCGGATATTTTGTGAATATTATCCCCCCACTCACCCCCTCCCCTTGCGAATTTTGGTACTCTGGTAAAATCTTATACAACTCGGAAGTTATTTGAGTCAAACAAAAAAAGAAACACGCAAATCGGTTGGAAATTGAGGCCTGGGCAGAGTTTACAAGATTATGCCCGCAAACGCACGTTTTTTAAGCATTAACCCCCCCTTTCCCCCTCTTAAAAAGCAAAATCCAAAATTCCGGCGCCGTAGTGCACAACTAGATAGTATTCCGCGTCAAACGAAAAAAGAACCACGAAAATCGTTTGAGAACTAAGGCCTGGGCAGAGTACACAAGATTATGCCCAAAAACGCATGTTTTTCTAGCATTAACCCCCCCTTTCCTCCCCTTAAAAGGCAAAATTCGAAATTCCGGCGACGTAGTGCACAACTAGATAGTTTTCCGCGACGAACAAAAAAAGAACCAGGAAAATCGGTTGAGAACTAAGGCCTGTGCAGAGTACACAAGATTTTGTTACACACACACACACACACACACACACATACACACACACACACACACACACACACACACACACACAGACATACACCTATGGTTTTTTTCGCGGATTTGGATTCAGAATGGTCTAAAACGGATTACTGTGTGGTTATTTTTTTTTTCTGTTGAGTGTTGTCCAACTTTACCCCAGATCGATCGCATAAGGACGCCCAAGTCTTACTGTGGGACGTCCTAAAAAAGTCGGACTGCATAAATATAATGAGGCCGGTTCCCCTCAACGGACGACAACTCGAGTATCGAGCCCTTCTTTGAAAAACAAACATCAATATGTCCCGTATTTAGGAAGGAGTAGTCACTACGTAGGTACCCTGGTGAGGAGAGTCGTCTGCCTACTGAACCAATCAGACTGAAGTTCTGTTATTATAACTGCAATAATTATTTAGGAGAAATAATTCTAGAATATATGACTCAAGGGAGAGACGATCCCTCCTCGTCTTCATGGAGACCCAGATCCCCCCTCCCCACCAATAGTTTTTGAATTTAAGGAATACTTACTTTGATGTCGATTTGATGAAATGCATGGTCCATCTGGAGGCAGTGCTGAGATACAAATTATATTTAAGTTTAAAAAGAAAATCCGTAACTTTATGAAAGAAACCTAATTTGCTTTAACCCTAGGGTTAGAGACGAGTGTTTCTCAAAAACGGGCTAACATAATAGAATAATATTTAGCCCAGGCGAATTAGACCAAAAATGGGCAAATAGGAGAAATAATTCATAGTAAAGAAATTTCTTCGCCAGCGTCTTCCTTTACACTTGGTTAATCATACCTCAAAAGTCCCCTATGGTGGGGGGTGAGCTCGAGGAGTGGGGGTAAATTTTCTCCTGTTTTTTCGACTTTTTTTCGGTTTTTTGCCTATAACTCCAAAAGTAAGCGTTCTAGCGGATTTTTTACTATTACCAGAATTAAAGTACATAAAATTTCCTACAATTTGCTCCTCTGACTTAAGTCTCTACGATTACGCCTTCCGCCGCTAGAGCGCGTTGAAAAGTAGGTATCATTTTAAAAAATCAGCAAAAAGGTCTTTTTATGCTCTTTTTACTCGGAAATTTTCAGGAATTGTGCGGGTTGGCGTTTAGATGGTCCCCTATGAAAATCATTGCCCCCAGCTTGATCGTAGCCACTGCGCATGCGCAAACTTGTATTTCCTTGTTACTGCCATAACTTCTATATTTCCCATCTGATTTCGATGAAATTTTCAGGAATTATGCTAGTTAGGGTGGAGATGGTCCCCTATGAAAATCATTGTCCCCAGTCGATCGTAGCCACTGCGCATGCGCAAACTTGTATTTCCTTGTCACTGCCATAACTTCTACATTTCCCATCTGATTTCGATGAAATTTTCGGGAATTATGCAATTCGGGGCGGAGATTGTCCCCTATGAAAATCATGGCCTCCTAATTGAAAACACTTACTGTCTTAACTCTCTACGATTACGCGTTACACCGCTAGAGCGCGTTGAAAAGTAGGTGTCATTTTAAATAATCTTTTGCAAAAAGATCTTTTGATGGTCTTTTTACTCAGGGATCATTCTTATTAAGCCTGATGACATCTTGTAATACATGACTTGTTTTCCGAACATCAGTAATGCTCTGACAATGACTTAAGAAGGTTTCATGCAGGTATTTTTTTCACTTACATCCTGAAAAGTGTATCAATATCACATATTTTCAGCACCCTTACCTACAGTTAGTGAACTATAGGCTCCAAAAATGAAAAGAAAAAAATAAGAGACCAAATTAAATGATCTTTATTAAACAGAGTATAAGACTATTCACAGAAGTAGTAGTGTATTCAAGTAGTAGTAGTGTATTCACAGAAGGTGCGTGTAGTAACAAAAGGTGTGGGAGTGGGAATCGGCCATCGATCTTCACAGGTGTCTGCTCTGCATCCGTAAGGAGTCTCCATCCACAGTCAACCTGAAAATTCAAAATCGGATCACAGTGAAGTAAGTGCCTGTAATCTTATATTGATAGATAGATGAGTTCATGCAGACGATTAGGATCAAACTTACATAGTGGTCTTATGGTTCCATGTATGTTTCTTCATCTTCTTCAGATGAATTGTCGTCGGCAAGTGGGGGGTTATTTGTGTAGGAACCTGAACAGTTGGAGCAGAGTGTTGAGCAGTAGATCCCAGCTCTGCGGCATCCACATCAACCACTACCGCAGCTTTTGGTGCAGCTGCAGATTATGTTGTGCAGAATTTCAGGCGTGGCTGGTGGATCCAAAGTTGGAATTGGTTTAAGGAAGCCATCGTCTCCCCTACTCCAACCCCAATTAGTTGCTTCCAACTTGTTGCCCAGCCATTCTTCAACTTGGAAGTAGACTCAATGTGAATGCTGCCGGGCATGATCCTCTGGTAGGTGGTAAGGAGGAGAGATCCGGCTTCACTCTCGTGGTGGATTTGACAAAACCAAGGTAACGTTGCTTATCCAGATCACCTTGTGTTGAACTATACATGGCTAGGAACATCGTTTCCCCGGCTCGCGCTACATCATCCAGCCCGGCAGCATTCACATTGAGTCTACTTCCAAGTTCAAGAATGGCTGGGCAACAAGTTGGAAGCAACTAATTGGGGTTGGAGTAGGGGAGACGATGGCTTCCTTAAACCAATTCCAACTTTGGATCCACCAGCCACGCCTGAAATTCTGCACAACATAATCTGCAGCTGCACCAAAAGCTGCGGTAGTGGTTGATGTGGATGCCGCAGAGCTGGGATCTACTGCTCAACACTCTGCTCCAACTGTTCAGGTTCCTACACAAATAACCCCCCACTTGCCGACGACAATTCATCCGAAGAAGATGAGGAAACATACATGGAACCATAAGACCACTATGTAAGTTTGATCCTAATCGTCTGCATGAACTCATCTATCTATCAATATAAGATTACCGGCACTTACTTCACTGTGATCCGATTTTGAATTTTCAGGTTGACTGTGGATGGAGACTCCTTACGGATGCAGAGCAGACACCTGTGAAGATCGATGGCCGATTCCCACGCCCACACCTTTTGTTACTACACGCACCTTCTGTGAATACACTACTACTACTTGAATACACTACTACTTCTGTGAATAGTCTTATACTCTGTTTAATACAGATCATTTAATTTGGTCTCTTATTTTTTTCTTTTCATTTTTGGAGCCTATAGTTCACTAACTGTAGGTAAGGGTGCTGAAAATATGTGATATTGATACACTTTTCAGGATGTAAGTGAAAAAAATACCTGCATGAAACCTTCTTAAGTCATTGTCAGAGCATTACTGATGTTCGGAAAACAAGTCATGTATTACAAGATGTCATCAGGCTTAATAAGAATGATCCCTGAGTAAAAAGACCATCAAAAGATCTTTTTGCAAAAGATTATTTAAAATGACACCTACTTTTCAACGCGCTCTAGCGGTGTAACGCGTAATCGTAGAGAGTTAAGACAGTAAGTGTTTTCAATTAGGAGGCCATGATTTTCATAGGGGACAATCTCCGCCCCGAATTGCATAATTCCCGAAAATTTCATCGAAATCAGATGGGAAATGTAGAAGTTATGGCAGTGACAAGGAAATACAAGTTTGCGCATGCGCAGTGGCTACGATCTACTGAGGACAATGATTTTCATAGGGGACCATCTCCACCCTAACTAGCATAATTCCTGAAAATTTCATCGAAATCAGATGGGAAATATAGAAGTTATGGCAGTAACAAGGAAATACAAGTTTGCGCATGCGCAGTGGCTACGATCAGGCTGGGGGCAATGATTTTCATAGGGGACCATCTAAACGCCAACCCGCACAATTCCTGAAAATTTCCGAGTAAAAAGAGCATAAAAAGACCTTTTTGCTGATTTTTTAAAATAATACCTACTTTTCAACGCGCTCTAGCGGCGGAAGGCGTAATCGTAGAGACTTAAGTCAGAGGAGCAAATTGTAGGAAATTTTATGTACTTTAATTCTGGTAATAGTAAAAAATCCGCTAGAACGCTTACTTTTGGAGTTATAGGCAAAAAACCGAATAAAAGTCGAAAAAATAGGAGAAAATTTACCCCCACTCCTCGAGCTCACCCCCCACCATAGGGGACTTTTGAGGTATGATTAACCAAGTGTAAAGGAAGACGCTGGTGAAGAAATTTCTTTACTATGAATTATTTCTCCTATTTTCTCTAATTCGCCTGGGCTAATTCTTCTTCTTATATTATAAGCGTGAACCACGGTCAACTTTAACAAGTTGCAAAACTACAGATCTACAGAAATCGATAAGGCCACTATATTTAAAAGGTACCTACTTTACCTATTGCCTATCCTATGATTTTTATTCATGTTTTTGCTGTTTGAATAGTAGACATCTATTTTACCTACTGGATAAACGTAGAATTAAAGGTCGTTTGAACGATAATAGTAGTGCCATCAAAGTAGGGCAGCTTTGGCCGGCATGCGAGGCAGTTTTCGTTTCGAGCTGCATTTTGCGACCAGTAGATAATTTTGTCAATGCGAAATTCCAACACTATTACTAGGTCTATTACCGGAGTAGGAATAATTTCAACAGGTTTTCGATTATATGTATTCAAAACATTTTTTAACTTTCTGTTCACAGGGGTTGACAGGGAGATTGATTTTCACAATCGCTGCTGCTGCCTTCGGCTCAGCTTTTCAGCACGGCTACAACACCGGCGTAGTCAACTCGCCAGCAGCAGTAAGTTGCGAGGAAATTAATTTAATTTATTTTATGATTTGACAACTCCATTGTTCCTTATGAGCTTGCAGATGCACTTCTTTAATTATGTCTTTGAATACCTCGTTATTACCGAAATACGCATTTCCAATGTATCTTTGGGAAAGCCATATAGCGAAAACAATATTGAACTACTCTAAATAACAGATAATAACTCATAATAGGTTTTTTATTTCAAATATATATTTTCTTCATCCGTAACAATAGAGTTACTGTAAATAACAACGGGGATTTCTTTTCTTTTGGTGAGGGGGGGGGGGGGGGGGTCATAGGTTTTCTTCCAACAGTGGAATGGCTGCCCCGTCCTCCAATTCAAGTGGCCGCACTTTCCTTCGGGAACCTCGTATTCGCGGGGACACAGCTCGAATGATGGCGAATTGGATTTTTGTCTTAATGAATCCAACAAGTTGTGAAAACGGCTTTTTCCATTGAATTGCTAGTGAGTGGGATGCCCGTTTCATGAATATTACAAATTCTTTTTGCATGGCCCCATCACATGAGCAAACCAATGGTGTGAAAGACCCACGGCAGTCTTCGGCGGCTTGATCATACTTCACGTGCTATGCATTGGCAGCTATTCGAGCGGTCGTTTCCCAGTCCTGGAAGAGGTAGGAGACAGACGCATTCACAATGCGATTATCAAAAAATGCTGGTCTCCCACTCTCCCAGACTCCGTTTACCATTATGTCTCCTATCAGGGATGGTTGACTGCTGTTTGCCTCTCGCATGACTGGTTCAGTCACTGCCCCTCCCCAAGCTAGGTTGGCTATTCCAGCTACCGCGTCCCTAAAATCGTCGTGTCCTCTTTTCACCAATCCGCCCTTTTTGCAATTAAGTGCGTGAGAGACATCAAACGCTGCTCCACAGCCGTCGCAGCACAGGGAGGCCTTGAGGGATATGGCCGTATCGAAGGGCGATTGCGTCTCTGAACTGTGTGGCTGACAAATCGAAACCGTCCGCAGCTGTGGGCAGAACCGATAGCCATTGCGAAGATCCTACCACACGTCGGAGAACTCTCTGCTGATTCGGCTGCAGTTCTTGGATGAGATCTGTACTCCGTTGGCTAAGAAGATTTTCCCGCTCCGTCCTCTCTTCTCTCTGAACAGCCCCAACTTCATTGTAGTGAATAGGTAGTTTTATTGATACAATATTATAAACTTCTGGAATCAAGTCTTGATTGAAAAACAAGTCTAGCTCTTTTTCAAATTACGAAGAAACCAAAGATTTTAATGACGTCAATCATGTGGGTGCGGCAATTCTTTGTATCCAAGACACGATTGCATAATTCAACAAGAGGTAATCAAAACTGAAATCAAATCAAAATCAAATTACCCTTGCGAGCAGTTTTCAGACAGTCAGATAGATGAAGTTCATAAGGGACATTCTACGGTCCCAACCACAGAATTTCCGAAATTTTTGATCCGGTTTTGCTCCTACTTGGAAGAGGTGGGTAGTTCTGATGGTAGCCTACTTAATCACCTTCCCAATCCATGGAATCCATGTGTAGGTACTATTGACACAAAAGTCAAACTTTTGACAAATAGATTTCAACTTTGGACAAATAAAAGTAAACCGTTTATGTAGCGCGGCGTAGGGGCTTGAAGTTTGAATCTCTTCTGCATGGGAGTTGTACATACCAAATTTATACCCTCTAGTACATTACTCGGATAAAATTTATTATTGTTATGGAGAAAATGTTCAATTGTATAGGTATATCACATTTATTAATAATTAAAGGTTTGTTGTGTGTATACACTCGGATTGGACTCTTGATAGTTAGAAAATAATAAACATTGTTGGGAAAAATATTTTCCTTGAGAATATTGGATATGTTCATATTTTGTGACACTAAACTAGGTATCGATATTCGATATTTTGAAATATCGATACTCATAGCAAACGATACACGGGATATCGATACTTGAATACAATACATCATCCATACAAAATATCGATACTTTTGTACTGATACCGACCCCCACTGTGGAAGTGGCTGGTATGTGGAAGCGTAGGTATGTGACGTCATGACGACTTGTTGCTTGTGGAAGGGCACTTTACAAAACGCTGCAAATTATTACACAATGGTTTATTATTTTTCAATAAATCACTCGTCTGCAAAGCCACCAACCATCCAACTTGAAGAAAAACATCGATCGTATTTCGGTCAGCTAAAATTTGAACGGAGATTAGTCCTCTTTTGCGATTCACACTCGTGTTTCTGATTTATCGTACGTAAAAAACTTAAATTCTCGTAGCGAGCGAACGGTTTGTCCTACAAAGCTCCGCGTGGTCTCAACAAATTCTACAAATTCTATAGAATCCTAAATTGAAGGAAAAACAATACCTTTATTTAGAAATTTTTTGAGTTAGGGCGTTTTCAAAATTTCAAAATTGATTTTGGAACCCTTAGAACTGACCTACATCAACCAAAATCTTCGGGGCACAACTAGACCCCAAATGGAGCCTACTTACCAAATTTCATCAAAATCGGTCAATGCTAAGTGGCAAAAGTGCCGCGTACGGCGGACGGACGGCTAAATTTTCATTCGATTTTCGGATTCTACGTACCTTGAAACGAAAACCATCAAATTTTGAGGGGGTGTTAAAAAATTTTTTTCTTGGTCGATTCCAAAGGTTCATTATTGAAAATAACAAACCAAAATCATCACAAATTTCACTAAATTTATTGGATCTAACTACATAAATTCCTAAGAAATAATTACAAGTGGATACAAACCTTAATTAAACGATGTACTGATGATTATCATCTTTAAATAACAAGAAAAATCCTTTGGTTGGCATCACTGCGAATATGCATAATTTTAGCAGCCCACCTGAAGATTCCGGGCAACACTGCAAAAAATGTAAGCGAGAAATAAATCTGTTCTCTCAAGGAAAAAATGTGGAAATGGGAGAGAAATTATAAGTTTTACAGAGGAAAACGGTTTATTGTGTGCAATCAGTGTGGGAAATGGAAGTGTAGGAAGTTTTGGTTGGAGATAAAGTGGTGAATTAGGGATCGAGTGTAGAGGCACTGCTGCGGCGAAAACACCTGTTGCGAATTTTGAAGTAAGTCTGAACATTTGGAAAGAACGTTGAATTTGCCTTCTTCCTGATGCCAAACAAAAATATTTTGGGAAGATCTGACGCATAAAAAAAGCTCAAGTAAAATTAGTCATAATTTTTTTAAATGTCATTTTTTTCGACCCGCTTTCAGGCCTTTATTAGGTGTATAGCTTTTGGGAGACACAGCACGAAAAACGTCTGCCAAGTGGGTGTGGCACATAGCTTCCTCGTACCCATAACCCGATTGTATAGATGATCCGATGCATAGTAGTTAATCTCAAAGCACCAATCTCTACCTTGTGATTAAAAATAAGTACCTTTCACTACCCTCATAGGGGACCATCTACACGCTAATCTGGACAATCCTAGAAAATTTTATCAAATTCGGATGAAAAATGTAAATGTTATGGCTGTTACAAGGATTTTACGTATGCGCATGCGTAGTGGCTACTATCAGTCCGAAGGTGATGATTTTCATAGGGGACCATCTAAATACTAATCTGTAACATCCCTGAAAATTTCATTGAAATCGGATTGAAAATGTAGAAGTTATGGCCGTTACACGGAATTCACGTTTGCGCATGCGCAGCTGCTACTATCAGTCCGGGGGTGTGATCTTCATTGGGGACCATCTACAACCTAATCCGCATAATCCCTCAAAATTTCATCGAAATCGGGTGGAAAATGTGGAAGTTATGGCCGTTACAAGGAAATTCACGTTTGCGCAAGCGCAGTGGCTACTATCAGTCCTAGGATGATGATTTTCATAGGGGACCGTCTACACACCAACCCGCACAATCCCTGGAAATTTCATAGAAATCGGACAATAACTTCGTATAGTTATGCGCGTTACAAGGAATTCATGACAGACACACAGACAGACAGACACGGAACCAAAATTGTTCCAAAAGGTCTAAAACGCAAAACGCGAGTGAAAATTTTGATTTTGGAGAACTTTTTTTTTCGTCCTTGAAAAGTGAAAACAAAGCTTCCGCTACCTTGGTATACTCGGAAGCAATACTTCCTCAGCATCTTTCGAACGGAATAATCAACTCATTTTCTGCAATCGAATTCAGGGTAGACATTTCTGTATGAACGTGGAAAAACGTGAATGATTTTTCACGAAATTAGCGTTTGAATACGTGTGGCTACCCAAGTACTGGATGAGGCTAATTACTGCCCCATCTCTAATGTTTCCACGTACCTACATACACAAATAAAGAGAAATGTCTACCCTAAATTCGGTTGTAGAAAAGGTTTTGATTATACCGTTGGAAAGCTGAAATTCTGAGGATGTTTTTCCCGTAGTGTCACTCAAAAACACCATGTAATAAGGGTTTATAAATGGGTCGAAATCATGAAATATTATAAAATAATCACATATTTTAGCATGAATAGTAGGTAGGTAAGGTACCTACTATTCATGGTGTTTCCTTTCTGACGCACCGGGCGAGAGTTTTCAATTGCGAAGAATTCCTCTAGCTCTAAACTTCTGCGTCCGGTCATGTTTAGACCTGTCAAACAACAATGTGACATAACAAGCGTTTTGCGTAAGTATCTACTTGTATACATTTGCATTCAAATGTGACGAGGCACCGTGCTATTCTCCATTGACGGTATTATTCGTATCGAGTGTTCAACGCCAGATATGCCAGTTGGTTTTCTCTCAACAACACGAGGTTAGGTTGGTAGTGTTCGATTATTTGAAGGTAAAGGAAACCGCATTATTTTCAAGTTACCTCAATGGGGTTCAATCCAAATCTAGGATGACTGCTGAGAAAGGCAAATTTAAAAACCCATTTCGGCGGTAAAATGCTCTTTGATGTCTGGAAAAATTAAAAGTCAAAAAAGTTATGTGAATTGTGAATCATCACTTTAGGGTCACGCAGCGCCTCTCGGGGATCAAATGGTCGTTACATTCTGGAGACCTCAAGATGACACGCCCTGTGACTTGAAAACTACGAGGAAGTCTCACAGAGGTGTACAACTTCCGTAAAATATTTGTAACAGTCGTAAGACTTTTTTCATCCGAATTTGATGAAATTTTCTTGGATTTTTCGAATTGGCGTGTAGATGGTCCCCTATGAAAATCACCACCCCTATGCGAATAGTAGTTGCTGCGCATGCGCAACCGTGAAATCCTTGTAACAGCCGTAACATCTACATTTCTCATCCGATTTCGATGAAATTTTCAGGGAATATGCGAATTCAGTTGTAGATGGTCCCCTATGAAAATCATTGTCCCCAGACTGATGTAACCACTGCGTATGCGCTAACGTCAATTCCTTGTAACAGCCATTTTCCATCGGATTTCGACGAAATTTCTCAGAATTGTGCGAGTTGACGTGTAGATGGTCCCCTATGAGACGAATAAAATCACTCGCGATGAGATTGTGGAAAACCATTTTAATAAAAACGGAGTTGAGTAGAATGTTGTCTATTTCCACGAAAATAATGAGTTACAAGTTAAATCGATTTCGACGGTTAGGTCATCATCAGTAACAAACAATAACTGAAGTTACATCACAGAGAGCATAGCTTATATAGACACAAGTGAAAGGGAGCTCGAATCCCATTGGCCGAGGAAGTGAAAGTCATACCCAATCAGATAAGTGAAAGGAAAATCCTATTGGCTCAGAGAAGTGAAGGGACCTGGGAGGATCATCAAATGCCAATCAAGGCAGACAAAGTGAAAGGGAGCTCAAACATTGGTGAGGGTTACATTGTGAAGGGGAGACCAAGGTATTGCAAGAAGGAACCTATCAATGGTGAAACATGTTGAGGGACCACCTCATTCAGACGTTTACCAGACCTATCACTCTTAAGAATCTCGAACTTTTCAAGCACATCCAACATACCTCCCTTCGGGCAAAAATGAGGAAATTCTATGTACTGTCCGTTTGTTAGGTCAAAACTAAAGTTATGATTGGACTCTCTCAGGTGATTCGCAAAATCAGAATCACCTTTGCTATCCCTGAAATCCTTCTCATGCTCTTTTATTCTTTCCCTAAATTTCCTACCAGTTTGACCACAATACTCAAGCCCACAAGAACATTTCAGCTTATAAACCCCACTTTTATCTTGAACGCTAATTTTATCTTTAACAGAACCCAACGAAGCTTTAAGATTATTTTTATTTTTAAACCCTACTTTCAAACCTCTAGATGATAACATTTTGCCAATTTTGTCAGAAATCTTTCCATAATAAGGTATACTTATCCACTTTTTCTCTTCTAATACAACTTCTCTAGCCAAATTAGAAACCCCGTCTCTACACTTTTTCCTAAGAACCTTGTTCCATATAGAATCAATGAGACATCCTCCATATCCATTGCTTGCGGCTATACTCCTGATAATTGTTTTTTCTTTAGATACATTTTGATCACTCATTGGTATTGACAAAGCTCTATTGATCATACTATGGAAAGCAGCATATTTATGAACTAAGGGATGATTTGATGTACTATGAATAGTGATATCACTGTAGGTCTTTTCTATAAATGGAGAAATCATGTTTTCTGTTAATCAATGAGATGGACAGATCAAGAAAATTAAGCTTATTTCCACCTAGTTCAAGAGTGAATTTAACAAAAGGATCTAGTGTATTGATTTTTTCATGAAAAGAATTTAGTTGCCTTTCAGTTCCTGTCCATAGAATTATTATATCATCAACGTACCTATACCAATATAAAAGGTTGTTTGATTTACACCTTTCAAAGATTCGTTTTTCAAGATGATCCATATAAATATCCGCAAGCAAAGGAGACAGCGGTGAACCCATGGCTACCCCTGGCTGAGTATAATATTTACCTTCAAATAGAAAATAGTTCTGATCCATACAAACAGACATTAGACTACACAGTTCATCCTTTTCAAAAACATCGAGATCTGACCCATGGATAAGCCCATTAACCACATCTTTGCAGCTAGCTACATCGATATTGGTAAACAGACTAACCACGTCAAAGGAAGCAAGTTTGGCATTCGCAGGCGCTTGAATGTCACTAATTTTAGAAACCAAATCGTATGAATTTTGAACAGTATTACGGGGCCGAAAATTGATTTTATTTCTAAACAATGAATTTAACTTTTTGGCTAATTTGTAAGCGGGGGCACCAATATAAGACACAACTGGTCTCATCGACAACTGGTCTCTACCTTCCACTACCCTATGAGGGTAGTGGAAGGTAGAGATTGATGTTTTGAGATTAACTGTTATTGTTAGTTATAAAAATTCAATTCTATTTGACCGATAGTTGTATATGATTGCGCAAACGTGTTTATCCTTGAAAATAATTTCCTTAATAAGGAAATTAAAATTTCATAATATGATCTACCTATTTGAGATGTGGTTGCTCAAATTTGGGATAGGTAGATGGGGGCTACGCTCTGGAGTATTGTTCAATCATTTCGTTACGATTCGATCAGTAGGATCGTGGTATATCATCGTCGGCTTACTTGTGAAATCTTCATCATTTTCAATTATAAACCTTTGGAATCGAGCAGGAAAACAAATTTTAACCCCGCTCAAAAGAAGATGGTTCATGTTTCAAGGTACGTAGAATCCAAAAATCGAATAAAAATTCGGCCGTGTTCTTTGCAGACGAGTGATCTATATAGAAAAATAATAAACCTTTGTGTAATAATTTGCAGCGTTTTTAGAATCGAATGAGACCACTTAGAGCTCTGTTGGACAAACTCTAAGAGGTCTTGAGGGTTGAATTTACAATAAACCAAAAATACGAGTGTAAATCTCAAAACGCTGCAAATCATTGCTCAAAGGTTTATTATTTTCTGTGTAGATCACCCTTCTGTGTAGATCACTGGTTCTCCATCAATAGCACCTACCACCATCTGTATTCTCCCTTGACCTTCCCTCTCAAATTTCAGCTTCCTGCGTTCAATGGGATTGAAAATGGCTTCGGAGCTCACTCAGCTGATCAGTGATCTGAGGAGTGAAGAAGATCTCCTCGAATGCTGGAGACGCCTGGAAGAGCACTTCCATTCAATAGGATTGAAAATGGCTTTGGAGCTCACTCAGCTGATCAGTGATCTGAGGAGTGAAGAAGATCTCCTCGAATGCTGGAGACGCCTGGAAGAGCACTTCCATTCAATAGGATTGAAAATGGCTTTGGAGCTCACTCAGCTGATCAGTGATCTGAGGAGTGAAGAAGATCTCCTCGAATGCTGGAGACGCCTGGAAGAGCACTTCCATTCAATAGGAGTAAAAATGGCTTCGGAGCTCACTCAGCTGATCAGTGATCTGAGGAGTGAAGAAGATCTCCTCGAATGCTGGAGACGCCTGGAAGAGCACTTCCATTCAATAGGATTGAAAATGGCTTTGGAGCTCACTCAGCTGATCAGTGATCTGAGGAGTGAAGAAGATCTACTCGAATGCTGGAGACGCCTGGAAGAGCACTTCCATTCAATAGGAGTAAAAATGGCTTCGGAGCTCACTCAGCTGATCAGTGATCTGAAGAGTGAAGAAGCCTTTGAGCAATGATTTGCAGCGTTTTTTACCCACCAACATTTTTTTTACCTACCAACTTTTTTTTACCTACCAGCTAGGTACTACCTACCACACCATACTGGCTTCACACCTTCACAATCAAGTTTATTAGAAAGAACTAAACGCTTCACACTCGATTGGAAAAATAGAAAGCTTCATATAGAAATTTGATTACTGGTTACGCAGAAGGCAGAACTGTATACAAATCGAAGAAATGAACAGCGATCGCATTTTAGTCCGATAAAATTTGAATGGAGATTAGACCTCTTTTGCGATTCACACTCATGATTCTGTTTTATCGAAGGAAAACCTTCAAGTACTCGTAGGGACCGAACGGTTTGTCCTACAGAGCTCCGGGTGGTCTCAAAAATTTTCGAAAATTCAATACTATTTAAAATTGGTGAAAAAACGATACCTTTATTTCGAGAGTTTTCGAGCTAGGGCACTCTTGAAAATTTCAACCCTTAATTTTCACCCCTTAGAAGTGACCTACATCAACCAAAAGCTTCGCGGCACAACTAGACCCCAAATGGAGCCCATATACCAAATTTGAACCAAATCGGTCCAGTGTTGCTAAGAAAAGTGCCGCGTACGGTGGACGGCGGACGGACGGAAATTTTTTTATTCGATTTTCGTATTCTACGTACCTTGAAACGTAAAACATCAAATTTTGAGGGGGGGTTAAAATTTTTTTTTTCTTGCTCGATTCCAAAGGCTTATTATTGAAAATAATAAACCAAAAACGTCTTTGAACAAGTTTCGTGTTGTACTCAGTTGTGCGCCCTTACCAACCAAGAATCAATATTTCGTAAAGAAGGCACCCACAACTCTCGGATAGCGAAGTTATTGCTAGTAGGTAGTTTTAATGAAAAAGCCGCGTTTTATGGGTGACCTGTACAAATAAAGCATTGTGTAATAATTTGCAAATTCAACTGTCATAAACAGTGTTCTGCTACAAAGAAAGCCACCAATTCTCTAGTTCTGGAAGCTCTACTTGGATGGAATAATCCGACTTATTCTTCTTTTATCTACTTCTCTAGTCATAGGGCTTCCGCTTCTCGATTATTCCAAATTTTGTTGGTTGTTACTTAAGTTTTGTCTGTTGGAGTTATTCATAGCACTCAAAAAGGAAGTCATCTGAAAAATAATAATAGATGTTCCTAATAATAAATTACAATTAATCGGATCTTCTGGTGTCCCAAACTAGTTTATAGATCATTCAATTAGTCGTGGTTTCAAGAGACACTTTAGGAACCACAAAGCTACCAGTCGTCCCGCATTCTATCCATGCGGGCTGAACTGACGTTTGAGTCAAAGCTTCTTGTATTTCCTCATAAAATTTGATACGCCTAACAAGCAGCTGTATTATTTATAGTTTAACTGCTGAGACCCGCTTGTTTGAAACATCATTCCGACCATTGAACCACAGTGAACTCTTGATTAGTAGAACTTCCAGAGACCGTAAGAAGCTGTTCGACTTATCTATAGTTCGGTTTATCAGACATTCGAGTTATCGAGAGGGGACTTTTACTTATCGTTAGTTTGACATATAAAGGAGAAAATTTTGAGTTTCATCGGTGGCGATTAAAAAAAAAAAAAAAACGCCGCAAATTATTACACAAAGGTTTATTATTTTTCTAAATAGATCACTCGTCTGCAAAGAACAAGGCTTTGCCATTGTTATCACCTACCTACCAACCATAAATACTTACTACCAACCGAATTTCTACTTCACAATCAAGTTTATTTGGAAGAAACAGGTTCACACGAGAAGAAAGAGTACTGAAAGAGCTGATACAATACTGTGGTGTGAATATTTATGTACAATACCATCAATTGTAGTGGTGAAGTATTTTTTCCAAGTATAAATTGTTAATGGTATGTGGGCTCCATTTGGAGTCTAGTTGCGCCCCGAAGATTTTGGTTGATGTAGGTCTCTTCTAAAGGTTAAAATTTTGAAAACGCCCTTACTCAAAAAATTTTGATATAAAGGTATTGTTTTTCCATAAATTTAAGATAGTATTGAATTTTAGAAGTTTTGGAGACCACGCGGAGCTCTGTAGGACAAACCGTTCGCTCCCTACGGGAATTTAAGGGTTGGACTTACGATAAATCAAAAACACGAGTGTGAATCACAAAAGAGGCCTAATCTCCGTTCAAATTTTAGCTGACCGAAATGCGATCAATGTTTTTCTTCATGTTGTTCGGTGGTAACAATGGCAAAGCCGTGTTCTTTGCAGACGATTGATCGTCATAGAAGAATAACAACCTTTGTGTAATAATTTGCAGCGTTTTTCCGATTTTTGGATTCTACGTACCTTGAAATGTAAACCAAGAAATTTTGAGGGGGGTTAAAAAAAATTTCTTGGTCGATTCCAAAGGTTCATTATTGAAAATTATAAACCAAAAGTTTAAATGAATCGAGATCGGGGACTTATCGATGCCCCACTTATCGAAAGTGAACGGTGATATCTGAAAGATTTTTGCACAATGGCCCTTTTTGCATATTATTTCTTGCTCATGAATTCGTATACTATCATTATTTCATTAAAAAATATATATTCCTAATATATATCGATGTTTAAAGCACGGATATGAGAATCACGTGTCTTACAGAGTTATACCACACTACTTTCTCGTATAAAAGATAAAAAGTTTCGCCGTGTTGTATGAGAAGTAAAAGCTTTCTAAAATAGGAATTTACCACTTACGGAATCAAACTAGTTCAAAGCGCTCTGAAACATGAAATGCTAGTGATATTGCTTCCGAGTCTACCAAGGTAGCGGAAGCTTTGTTTTCACTTTTCAAGGACGAAAAAAAAAGTTCTCCAAAATCAAAATTTCCACTCGCGTTTTGCGTTTTAGACCTTCCTGAACAATTTTGGTTCCGTGTCTGTCTGTCTGTGTGTCTGTCATGAATTCCTTGTAACGCGCATAACTATACGAAGTTATTGTCCGATTTCGATGACATTTTCAGGGATTGTGCGGGTTGGTGTGTAGACAGTCCCCTATGAACGATCATCCCCGGACTGATAGAAGCGACTGCGCATGCGCAAACGTGAATTCCTTGTAACGGCCATAACTTCTACATTTTCCATCCGATTTCAATGAAATTTTCAGGGATTGTGCGGGTAAGTGTGTAGACGGTCCCCTATGAAAATCATCACCTTCGGACTGATAGTAGCCACTGCGCATGCGCAAACGTGAATTCCCTTGTAACGGCCATAACTTTCACATTTTCCACCCGATTTCGATGAAATTTTCAGGGATTGTGCGGGTAAGTGTGTAGACGGTCCCCTATGAAAATCATCATCCTTGGACTGATAGAAGCACCTGCGCATGCGCAAACGTGAATTACTTGTAACAGCCGTAACTTCAACTGTCCCCCAGGGGTTGCGGGTTCGAAACCCAGCCAAGGCTAAGTATTTTTTTGATCCAATCTACTCCATACATCTACTAACTTAATTTTTCATCCGAATTTGATGAAATTTTCTAGGATTGTCCAGATTAGCGTGTAGATGGTCCCCTATGAGAGTAGTGAAAGGTAGTTAGGGATTGGTGTTTTGAGATTAACTAGTATGCATCGGATCATCTATTTAATCGGGTTATGGATACGAGGAAGCTATGTGCCACACCCACTTGACAGACGTTTTTTTATTTTGGAGGACTCACATTTTTTAACACGAAGCTTTCCTATCTTTGATATGAAGAAGCAAAATTGGTATTAAGATTGCCCCAGGTCCCTACCATCGTGTTTCCCTGAAATATAGATTGGTTTTTACGGCTGCAAGCCTCCTCCTTGGTTATATAGTTCTGAGGACAAGCCCGTGACGAGGGGAGAAATTCGAGTAAATTAGTCAAATTAACAATTAGTAAGACACCATCTAATTCGTGAATGACGTCGTCCTAGTTAACGCCTCGGTCGGCTGCCAGTTTCGACAGCTTTTCGCGAAACTTTCGTCGCGTTGACACGATCCAGTGGCTGATTGAGGTGAATGTGCCACCCGATATAACGTCAGCCAAATGGCACGTAGCTTCCTCGTATCCATAATATATGTAGATATTCCGAAAGATTATCATTGGGGCTCGGCATTTTGCATATTTGCATATTTTTTTGCGATATCCCCAAGCTGTAAAGAGCCAAAATATGCCATATTCAAGCCATTTTGTCGCTCCAAATTTAAATTTATCGATCATATATTTGCAGTTTTTGGTATAAGTGCATATAATGGGCATTTCTTGACAAAAGTTTTGTCAGCTATTTCCTCTAATCAATTTTTCCTTCCCTGTTTTGCAAGAATGCAATTGAAGAGTCCAAATCCTGACCTCCATTGGTTGACGACCTCAACCGGAAAAACCCTTTCAAATACTTATCTACCAATTGTCTCAGCAGATGTGGAGCGGTCATTCTCCCGTTTGAAACTATTATTGCACGATTTGAGAAAATCTTTTACAACTGAAACTTTGGAAAAGCACTTGGTAGTACAAGCTAACATATTTTAACAATTAAATTTTTTGTCTGAAAACTGAGTAAAACTATTGTAAAAATTGTATAAAATTATTTTGTATAAAAATGTACATACAAAAAAATTGAATAAATACAAGTAACTATGTACTGAAAAGACTTTGTTTCCCACTTATTATTCAATTGTTCAACTATCTTGCGCATATTTTGAAGGCATATTTTCGGATTTTTTTCGCGCATATGTACAAATGTATTTACGTGCATATTTTGAGGTTTTATTTCGCACATATTGCCGAGCTCTAATTATCATATTCATAAATTAACCAATCAAGTTTAAAGGAAACTGGAAAATCATCTGAACAATGAGAAAATTATTTACTCTTGGGCGAAATTTCGTTGGGCACCTACGATTTCCCAACCTATCCCATTCCTGAACATTTCGTCTGAATTCATAGGGAGGAGTTATGTAAGGAATCCAAGTTTTCGCTTGAGCAGAGGCTGCTGTCAATCCGAGGGTAATGGAATTCATCGATGTCCTTTTATAGCCTTGAAAACGAATGGAATGACAGGACAATGATAATGAAACTCATGGTTAAACCCATTGAAACATTTTTTTATGTTGTTGCTATAAAGCTATCATTTATTCATTATTTTGTTCTTAGCTAATTCGAAAATGGATCAGTGAAACGATTGACATCAATCAGACAGCAGCAGTCAACGGAACATTAACAGTTGTCGGGGGCGCTGATTCACCACAGGTAAAGCCAATATTATATATTCTAGTATTTAGTATTCATGATAGGCAGCACTATTTTTAAAAATTAGGAACGACCCTTTATTTCATATCTGGTGATTTGAGGTTGATTGTAAACATCACAATGAAACGAAATTTCATATAAACTGCACGTGTTAGTAGCTAAATCTGTAATTACATCCCAGAGCGACACTAATATATACAACTCGAGTGCAGCAGTACATTTTAATTATTTCGATTTTAAGTGAGTATATTTTGGATAATATAGGACAAGGGAATGTATGTACATACTACATATCCCTGCTACTGCGTACGTTATTCGGTTGTTGGATAATAATGAACCAAAATATCAACAGGGCGAAGAGGTTTAAGCAGAGAGTGCCCATTCCATTTAGATAAGGGTGGATTGACAAACATGAATAACCTTCTTTGAGTGCTTTGTTAGCGAGTGCTTTCAAGTTACGAGTATAATACGCTTGAAGTTGCTATCGCTGAAATTACCGAAGCCAAACATTACCTTTTATCAAGCTGGCGCCTAAACAAAAACAACGTACAATATTATGGGCTTCGAACACAATATTAGTAACCTCAATACAGTACTTACTACTATTAATAATAGTATGATTCTAATAACTTATAATAGTTGTAAAATAAAGAACATAATAATTAGGTACTTCTTACCATTATGTGGAATCCATGTGTAAGAAAAGTGGTTACCTTCCTCATGTTTTGGTACATTATTAATGATTACATTACAATAAGTTGCTCTTAATAATGGTAGATTCAACGCAACTTGACAATACACGATAAGGATAATAAGGGATTAACAAAAATTCAGCAAATGATCACTAAACGGTTCATTATTTATGTAGGTACACAGGTAAGTGACCTGCGTATCTTGATGTTTCTTCCGTACGTGAACTTATTACCTACCTACTTCTTTTGGTTTATTATTTTCAACAATAAACGTTTGGAATCGAGCAAGAAAAACGCAGCAAATTATTACGCAAAGGTTTATTATTTTTCTGTACATATACATAGATCACTCATCTGCAAAGCCACCAACCATCCAACATGAAGAAAAACATCGATCGCATTTCGGTCAGCTAACATTTGAACGGAGATTAGGCCTCTTTTGCGATTCACTTTCGTGTTTCTGATTTATCGTAAGTCTGACCCTTGAATTCTCGTAGGGAGCTAACGGTTTGTCCTACAGGGTCCCGCGTGGTCTCAAAAAATTCTAAAAATTCAATGCTATCTCAAATTGATGGGAAAACAATACCTTTATATCAAAATGTTTTGAGTTAGGGCGTTTTCAAAATTTCAAACCTTATTTTTCAACCCTTAGAAGTGACCTACATAAACCAAAATCTTCGGGGCACAACTAGACCCCAAATGGAGCCTACATACCAAATTTCATCAAAATGGGCCAATGCTAAGTGGGGAAAGTGCCGCGTACGGCAGACGGACGGCCAAATTTTGGTTTATTATTTTCAATAATGAACCTTTGGAATCGACCAAGAAAAAAAAATTTTTAACACCCCCTCAAAATTTGATGGTTTACGTTTCAAGGTACGTAGAATCCAAAAATCGAATAAAAATTTGGCCGTCCGTCCGCCGTACGCCGTACGCCGTACACGGCACTTTTGCCACTTAGCATTGACCGATTTTGATGAAATTTGGTATGTAGACTCCATTTGGGGTCTAGTTGTGCCCCGAAGCTTTTGGTTGATGTAAGTCACTTCTAAGGGTTCCAAAATCAATTTTGAAATTTTGAAAACGCCCTAATTCAAAAAATTTAGATATAAAGGTATTGTTTTTCCTTAAATTTAAGATTCTATAGAATTTTTAGAATTTTTTGAGACCACGCGGAGCTCTGTAGGACAAACCGTTCGCTCCCTACGAAAATTTAAGGGTTTATATTGAAATATATATATATATATATATATATATAAATCAAAACACGAGTGTGAATAGCAAAAGAGGCCTAATCTCCGTTCAAATTAGAGCCGAAATGCGATAAATGGTTGGTGATTTTGATTTTTTTTTTTTTTTTTTTTTCATATTGGATGGTTGGTGATTTTGTAGACGAGTGATCTATATAGAAAAATAATAAACCATTGTGTAATAATTAGCAGCGTTTTTATTTGATTTTCGGATTCTACGTAGGTACCTTGAAACGTAAACCAACAAATTTTTAAGGGGTGTTAAAAATTTTTTTTCTTGGTCGATTCCAAAGGTTCATTATTGAAAATAATAAACCAAAATCGAAAAAAATTTGGCCGTCGGTCCGCGGCACTTTCCTTAGTTACCATGGACAGATTTTTATGAGATTTGGTATATGGGCTCCATTTTGGGTCTAGTTGTGCCCCGAAGCTTTTGGTTGATGTCAGACACTTCAAGGCGTTGAAAAATAAGGGCTGACATTTTCAAAATGCCTTAGCTCAAAACATTTTAATGTAAAGATATATATTTTTCTTCATAAATTTAAAATAATATTTCATTTTTAGAACCGAATGAGACCAACCAGAGCTCTGTAGGACCAACCGATCGCTCCCTATAAGAAATTAGTGGTCACTGATCAGCTGAGTGATCGGCAATCTAATTTCTCCCTTGCGAGGGAAAAACATTAAATCATGTTTAATGTTTTTCCCTCGCAAGGGAGAAATTAGATTGCCGATCACTCAGCTGATCAGTGACCACTCAGGCGGCTACAGCATTCTCCATTGACCCTGCTTCTCAAATTTCAGCTTCCTGCGTTCAACAGGAGAGAAAATGGCCTTGGAGCTCACTCAGCTGATCAGTGACCATCTTGGTACAACTAGACCCCAAATGGAGCCAATATAACGTGGTAACTAAGAAATCGGTCCGTGGTAACTAAGAAAAAAAACGTTGCAGATTTGCGTGTCGGAATTCACAGAACGATCCCCAGCCCTAAAACATTAAACATGTTAAAATTACGGTTGGTTTTACGGAAAATCAGAAACACGAGTGTGAATCGCAATAGAGACCCTATCTCCGTTCAAATTTTATCTGACCACATGGTGGGGGGGGGGGGTGCGCCTGATTTTTTTTTAATTTTTAATCGTCATCATCCCGAGAATTTTGACACCAGCCGTTCTCTTTTTGGATGAGTAGATCTTTTTCTATGATTTTTCAAAGTTTCGAATATTTATGCCGTCACGCGCCCCTCCCGCCTGGACGGGACCCCTCAGCCCACTGTGACGTCATAAATATTCGAAACTTTAAAAAATCATAGAAAAACGTCTTTTCACGCTAGAAGGTCGCGGTTGGTGTCAAAATTCTCAGAATGAAGTCTAGTTTAGATCAAAAATAACAATAAACAGTTTTTCCGACCCATGCGCACACCCCATTCGATCGTTGTTCGTTTCTTTGAGTCGTACTCAGTCCAAATTTCCTAATGCAGGCACCCACAACTCTTCATTTTTCCGAATTGACTGTAAAGCGTTTATTTCTTCGAAATAACTTTGATTGTGAAGCGTAAATATGGTTGGTAGCTAGTGACAATGGCAAAGCTGTGTTCTTCGCAGGAATTTCAAATTTAGTTTCATTTTTCAGTATTACGCTCAGTTTTGCTTCCTTATGAGAGAACCCAAAACTCTCGGATGATGATCTTTTGCTGGTAGGTACTTTCTATCAAAATAACTTTGATAGTGAACCTCGCGCAATAATTATGGTCGGTAGGTACTAAAAATGGAAAGCCGTGCTCCTTGAAGAAGTGTGATCTATACAGAAAAATATTATACCGTTGTGTAATAATTTGCAGCTGAATTCTTGTCAGACAGTCAGGCTGCGCTGAAGGCCATTGCTTCGTACACTATAACCTCGAAGCTGGTCTGGGAATGCCTGAATACCCTTAAAACTGTGGCCCAGGACAACCAGGTCACCCTTCTCTGGATTCCTGGACATGAGGGTCATGGGGGTAATGAAACTGCTGATCGTCTTGCAAAAAGAGGCTCAGAGTCCCTGCCAATTGGGCCGGAACCATTCCTGGGAACCACTAAAAGCTGCTTACAGAATGTGGTTAACAACTGGGAAAGAAATGAGCGAGTAGAATACTGGCAGAACCTGGGCCATGCCTGAGACAGGCAAAACCATTTGTGACGTTCTCTAAGAAACGGGCTAAAGAACTTATAGCTATGCCTAACAAGGACGTCAGAATACTTGTGGGTCTGCTAACAGGTCACTGCCCACTTCGCTATCACCTAAAGAAGATAGGCAAACTAACAACGGACATCTGCCGCTTCTGCGATATGGAAACGGAAGATGCCGAACACATCATGTGCCACTGTGAAGCATTGGGTCGAGCTAGATACACAATCCTCGGAAGTGATGTCTTAGCTCCTGACACCATCTCTATGGTGGCATACACCGATCTTCTCTGCTTTGCCAAAAAGTGGGGAGAATGGGTGTTCAGTAAACCCTTCTTAGTGGGCTAATATAGCCTGGAGGCACTCCACAGTAGATCTTGTTGGTCGCAGTGGAAGGAGTTTACAATATTTAGTTTAGCATTATACTAGCTAAGCGATGATGCACAAACTCACAAAATTATGCGTATAGTTATCACCCCATCAAACACATTTTCGTACCTTAAAAAAGTATTGGCTTATTTAATTTTACTGTAGGTATCTATATTTTCCAGATTACGGCGATATGGTCGGTCATTGTGTCAGTGTTCTGCGTCGGCGGCATGATCGGAGGCAGTATCGTTGGAATCGTGGCCGACAGGTTGGGAAGGAAGATGGGTCTCATCTACAACAACATTTTCGTCGTACTCGCAGTTTTATGTGAATGTGAGTATCATCCCATCTTGTATTTGAAGAGAGTAGGCAGTAGCACCCACCATCTGGGAGGTGAGAAAAAAAGTCCGCTAAAACCTTTGCTTGTGGCTGCAAATTCACGTAACGGGCAAATTTCGATGAAATTTTAACTTATTGTGCAGGTTTAGTTGTTTCCTTTGAAATCCATAGCGATCCTAATAGTAACACCTTAGTGAATACGATAAAGCGAATACGTAAAAAAGATACTGCCCACCAAACTTGGCAGGTGTTTTCACTAAATTCGCTATTTCAGTTTAATCAGTTCATCGCCTTAGCTCAATTATGCGATTCTACCCTGAAAAAGGATCTTGATCATGTCAGGGCGACCACTTGGATACGGTTCATAGAAGTTTGTACAATTCATAATGGCCATGAACAGGTAATAAAAGGGTGTATAAACTGAGAACAATGAACATGGTTGCCAAACCTGCGTTCATTTATCGATTATAGCGTTGCAACGCGATGCATGAGGTAGGTAGTGAATTATTTCCCGCATGTTCAGCTCTGCGGAGATCACTTTTCTTCAATTAGTGTAACTAGCATTACTAGCTGATCTCTGAGCTCAATTTGTGACTGTTGATTTGAGAGGTCAATTAGACTTCTCCAGTTTAGTTTGGTACATATGCACCGTTCAAATATTGTTCCTATCGATAGCAATGATGGACTTCATTGAACTTACTTTATTAATTCAAGTCAGTCAAAATCTATAACTAGTTATATCTATAACTAGTTATGAATTCACAATCATGTTTCGGGTTATCTCCTCTGTTTTGTTAGTTCAACCCTGAAGCTCCCAAGGAACCAATTTTTGATGGTACTGTGCTATTGTTGTGGCCTCGCATTAAATTCTAAAAATCACGAATTTATGGTTTTAGAATGACAAGAAATGATCGGTATAGGTGGACCAGTATTGATTTATTATTTTCAATAACAAGCCTTTGGAATCGTGCAAGAAAATATTACGTTTCACTTTTTAAAACAAAACTGGACCGATTTGGTTCAAATTTGGTATGTGGGTTCCATTTGGGGTCTAGTTGTGCCGCGAAGCTTTTGATTGATGTAGGTCACTTCTAAGGGGTGAAGATTGAGGGTTGCAATTTCCAAGAGTTCCATGGCTCGCTAACTCTCAAAATAAAAGTATCGTTTTTTACCAATTTTAAAATTTAAAATTAACTTAAATTTCATTTAAAACAATGAACTTGAAATTTTTAATTTTCAAATTGGTAAAAAACGACTATTTAATAGTATTGTATTTTTAAAAAATTTTGAGACCACCCGGAGCTCTGCAGGACAAACCGTTCGCTCCCTACCAGTACTTGAGGGTTTTCCTTCGATAAAACAGAACCACGAGTGTGAAGCACAAAAGAGGTCTAAACTCCTATAATGCGATCGCTGTTCATTTCTTCGATTTGTATTCAGTTTTGCTTTTTGAGCAACCAGTAATCAAATTTCCTTATGAAGCTCTATATTTTTCGAATCGAGTGTGAAGCGTTTAGTTCTTTCTAATAAACTTGATTGTGAAGGTGTGAAGGCAGTATGTTGTGGTAGGTAATACCTACCAATACCTACCTATGGTGTGGTAGGTAAAAACGCTGCAAATCATTGCCCAAAGGTTTATTATTTTCTGTACAGATCACCCTTCTGTATAGATCCCTCCCTACCAACTATAAGTACCTAATACTTACTAGGGACCATTAAATTTTTTTCCATTGAAATTTTCCATTAAATGGAAATGAAGGGTTGAAATTTTCAAAAATGCCCAACCAAATTTTGGTTGGTGGTTGGGGTTGAAATTTTCAAAAATACCCTAGTAGGTAGTAGGTACCTACGGTTGGTAGGGAGGGATCTATACAGAAGGGTGATCTATACAGAAAATAATAAACAATTGGGCAATGATTTGCAGCGTTTTTTCTTTTTACTCAACCACTAGAACTGAGTTTTCAGAGCTCATTGCGTCAGGGATTATTTTGACACCTGATAAATGAAAATAATGATCAAGTAATGGTATCAATAAGTGAGGTAGCTGAAGAAGAAGACGGTTTCAGGTACATCGTTTAGTCAGCGATTGACCCAGGTAGGGCTATATATAGACCAAGATGACCAACAGGATCAGTAGTTATTTTGACCAATAGAAAGAGCGATCTATTTACACTAGAGACCCTAGTGGTGAACTTACATACTACATCATTACTGTCTAGGACTTGGTCTTGAGAGCAAGGAGTTGGTTACAACAATAAGTTTACTGAGTTTGGTTGATTAGAAAAGTTATAGGTATGTATTAAATTTTGTGATATCGTAGGATTTGAATTTTTTAGTCTCATAGCTCGCTAGTTTAACCCTAGATTACTACCTGAACGTCTCATGAACGTGTGCGCCTATTCAATTTCATTTAACCTCTCACCAGGAGCGCCACTGTGACTTGGCTCTTCAGATATGCTTTCCTGATTTAGTGTTCTATGTGTTGTGAAGACGGGCGGATCGTCATTCACTTTATACGATAAGTTCTATTCGTTTTCCAAAAACCTAGGGAGTCCAGCAAGCGTGTAGGTAGTAATTAGCGCTCAGCCATTTACGTTCACCAAACGTGTAGGTAGTAAGTAGGAATTACTACTACTAACCTCTAGGCATCTGTTGAACGTATGGTTAGGTTCAAGCGCCTTGTTATACTCAGTTATTGGGTCCTGAAAATCTTCGTTCTTAGCCAAAAATGTCTACATTTTTTGTAAGAGTAAAACTAAAAGGTAACTAGTAAAAGTCTTATTTCCAATCAAGTGGATAGTAAATTCTTCGTCATTTTGGTGTTTGGATTTTAAAGTCACCACATTGTAGAAACACGAGCAAACCAACAATCAACCATTCTGCCCTATTCTGACCAAACCTTCCGAGGTGTAAGTATATTAATGACAGTGGCATTCTGTACTCCTCATTTCCTGAATCAGATACGTTTCATACACCTACCTACCTTTGATTTACTACTAATGATTTATCAAATTTCTTTTCGGGAAATCGAGAAGGACAAAGCAAAAAGAAGAAAAATGACTTATGAAGAAATCTAGGAAGAGTTGATACCATCATCGAGATTGAGGCTGATGAAGAGGAAGTAGATGTGATGGATATGACATTGGAGAAGACAATGTAGAGTTCCTATTAGTTATCTATTTTTTTAGGGTGAATTTCCATTTGATAGAAATTTGGTTATTCACGTGCCTAGTCTACTAGATAACAGAAGTCCCTGATTAATTTTATTATAATATTTTCAATTACTTATCCAACTAAGAGGACTAGGTACCATTTTGGGTCAAATAATATTGTAGCATTATTGTGATTGAAACCATGACCTACTAAGACTACCATATACAGTCTGTTTTGTTATGAATCAAATGATTATTTTGTAACGTTTTTATAATAATAAATATTTTTATTCGTATGAAATAGAAACGTTCGGTTGGTTATAAAACAGAACCTTTAAATTTTTGGTAATATGACGAAATTGAAGAAGAACTAAGCTTTGAGTTTATATAGAATACAGTTTATTATTGTTTTCAAATGACCCTGTTTAATTATTTCCCGAATTCTATTACTTTTTTGAAGATTGTAGACATTTATTGAGTGTACACTCTGACAGACGTGTAGGTAGTATTAAGCGGTTAATAACCGAGGGTAGTATTCCAGGGTTAATAGCGTCGGTTTTTCATGAGATAACAGTATTTTGTTTTGAGAGGGTGTCCACTCAATATTGCTCATTTATGGGCAAGTGAGATTCAGTCGAGTTTTGAGAGGAAGTAAAGCAATGATAAGGATAAAATAATATTAGATTTTCTGCTGGCAAGAATTCAGAGCCTAAATACTTTCACGAACCTCCACAAACACCAACTGCACCTTCGCTTACTCAGCTGAGCTAACAGCCGTGCGCGACATTTTTTAGTGAGCCCGAAATGTCTAGTTACTACCTAGTGAGCATAGGGGCTTCCAACTTTGTCTGTTGTGGGGTGAAAATAGGTGGCGTTGAATAACAACGCCACAATTTAGTGTTTATTATTTTTCTGTATAGATCACTCGCCTGCAGAGATGCTTTTCATTGTCAACCATAGGTACCTTCCCACTGAAGTAAAGTTGTGTATCTACCTACTTCTTCCTCTTCTTTATAAACACTCATAACACTTCGTTATTTGGTTGAACATTTTTATTCTTATATCCTGAACTTTTTAATCTTACTCGTGAAAACACAATGACAACCAATTTATATAATCACATGGGCCAAAATTATCGCAAGAAGAAATTAAACCTTAAAATTTGAGTATTAAATTTGCCAAAACTTATTTGAATATATTGATGTATCGCTTTTGCGACACCCACCACTTACAAACTTCACAATCAAGTTTATTTGGAAGAAAAAAATGCTACATTCAGTTCGAAGAAACAGGGAGTTGCGGTGCCTTCTTGAGGAAATTTGATTACTGGTTGCTGAGGACGCAAAACTGGTATAACTCAAAGAAACGAACAACGATCGCATTTTGGCCACCTAAAACTTGAACGGAGATTAGGCCTCTTTTGCGATCCACACTCTTGTTTCTGTTTATCGTAAGTCCAACCCTTGAGTTCTCGTAGGGATCGATCGGTTGGTCCTACAGGGCTCCGCGTGGTCTCATTCGATTCAGGAAATTCAATGCTATATATTGATGGAAAAACATTACTTTTATATCGACATTGTTTGAGCTAGGGCGTTTTCAAAATTTCAACCATTATTTTTAAACTAATGGAAGTGACTGACATCAACCAAAAGCTTCAGTGCACAACTAGACCCTAAATGGAGCCCATCTACCAAATTTCATCAAAATCGGTCGATGGGAACAAAGGAAAGTGCCGCTACGGCGGACGGACTGATATACTTACTCGTATTTTCATTCGATTTTCCGATTTTACTTACCTTGAAACGTAAACCAACAAATTTTGAGGGGGGTTACATTTTTTTTTTTTTTTTTTGGTCGATTCTAAAAGTTCATTATTGAAAATACTCGTAATAAACCAAAATTGATGATTTTCACTAACTTTCTCCTGTTTTTAGTTATTATTTTCAATAATGAACCTTTGGTATCGACCAAGAATTTAAAAAAACTTAATTTCCCCTCAAAATTAGTTGGTTTAAGTTTCACTGTAGAATCCGAAAATCGAATAAACATTTTTCGACCGTACCTACGCCGTACGCGACACTTTCCTTAGTTTCCATGGACCAATTTTGATGAAATTTGGTATATGGGCTCCATTTGGGGTCCAGTTGTGCCGTGAATGTCAGCCACTTCTAAGGAAAGAAAAAAGGAGTTGTAATTTGTAGGGTGGAAATTGTAGAGTGCCCTAGCTTGAAATCTCTCGGATTAAAGGTATTTTTTACACCAATTTGAAGTAGTATTGCATTTTTGAAATTTTTAGAGGCCACTCAGAGCTCTGTAGGACAAATTGTTCGCTCCCTACGAGAACTTAAGGGTTGGACTTACAATAAATGAGAACCTTGGGTGTGAATCACCTAAGAGGCTTAATTTCCGTTGAAATTTTAGCCAACTAAAATGCGATCGGTATTCGTTTCTTCGTGTTGTATTCGGTTTCGCATCCTCAGCAACCAGTAATCAAATTTTCATATGATAGAACCTCAACTCCCTATTTCTTCGAATTGAGTGTGAAGCGTTTATTTCTTCCTAATGAACTTGATTGTGAAGGCAGTATGTGTAGTAGGTCAATAGTAGGTGGTTGGTAGGTAAAACAAAAATGTGACAATGAAAAGCTGAGACCTTTGCAGACGAGTGATCTATACAAAAAAATAATAAACATTTGTTGGATAATTTAAACTTTTTAAAAATAATAACTTTTTTGTGTACTAGATGCATAAACAATCCAAAAGATTTTTTGTTAAATCCCCTCAAAAGCAAGGTGGGATGGGGAGGGGGGGGGGCAAACTTTCCAAAATAATGTACTAATAATAGAGGGCGTTATTGTCCTTTTCAAATATTACCTACAATGGAAACTCCATGGTTCCAGGTTCAGCGAAGTGGTTGCAGTCCTATCAGCTCATCATCATCGGCAGGTTCTTCATTGGTCTCAACTCCGGCCTCAATGCCGGTTTGGTCCCCGTCTACCTCAACGAAGTGTCCCCAGCTAATCTGAAAGGGGCTGTACGTACCTTTATCCAAATTCCTTTTTTTCGATAAATAAAAATAAAAATATTTAATTGTTTGCCAATCGAAACTCTAACTTGTGCAGGTTTTGAGGTAATAGCCTACGCAGATGATCTTAACATAATAGTTAGGGGCAAATTCGACTGCGTCGTATCAGACCGAATGTAGTGTGCTCTGAATATCGTCCAAAAATGGTGCTCAGACCAAGGGCTTCATGTTAACCCAGAAAAGACCACCATTGTTCACGAACAGAAGGAAACTATCTCTAAAAACTCCCTATCTTCATGAGCAGAGGATTTCGTTCTCCAATGAAGTTAAATATCTGGGGGTTGTGCTAGACCATAAACTCTTGTGGAACAAGCACCTAGAGTATATCCTAAATAAAGGAACATTATGGGCTTGTCACAGAATGCTCGGAAAAACATGGGGTCTAACGCCCAAAATGACCTCCTGGTCATACAAAGCAATTGTCAGACCCATGGTCACCTATGCCTCAGTAGTATGGTGGCAAAAAACAAACCAGGCTACATCTATGCTCCAGCTAACCAAACTACAAAGGCAAGCATGCCTTGGTATATCTGGAGCAATGAGTACCACCCCTTCAGCAGCACTAGAGGTTCTTCTTGACCTCACCCCTCTACATATCTTTGTTCAGAGGACAGCCTTCCTGGGGGCTATAAGAATGCTGCACTCGGGAAAACTCAAACTCTCCCCTCGTAAAGGGAGCCACCTGGAAATACTGGACCAAGTCCATACCGATCCAGTGGCCAAGTCAGTCCCTGACATTATGTCAGAGAGAATGAACTTTTACCTACCCTTTAGAGTGATCATCAATGATCGTGAATGCTGGAAAAGAGGCACGCCTCAATATGAACCAGGTTCACTTCTGTGGTACACAGATGGGTCTGTGATGAATGGAAAAGCTGGCCTAGGGATCAAAGGCCCAAATTTCAGCCTAACTAAACCCCTAGGAACAACAGCGACCATTTATCAGGCTGAAACCCATGCCATAGAAATATGCGCACAAGAGATCGCCAAAAAACGACTCAAAGGTGCAAGAATTTACATAATGTCTGATAGCCAGGCAGCCCTAAAGGCCATTGCAGCCTACTCAATAACATCAAGGCTAACCTGGGATTGTCTGAACTTCCTGAAGGCTACGGCTCGGGGCAATAAGTTTACTTTGCTCTGGGTCCCTGGCCATGAAGGAGTAGATGGCAATGAAGAAGCCGATCGACTCGCTAAGCAGGGATCGGAATCCCAATGTTTTGGTCCTGAACCCCTACTCGGGGTTACCAAGAGCTTCATTACTCAACAGGTCCAAAAATGGGAGGATAGCAAGAGAGCTGCGTACTGGCGCAACACTCCAAAGCAGAGGCAAGCCAAGCAACTAATCACCATCTCCAAAAAAAGAGCAAAAGCTCTGCTGTCGCTAAGGAGGAAGGACCTTCGTACCATTGTGGGTCTCCTGACTGGCCATTGCCCCCTGAGATACCATCTCAACAAGATGGGCAAGGCCAGGACACTTGAATGTCGACTCTGCTGCGAAGGAGTCGAAACAGCAGAACACATCCTCTGTGAGTGTCCTGCTGTAGCATCTACCAGATTCCGGCATTTCGGTAAGGGTACTCTTGTCCCGGCCGAAATTGCTCGGGAAACGCCCGAGAAACTTCTTCACTTTGTGAAAGAAGAGGTTTTCGAACGGGCACTTAAGTAAAAAAGGGAATCCGGTCACAATAGATCAAACCTATGGTCTCAGTGACTAAGGGCTTGCCCCGTCTCAGTAAATCAAAAAAAAATCAGCTCATCATCATCGGCAGGTTCTTCATTGATCTCAACTCCGGCCTCAATGCCGGTTTGGTCCCCGTCTACCTCAACGAAGTGTCCCCAGCTAATCTGAAAGGGGCTGTACGTACCTTTATCCAAATTCCTTTTTTTCGATAAATAAAAATAAAAATATTTAATTGTTTGCCAAAAAACTACTTTCTGTAAGAATCTATCTGGAGTCAAACTTGTGTTAAATAACTGAATTTGCTAAATGTTTCGTCTTATGTGCATACCATCTTAGCTTTAATTTTCGTCCTTATCTTCAAAAAATACTCTGTGCGACTGTGCGTACAGTATAAAATAGTGAAAATGGGGAAAAACAACAATTCATACAACAACATTCGTGTGGGTAGGTAGTTCGGGTTGACGAGAAGAGTTTTTTTTGAGCTTTTAAAAACATATTCAACCAAGAGGTTGATTGTATTAGCGATTCGTCTTAAGTGCCACACTCACTGCGCTGACTAACCTGCCATATAGCTTATAATTTGATGCTCTCAACCATAATTTTGAAAATTTCTTTGAAAATTCGCTCATTAATTCATACAACATGAAAGGACTTTTTTATTGTAAAATTGTAAATGTTGATACTATATTTCATTGTGTAATTTGTGATGCCTCACAGTGATTATCTATGGTACCTTCCAGGTAGGAACAGTGTACCAGTTCGTGATCACACTTTCCATCATGATATCTCAACTCCTGAGCATGGAATCGGTCTTAGGAACTGAGGGAGGTAAGACATAATAAAAGGGTATCTTTAATAGGCATCTTTTAAATTACAGAAGAATATTAATAATTAATTCCCCTTACCCAAAAAATTCCATAATTAATATTATGGAAAATTGTCAATCATCATGGAGCAACAAGTAATATCCGGTCGATCTAGACATTAAAAAATGGTGTGTGCTTGCAAAAGGTCACATATTTTAACATGGAACATGTTTTAGCCCTAGAGTAACTTTCTCTCGAGTAAACCAACAAGTTTCGATGATTTTAACGTTCACCCTCGACTTTTTCAAACAATCGAAGGTGAAAACAAGCCTTTGAATTTCTAGTGCTTTTTCGTTCCAAAATGTCTTTAAAAACCTGAATTTTGAGAATTTATTATTGCATTCATTTAGAACCCTGGAAAAAGTCGAAAATTGACCCTGGAAAACTCAGGGAATTTTTTTCGGGGAATCACTGGACACCCTGATTATACCTATCTACGACTAAAGGCTCTGTACTAAATTTGGCTAAAACATGTTCCATGTTTTCATAATTTTCGCCGTAGGATCTGTTTCTAGTGCTAAGTACCATGTTTTTATAATTTTCGACGTATAATTTTCGATGTAGGATCTGGGGGTCCAGGGGGACTTGCCCCCCTGGCGAGACTCGAAGCGCCGAGTTTTTTAGGGAAAACTTTTAGGGGCCTAGAAATGTTGAAATTTTCTGATTTTTTCGTTTTTCGCTCTTATTATGAAAACTATGCGTCATTAAGGAAATCTTACCGATTACATTATAAAGAGCACCCCGACTTTAAAATTCGAATGTTTGGTAAGGTTTCAATAGGCCGTCAAAAGTTCTCCCGAAGAAATCTCCGTTGGATTCGCTTCGTATCCCACTATTGTGGTGCCAAGACAAAAATTTAGAAATATAATAAGTGACCTTTTGCAGGCACTGAAGTCTACATTGACTGGACTAAAAAGGCAATAGCTGTTAGCAAAGTAAAACTGTAGTAAAATGCTACCTTATTTTTTATCTATATTTCTATTAAAATTTTTAATTTAAACGAAAAATATAGTACCTTACAAGAGCAGAGCTAAATTGAATATATTTTTTAGAATTATATGTTTGAAAGAAAAACTAACCAGAAACAATCTGCCTGGTGGGTAAAGAAAGTACGACCTAATCTTAGCTTTTAACTACTCTTTTTCCATGACTTAAAATGTGTAGGAAACATTTTCAGGCTTGTGGTGAAAATCTTGTTGATGGTGAATTACAATCAATTACAATCCCTTCCTATTATAGGAATAGGAATTGACATAGTATTAATTGAAATAGTATTGTAATAACTAATTGACATAGTATTAGGTATTACAATAATTAGGTATAATACCCAATTATTGTAATACCTAATACTATGTCAATTAGAACCACTTGGGGTATAACTGAACGAGAAATTTAGTTACCTACCTTGTTCAACTAATTTGACTCATTCACAGCGTTCCGAGTCGTATCTTCATTCATTTTATTTGAATGAATCAACTGAATTTCAAAAACTTCTCTCGTTCCAGGCTGGCCATTGCTTTTCGGGCTTACGCTTGTCCCGGCAATCATACAACTGATAACTTTCCCCATCTGCCCTGAGAGCCCCAAACATATTCTCAAGACGACAGGAAACGAACTCCAAGCTAAACAAGGTATTGACTTATTTATAAGGGCCTTTTTATTTCTTGTAAATTTACAGGCTCAAAAAAAGGCAGGCATTGGAAATTTTACTCTAACCGGAAGGTTGGAGAAAGCTCCTAATTTGGGACATCAAGTAGAACCAGCACAAATATCTTTTAACTAGAGGTGTGTCGGTACAGCTGTACCGGGACTGTGGAACCGAGTATCAGGTTGGAACGGTTCCAAGCAGTGACAAAAACTCGACCCTTACCGGTCCAGTTCCACAGACTGATAAGATATCTTGAAATGGCTCTGGACCGGGAAGAGAATCTTTTCCATCGGTCCAGTTCCATCCTCACCAATCACAATGATCTGATCAATCATCTCATCAATCTGATCATTCTGATTGGTGAGGATGGAACTGGTCCGGTAAGGATGGAACCGGACCGATAAGATATAGAGAATGGTTCAATGGCTCTAGAAGGGTAAGCATGGATCTTGTTCTCAGTTCTGTTCCATGTTGTACCTGGAAGCGCCCTTATTACTTCCATGGACTGAGAATGGTTCATGGAATGGCTCTTGAGAGGGAAGTTATCTTCTGGACTGGTTAGCATGGAAGTTGTCTCCAGTATTATTAATTTATTATTGTCATGTTAAGTTCTTAAACTGCAACGTCATTATTCTTTCCTTGAATTGTTTGGTAACTATTATTTATAATAAATTGCCTCTTTTGTAAAACTTGTTCAAATTCCTTCCTTGTAGCGAATTGTCAAGGAAAATGATGCTATTGTATTGCAAGTTGAGATCATAAGCATGGAAGAAGGACGATAGGGATTTGACTGCCTGCTTCATCCATGCCGTGTGATTGAGATTTGATCGCCTGTACCGGTAATTTGGAACGGTTACATCTTTGTCACCGTAACCGTTGGAACCGTTCCAGGGAAATACCTGGATCGACACACCCCTACTTTTAACTAATCAGTAAAATAAATTCGGTTTGCAGCCCCGACATCCCACAAAAGGATTCGGCCAACATTGGCTGTCATTTGTTGGTACCTACTAGTGGAGTTTTTCCAAAAATATGTCATAAGAGTCATTTGGATAGGAACTTTGTAAACTCCCTGATGTTTTCAGGTTGACCATGAATTTTTTTGGAGTTCATCAGTCAAACATGTGTAGGTGCATTGCTTATTGTCTCCATGCTTTCCAATGTTATTTTCGTTTGTTTTATTAAGGGTTGGATCCCAACATTTTGGATTTGCGAAAATTGTGTAGGTAATGTTGTTCATTTTGGGATAGTGTATTTTGATATCACAAATAAGGTTACCAAAATCATTATAGCTAATTTTATGGATGTAGTTATACAACATTGCAAGATAATTTCGTTGTTGCTTTTCCCTGCGAGTATTGATAACATTTCGTCGATAACTCGCCCAGGACTGCAACTGAGGATCCGATAAACAGGTCCTACCTGTTACGAGAAACTTTTAAAGTTTACTATGGTAGCAAATTTTCGAGAAACGTTTATAGTTGTAGTTTTTTGATCTGAATATGTCTTTTCGCTGGGGTCAATCCAAAATTTAGACCGCTAACAAGACCAGCAAAAAACCCTTACCTACCATGTTTGACATGATTTCTTTGTTTTTATGGCCGAGCATCTGGAGGCCCCTAGAAACTGAAATTTCGCAGGGTGCCTATTCCAGACTCCTGGACTGCTGATTCTGAATAACAAACTGAGATCCTCCCTGATCAGCTGGGCGAGCTAAATTTGCATCTGGTGGCCTCAAGAAGCTGAAATTCCGCAGGGTGCCTATTTAAGACTGCAGAATCTAAATAACAAACTTTCACAAGCAATATGTGACATGGTCCGTTTTGTTGACCAATCAGAAATGTGATTAGCGTTTCATACTTAAATTTTAGTTGACTATTTTCAATAATGAACCATTGGAATCGAGCAAGAAAAGTAAATTACCCCCCCCCCCTCAAAACTTGATGTTTAACGTTCCAAAGTAATGCAGAATCCGAAAATCGTACTGAGAATGAAAAATCCGTCAGTTTTGCGTACTTAGCAACCAGTATCCAAATTTCCATATGAAGGAGTTTGAAGCGTAGTAGCGTTGAGTATGAAGCGTTTATTTCTTCCGAATAAACTTGATTGAGAAGTAGATAGGTAGTTCCTGCGATTGGTGGGTAAAAAAATAGTGACAGTAGCATAGCTGTGTTCTTTGCAGATGAATGAACTAACTATACAGAAAAATATTAAACTTTTGTGAAATAATTTGCATCGTTTTTACAATGTATGTCACAACGTATCAGCGTGAGGCGTTGATATTTTCCCCATTAAAATTTTTTGTTTTAATTCAAGATGACAGTTGGTGCCTTTTCTGACCAATTTTGACTGAATAATGTAAACATAATTTTTATTTGACATTTTTATTCAACAGTTTATTTAACATATCATTATTTAAACCTTGAAAAGTGAAAACAATGCTACCGCTACACTCGGAAACAAAAGTTTTTTTTCTTTTAGGTTTTACAAATTGTATCCAACTTGGAGAAAAAATAAAAACTTTTAAAATCAGGAAGTTCTCCTTTAAAACATCATAATTTCCTGGCTTCACTGTTTTTAAACATGCTTCTCTACGTGTGAGACGCAACCCAATTTGCATCTACTGTAGTCAGCTTTGGTCGGCAGATGCTTACAACGGTGGTAGTGCACATTTATTATCTACAGTTCTGTTGAAAATGACTATGAACTGATGTTAGGTGATCTAATATGAGATATAATTTAATATTAAATGCATAATATTATCCTTCTCAGTGCTGGTGTGGCTCCGTGGAACCTTGGATGTGCACGGTGAAATGGAAGCCATGAAAGCCGAACACGAAGCAGACAAAAATGCCTCCCGCGTAACGCTGAGAGAGCTCACTGGCAACCCATCTCTTCGTATGCCACTCATCATATGCGTGGCCCTTATGATAGCCCAGCAGTTTTCGGGAATTAACGCTGTAAGTATCGTCACAAATCACCAGAAGATATTCTTATCCGTGGAATATCTTAGTCCAATAATTGTGTAACGAATTATTAAATTGCGGTCTGTCTCATCGCCTTTCATGAAACATCTATTCATTTCTCTGAAGTAATCCCATAATCAGACATAATTTTTAAAATTGAGATGCTTATACGTAGGTGTAGTGTTTGTCAAATGCGTGGGAAAACGCAGTTTTTCAAGACCCTCATCAATACAGCAGATGGGTAACAAGATGGACTGTAACTTAGAACTAAGAGGATGCCCCCATCCCTTTCACCAAATAATTCAATTCAATAGCGAAGTAGCGTATGAAGGAGCTGTTTCAGTTCTGCCAATGATGAACTCACTTGAACATTTTTTTCATTCCAGGTGATGTATTTCTCGACCAAGATCTTCACGATGGCCGGTCTGTCTGATGCGGCGTCCCAACAAGCAACGCTTGGTGTAGGAGCTATGAATGTCATAATGACCTTCGTTTCGCTGGTGGTGATTGAGAAAGCAGGTCGGAAGACTCTGTTACTCGCTGGTTTTGCAGGCATGCTTGTGTCCACACTTCTCATCACAATGTCTCTGGTCATTGTAAGTACAAAATTCAACCATTAATTGGGTAATAGGTACCAATAAGCTTTTTGATTACCATAATATGGTCAGATTTCAAATGTTCAAAAGGGAAAGAGAAAGTGTGTCATCAACCGAAAAACATGATTTTTCTCAGGCAGTGCTATTTACATATCATGTTTTTCGGTTGATGACACACTTTCTCTTTCCCTTTTGAACATTTGAAATCTGACATGTTTAAAATCTCAATCATCTCCCAAACACGCTCTTATATGCGCTAAAGACTAGTTTACAAAGCTCCATATTAGCATTGGCGAGGCTTAAGAACTGACTGCTGGCTTCCTCAAGGTAGGTACCTATCTGCACCAAGCCATCTTCATATTGATATCTCGAGGTCAGTTTAATCCACAGTACTAGATGATCTGATCATCTACCAATATCTTCGTTTTTTCTTAATGTTGTAGGTATGTTGTGTAATTAAAAAATGATGTCTGTGAACATCAAAAAGGGGAAAATAATAATCTCAGCGAAAACATACTGATGCATTAGGTTTTCGGACATAAATATCCAGTCAACAGGTGGTATGTTGGAATACCAACAATTATTTGTAGTGTGATTCACACTTATTGTCACACTCATATCCTCCATCATACGATAGCAGTGGCAAACTACCCAATAGTTTTGGAACACTTATATCTACTCGTATTCATATGTTTTATTGCACGATCGACGCATGTTGTAATACTCACCAGATCATGTGAGTATTACTTAATAACCACAGCGTATCCAGATAGGTAGGTAGCTACGCATTGAAGTTGCCGCTGTGCTCATCTGTAGATTCAAAGTGTTCTAGATCTTGTACTACCAACATGTGACTCTTTTTTCGTAAATATAAGTACATACCTCCCTTACTACAGACATACTTCTACACCGAGTATGAAAGTAAATATCAGTTTGTTTAAAATTGTGGGAGGCTGTGGGAGGTTTTGAACGTTAATTTGGTAACAACGCTTCCAAAGGTATGTAGCTACATTATAATAATATTTTATAATGTCTACCAATATAATAAACAGTCTGATATAATAATAAAGTCTCAAAATACTCGTCACAACCATTCCTAGGGTGGTTCACACTGACTATCATACTCATATGGCAGCAGATACGTACTAGGTACCTGATAGGATGGGAAAACATTTTAACTCTATGGTAAGTACTTACTCTTGTAATGCTAACCACATCATCGAGTTGGAAGGTGGTTAGTTGATGTCTACAGATGGGCACGGCAGCAACTTCAATGCGTACCAACCTACGTATCTAGATACACTGTAATTATTAAATACTAATCACATGATCTGGTGAGTATTACAACATGCGTCGATAGTGCAATACAAAACATGAATACGAGTAGATATAAGTGTTCCAAAACTATGGGGTAGTACATCACTGCCATCGTATGATGGAGGATATGAGTGTGACAATAAGTGTGAATCACACGACAAATAATTGTTGGGATTCCAACATACCATCTGATGACTAGATATTTATGTCCAACAACCTGCTACATCAAGTATGTTTTCGTTGAGATTATTATTTTTCCCTTTTTGGTATTCACGGACGTCATTTTTCAGATATTCCATTTTGTTTACAAATGGGAAGCTACTTAAATTTGTCCTCGAAGGTGCTGACATTTATCCTACAAAAAAAATCGTATTAAAATCGGGGACACACAGCCTTAAGCTACTTTGAGCAATCAGGGCCCATCTCCATCGTGTTCAGGATAAGTTAGATAAGTAAGCTTAGAACTTCCCTACGAATACTAACCGTTATTGCTTCCGAGTCTACCAAGGTAGCGGAAGTTTTTTTTTTCATGTTTGCTAATTTAATATACGGGAAGGTTATACACTCCTTTCTGTATTGCTTGGTCGTATTGTTGTTACCTTTACCTTTCCTGTTTCAGAATATCGCCTTCCTGACCTACCTGTCAGTAGCTGGCACATTGCTCTTCGTCCTTTTCTTCTCTATCGGCCCTGGTTCCATCCCCTGGTTCATCACTTCCGAGCTCTTCTCAGTCGCCGCCCGCCCAACAGCCACAGGCGTCGCAGTAGTTGTCAACTGGACGGCAAATTTCATCGTTGGAATTGGGTTCCTACCTCTTACGGTTAGTAAAATTGGGAAAATAGTTAAGCTTCTGTCTCTCACTTTTCTCAGTGTAGCTGACTCTCTCGCTCACTTGTCGTTCTATTTAGCCTTTAATAATAGAACGTACACGGTACCTTCTGGCAGAATTTTTCGTCCTATCACGTGAAAGCTGAGACGATTCTAAGCTAGGGCAAAAAAAAGTTTAAATGAGCCCCTGAAAAGCCAAGTGGCATAAGTCAAATTTCGGATGAAACGGAGATAAGTGCGGAAACGTAATATGAACATTCAGCTTCGTTTATTGGCCTAGTGGCATAAGTCTAGCGCTTCGAGAATAGCCCAAGAGAAGGCATCACAAGTTCGATGGGAACATAAATTTGGGAGTTTTTTAGTAAGCTGGATGTAACAAATGCTTTATCTCAAAAACAGATTTCCATGACTTATGCCACTTGGCTTTTCAGGGGCTCAAATATGTGCCTAATCCAAATCCATTGTCATCCCTTCCCTCTTCCTCTTCCACTGCCTCTCTGAACCACCAGTGTGCCCATTGTGAGCGAGCATTCACTACCAGGTCTGGCCTTGGTCTCCACGTCAGACGGAAGCATCCTGTTGCTGCTAATGCTGCAATTGAAATAGAAAGAGTACAGCCTAGGTATGCTTCCGAGGATCTGCGCAGGATGGCGGGTGATGAGGTGGTGGCTGTGCGCAGTGGGGTACGTAATATCAATGTCTATTTAAGTGAGCGTTTTCCCACACGCACAGTCAATGCCATCTCAAAACTCCGCCAGAGGCCTCACTATAGGCAGCTTGTCCAGGATGCTATCCTGGCAAATAGCAGTGGGGCCTCTCCTGCATCTCCTATTGCTGACGTGGAGCAGCAGCCTGCCATTCAGAATCCCTCCCCCGGGACCTCCGGTCTTCTTGCCGATCTGAAGACCGAAGTCATGAGGCTCGGGGGGCAGGTAGGCCGCATTGAAGGCTACGAAAGCACCTACCTGCAGGATCTGGCGAGGCGGGCTGCTGAAGGGTCAGAAAACCTGGAGGATGAGGTTGCAGCCTATCTAGGGAGAATCTTCCCGCAGGTTGGGGATGCGACCGTGACGCGGCACCAAAGAGGACCTCCTCTTAGAATGGTGTTGCGTGGAGGTCGCAGAGCAGCTAAGCAAGCAAGACGGCAGGAGTACCACCGGGTTCAGAGTTTGTGGAGGAAGCATCCGGCGCGTGTAGCTGTGGAGGTACTGGAGGAGCCTGGGGAAAATCAAGTTCAACCCCCTCTCCAGGAGTTTGTGGACTTCTGGGAGCCACTTTTGAGTGCTCCCAGTCATGACCCTGGAGAGCGAGTGGTTCCCCCAGTCTCCACCAGGGATTCCTTACGCGGCATCATGTGTTCGCCGGTGCTACTTGACGAGGCACATAAGTGCCGTGTCAAGAACTCCACTTCCGCTGGACCTGATGGTATTTCCGCCCGTCGCTGGAATAAAGCACCTAAGACGATTAAGCTGCTCATCCTCAACCTACTCCTCCTTGCGGGAAGACCCCCGAAAGCGTTAACCCGTACCCGAACAGTGTTCATCCCAAAGAAAGGGGGAAGTGGGCCTGGAGGCTATCGACCGATCTCTGTGTCCTCGGTAGTCTTCCGCCACTTCCAGAAAGTACTGGCATCTCGCCTCCAGGTGGCTGGTGTCATTGGTGACGTCCAGAGAGCGTTTCGGCCAGCGGATGGCACAGCGGAGAACCTTACAGTTCTCCAAACTGTCATCTCGCTGGCCCGTATTAAACGCCGGCAATTACATCTCGCCGCTCTGGATGTCGCTAAGGCCTTTGACACCGTCAGTCACTTTGCCCTGACCGATTGTCTTCGTGGTGTCGGGGCCCCAACTCGATTAATTGAGTATGTGGCCTGTCTGTACCATGAAGGCGTGACGGTCCTAGAGGCAGGAGGTGAGATGTCAAGGGATATAATGATCGGGCGAGGGGTACGCCAGGGGGATCCCCTATCACCACTCCTCTTCAACCTGGTCGTGGATACGGCCTTGGGTAAGCTGCCCACAGAAGTAGGGTTTGATCTCGCCCCTGGGGTGCGAGTAGGAGCATTGCCGATGATGTTATCCTACTCGCAGAAACCCATGAGGGCTTGCAGATTGCCCTCAACGCATTTGCTAAGCAGCTAGCCAGGTGTGGACTTGTGGTCAACCCCGATAAATGCGGGTCGGTCTCCTTGGTCCCGTCGGGTCGCCAGCATAAGGTGAAGGTTGTGGATGGGGGTTTTGTCATTGGACAATCCCCCATTCCTTCCCGATCTGTGTTGGAGGTTTGGCGGTACCTTGGAGTCGACTTCATGGGGGTGGCCACCATTACTGCCAGCCGTGTGGACCTTGGTAGAGCGCTAGCTCGCGTTACCAAGGCTCCATTGAAGCCACAGCAGAAGCTGCGCCTCCTCCGCACGTACTTACTGCCAAAGCTAACCTATGGTTTAGTCTTTGGTAGGCTTACGGCGGGGAGGCTGCAGGAATTAGATCGTGAAGTACGCTCTGCTGTGCGCTCTTGGCTGAAATTCCCGCCTGGTGTCCCAAGTGCCTACATCCATGCACCAGTTAAATCTGGTGGGCTCGGTATTGTGTCCCTCTCAGCAAGCATCCCCTCTCTGCGCCGCCAGCGCCTGCTAGCCCTCCGAGGGTCGAGCTGGGGGGTCGCCCGTGCTGCTGCTGATCTTGATTTTGTCAGGCAGCAGTTAGCATGGTGCGACCGAGCAACACCATCTGCTCCAAAACCCAGTTCGTCTGCTGAGTTCGCTGCTGCCCTGCATGAATCAGTAGATGGTAAGGAACTCCGACAGTGCTCTGAAAGCCTAATCTCTTCCCAGTGGGTAGATTGGGCTTCGGAGGGCATTGGGGCCCGCGACTACCGCCACTTCCACGCTGTCCGTGTGGCATCTCTGCCAACTGCGGTGAGGTGTACGAGAGGTAGTCGTGGGGCAACCCTACCCCTTTGCCGCGCCTGTCGGAGTCGAAGTGAACATCTTTATCATGTGGTGCAGCAGTGTCCACGAACTCATGGGGGCCGCATTCTACGTCATGATGCGGTCGCCAAGCAGATAGCAGGTGCCTTGTCATCTAGTGGCTGGGATGTTGAGAGGGAGAGGTTATACCACATGCCGAGTGACCAGGGTAAGAAGCCCGACATCGTTGCCGTCAAGCCTGACCAGTCTTGCATTATCCTGGATGTCCAAGTTGTCAATGGCAGCTTGGACATGGAGCAGACTTGGCGGGCTAAGATAAGGAAATATGACACGAATGATTTACGGCAAGCGGTGTCGGAGCTAAAAGGAGTGGCACCCAACAACATCAGGGTGATGGCTGCAACATTGTCATGGCGCGGAGTGTGGTGCGGGAAAAGCGCCACGGAGTTACGCGAGTTGGGCATCTCGGTAGGCGTACTCCGTGGTATCACCACCCGCGTCCTGCTCGGCTCATATTTGAACTGGTGGTCGTTCTATAGAGGCACTTCCCTTCATCCCTCTCTCCCACCCCCACCATCCTCATCTTCCCTAATCCCGAGGGCCGGCGTCGGGTGAGTCCTGGGCGTCCTCCCCATTATATTTGATTTATTTATTTATTTTGTATTAATGGCGTGCCCCCTGCGTCTTTCAGGGGAGTTTCTTTAAAAAAAAAAAAAAAAAAAAAAAAATTACACTAATTTGTAAATTTAAACACTTTTGGCTCGGTTAATTGCGTTTTGCGTTTAAAGCCCAATTTTCACGCATCCCCCAATGCATTTCCTTGGATTTCCTATACCTACTTATTCGGATAGGATTTCTAGGTTCAAGAATTGAACTCCGCGGGGAAAATTGAGCGGGAATAAACCCTCGAAAACAATAACGTTTCTGGCTCCAAGTTAGGGCGCCTGACAACGACGAAAATCCTGATAACTTTCTCCATTATTTCCCATTATTTCATTGTAGGTTGATTCGTCAAGCAATCAGACTCCGGTGATTGATTTACTTGATTCAACTCTTCTGTAGGCATTAAATTATCGATATTAACTATTAGTTTGTGGTAAATTGAAGTCTCACTTTTGCTTTTAAAAAATCGATTCTTGAAAACATCGAAACTTTTGGAAAAATTGAAATGATTTTTTAGATTCTTTTTTAAAAAATTGATACGATTTAAACCGACTCATTTTGAAGAATCTTGGAACCCTACGAATGCCAGTAGGGGTAATAAGGGATTTCCCCCTCCCATAACCCCTCCCCCCACCATCCCTCCGTGTACCCCCTCTGCAGTGCAGGGGGTTGAGGGGGCAAAAGTCCCTTAAGGGGGTCCAGCCGCGCCACTCACAAAGGCCGGCGTTTCAACGTCGCCACACCGGCATTTTGCGAGTGGCGTGTTACCCTACCCTACCTGTTACTTCGCCACGCCGGTCTTTGACAGTGGTGTCAGACCTAGGAAGTAGACCTGCGAAAAGCTGGCATATCGACGTCGCCACACCGGTCTTTGCATAGCTCCAGTATGTGGCGATGTATACTAGGATAGAAGGTGGTCCCAAAATAGTCAAAATGCCGTAGGCGGAATCTCGACGTCGAAATGTCGGCTTTCGCAGGTCTACTACCTAGGTCTGACACCACTGTCAAAGGCCGGCGTGGCGAAGTTGGAATACCGGCCTTTTCAGAGATCCAGGGTAACACGCCACTCACAGAGGCCGGTGTGGTGACGTTGAAACGGCGGCCTTTGCGAGTGGCGCGGCTGGAACCCCCTAAGGGACTTTTTGCCCCCTCAACCCCCCGCACTGCAGAGTGGGTACACGGGGGTAGAGGGGGGGGAGGGGTTGGGGGGGCAAAAGTCCCTTATTACCCCTACTATTGCCGGTGCAATACGGAATTATTCTTCCTTTCCGTCGTCATACATTCAAAATAATTTTAAAAGGAGGCATTGAAAGATCTACTGTTGTAATATTGACAGCAATCCAAAAACTGACGTAATCCGAGATGTGGCCCTTTTACACTGGGGTGAAAAAATTATTATAACCTCAAATGGGGCGACTTTCTAGCGTGAGTAGGTCTTTTCCTATGAATTTTTAAAGTTTCGACCGTTTATGACGTCACGCACCTCTCTCGCCTGGGCGGGACCCCCCAGCCTACTGTGACGTCATAAACGGTCGAAACTTTAAAAAATCATAGGAAAAGATTTACATACGCTAGAAGGTCGCGGTTGGTGCCAAAATTCTCAGGATGTAGTCTACTTTCGATTAAAAATAACAATAAACAGTTTTTCCTACCTAGGCGCACACCCTATTATAAATCTCATCGATACTCGTTCCTATTTCCAGGGTCTGATGGGTTCCTACGTATTCCTGGTGTTCGCCTTCTCCCTGGCGCTCTTCACTGTCTTCATCTGGCTCAAAGTTCCGGAAACAAAAGGCCGAACGATCGAAGAAATCTCCGCTATGTTCAGGCAGGCTTCTTACCAATAAGACTGACTTTTAGTTTGATAAATTTCCAAAAACAGACAAGTTGTCTCAAGATCCATTATCTGCAAAAAACAGGTTTTTGGAATCCTCCAAGGGATAAATTTAAGTAATATTCGGCATTGAACATAATGTTGAAATATCATGAAACCATCACTAGAAACTCTCAGCTATAACACTGTGATTTTTGTCTTCCTTCAAAGCCGAATCATAAAATTAATTTTAATTTATTTATTTTTAATTTACGTACGTTTATACAATAGTATATACTACAATATTTGAGTTGTAATGTTAATTTTTTCATAAAATAATTACGTAGTACCCACATTTTTAAAAAGTAATACAAGACTGAATTGGTGTCGCTCAGTTTCTCATTTTGAACCATGTGTTACCTTATTATGGATGTAATACAATGTGCTACAGTTAAGATGTATCCTTAAGGATGTGTCTACCAAATACAGTCTTCCACAGTTTTTCAGGCATCAATTCAGGAAGTTTCAGTAATCAAAATATGACAATTGAAACATTTCATCAAAAAATTATGTTTGAGATATGTATTTGAGTTCAATGTCTATTTACAATCTAATCATACGGGACCTTTTCTAACTGCACAAGTTTCTATATCTAGGCGGGAAGGGGAAACTAGTGGGTATGAGATCACTCGTGTTTAGTTAACTTTTTAAAAATTAACTGCCCATTGCTCTATTTTTATACAATTCTCATAAATCAAATCTCCATCATATTCCAATTAAATACAGTGAATAATCAAGAAATTTGTATATTTTGGAACTTTTTTACTATCTATTGTCTCAAGTCTGGATTGCAACAGCCGGAAGTCCAAGAAAAGCACAGAAAGTGCGATCAAGCTGCTGAAGATTTGGGAGCTTCTTTTACCCCATCAGTGTGCTCTTGCGAAGGGGTGTTGCACGCTGAATTCATAGCCTTCTAGAAGAGGCCGTTAATGGAGTAAACCTAGATCTGCCATAGCTGGTTGGGTTAGAACGAACCTCCAACTATCAGCACCCCTTCCCGTACTGAGAGATTAGAGAAGACGCCGCTCCCATTGCTCCGAAATATTGAACAGAATTGAAAGATTGAAGTATGAAGTATTTTCGAGTCAAATGGGAGGTTTTACACATCAAATTGGAGGATGACAGAAACAATCATCTAATTCAGGGAAAGTAGTAACAAAAAATTAAATATAAAACAGTCCATTCATGTAGCATAAGTTAATGAGCGAATTTTCAAAAAATCTTGCTAGCTATGGTTAAGAAAATTGAAATATTAGCTATATGACAGAGTAATCAGCCTCTTGGATTTGGCACAGAGCACGGATCGTTGAAATTATGCAATCAACCTCTTGGTTGAATATTATTTAGAAAAAGAAACTCAAAAATTACTCTTCTCGTCACCACGAACTGAGAGTACCCACATGTACGATAATTGTTCAACGATCCTATATTGTTGTATTTTTCTCGATTTTCTGTACACAATACCAACTTACTGTGTTCACAGAGAATATCCATGCAAAGAAGTCCATGATATCAATGTTGAGTCCATTGTAATAGCTTCATTTTCCTTGAAAATTCGCTAATTGATGTGAAACCATTTCCATGATCCTCCAATTTGAAATGGAAAGCCTCCAAATTGATTTGTAAAACCTCCTAATTGATAAATAAAACCTCCAGTTTGGCGTGTAAATCCTATAGGCGTGGATCACGCGCATAACAAATATAATAGAAGAACTCTCAATGCCCCTATTACGCCTCTTCTGTGCCCATCCATCAGCTTCTTCCTTGGTAATAAATCGTGGATCTACTGTCTTTTTCGTACAGTCTGTATCCTTGACAAATGAATAATGAATTCTGTTCTTACGTTGAATTTTATCTTCAAATTGTTGTTTTAAAAAGTACGATGATGTATGGTTTAAAAAATATGTCAATTTTTCTTGGAGGTAGAAACTGTACTAGGTAGGTACAAGTAAATCAAAAATTACAGAAAAAAAATCTCTGGAAAATGCACCAAATAACGCATTTTAACAATGTTCAACTTTCAAACAGTAATTCAACACCAAGAAGCCAGAGCAGAGAACAAGCAGGTATGAAGAGTACCAACAGAACCATATTCAGACTCCCCACAAAAATGGCCTCAGATGCCCCCAAAAATCAAGTTATTTGACTTATACCCCCTCCCGCCGCCTAGATATTGACACCAAAATGTTTGAAACTTGTGTGTCTTAATCATCTCTCAAAGTACACTAGGAATTTTTAAAAGTCATGTTGGTCCTGAAATTTCACCGTAAGTGCACAAATGTTTCAAAATACATTTCGAGCGACAACTCCCATGTTACTCGAAATTGCTCATATTTTACTTGAAGCACTGTGGCTGTAAACGTCGCAGACGTTATTTTGTTGAAGTGATTCGGATCGAATCAGCCAAGTTTACTTTCAAAGCTACATCCCTGTTGATCCAATGCGGGTAAATTACTCCTAACAGAACCTCCTCCAGGTGTAACATTTTCCCGTTTTGAGGTAGGTATCAAAACACCTTTGAACTTAGTTATCGAATTTAAGTAACACATAACTTTCACCCATATTTTACTATATCATCATACCCCATCAAATTTGAGTTACCTACGTTGTTTAAATTAAATAATAAGATCGCAACTAGTTGAATTTCGTCACTCGAAAAATATTTTGGAACACTCCCAGACTATAATTGTTCCATTTCATAGTCTCAATCATACTGCAGTCTTATTAGGAAGGCTATTTATTTTTTGTATAAAAGCTTTAACATAAATCTCAGCTTAGTGGAGTTTCGTGTGAACTTACAGTAATAGAAAACTTGTTTGACGCATCAACTTTCCTCTGAATCCTTTTTGTAATGTTACGTTACTTATTTTCTAAACAAAAGTCATATTAGGTATATATTCTTACAAATTGAGGTAGGTAACAAAATATGTAGTTACTGTACAGAGTTGTATATTATTTTAGAAAATATTTTACTACAATTTTGGCAAAGTGTGTTTTTTCAACAGTTTGCCATATAATTTCGAAGACAATTTAGGAAACGCATATTTTCTTAGCTTGATCTCGTAGAAATATGTGTCTGTTCTATTTATGTTTCATCACCGAGTCGCTACCTGTTGAGAATCATTTGTACAAACCAAGAAATAAATTATATTTTAAGATTTTTATATACAAAAGTCTATTCATTTTCCCAAAACCGGTAGGAATTCCTTCGAGAACACACCAACACCTTTGAGTTAATAATTAATAAAATTTAATTTCAATATTAATAATCTCGGGATGAGCTCTTCGGAATTCCTCTCTCAGGCACAGCATCAGCCCTGTTAGTTTGAGGTTGAGCGTTCTGGTCTAGCGGGGAACTGATCAGCAGCATACGGTATCTTCGCTCATTTCTGCCGCGTTCTTTGCCGGATTTTGCTTCCGAGTCTACCAAGGTAGCGGAAGCTTTGTAGAAGTAAAAGTAAAGTAAAGTATGCAACCATTTCAGGTTGAATTTTCGTCCGACTGCCATTCTTGGCGTCGCGGACGTCATCAGCTGTCTCCCTAAGGGGAGATCAGAATTTGTTCTGATGATTTCGCTCATGGCTTCCCAAACATCACCGCCCTGGGTTGGAACGAGAGATTGCCGATCGTCTAATAGACAGAAAACTTTCTGCAGCGACCAGACTCGAACTCGCATCCCCGCTAGACGGTTCTGATCTTATCACCGCAGTCGGGTACACTGTCCACTAGACCACCGACGCCCACGCGGAAGCTTTGTTTTCACTTTTCAAGGACGAAAAAAAAAAGTTCTCCAAAATAAAAATTTTCACTCGCATTTTGCGTTTTAGACCTTTCTGAACAATTTTGGTTCAGTGTCTGTGTGTCTGTCTGTCTGTCATGAATTCCTTGTAACGCGCATAACTATACGAAGTTATTGTCCGATTTCAATGAAATTTTCAGGGATTGTGCGGGTTGGTGTGTAGACGGTCCCCTATGAAAATCATCATCCCCGGACTGATAGAAGCGACTGCGAATGCGCAAACGTGAATTTCCTTGTAACGGCCATGACTTCCACTTTTTCTACTCGATTTCGATGAAATTTCCATGGATTATGCGGATTAGGTTGTAGATGGTCCCCAATGAAGATCACCACCTTCGGACTGATAGTAGCCACTGCGCATGCGTAAACGTGAATTTCCTTGTAACGTCCATAATTTCTACATTTTCTATCCGATTTCAATGGAATTTTCAGGGATGTTACAGATTAGTATTTAGATGGTCCCCTACGAAAATCACCACCTTCGGACTGATAGTAGCCACTGCGCATGCGCAAACATGAATTCCTTGTAACGGCCATAACTTCTACATTTTCCATCCGATTTCAATGACATTTTCAGGGATGTTACAGATTAACTTGTTTTGATATTTTGAGATTAACTACTATGCATCGGATCATCTATATAATCGGGTTATGGATATGAGGAAGCTATGTGCCACACCCACTTGGCAGACGTTTCTTAGTTCTTCTCAGATCTTATGTTGGCATCTTATGTCCTCCAACCCAAGGCATCTCACCCTTCTCCTCGTTCCTCGAATCCTCATGGAGACTGCCCTCACCACTGCCAGTTGCGTTTTCACCCTTACCCAATGGGTAACCTATGAAATTGGCTTAGCCCACATTCCTGTGAGTACCTCTGCCATTCTCTTGAGGAAGCAGGCATATTCTCTGTGAAGGGATCCGTCGCATGCCACAACGAGGGGTGTGAATGAACCTCTGAGGTCCTCTGCTGCTGCATCGTACTTTCTGTGCTTCTCGTTTGCTGCAGACTGTGATAGGGAGGACCAGGTCCTGGATCCATAAGAGGAGGCGTGTGCGTTTACTATGCGGGTATCAAAGTAAGCCGTTCTCTCATGGTTCCATACTGCCCTCCTTAGTAAAAACGTCCTATGTCCATTTTTCAAGTTTCGAGAAAATCGCGTTTTAGTTTCGGCTTCTGCGCCACCCAAACCATTGAAGCTTGAGATTTCGTTTTGGTCAGCTTGAGGTGATGGTCAAAAAACGAAATCTCAAGCTTCAATGGATTGGGTGGCGCAGAAGCCGAAACTAAAACGCGATTTTCTCGAAACTTGAAAAATGGACATAGGACGTTTTTACTTAGGAGGGCAGCATACTCCATATGTCGGATACCAATATTTGGGGTTCCATTTTCGTTTTCCTGCATTATTGGTTCAAGTCCGACTGAATTCCAGGCCAGGGATGCTATTTTCGCGTGTTCTCTTATTTGGTCAGAGATTCATTTGTTATGGCAGAGATTCATTTGTTATGGCAGAAATTCATTTGTTATGGCAGAGATTCATTCGTTCTCCACAACCATCATAGTGACTCGGCAGTTCTCTTGGCTCTTTCCCATATCTGATGGTCAATCCATCACGGAATTGAGACGGGGATAGAATAAGTTCATCCCTCTGCAATGGGAGCACCGGGAGCTACTTTGTGTTAATAATTGAGCCATTCGTCACTCCTCAATGAAATTCACATTTTTGGTTCATTATTTTCAATAATACATTTTCGGAATTAAGCGATTTTTTTTTTTTTTTTCACTCCCTCCTCGAAATTTGATGATTTAGGTACTTTTCAAGGTTGTTCGCACAATCCAAAACGCTGCAAATTATTACACAACGGTTTATTATTGCTTCCGAGTCTACCAAGGTAGCGGAAGCTTTGTTTTCACTTTTCAAGGATGAAAAGAAAAAAGTTCTCCAAAATCAAAATTTTTACTCGCGTTTTGCGTTTTAGACCTTTCTGAACAATTTTGGTTCTGTGTCTGTCTGTGTGTCTGTCTGTCTGTCTATCTGTCCGTCTGTCATGAATTCCTTGTAACGCGCATAACTATACGAAGTCATTGTCCGATTTCGATGAAATTTTCAGGGATTGTGCGGGTTGGTGTGTAGACGGTCCCCTATGAGAATCATCATCCCCGGACTGATAGAAGCGACTGCGCATGCGCAAACGTGAATTCCTTGTAACGGCCATAACGTCTACAGTTTCCATCCGATTTCGATGAAATTCTCAGGGATGTTACAGATTAGTATTTAGATGGTCCCCTATGAAAATCATCATCCCCGGGCTGATAGAAGTGACTGCGCATGCGCAAACGTGAATTCCTTGTAACGGCCATAACTTCGACATTTTCTACCCCATTTCAATGAAATATTCAGGGATGTTACAGAGTAGTGTTTAGATGGTCCCCTATGAAAATCACCACCTTCGGACTGATAGTAGCCACTGCGCATGCGCAAACGTGAATTTCCTCATAACGTCCATGACTTCTACATTTTCCATCCGATTTCAATGAAATTTTCAGGGATGTTACAGAGTAGTGTTTAGATGGTCCCCTATGAAAATCATAGAGAATTGTTTTTCATAGAGGGATTCATTCATAGAGGAACGGACTCCTGTGAGAGTCTCAAATCGATAAATGACGAGGCTTCAATAGCACAGAGGATAGAGTCTTGATTTGTGCTCTAAGGATCGCGGGTTCGAATCCCAGTCGAGGCTAAGAATATTTTTGATCCAATCACATACATCTACTCACTTATTTTTCATCCGAATTTGATGAAATTTTCTAGGATTGTCCGGATTAGCGTGTAGATGGTCCCCTGTGAGGGTAGTGGAAGGTACTTAGAGATTGGTGTTTTGAGATTAACTACTATGCATCGGATCATCTATACAATCGGGTTATGGATACGAGGAAGCTATGTGCCACACCCACTTGGCAGACGTTTTTTTCTTTGTAGATCTCTCGCCTACAAAAATACGGGTTTGCCATTGTCACTACCTACCAACCGTATTTTCGCTTCACAATAAAATAGGGGTTGTGCCTTTATAAGGAAATTTGATCACTGGTTGCTAAGGGCGCAAAACAGTACAACTTAAAGAAACGAACAATTATCGCATTTTGGTCAGCTACAATTTGAAAGAAGGCCTATTTTGCGATTCTCAATCGTGTTTCTGATTTATCGTAAATCTGACGCTTAAGTTCTCACCTAGGGAGCAAACAGTTTGTCCTACAGAGCTCTAGGTATTCGATTCTAAAAATTCAATACCATTTTAAATTGATAAAAAAACAGGATTTTTTTTTTAATTCGATTTTTGGTTTCTACATACCTTGAATCGTAAACCAACAAATTTGGCGGGGGGAGGGGGTAAAATTTTCTTTTCCAGCTCGATTCCAATGGTTCATTATTGAAAATAAACCAAAATTAATTGTAGTAAAAAAGTACAATAAAAATTATAATTATTATAGAATCATAAAAACAAAATATTTGGCGTAAAGTTGAAAGCGTATTGAATTTTTAGAACCACGCGGAGAACCACGTTTGCCCTACCACGCGGAGCTCTGTAGGACAAACCGTTCGCTCCCTACGAGAACTTGAGGGTTGGACTTTCGATAAATCAGCAACACGAGTGTGAATCGCAAAAGAGGCCTAATCCACTTTCAATCGTTTTCTTCCAAAGGTTCCATACCAAAATTGAGACTTGGAACGGAGGTTGAAAACTACAAACCTATAAATTATGAATAATTTCGACCTTCTCACAAACGAAGACAAATTTTTTTTAACACCCCCTCAAAATTTTATGTTTTACGTTTCAAAGTATGTAGGATCTATTTGGTTGATGTCAGTCACTTCTAAGTGTTGAAAAATGAGGGTTGAAATGTTCAAAAGTGACCTAGTTTGAAAACTCGAAATAAAGGTAATGTTTTTTCACCAATTTGAAATAGTTCTGTAGGACAAACCGTTCGCTCCCTACGAGAGCTTAAAAGTCGTAAATCAAAATCGCGAGTGTGAATCACCAAAGAGGCCTAATCTCCGTTGAAATTTTAGCTAACTAAAATGCGGTGGCTGTTCGTTTTTCCGAGTTGTATTCAGTAACTGAATGCAACTGAATTTCAGTTTTGCGTCCTTAGTAACCTGTAATCAAATTTCCATATTTAGGAACCTCTACTCCCTAATTCTTCGAATCGAGTGTGAAGCGTTTATTTATTCCAAATAAACTTGATTGGTGTGAAGTATGAAGTAGGTAGGTAGGGTACCTATAGTTAGTAGGTTAAAAAAAATAGTGACAATGGCAAAGCTGTGATCTTTGCAGACTAGTGATCTATACAGAAAAATAATAAACCTTTGTGTAATAACTTGCAGCATTTTTTTTTTTTTTTTTAATGTAATGAGACCACCCAGAGTTCTGTAGGATCACCCGTTTGGTCTCTACGAGGAGGTTGAACTTGAAATAAATCAGAAGCTCTAGTGTGAATCGCAGAAGAATGTTCCCTGATGTTAACTGGGTCTCCATTCAAATTTCAGCTGATCAATTGTTTATTAAATAAACAATTAAATTAATAATTAAACAATTAAATAAAGAAATTTTCTTCGATATGAGTTCCACGTCACTCTGTTGTGCTTCTCTAGCAACCAACAGCCAAATTACAATTTTTGCTGGTAGGACCTATCTATTTCAAAATGAACTTGACAATGAAGCTCACGCGAAAATATAGTTGGTATGTACAGAAATATCTAATTAATTGGCAAAGCTGTCGTCGTTGCAACCGAGTGACCTACAAAGAAAAATATTAAACCATTGTGTAATAATTTCAGCGTATTTTAGTTTGTTTGATTCTCAAGGACCGTCGTACGATAGTGTTACGCATAAATAATGAGCGGTTAATTCTCATAATTAATGAGACAGCAGTACCGAATTTTGACCTCAAAAAACCTCTGGACTTGTTTGTGGTCTTGCATTGGCAGATAGATAGTCTCATGCATATTCGCTTTCTAACGACTTCGATTCTCCCCCGTAAAACTATAGAATTATGCATAGGGTAAACCATAAGGACGCCATAAAGGGCACTTGAGAAAACCAGGTTACTGGGGCTCGTTTCGTGTTGTTTCAACTTGATCATGTTTTCAACATTTCAATATCGTCGCTCCTCTGCCAAAACCACGGAACTTTAAAACTATCCTCTGCCAAAACCGCTAAACTGAAAATTTATTGTTTTTCAGTAGAGGCTTCCAAAGTTACTCCGCAACTTATTATCGTTACGGACTAGCAATACTTCGATTGTTGCACTGTTTTCCTTACCTTACAACATGATAGAATAAGTATAAATAGGTTTCACTCCATCAAATCATCATGAACAACCTAGATGACCTCACAATGTCCTAAACATATTGTTTAGTAATGCATGCATTCCAGGGGACGTCCCATTGGATAAGCATTAGATCAGTTTAACCAGTTGTTAAGTGATAAAACTGTTTCACTCGATGTAATTTATTTATTACTTTAGGCAAGAAATACTGACCCCCCCCCCCCACCATTATCCACCTTAACATTTCTAGCGGCATGGGAGCTTCGAATCTGAAGAGCATTTTAAAATCCATGATCTACGATACCCAACATGCGAATTCGAGTTCACCCCCCCCCCCCGCCCCAACGCCCCAACGCCAACAATGGTGCCACTCTGGCACCAAAGCGGAAATACGTCGTAACATTGAACTTTCATCTGTTAGTTTTGGTAGGCAGTCCGTCAAATTCACATCCGTATTCAAGGTGAAGCACAAAAAAAAAAACACGAAATAAGCGGTTTATGGCATCATGGCACCATGTCCTGGCACCATGGTGGCACCAATATTAGTTCCATGGTGGTACAGAGAATAATTCATGAAAATCCGGAGGTATAATGAGAATTTTTCCTCAATTTCAAAGCTTGGGGACAGTTAGTAAGCAGTAAAGGAACCGAAATATTGAAAAATCGGATATTTTGTGAATATTATCCCCCCACTCACCCACTCCCCTTGCGAATTTTGGTACTCTGGTAAAATCATGTACAACTCGGAAGTTATTTGAGTCAAACAAAAAAAGAAACACGCAAATCGGTTGGAAATTGAGGCCTGGGCAGAGTTTACAAGATTATGCCCGCAAACGCACGTTTTTTAAGCATTAACCCCCCCTTTCCCCCTCTTAAAAAGCAAAATCCAAAATTCCGGCGCCGTAGTGCACAACTAGATAGTATTCCGCGTCAAACGAAAAAAGAACCACGAAAATCGTTTGAGAACTAAGGCCTGGGCAGAGTACACAAGATTATGCCCAAAAACGCATGTTTTTCGAGCAATAACCCCCCCTTTCCTCCCCTTAAAAGGCAAAATTCGAAATTCCGGCGACGTAGTGCACAACTAGATAGTTTTCCGCGACGAACAAAAAAAGAACCAGGAAAATCGGTTGAGAACTATGGCCTGTGCAGAGTACACAAGATTTTGTTACACACACACACACATACACACACACACACACACACACACACACACACACACACAGACATACACCTATGGTTTTTTTCGCGGATTTGGATTCAGAATGGTCTAAAACGGATTACTGTGTGGTTATTTTTTTTTTCTGTTGAGTGTTGTCCAACTTTACCCCAGATCGATCGCATAAGGACGCCCAAGTCTTACTGTGGGACGTCCTAAAAAAACGCAGATTCGTGGTTTTGCTGGAGTGGGTCCGCAAACGGGAAATCCTTGCAATAGCCATAAATTCTACAATTTTCATCCGAATTCGATGAAATTTGCAGGGATTGTTCCGATTGGGGTGTAGATGGTCCCCTATGAGTTTCATCATCCCCGGATTGATAGTATACTCTGCGAATGCGCAAAAGAGAAATCCTTGAAACAGCCATAACTTCTACAATGTCCATCCGAAGTTGATGATATTTTCAGGGATTGTTTGGATTGGGGTGTAGATGGTCCCCTATGAGTTTCATCACCCCCGGATTGATAGTACCCTCTGTGCATGCGCAAACGTGACATCCTAGTAACAGCCACAACTTCAACAATTTCCAACCAAATTAGATGACATTTTCAGGGATTGTTCGGGTTGGGGTGTAGATGGTCCCCTATGAAATTCATGGCCCCTGGATTGATAGTAATCTACTATGAATGAATATAATAAACAGTAGCTAAGCAATAGTTCATGAATTCACTCTCTGTAGTAAGTATACATTTTATTCATACTATAGAGAGTGGCTGAAGAAGAATTGAGTCAACACATTGGTTTTAAAAAGTGAATTTTATTTACATTGTTAATAAAATTTTAATACTAATACAATTAATTGTCTGTCCTCAATCCTGTGAGATAAAATTAAGAAAATGTAGAGAAAAGTTGTAAGAAGTTATTCGGACTCTAGGTCCGACTCATCCTGATCTGGATGTGGAAGCGCATCTCTGGTGGAGCTACAGTGTTCAAGATTCCGGTAGAAACTATGATACTCTGGCGGTATGACGGATTCTTCGCACATCTTCATCAAGTCCTGATACTTTTTTGTGGCGATTGGCAGCGGTCCCGTATAATTTAAAAGATAAAATAAGGGAAATGAAGCATTGGCGGATGCCAATTTCTCCAAAAACACCATTATTTCTTGTTTTCACGAAACTGAAAATTGTTCCCGAGGTTACTACGCAACAATCGCGAATCTTGTGCTTGTGATGGGGACGACTACGCCAAACTCACGTATCTGTCAGATTCGCAAAAATGCAGAGGAGAAAAAAAATTTTCAGCAGATTCGTGGAATAGATAGTATCTATTAGTGGTATCTATTAGATACCACTCAAATAACCATGTTCTAGTGGAGTTAGAGAGTTGAAATTTCTGGAGGAGATACTTGACCAATGTCACTACTCAAAGTGATGCTTAGCCCAATTTTCGAATTTTTGCAGTTTAGCGGTTTTGGCAGAGGATAGTTTTAAAGTTTCGTGGTTTTGGCAGAGGAGCGATGCTATATATTATATATTTAATATATAATATATAATATATATATTATATATAATATATAATATATTATATAATATATAATATATAATATATATATATTATATATATATATATATATAATATATATATATTGGCCTGGTCTACACAAGGATGTCAAATTGCACTGTTTAACTTGTGAGGTCTGTGGTAGGCGAGGAGGGAAAGGTCCCCGGGTGAAAGCACCACTTCAAAATTATGTGTCTGGAGTACCTTTTGAGCGGGTAGCTATAGACATAGTGGGCCCCTTACCACAGACTGATCGAGGAAACAAGTTTATTATTGTAGCCATTGACTATTTTACTAAGTGGCCGGAAGCGTTTCCTGTTCCGGATGTCAAGGCAGAAACCATTGCACAAGGGTTGGTTGAAACTGTAATTTCTCGTTTTGGAGTCCCACGAGAAATTCATAGTGATCAGGGGACCGGGTTCGAGGCTGCAGTTTTCCAGGAGGTCATGGCGCTTTTGCAGGTACAAAAGACTCGGACAAGCCCACTGCACCCACAAAGCAACGGTTTAGTGGAACGTTTCAACCGCACGCTATGGAGTATGCTCTCAAAAATGGTTGGTCAAAATCAAAGGGACTGGGACAAGTGGCTTCCTTGTGTGCTGCTGGCCTATCGGGCTACAGAACACTCAACAACGGGATTTACTCCTGCCGAGCTGAACTTCGGTAGAGCACTGACACTGCCAGTCCATCTACTCTCTGGCTATGTCCCAGGAATGAAGTCAAAAGCTGACTATGCCAAGCAACTCCAAGAACATTTAGTACAAACGCATGAGTTAGCTAGGCAAAAGCTATTGGCTGCATCCAATGAAGCAAAAAGAAGGTACGACGTGAAAGCTGTGTCACCACGATACAAGATTGGAGATCGTGTCTGGTTTTTTTGGCCTCGACGTGCAGTGGGACGCTGTCCAAAGCTGCAGTGCCCATGGGTTGGACCCTGCATTGTGATGAAACCCATCTCTGACGTCGCGTTTCGGATTCGACCTCCAAATGGCCGTCCACGAGTTGTTCATGCCGACAGATTAGTTCCATACGCGAAGGAGGAGAAGGGGGATGATGTAAAGGACACTACATCAACCTAGTAATTCATAATTATTATCATGTGTCTAGTTTTGGTTACTAGCATCAATAAAACTTCACTTCAGTTTTCCACTTCGTACAACTTTCTCCCACGACTCCTCCGTGCATACGTACGTACGTACGTACGTACGTACGGTTGGCGTTTTATTATATTAGATTCCTTGAATCTTCTCTCTACACCACACACATTTATTTCTTGTATATCTCTTGTATTATTATTGTTGATTAACTATTAGATCAGAAAAACTGTGAATACTTCGGAAACACACAATGGGACACACAATTATATGCTGGGACACTTGAATTCTTTTGGTAACACACGTAGGTAACACATTGTAAATCTTTTTGACATTTTCATGTCTGCTTTGGCACATAAACTGAAAAATCGTCACGAAAACTTGCTCACGCGATACCAATAAATAAAATAGACTCACTGTGTTGCGTAGAGAACAATCAACTGTTTTCTTATTTTGATGCTTGGGTACATGAACTAACAACCTTACTTCACTACCTTGTTGTGTAGTGGTTGACATTTTGTTTTGGTTAATTAGTTTCAACCATTTCCGTACTTCTTCCACTTCAAAACGATCAGTGAACAAACGCGAGAGTATCGTGAGCGAAAAAAATTGACGATGGACAAATAGCACGTATCCTAGATAAGGGGTACAAGTCCAAAAATGTCATTTTTGAGTTAGGAACAGTTTTGGGTAGTGGAAGGGCTGTTTTTCATCCCTAGAAGACAAACTCAATCCCTAGCTCAATCCCCCAACGCCTGAATGATGAAAGTTCTTTGTTCGATGGACGGGGCGAGCCACCTACGTTTGCAGAAGACAGACACAAAGCCCAGTGCTACCCTCTAAAGTGGACGTATCGCCTCTATTAAGTGATTTCCTCAATTCAAGAAACCTAGTGTTAATTTTTTGGAAACGACTATTACAATCAAGACGATCAACAATGATAAATGCATGTTTATTGTGCAATTTATCAGAACACTTCGTTCCCTCGAGCCAAGCCCAAAGGACCCCCCTCCTGACCTTGTCCCAAGAAGGTAGTTGACTGGTGATCTTTACAGAAAAATAATAATTGCAATAATAATCACAACTATAATAATTTACACGGTTTCCTAATTATTTCATCCATCATGTTGTGGCTATTTAACAGCAGGTAGGTAGATGGTTACCCACTTGTGTTTCTAGGACGTTGTAAGACTTGGGCATCCTTGAGTATGCGATTAATCTGTGTTAAAGGTGGACAAAACTCAACGGAAAACAAAATAACCAGACACTAATCCATTTTAGTCCTTTCAAAATCCAAATCCACGGAAGAAAAACCATCACAAGGGGGGGGGGGGAGTAGAAACTGTTGTGAATTTCATACGTGTTTGCGCGACTTGGCATTCCATTGGTTTTATTTACTGATGGTGCCTTGTGCTTTGACTCTCAGCTTTTTCGTGATTTTCTGAGGAATGGTGCTTTCTGCATGTGATGTCGTCCCCCCACTATCCGAAATCTAATGGACTTGCAGAAAGTGCAGTTAAGAAAATGAAAAAAATCTTCATGAAATCTTTGGAAGCTGGTGAGGATCCCATGCTGGGCTTGCTCAATCTACGAGCCACCCCGAGGGGCGATGTAGGCTCTCCTGCAGCTGGGCTCATGGGCCGAAATCTGCGTACCAACATTCCTTGTGCCCCAAGTTTCTTAAAGCCTAAAATTACCATCTTGGATGACAGGAAGAAGCTTATTGCTTCTCGAGCCATTAGTACCTCTTATCATGACCGTTCCGCAAAGGAAAGAGATCAATTTAGGGTGGGAGACAAAGTGGTATTCCAAAAATTCCCTGACTCTGTTTGGGCACCAGCCACCATTGTGGCAATTGGCGATACGCCCCGCTCCTTTGTAGTGGAGTCTTCTGAGGGCAGACGCTATAAGCGAAATGAGATTTATGTGGCTCCTAGGGCCGTGAGGGAAGACTATTTCCCTCAGCTTGACTCGACTGAGCAGCCTCCACTAGTGAACCAGAAGGAGGTTTCTCCGGCGTTGCCAGTCCCAGATGACTTAAACCATCAAATTAAACACAATGGTAGTGCTTCTGTTCCTGACAGTCAGGTTGGGGAGTCTCGGGATTGGGAAAGCCATCAGTCTTCTGGGGATGGGCCCTATATAACTAAGTCTGGCAGAAGTATCAAAAAGACACAGAAATACCATGATTATGAGACTGAATTTAGATAATTTATGTGTACCTACTTGGTGTATAAATTCGTACATATATAATATGCGTTTATATTGTTTTACACCGGGATTTAACTGACTTATTAATAATTATTTTTATTGGTTGTACCTATGTAAAATATTGTTCATGTATATACTCATTCAATCTATCAGTTAAGCTTTATCTGCAGTGTTAAAATTCAGAATTTCATTTGGTAGGGGGAAGATGTCGTGATTTTCATACTGGCAAATCCAACTCTATTATTATGTTGGCAACCATGTCGGGGGTTCTTATCTTGTTTTTTACGTACAACAGTTGGTCTTTTGTTTTGTAAACAGAAACTATTAATTTTTTTTTTCTTAAGCATAATCTTGTGTATTTCGCCCAAACCTCAATTTCCCACTGATTTGAGTGTTTCTTTTTTTGTTCGACGTGGAAATCTATCTAGTTGTGCGCTACGTCGCTGGAATTTTGAGATTAGAGTAAACGGAGGAGGAACGAGGGGTTATTTAGTGAAAGTAAGGCTCATTATGAAAGCACGTTGAGCGCGCTACCTACTCCTCATTTTCAACCGATTCGCGTGTTTCTCTTTTTCGACTCAAATAACTAACTGACTAACATTGGGTCACCAGAGTACTGAAATTCTCATTAGGAAGAGGCAAGTGGAGGGATAACATTCACAAATTTGCGATTTTTCGATATTTTGGTTCATTTAGGGCTTATTAATGGTACCCAAGCTTTGAATCTTTATGAATAAACCTTTGTATTTTCTTGAACTATAAATTTTAACACCATAGAACAAATTAGTGTTGCCACTGGTGTGTTTCACCTTGAATGTCTACTCCAACGGACTACCTACCGAAACTACCGATGAAAGTTGTACTGGTTGTACTGTACTGGTTGTACTGAAACCGTTGAAGAAGGAATGGTGTGAGGGAGGGGATTGAACTCGAAATCGCACGTTGGTTATCTTTGATTATAGATTTTAAGAAGCTGTTTTAATTACTTAAGAATATTTTTGGAGACAGAATTATAAATATCTTCCGTTTTCAATCTGTTTTATTTTTCCGACACCTCCCAATCTAATAAATTCTCGTTTTATACACCTCAAGTTATGATTATTCTCATTTAAAACCAAATTAATCATTTAGGAAAGAATAAAAATCGTCCACGAAAAAAAGTGACATCTCTGAAATAAAGAAATATTGTCCATGAAAAAAGGGAACAACACCACAAATCGAAGAAAATGTACGCCGAAATGTACGCCCCGCCGTGCAATGCACGGGTGATTTCTGCCTAGTAATAAATACAATAAGAAAACGCACATGAAAATGTCCCAATGTGTTGCAGACTCGTATTCTAGCATTTATAATAACCTTTGGATATCAAGTTGAAATTACTACCTTTCATTTGACATGGATATGTCTGTTGGCTGGGGGATCAAGGAATTTTTCGCGACACTTTTTTTTTTGCCTCAAAAATGCAACGCTGCAACCAGTAAACAAAATCATAGCTATATATCGGTTACTATGATGCAAGGTTCTCTAGAATACTGCGATAAATATAATATAATATATTATATTTATGCTCGTAATATTATTACCAACGTGCGATTGGAGAGTTATTTCTTTGGAAAAAAATTCTGTTTATTCATTGAAAAAGTAATAGGTAGGTACATATTATTCGAATAAAATATTTTTTCGACATTATTTCTTCAAAATTCTGTTAATTTATTGAAAAGGTAGGTAAATATTTTTTCGACATTATTTCTTCAAAATTATGTTAATTATTAACAGAATTTTGAAGAAATAATGTCTAAAAAATATTTTATTTGAATAACATGTACCTACTTATTACTTTTTCAATGAATAAACAGAATTTTTTTCTTTTAACAAGATATTATCTTGTGTGTCTTTTATTTCATTCGTATTAGTTTTCAAATTACACCTACAACAATGGATTCCATGATTTCCTTCGTGTACTTTCGTTTGACATTCTTTGAATTGTTTTTCATGAAAGTTACTAAGAATAACCGAGCCGGTTACCCGTGAATTGCACTGACTCGCAATTATTGTTACTTGATGCTTTGATTAACTCATATGATCATAACTCTCCCTTGAACGTCTAGTGTTGCTGTTAGAAATCATAATACCACTCAAGCAGCATGAGTGAATTAGAAAATTTTCAAATATCCCATTTATGACTGTAAAAATCTCAAAAAACGCTGCAAATCATTGCCAAAGGTTTATTATTTTCTGTATAGATCACCCTTCTGTGTAGATCCCTCCCTACCAACCATAGGGCATTTTCGACAATTTCAACCCCAACAACCAACCAAATGGAAATGAAGAGTTGAAATTTTCAAAAATAACCCTATCCAAATCCGCGTAAAAAACCCGTAGGTGTATGTCTGTGTGTGTGTGACGGAATCTTTAGTTTTCAACCGATTTTCGTGGTCTTTTTTTTGTTCGACGAGGAAACTATCTAGTTGTTTACTACGTCGCCGGAATTTCTAATTTTGCCTTTTAAGGGGTGGAAAGGGGGGTTAATGCATAATCTTGTAAACTCCGTCCAGGCTTCAATTTACAACCGATTCGCGTGTTTCTTTTTTAGTTCGACTCAAAAACCTTCCAAATCGCACACCATTTCACTAGTGCTTCAAAATTAGTATGGGGAAGGGGCGAGTGGAGGGATGATATTCACAAAGTATCCAATTTTTCAATATTTAGGTTCCTTAAAAGCTTACTAATTGTACCCAAGCTTTGAAATTGACAGAAAAATTCTCGTTATACCTCCGGATTTTCATGAATTATTCTCAGTACCACCATGGAACTAACAGTGGAGCCACCTTGGTGCCAGGACACCATAAACCGCATATTTTGTGGATTTATTTTTCGGGTTTTAACTTGAATACGGATGTGAAGTTCGACGGACTGCCTACCAAAACAAATAGATGAAAGTTCAACGTTACGACGTATTACCGCTTTGGTGCCAGACTGGCACCATTGGTGTAGTTGGACGGGAAGGGGGGGGGGGGATAAACTCAAATTTGCATGTTGGGTATCGTAGATCATGGATTTTAAAATGCTCTTCAGATTCGAGGCTCCCATGCCGCTAGACTTTTTGAATTCTGCATACATTGAAACAAAAACCATCAAATTTTGAAGGGGATTCAAGAAATTTTCTTGCTCGATTCCAGAGGTTCATTATTGAAAATAGCAAAATGGCAAATAGTCATTCTGATAAACCTAAATGGGCTTAACCCATTTCAAGCCAAGGGTAGAAATACCAGAGTAGTGAGAGGAGGAGGATGAACTGTTTTACAGGATGGCGGCCGAAATAAGGCATAATTAGGTCTCCAATTGAGAGCGAAAATACTCCAAATTGTATGAATTTTACATTTTAATGAGATTGAAGAGGCCTCAGTCTTCCAAATCGATGTGATTTATCCAATTCATTTTTGTTGGTAAAATGTAAGAATCTATCTTATGGACCGGAATCCGTTTCGACTCGTGGCCCAGTACGCTCAATCGCCCAGGATCGAATATGAGAACCATAATCAAGCTTTCGACCAAAAGGCCTCCTTTTCAACAAAAAATTTCCAAAATCGCATCGAGCTCCCGAACGTCGAAGAATTTTTTTCAAGAGTTTAGGAACAGCATGAACGAGAAAAAAATTCTTCTACGAAGATTTTCCACTATTTTCAATATTAAAAAAAAAAATCGATGCGAAAACGCATCAGAGGCCGGAAATGGGTTAAGAATGAAATAACCCTTATTAGATAATTCATATATATTCGGGTGGTACGTGTGCACAAGTACAGGTACAAGTGAGTATGGTTCGTGTAGTGGCGCTATGAACCCCTCTTCTGAGCAGCCTGGTTTTATCTACATCTACGTGGTTCAAGTGCCAGCCCAGTTCAACTAGGCGATCTACGAGCAACTAACAAATGTGATGAATGATAATACTACACTATGTTACTGATACTAATACTATGTTTGCAGAATTGGAGTAATCAATCATTTCCTTTCGATACCGCCGATAGATTGAAGATGGAATACGCTGAATTCACCAACTGGAAAAGAAACGTTGTAGAAGAATGTCAGACGATTATCTACCAACGATGAACTTACACAAATACACCTGATAATATGTATTTTGCTTGCGCAAACATAAAAACCATGTAACAGCCATAACTTCAACATTTTCCACCCGATTTTGATGACATTTTCAGGAATTGTGCGGGATTTCGTGTAGGTGGTCCCCTATGAGGATAGATCAAGGTACTCTGAGATTGATTTTTTGAGATTTGTTGTAATACATCGGACCATCTTCTAAACAATCAGGTTGTGGATACGAGGAAGCTATGTGCCACACCCACTAGGCAGACTTTTTTTCATCATTCGAATTTGGTCTAACCCAGATCCGTCAGTTACTCCTGAGGGACGTCTTCAAATGGAGTTGGGTTCCGAGAAATCTTCCAGCCCTCATGTTATATGCGTGGACCAACGATCAAGTCAGACCCAGAATGCTGTGGCGAGGTTTATAATACGTTGAACAATATGTGTATAGGATTTTACTCACGTTCGAAAAAGTTTTCATGTCGAGAGCAATCATTTTGCCAACAGTGATCTTCAATGGTTTATAGCTCCCGAGCTGAAGAAGCATCAACGCGCGCCTGCATTTCATTGATCTTTTGTGCCATTTCATGCCGAAAATAGTACCGAACAACTTTTCACTCTGAAATGAGACGAGCAAATTCTGTACTTATAATAAATTTGAAACTGGCCTGTAGCCATGATTTGGTTGTGGGTGTCATGCATATATGTCAGTAGAACTCACGGGTTACCATCTAGTGTTTGATATACCTTATTATTACAATCATGATACCAATATTAAATATGTGCATCAGTGCAGTAGATCTCGAAAGCTTCGTAGGTACGTGTAATCTGCACTCACCTCTTGTTGAAAAGCTTCTCCATAGTTACAAATTAGTAGCATGTTGAGCCCCTCCGTAGCACCAAGACAGAGACTAACGCATTTTGGGCTATATCGAGGATCACCTTCCTGAAACGAAACATTTAGGAAGAATAATTGTTAATAGTTTCACTGAAGTAGATTCATTGATTAGTTGAAGTTGATTGGTTTTTATAATTAGAAACTATTCATCTCATCTCATTTTTTCAAAACTCGTTGTTATTATTCCACATCCAGGTTTAGAGTAGTTTTTTGTTAATCGACGAGCTCAATCATTGCTGTAGGGGAATATTGCCTGAACATTTTGCCCGAGCGCATGACTTGTTTCTCTAGTTTGTCGATGATTGTTTGGGGTTATTAGGAATTATTATTATTAGGAAATTTGATTACTGGTTGCTAAAGACTTAGACCTGAGTACAACTCGAAGAAACGAACAACGATCGCATTTCGGTCAGCTAAAATTTGAACGGAGATTAAGCCTCTTTGCGATTCACGCTCGTGTTTCTGATTTATCCTAAGTCCGACCATAAACCATATTCCATCCTTAATCCACCATAAACTGCATATTTCGTGTTTTTTTTTTTTTTTTTTTTTTTGTGTGTTTCATCTTGAATGCGGATGTGAACTTCAACGAATTGCCTACCAAAACTAACAGATGAAAAATATACGTTTTGACGTATTTTCACTTTGATGCCAGACTGGTAACCGGGGGGGGGGGGGGGGACTCAAATGGGGTATTTCAGTCAATTAAAAAAAAAAAATTCAAGAGAGCATGGGTCAGGAATAACGGTAGTCGCGTTTTTAGGACGTCCCACAGTGAGACTTGGGCGTCCTTATGCGATCGATCTGGGGTGAAGTTGGACAACACTCAACAGAAAAAAAAATAACCACACAGTAATCCGTTTTAGACCATTCTGAATCCAAATCCGCGAAAAAAAAACCATAGGTGTATGTCTGTGTGTGTGTGTGTGTATGTGTGTGTGTGTGTGTGTGTGTGTGTGTGTGTGACAAAATCTTGTGTCGTCTGCACAGGCCTTAGTTCTCAACCGATTTTCCTGGTTCTTTTTTTGTTCGACGCGGAAAACTATCTAGTTGTGCACTACGTCGCCGGAATTTCGAATTTTGCCTTTTAAGGGTGGGAAAGGGGGGGTTAATGCTCAAAAAACGTGCGTTTTTGGGCATAATCTCGTGTCATCTGCCCAGGCCTTAGTTCTCAACCGATTTTTGTGGTTCTTTTTTTCATCGCCGCGAAAAACTATCTACTTGTGCACTACGGCGTCGGAATTTCGAATTTTGCCTTTTAAGGGGAGGAAAGGGGGGGTTAATGCTTAAAAAACGTGCGTTTGCGGGCGTAATCTTGTAAACTCTGCCCAGGCCTCAATTTCCAACCGATTTGTGTGTTTCTTTTTTTGTTTGACTAAAATAACTTCCGAGTTGTACATAATTTCACCCGAGTACCAAAATTCGCAAGGGGAGGGGGCAAGTGAGGGGATAATATTCACAAAATATCCGATTTTTCAATATTTCGGTTCCTTTACTGCTTACTAATTGTACCCAACCTTTGAAATTGAGGAAAAATTCTCATTATACCTCCGGATTTTCATGAATTATTCTCTGTACCACCATAGAACTAATAGTGGTGCCAACGTGGTGCCAGGAGACCATAAACCGCATATTTCGTGTTTTTTTTTTTGTTTTTTTTTTCGTGTTTCACCTTGAATACGGATGTGAACATCGATGGACCACCTACTAAAACTAATAGATGAAAGTTCAATGTCACGACGTATTTCCGCTTTGGTGCCAGACTGGCGCCATTGGTGGAGGGGGGGGGGGTGAACTCGAATTTGCATGTTGGGTATCGTAGATCATGGATTTTAGAATGCTCTTCAGATTCGAGGCTCCCACGCCGCTAGAAATGTTTTGGTAGATAATGGTAAGGGGGGGGGGGGTCACAATTTCTTGCCTAAAGTAATAAACCAAATTACATCGAGTGAAACAATTTTATCGCTTACCAACTGGTTAAACTGATCTAATGCTTATCCAATGGGACGTCCCCTGGAATGCATGCATTACTAAACAATATGTTTAGTAAGGCGATTGAATAGGTATGAGATAGATGAATGAGATAGATGAATGAGATAGATGAATGAGATAGATGAATGAGAATTTCATCTGAAAATCCGAAAATTTGATCGTTTTTCCTGTTTGTTTAGAAACCTATGTGACTCTCTTTTCTAACTACTCCGTGAAATTGATTTAGTAACACTCCAAAACTCAATCAAAACTTGATCATTAGATGGGCTATTTTGCTTCAGAGCTTGATGTTATTTGTTTTAGGTGCAAAATAGAAAACCTAGTAGGATTTTAAATTAATAAAACTAAGCAGTTCCAATATAACAATTTCGTTCTTTTTTATTTCTAGTAACAGCCATTAATCACAATGTTTGCTAGCTCAGTCTTAGTAGGTTCCTTTCGGAGTACATGCGCTCTCCAGGCATTGACTAATCTGGCACTGAATCCTCTTAACTGGATATTTTAACTTATAAATAAACATACAGCTACCTACCTATCAGAAACGTTGCAAAAAAAGAAAGAATTTGAGTTCTACTTGACGATTCACTCATTCATCATGAGCTGCCGAAAAAAAGAGAGAAGACAATTAACAGCCGCCGCTTCCCAGGCAAGAAAAGGGAGAAATCCCGAGAGAAGGCAGCTGTTTCCTATCTCAGCCTGCCAGAAGAAACTGAGAATCCCAAGTCTTGAGATATTTACAACTTGGAAGAATAAAACCTCTTGCTGCATACATCCTGATAGGTAATCCCTGAAAGCTAAGTTGAAAGCACAGCAAGAATACGGCTGTAATATTTTCTTGAAGACTGAAAATGACGATCAAGTCCCCTTCATGGACACCTTTCTTCCGAAAACTTGGGCTCCAGCAGAAAGTTCCTTCAAAAATCTATACATACCTATAGAAGGCAGGGGCGGCTACTGATAGGAGCATAGGCGCATGTGCACTCCCAGCCAATTAAAAAAAAAAAAATCGAAGTTCATTCCTCTTCGTTTGAAGAGTAAGTTGGCTAGTGACAGAAGACTCGATCGTAGGTTCTGTCCTAGTTGATTCTACAGGCGAAAACAGAGGCGGGGAGCTCCCTCTTTCTTGACCAATCAGCGGTGGTTGGAGCAACTCCTGATCTATGCTCAATTTTTGGGAAGGGTGACGTCATGGTGACGTGTTTCGAGGGAGGCAGGCACGTGAGATTGACCAACTAGAGAGCACCAAATGTGCCTTGGGGAGCAAAACTGAATCGTTGCTCCGCCGTCAGGGAGCGGGCCTTATCTTGTAATAAGTATTTGTAAACAAACAGAACTGATAAGGGAATTCCGTTTTACGTTTTCGGTCTACCGTTTTGTTCAAAGTATTATGATTATTTAGGAGTGTTGTTGGTATGATGAGTAGTTTACATTAACCTTGCGTCGGTCGCGCCTGCGGTGTTTACACCGCACTTGGAAGAAATCGCTTGCCCTATGACCAAATTTCCGAAAATTCACCCAAACCCCCTCTGTATTTTTTGTTAAGAATTTCACTCCCTAGATTGCATGTGGGTCGCCAAGTTGTGAGCGACGGAAAAGTTGCTATTCGGTTTTGCTTCAGGCGTCGTCGAATAAGGCTTGCGCTGAGTACATAGCGGTGTTTGGACAGCTGCGCGATGAGACTTTCCGTGGTTTCATTGTTTTGTTCAAGTTTACATATTCTACCCAATGTTTTGCAATTTTATGAATAAAAATGTTAACTGAAGCAAGCGTACTTCAATTTATTGTCCCTCAGATTGTCAAATGTTCAAATTTTGAGCAAAATACGCAACGAGATTGACTAAGGTGTAAACACAGCAGCGCGACCTACTTTGCGTTTGGGAATAAGCGACTGACGGAAGGTTAAAACAAAGTAAAGTATTCGCGTTTGTCGTTTGTGGAGAAGTGCGAAATTCGAGAAACTGGCCGCCCCTTGCCGTCTCTACCTGGACTCCAGCAGGCGTTGAAATTTAAAAATCGCGCAGATTCGTACCGTAAGTTTAACGTCGAATATCATAAGAAGGTAGATTGGCTTTATGGGTGTGAAGTGACTAACAAATTATTTTGCTTTGCTTGCCTACTTTGTTCTACCAACCGAAAAGAGGCTTGGGATAAAGACAGCATGTGATCTGGCCCATTTAGCCAAAAAAAAAACATTGGCTGTCCATAAGAACGCTCTGGTAGATTTGCGTATATTGGGTCGTCAAAATATAATGCAACAACTCGACAGTGCACATCGTCTTAATCTGATGCAAAAAAAAAAACGAAACGGTTAAGAAAAATAGGTACATTTTATCTCGAATCATTGATTGTATCAAGTAGGTACTGTGGTGCTTTCGAGCTAGCCATGCGTGGGCATGATGAGAGGGAAGATTCTTCGAATCCCGGAATCTTCAAGGGGCTCGTTAATTTTTCTTCCGAATTGGACAATGTTTTGAATCCACGGGCAAATATACATTTCAGCTATTGCAATAAGATCGATGCATTTCTTAGGTTTAGATGTTTGATGATTAAGTATTTCAGAGTTTCTGTTAACCACTAGAGAACATTATTTTTCGTGTCTATTGTACCTACAAATTTAGTTCCGTTTGCAATTTTAAGATGAAAAAGTTACCAAGATTTATCCCATTTGCATATCGTTGAAATTTCTATTTGGCAGAGAAAAACACCTATTCTGTCCCTTCTCCATAGCTTCTCCTCATCTCTGTGCACCCCCTGAGTTTCAGGGCAGAAGCCGCCACTGATAGGAGGGTCTCTTCTAGGCTTTAGCAGAGTGCTTTCAAATTTAACTGAACCAAATTCATAATCTCGAGAAAAGAATCAAGCAGCTCCCCTTGAGAAACCCTCTAGTCTATCCATCTTGCTCCAATATCTTCCTCTTTATTGATTTTTCAGATCAAGTGACCATCTTACTTTGCTCATCAGTACACTGACAAGTTTGCCCAACATTTTTGATGGGGAAAAAATCAACAACATTAAGTTGATTGCAATCAAATTTCGCTTCATGTTAATCAACAAAAAATTGTAAACGAAATTCTCATTAAAATCACGCCGGCAGCTCTGAATAATGATCGTGGCTAGCTCGTAGTTCTGTAGATAATGGGTTATTCAAAATGACGATCCACGTAAAACCGGGATTCCAGAACCCGAAGAAATTCACTAAATTCAATCAATGAAATGAAGCAGGACAAAATCAATTGCGAGAAAACGGCATTCCTTTGTTATGCACTCGCTCCCCTGCTGAATGAATTACTTGGACCCTAATAAGCCCGAAACGAATTCGCTTCCGGACGACGACAGGGTGGCAATACAGTAGACAGAGGAAACAGTATTTACACCAAGTACACATAGATGGCACGACAATGCACTTGGGAAGGCGAACCGCCCTTTTCAAAGGCTTACAGAATAATTTACTGTTAGGTACACCTATAAAAGCAAAAAGCACAAATACGAATACAAATTAGTATTATTGGTCCGATGACGATAAAATTCGTAGAGAATAATCTAGGTGCTATCATGCATGACACTGACCATCCAACAGACACACACATAACAGAATCAAAATTGTTCTCTCTAAAACTCGAAATTTGAGTAAGAATTTTGGTTTTAGAGGTTCCAATTTATCCTGTCAGCACAAAGCTTTCCAGCTCCGAATAAGAAGTCAAAATTGCCAACTAACCAACTTACCGATATGAGATTCAAGCCACAAAGCCCCAAAAACAATGCTCCTGCAAAAAATGGAACTGCTACGGCATAATCAGCAACGGTGACCATATCATTGAATTCTCTGAAAAATGCAACAATGTCTCAAATATTAATTCAAAATATATTATTTTGACAAATATTTCATGATGAAGTTGGTAATATTTCTACGCTGAACTGAATATTTTTGCAAAATTGCCTACCTTAGTAAGTTGTGATGATGCTTGATATTCTGAACAATACACTCGTAGTAACAAAGCTCGAGTTCTGTCTCGAAATTCTCATCTGGCTCATGTTTGTATCGCTCCTGGAACATTGCTTTTGCTCTCTGATCGAGGTGTTGTAGGGAGAAGACCAGTAGTTTTACGTGGTTGAGTAGACACTCCGCGGCGAAGAAGAACAACAAGATGGCCCCAGTGATTGAAAGTGGGGTCAATATTGCATAAATACCTACAAGAAAGAAAATTAACAAAAAAAAACCACACGTTTCGCAGCTAAATAATGTATTGTCCACTCTGCCCAGGCCTCGATTCTCGCTAGAGTATGTTTTTGTTTGACTCTGATATCTATAGGCGGGAAAGTATAGGGTGTTCGAAAAGTATCAAGTGTCACCCTTGCATTATGGTAACTTTAAATCCGGCATATTTGGTTTACAGCGTATTCTGACAAAAGAAGGTGAGCTTTGTCAGAACAAACACTCTTTCATGACACTTGCTAAAATTTTCAACACCACAATTCGGTGTTCTGTAAACAGTTGGTCCATGGTTACAGAATCGCATTAACAACTCAAACTAAGCAACTAAAGCCGTGTGCGTATATCTATATACATAAAACGCCAACCGTACGTACGTATGTCGTCCGAACGTGGGAGTCCCGGGTTCGATGACAGGCCGCGATATTTTTTTTCTCTTAATAAATTACTTTTATAATTATTTTTTATTTCAATAAATTACTTTTATCTACGATGTGTTTTGTTTATAATATATTTAATATGTTAGATAACAAATCGGAATAGTAATAGATAACAAAACATATTGTTTAGTAATGCATGCATTCCAGGGGACGTCCCATTGGATAAGTATTGGATCAGTTTAACCAGTTGGAAAGCGATAAAACTGTTTCACTCGATGTAATTTATTTATTACTTTAGGCAAAAAATAGTGACCCCCCCCCCCCCCATCACCATTATCCACCATAACATTTCTAGCGGCATGGGAGCCTCGAATCTGAAGAGCATTCTAAAATCCATGATCTACGACACCCAACATGCGAATTCGAGTTAACCCCCCCCCCCTCCCCCAATGGTGCCAGTCTGGCACCAAAGCGGAAATACGTCGGAAAATCCGGAGGTATATTGAGAATTTTTCCTCAATTTCAAAGGTTGGGTACAATTAGTAAGCAGAAAAGGAACCGAAATATTGAAAAATCGGATATTTTATGAATATTATCCCCCCACTCATCCCCTCCCCTTCCAAATTTTGGTACTCTGGTAAAATCATGTACAACTCGGAAGTGATTTGAGTCAAACAAAAAAAGAAACACGCAAGTCGGTTGGAAATTGAGGCCAGGGCAGATTTTACAAGATTACCCCCGCAAACGCACGTTTTTCAAGCATTAACCTCCCCTTTCCCCCCCTTAAGAAGCGAAATTCATAATTTCGGCGACGTAGTGCACAAGTAGATAGGTTTCCGCGTCGAACAAAAAAAGAACCACGAAAATCGGTTGAGAACTGAGGCCTGTGCAGACGACACAAGATTTTGTTACACACACACAGACATACACCTATGGTTTTTTAGGACGTCCCACAGTAAGACTTGGGCGTCCTTATGCGATCGAACTGGGGTGAAGTTGGACAACACTCAACAGAAAAAAAAATAACCAGCCAGTAATCCGTTTTAGACCATTCTGAATCCAAATCCACGAAAAAAACCATAGGTGTATGTCTCTGTGTGTGTGTGTGTATGTGTGTGTGTAGGTGTGTGTGTATGTGTGTGTGTAACAAAATCTTGTGTACTCTGCACAGGCTTTATTTCTCAACCGATTTTCCTGTTTCTTTTTTTGTGCACTACGTCGCCGGAATTTCGAATTTTGCCTTTTAAGGGGATGAAAGGGGGGGTTAATGCTCGAAAAACGTGCGTTTTTGGGCATAATCTTGTGTACTCTGCCCAGGCCTTAGTTCTCAAACGATTTTCGTGGTTCTTTTTTCGTTTGACGCGGAATACTATCTAGTTGTGCACTACGGCGCCGGAATTTCGAATTTTGCTTTTTAAGAGGGGGAAAGGGGGGGTTAATTCTTAAAAAACGTGCGTTTGCGTGCATAATCTTGTAAACTCTGCCCAGGCCTCAATTTCCAACCGATTTGCGTGTTTCTTTTTTTGTTTGACTCAAATAACTTCCGAGTTGTACATGATTTTACCAGAGTACCAAAATTCGCAAGGGGAGGGGGTGAGTGGGGGGATAATATTCACAAAATATCCGATTTTTCAATATTTCGGTTCCTTTACTGCTTACTAATTGTACCCAAGCTTTGAAATTGAGGAAAAATTCTCATTATACCTCCGGATTTTCATGAATTATTCTCTGTACCACCATGGAACTAATAGTGGTGCCAACATGGTGCCATGATGCCATAAACCGCTTATTTCGCGTGTTTTTTTTTGTGTTTCACCTTGAATACGGATGTGAACTTCGACGGACTGCCTACCAAAACTAACAGATGAAAGTTCAATGTTACGACGTATTTCCGCTTTGGTGCCAGACTGGCACCATTGTTGGCGTTGGGGAGGTGGAGGAGGGGGGGGGGGGTGAACTCGAATTCGCATGTTGGGTATCGTAGATCATGGATTTTAGAATGCTCTTCAGATTCGAGGCTCCCACGCCGCTAGAAATGTTGTGGTGGATAATGGTGAGGGGGGGGGTCACTATTTCTTGCCCAAAGTAATAAATAAATTACATCGAGTGAAACAGTTTTATCACTTAACAACTGGTTAAACTGATCTAATGCTTATCCAATGGGACGTCCCCTGGAATGCATGCATTACTAAACAATATGTTTTATCGCGGATTTGGATTCAGAATGGTCTAAAACGGATTACTGTGTGGTTATTTTTTTTCTGTTGAGTGTTGTCCTCCTCCACCCCAGATCGATCGCATAAGGACGCCCAAGTCTTACTGTGGGACGTCCTAAAAATGATGAAACCCTGCACAAACTTTATCTGGTTGTGCTGCTACATAGACGATCGTCGCAAGTTCTGTTTACCGCGAGGGTCGCTTATAATTACAGAACTTATAACAGTTATAAGTTTCTATAGTTACTAGAGAAATCGCAGCATAGAAACCCTATTCGCACCACATTAAGTGAAGAATTACACTCGCGGACTAAAATTGAGAGCCGACGCTGCGGCTTTGGTCCGATTGATAAGAACAAAATTGTAAAAGTTCATGAATAATACAAGAAAACATTCTGTAAGTCGATAAAACATACCTAATTATCATTATTCTTAATTATACAACCTCCTCCGAACAGCCAGAGAACGAAAAGCCTCACAAAATTTAAACTCACAGGTCAAACTGGAAATTCCCCCAAAAAAACTCCTGAAGAAATTGCCCACTGAATTTCCCCTTTTGTGGGAAAAACCCCAAATCTAGGTGGAAAATTCCCAACTTGGCTACACTGGACTGGTTTGGACCAGTACCCAAATCCCTTATCATATATTTGGAATAAAAATAAATTGAATAGAAGTAGAGGAAGGACGAATGAACAAGCACAAGTTATATTTGTTAACTGATCTCTCTATTTCAAGGTCACAGGTGGATCCGGGGAGGTGGCGATCCCCACTTCCTACCTACCTAACAATTACCTTCTTTTTTTTAAATAAAATTTTCATATTTTAATAATTATGCAACATTTAAAAACTAACGTATTAACCAAGAACCACTATTACAGAACAAATCAATACTTCAAAATACTTCATTATAACTCATCTAATTAATAACACATTTAATTACATTAATTTCATTTTCCCAACAAAAATGCTTCATCTCCCCTTTCCCTGAAGACCTAAATCTCTCCCCCTTACTCTTTACTTTTTGTTTTTCAACTTCTGCATCTTCGTCGTAGGCTTCAGAATGCGTCCATATCGACTAGTATTCGCCTGCGACATCTTTGACGGAGTAGATCCTGGCAGTGATGATCTCGGTTTGGAAGAAGCTGGGGCAGGAGTTTTCTTAATAAACTCTCCTGACTTCCTCACATGATTCGGAGCCTTCTGCTGAGGAGTGTCTGATTCAACTGTTCCTGAAGCAGGAGTCGAGTCAGAACTGCCTGGAGCCGGATCTGGAGGACTGGAGCTGGAGGAATCACAACGGATCTTCTTTTTTGTGGAAACTCCGGTCTAAAAATTGGTTGCAACCAGGTTCTAATGTGACTTCCATCTGCAACCACATCATATGACGAGGAACCGTGCCTCTCCTCCACAACAGCTTTCGACCACAGCTTTCCTTTATTCGGCCTCACAAGAACCTCTTGACCAATCTCCAGTTCTGGCAATGGTTTGACTGACTTGTCATGATAGAACTTTGCGTGTCTTCTTTTTTGAGTGATCAAGTCTCTGACGTCCGGAATCACTTCAGGTAATAATAGTTTTTCGGACACTGGGATCACCGTCCTAGTACGACGAGACATTAGGCGCTGAACTGGAATAGAATCCATATCGACAGTCGGAGTATTCAACCACTCAACGAGTCCTGCATGGAAGTCAGTTCCTTCACGTTCGCACTTAGTCAACAGCGTATGATCATGATTTTTGGAAGCTTCCTGATCGGTTGCTCCACGTTCAATGATCAAAATATCATCCTGTATAACGATTATGTCCTGAATCCCCGCAAAGATTTCATGCAGTCTGGATTGGTACACGTCACTCGATACTACCAGACCAAAGAGAAGTCTTAGAAACCGGAAACGACCAAACGGAGTCCAAAATGTCGTCAGCTTAGAGCTTTTCGTATCTAGTTTGACATTCCAAAAACCATCCTTCGTGTCAACTACCGAAAAATAACGAGCACCATTTAATTCGGGCATAATACTCTCAATAGTCGGTATTTCATATTCAGTTCGAAGTAAGGTTTGGTTTAGAAACAAAGGATCTAAGCATGACCTGAGTTTTTTAGGAGTCCTCACAACTACCAGATTGCTGATCCAATCAGTGGGACCCGTTTCCTTACTTATGATTCCCTTATCAACGAGTTCGTCGAGTTTAGCTTTAACTTCGTTTCTGAGCGGAACTGGGATTCTTCTTGGCTTTTGCTTTACAGGTAGTATGGTAAGGTCTACATTTAGAGAGCATTCACCCTCCAAACACCCGATCTCAGTGAAAATGTCTCAATATCTTTGTAGGATAGCCTCAGCGTTGCTTGGAGTTCCAATTTGTTTAATCTCAGTGAGCTTTACCAATCCCAACTGCTCGCAGCTATCAGCTGATATGAGTGGCATCTGAGCGTTGGTGGTGCTGCTATTTTCAACCACCAAACATTACAAAGTGCGCTTAACGCTCTTGCTAGCAACCTGTATAGAAAATTCACCAACAGGTGTAATGAAACAGAGTATTCAAGCATAACCTGAGTTTCTTAGGAGTCTTCACAACAACCAGATTGCTGATCCAATCAGTGGGACCCGTTTCTTTACTTATGATTCCCTTATCAACGAGTTCGTCGAGCTTAGCTCTAACTTCGTTTCTGAGCGAAACTGGGATTCTTCTTGGCTTTTGCTTTACAGGTAGTATGGTAGGGTCTACATTTAGAGAGCATTCACCCTCCAAACACCCGATCTCAGTGAAAATGTCTCGATATCTTTGTAGGATAGCCTCAGCGTTGCTTGGAGTTCCAATTTGTTTAATCTCAGTGAGCTTTACCAATCCCAACTGCTCGCAGCTGTCAGCTGATATGAGTGGCATCTGAGCGTTGGTGGTGCTGCTATTTTCAACCACCAAACATTTCAAAGTGCGCCTGGCGCTCTTGCTAGCAACCTGTATAGAAAATTCACCAACAGGTGTAATGAGACTACCGCCGTAACATCTTATCGTAGTACTGCTTGGCTTAATTTCTACCTTTTTCCCGAAAATTCGGTTGATCAAATTTGACTCGATAACATTCACTGTAGCACCACTATCAAGCTCACAGTCGATTGTTTCAATTCGCTTATCGATGAAAAAATCTAACAAGGCGACCCAGACACGCTTAGCCTGTTTATTCCCAAGACTATTTACAATCTCTAGCTTGAAAGCCTCTGAAAAATATTCCTCGCTTGAACTACCTTCTTCTACTTGACGCACATGTGATCGTCGCTTATTAAATTTACCTTTGGGTCTTGAATTCGACCCAAAAGAGCCACACGCCGAATCAAAGTGGTTCAGCTTCCCACATTTCCGGTATGTTTTGCCATACGCTGGACAAGAATTTCGGTCATGCACGTGAACTATACCACAATATTTGCATGGAACAGCTTCCTTTTTATTTTGAAAATTCCTTGCTTTTAATTTATTAGGAATATTTCGTTTACGAGTCATTTTATTAACCGGTTCTGAAGAACTAGTACCTTACATGCTACGTAATTGCCTATCTGCTAGTTCATCAGCTCTACATATGTCTATGGCCATTTTAAGATCTAGTTTCGAGTTACAAATTGATTGCTTTTTTGTATCTTCGTCTCGAATGCCTAGAACTAACCGGTCCCGAATCATTTCGTCCTCAATGGTTTTGTAGTCACAAGCAGAACACAGATTTCGAAGCGTGCTTACAAGAGATCGATCGATTCAGACTCTTTCTGAACAGCAGAACCAAATAAGTATCTTTCATAAATTACGTTTATTTTATGCAAAAAGTAGCTATCAAGGGCTTTTTCCATCCCCTGGAGACTTTTAGCTTGAGCATCGTTTAGTTTCATGTTGTTTAGGATTTGGGATCGTGTTGATGAAGACGGGAATTTGAGAACGATCTCCTTTCTTTTCCTCATGTTTATGACTCGCAGCCGAAGTAAGGAAGCTCTCATTAAATGCATCACACATGACACCATGTTTGAAACGCTTTTAGCTTTGGAAAACATATAAAAAGGATAAAAGTAGAGGAAGGACGAATGAACAAGCACAAGTTCTATTTGTTAACTGATCTCTCTATTTCAAGGTCACAGGTGGGTCCGGGGAGGTGGCGATCCCCACTTCCTACCTACCATAAACACATTCGGTGTGCCTTACTAGAAAATCGTAACATTTCAAAAATACCAACCTTGTATGGCGTAAACACCAAGATAGGCAGCAATGGATTCATGCGCATTAAACGGAAACCACGTCATGAAAGGTAACCCTTTCCAATATACTCCAGGGATGTTTAAATCCAGTTCATCGTTCTCCAGGTACATATCCACGTACGGGACCACAATGGCGACCTTAAAAATAGATATTTCAAAAATAAACTGAAGGAGGGTACAGGTAAGATAGGTATGACAAGGGATTAATCAGAAGTTAGGGAAAGAAAACAAATGAACAGGGAATAATGAAATCATGAAAGTCTTATGTAGCAAACGGAGATAACAAATAATTCAAAGCGTATTTTTGCAGTATTAAGTTACAAGTGGTCTGCACATCAACGATCACAATGTGGGTGTGGAGGCTAGAGGATGAAAAACATGGTTAAGCCAGTCAAGTTCCAACTCAGGATTATTCTGTTCAGTATTCCAATTTCTGACTCACTAGCATGTTATGATACTAAAAAAAGTAGCAAATTATTACACAATGATTTATTATTTTATTGTATAGATCAACAAACTGTCTGTATAGATCGCGGCTTTTTCATGAATAGTACCTATTTACGAACCTAACATCGCTCTCTGAGAGTTGTCAGTTTCTTCATCTCGAAATTTGGTTTATGGACGAAGTACCTTTGGTCTATGAAGCACAACTGAGTACAATACGAAACTCTATTCGAAGGAACACAATGATCGCATTTGATCAGCTGAAATTGAAAGTCCAGCTCTTGAGTCGTCATAGACAGCGAACGGTTTGTCCTACAGAGCTCTGAGTGCACACATCAATACATCAATCTCCAAGTACCGTCCACTGACCTCATAGGGGACCATCTACCTGCTAATCTGAACAATCCTAGAAAATTTCATCAAATTAAGATGAAAAATGTACCTAAGTGTTATGGCGGTTACTAGGATTTTACGTTTGCGGATGCGCAGAGGCTACTGTCAATTTTAAGGCCTTGATTTTCATAGGGGATCATCTACACGCCAACTCGCATAATCCCCGAAAATGTCATCGAAATCGGATGGAAAATTATGGCTGAAACAAGGAATTTACGTTTGCGCTGCGGCTACTATCAGTCCGGGGGTGATAATTTTCATAGGGGACCATCTACCTGCTAATCGGAACAATCCTAGAAAATTTCATCAAATTAAGATGAAAAATGTAAGTGTTATGGCGGTTACTAGGATTTTACGTTTGCGGATGCGCAGAAGCTACTGTCAATTTTAAGGCCTTGATTTTCATAGGGGATCATCTACACGCCAACTCGCATAATCCCCGAAAATGTCATCGAAATCGGATGGAAAATTATGGCTGAAACAAGGAATTTACGTTTGCGCTGCGGCTACTATCAGTCCGGGGGTGATAATTTTCATAGGGGACCATCTACCTGTTAATCGGAACAATCCTAGAAAATTTCATCAAATTAAGATGAAAAATGTAAGTGTTATGGCGGTTACTAGGATTTTACGTTTGCGGATGCGCAGAGGCTACTGTCAATTTTAAGGCCTTGATTTTCATAGGTGATCATCTACACGCCAACTCGCATAATCCCCGAAAATGTCATCGAAATCGGATGGAAAATTATGGCTGAAACAAGGAATTTACGTTTGCGCTGCGGCTACTATCAGTCCGGGGGTGATAATTTTCATAGGGGACCATCTACCTGTTAATCGGAACAGTCCTAGAAAATTTCATCAAATTAAGATGAAAAATGTAAGTGTTATGGCGGTTACTAGGATTTTACGTTTGCGGATGCGCAGAGGCTACTGTCAATTTTAAGGCCTTGATTTTCATAGGTGATCATCTACACGCCAACTCGCATAATCCCCGAAAATGTCATCGAAATCGGATGGAAAATTATGGCTGAAACGAGGAATTTACGTTTGCGCAGCGGCTACTATAAGTCCGGGGGTGATAATTTTCATAGGGGACCATCTGTGAAAACTTTATCCACGAACTATCTATTTGTACTTTTCTAACTATTAGAAAATATTAGAACGCACTTTTCAGTTTCTTGCAAGAAGAATCAATTTTATTTCAGTTTTATTTCGGTCTTCAAATATCACCTGTTGCCAAAGGATGAAATATTATTGGTAATAGCAACAAATTCAAATGAAATTATGAACTGAAAACGTGATTCAACGACACTCCGCGGGAGCCTCAAGCTGACTGATCATCATGGTACTTCTGTTCTTCTTGGATGATGCGACCAATGTGTATAATATACAGGTAGAGAGTATAAGTGTATAATATACAGGTAAACATAATACATATTATGTATTCTTACTCTCCGTACCTCTTTCTCTGCTCTTCGTTTCTGCCTATGCTCTTTGACCAAATCTCAATCAGCTGCCATTTTGTTAAAAATTTTATTGGTTTCTCACTTTGTTTAAAAAATTTTATTTGCTTATGGTTTTTGTAGAGTCACTACAGTATAGTGTTGTTGCGTTGTCAATCATACTCTAAAATGTGTTCTTATGGTTACCAAATATATTCAGTCTTCAACTAAATGTGATTACGACTTAATAGTTTTTCCATAATAATATAAAATTTTTTTTTTCTTTGATTTTCGATCTTTTCCTTTTCTTCTGTATAAATCTCCAACAATATGTCGTTATTGTCGAAAGTTTCTGAAGGGATGAATATTTATTTCGATTAATTGAAAATGGTGAGTTTATTGAGTCAAGTGCTTGCAATTTCTTGGTCGAAATTATTGGTGAGTCCATTGTCCATTGTCTTGTCAAAATTTTGAACGTCTTCAGAATTGAATTTCGATTTTGGCCACAATTTTCGGTGATTAGATAGCCACTCTGGCCCCTCCCACCAAAATTTGGTAAGTTGCGAGACCTCCTTTCGTCTGGCACTGTCTGCCTGATTTTGGTTAGAGGCAATATACTGAAACGAAATTCCTTCCGATTTAGACCAAATACCTCTTACTTTACTGGACCCAGTTGTGGATGGATTGACAAGCTCGGCCGAAACAGTTTGCAGGGAGACATACTCTGCAGCTTTCAATAGTCCTGTCTCAAGTCCTAAATGTTCTTCTGAGGTTGCAGATTCTTGATATCCCCTTGACATGCCAGCCTGCTGACGTTCTCTTGACTGTGGCTGTTCCACCCATGTTGTATCGTCTTCTTTTGATGAGAAAACCTTTGGGCATAGGCTCCTATGATGAGCTTTTACTTGTTTGCAGTGGAAGCATGGTTTCTGAGGCTGTTGAAAATTATCAGCGGTAGACGCTGCATGCTCTTCGATGAAGTGTTTCAGCTCCACCACCTTCATGTGTGCATAGTACTGCACCTTAATAAAATCTTCATCGTCAGGTTCAGGCTGATTTGCTCTTGCACTCCGCGATGTATGAGGAGACCCTACCGAGCTTTTCAGGCATTCTACTGATGCTTCGATCTTTCCTAGTAGTAGTTTTGCTTCTGAAACCGTGAAGCAATCTAGAATAATTTTCTCATTTACAAAAGCAATCAGTGTACTCACTTTTTGACGGTAAAAATCCCGTGAACAGAACATTGTGAAATGTTATAAGCTCTGCTATCACTTGTGGGAACTTCATCCACGAACTATTGCTGGGCCCTATTTCTATTCTATTTTCTGTCTATCTATAATTTTCTAACTTTTAGAAAATTAAAGAACGCACTTTTCAGTTTCTAGCAAGAAGAATCAATTTTATTTCAGTTCGCAACAGGTCTTCAAATATCACCTGTTGCCCAAATATGAAATATTATTTGTAGTAGCAACTAATTCAAATGAAATGATGAACTGAAAACGCGATTCAACGACACCATCTACACGCCAAACCGCACAATCCCTGAAAACTTCATAGAACTCGGACATAACTTCGTATAGTTGCCCGTTACAAGGATTTCACGACAGACACGAAGACACTGAACGAAAATTGTTCAGAAAATACTGAAACGTAAAACGCGAGTGGAAATTTTGATTTAGGGGAATCGCAAACGAGGCCTAATCTCCGTTGGAATTTTAGCTGACCGAAATGCGATCGCTGTTCGATTCTTAGAATTGTTCTCAATTTGCGTCTAGTAATAAAATTTCCTAATGAAAGCACCCACAACTTCCTATTTCATCGAATTGAGTGTGAGGCGTTTATTTCTACAAAATGAACTTGATGGTGCGAAAATATGGTTGGTAGGTAGTGGCAAGGGCAAAGCTGTGTTCTTTCTAGGAGGGTGAAGTATACAGAAAATAATTTAACTTCGTGAAATAATTTGCAGCGTTTCAACTTGAATTCGATGAAATTAACAGGGATTGTGTGGATTGACGCACTGATTGTGTGTGACTGTACTCTAAGAAAATCATTGCCCTCAGACTGATAACAAAACGCTGCAAATTATTACACAATGGTTTATTATTATCTTTTTTTTCTATATAGATCACTCGTCTGCAAAGCCACCAACCATCCAACATGAAGAAAAACATCGGTCGCATTTCGGTCGGCTTTAATTTGAACGGAGATTAGGCTTTTAATTTATCGTACGTCCAAATTTTAAATTCTCGTAGTGAGCGAACGAATTGTCCTACAGAGCTCCGGGTGGTCTCAAAGAATTCTAAAAATTCTATAGAATCTTAAATTGAAGGAAAAACAATACCTTTATATCAAAATTTTTTGAGTTAGGGCGTTTTCAAAATTTCAAAATTGATTTTGGAACCCTTAGGGTCAACCAAAATCTTCGGGGCACAACTAGACCCCAAATTGAGCCTACATACCAAATTTCATCAAAATTGGTCAATGCTAAGTAGCAAAAGTGCCGCGTACGGCGGACGGCGGACGGACGGCTAAATTTTTAGTCGATTTTTGGATTCTACGTACCTTGAAACGTAAACCATCAAATTTTGAGGGGGTGTTAAAATGTTTTTTTCTTGGTCGATTCCAAAGGTTCATTATTGAAAATAATAAACCAAAAGTCTGTGTAACAGCCATAACTTTTACATTTCCCGACCGAATTCGAAGACATTTTCATGGATTTTGGTCCTCTGTAAGGGTAGTGCAAGGTGCTTAGAGATTGATGTTTTGAGATTTGCTAAAATGCATCGGGTCATCTATACAATCGAGTTACTGATTCGAGAAAGCTATGTGCCACTCCCAGACTTGAAAGACTTGGCGAACTTTTGACATTTTATGTCTTTACTATGGCACATAAATGAAAAATCGTCACGCGGAGAGCGTTACGAGGGGAGCGTTACGCGGAAATTTCTGATGATTTTCACGTACAACCAATCGTTCCTAGGGAAAACTAACTTCCTCATTTTCCACCCCACAAAAATCGTTCACCACTCACTGGAAAGCTCTCAATTTATTAAATATAAGACACAAAATGTCTCTCGTGGTTGCGTACTTGTACAAAAGCTGTATCCACCGTTTGTGTTTGACACTTTCACATATTTAGAAATCCTGTTTTTTGTGTGAAAATTGATTGTAGGTTGACAATAGAGACATACTGTAGGTAAATACGTAATATAGATAATATACATGTTGCTGACTAAGATTTGCTGGGATTTGACCACGTTAGAGGGAATCAGACCAGCTGTGTGAGCGGTGATGCAAATTCATTCGTCCGAAGGAGATTCGGCGACAACGAAAACAGCGGATCATACTTGACTAGTTTTGCGACTACTTATTGGACAGACAAATTAATTATGCTTGAATAGGGTCGGTGATGTGCGAGCTATTGGTAATGTTTTCAACAGTTACTGTTACACAATTTGTACTCGTATTACGAGGTACTCACCAAACCACCAGTTCCGTAGCCAATGGTAAATATGATCATATACTTCCTAAGTTTTTCATCGCTAATTCGTTTCAGTTTTTCCCAGCACCTCCGATGTTGATACTCGGACATTTCTTTGGGGTTTACAATCACCTTAAACAACACCGATACCACCTGTTTCCTTTTAAGTGTGATTGTCACAGAAGCTGTCATTACAACACAACCCACGAGAAATAGGTGAGCAGAGTATGACACCATGGCAATGTTGGTGGGGTAGAAGGTACAAGTATAAAGAATCATACTGGACATCATAATCATTGTAAAGTGCAAGAGGGTGTACATCGAGTACGTTATCCTTTTCCATTTCTGTGAAGAGTAAAAACCGAACACTCCAATTACCGGCATAATGTGAAATCTTTCGAATAATTGCATTCCTACTAGTTCACTATTTCTGCGTTCTTTGGTAGACATCTTGCTGTTTGTTGTGTGTTGTCTTGTGTCTCCCTTCAACGGTAGGTGATGTATGTACTCTATTCGTGTTTGCTAATATTTTGCCGAGCCTGTGAGGTGACTGATTACTTATGGATGCGATTTCTGAAAAAAGACTCATGACTTACAAAAAGATATTGCGGTTGCTGGGGAGTGAACCTACGTGCGAAAATCTATTACATTCATGTATGGGCTGGCAGTTTGTCGTTATAGTAACGGACAAGCAGCCCTAAACAGCATTACCTTACAATCCCTTAAATCAATGGCCCGCGAGGACCTTACATTACTCATTATACATTAAGGTAGGTAGTTAGTGCGGTTTATGTTGTGTCCCCACGATGACTACGGGTTAATTGATCAGACTTCTGAATAGAACACTGCAACTTTAATAGATACGCACAATCATACACAACCAATACTGGGAAACACAAAAATCTCCACTGGGGAAGCAATACAGCATAGCTGTCATGGAGGGAGGGTAATATTGGGAATGCGCATGCGTGGAACCCCATTACATCTCCCCCTTTTGGTTTATTATTTTCAATAATGAACCTTTGGAATCGACCAAGAAAAATATTTTTTTTTAACACCCCCTCAGAATTTGTTGGTTTACGTTTCAAGTTACGTAGAATCCAAAAATCGAATGAAAATTTGGCCGTCCGTCCACCGTACGCCGTCCGCCGTACGCGGCACTTTTGCCACTTAGCATTGGCCGATTTTGATGAAATTTGGTATGTAGGCTCCATTTGGGGTCTAGTTGTGCCCCGAAGCTTTTGGTTCATGTAGGTCACTTCTAAGGGTTTCAAAATCAATTTTGAAATTTTGAAAACGCCCTAACTCAAAAAATTTTGATATAAAGGTATTGTTTTTCCTTCAATTTAAGATTCTATAGAATTTTTTGAGACCACGCGGAGCTCTGTAGGACAAACCGTTCGCTCCCTACGAAAATGTAAGGGTTTATATTGAAATATATATATATAATACAACTGCAGCTGCGCAGAGACTCTATCTCTGTAACGGAGTGGGGCTTTTCAACAAACTGCCTGGATTTGTTACTGCTGGTCTTCCACTTGCAAAATTTAAACAAAAAATAAAAGAGTACTTTAGAAAGAGAAGTAGAGATAAATGATTGGGCAGTGTTGTAGTTTGGGATAACGGTCGATATATGTCTTAAGTGTGAACTTTGTGCATCATTTTAAAATTTAAAATAAAAAATTGGAACATGTTAAAAATTAAGTTGAAGTAATTAAATAAAGTAAGATTTGTAACAATTGTATAGACTAAACCGTAAGTTTAGGCGAGGACAGAATAATCTAAACGTGATGATGTTGTTAAACTGGTTCGGTGCAGCTCCAGTTCCCGGCACAAGTATTTACTTATTGGGAACTGAAGCATTTTGAATATTACGCTATAATATTTTGTAAATAATTATTGTCTCAATAAATACAATGTAAAAAAAAAAAAAAATCAAAACACGAGTGTGAATCGCAAAAGAGGTTAATCTCCGTTCAAATTAGAGCTGACCGAAATGCGATCGATGGTTGGTGATTTTGATTTTTTTTTCTTCATACTGGATGGTTGGTGATTTTGTAGACGAGTGATCTATATAGAAAAATAATAAACCATTGTGTAATAATTTGCAGCGTTTTTAGGCTATAATTTGAAGATTAATTATGCCTAAAACCTCAAACAACATGATTTTTTATAAACTCAAATTTCTGAACATTTAAATTGTAAAACGCTGCAAATCATTGCCCAAAGGTTTATTATTTTCTGTATAGATCACCCTTCTGTATAGATCACTGGTTCTCCATCAATAGCACCTACCACCATCTGTATTCTCCCTTAACCTTCCCTCTCAAATTTCAGCTTCCTGCGTTCAATAGGATTGAAAATGGCTTCGGAACTCACTCAGCTGATCAGTGATCTGAAGAGTGAAGCAGATCCCCTCGAATGCTGGAGACGCCTGGAAGAGCACTTCCATTCAATAGGATTGAAAATGGCTTCGGAGCTCACTCAGCTGATCAGTGGTCTGAAGAGTGAAGAAGATCTCCTCGAATGCTGGAGTTGCCTGGTAGAGCACTGATCAGCTGAGTGAGCTCCGAAGCCATTTTCAATCCTATTCAACGCAGGAAGCTGGAATTTGAGAGGGAAGGTCAAGGGAGAATACAAATGGTGGTAGGTGCTATTGATGGAGAACCAGTAATCTATACAGAAGGGTGATCTATACAGAAAATAATAAACCTTTGGGCAATGATTTTCAGTGTTTTTTACCCACCAACATTTTTTTACCTACCGACTTTTTTTTACCTACCAGCTAGGTACTACTTACCACACCATACTGGCTTCACACCTTCACAATCAAGTTTATTAGAAAGAACTAAACGCTTCACACTCGATTCGAAAAATAGAAAGCTTCATACGGAAATTTGATTACTGGTTACGCAGAAGACGATGAAGTCAGATGAAATTTGAACGGAGATTTGAGTTTTTGCGATTTTGCGATTCTCACTCATGATTCTGTTTTATCGAGGGAAAACCTTCAAGTACTGGTAGGGACTGAACGGTTTGTCCGACGGAGATCCGGGTGGTCACAAACATTTTTAAAAATTCAATACTATTTAAAATTGGTGAAAAAACGATACCTTAATTTCGAGAGTTTTCGAGCTAGGGCACTCTTGAAAATTTCAACCCTTAATTTTCACCCCTTAGAAGTGACCTACATCAACCAAAAGCTTCGCGGCACAACTAGACCCCAAATGGAGCCCATATACGAAATTTGAACCAAATCGGTCCAGTGTTGCTAAGAAAAGTGCGGCATACGGTGGACGGACGGAAATTTTTTCATTCGATTTTCGGATTCTACGTACTTACCTTGAAACGTAAAACATCACATTTTGAGGGGGGGTTAAATTTTTTTTCTTGCTCGATTCCAAAGGCTTGTTATTGAAAATAATAAACCAAAAAGTAATAACAATCTTTTTTTAATTAAAATTGTTTTTTAGATAATTCAAGTAGAACATCGCCAAAAGAGTAACAATGGGTAACACAAATCAAGAACAAATGAAACAAGACAAGAACAAAAAAAAAAGAACCTATGCTGAAGAGAAAACGCTGCAAATTATTACACGAAGGTTTATTATTTTTCTATATAAATCACTCGACTGCAAAGAACACGGCCTTGCAATAGTTACCACCAACCAACTTGAAGAAAAACAGCAATCGCATTACGGTCAGCTAACATTTAAACGGAGATTCGGCCTCTTTTGCGATTCACACTCGTGTTTCTGATTTATCGTAGGGAACGAACGGTTTGTCCTACAGGGCTCCGCGTAGTCTCAAAAATTCTATACTATCTTGAACTGATGGAAAAATTTCAACCTTATTCTTCAACCCTTAGAAGTGACCTACATCAACCAAAATCTTCGGGCACAACTAGACCCCGAAAGGAGTCTACATTAGGGATGGGTATCGATACTCGATATTTCAAAATATCGATACTTTCGTACCGATACTCGATATTTTAGTATCGATATTACACTATCCGATATTTTCGGATATCGATACTTTGGATCCGATGTTTCTAAATATCGAATATCGATACAGCTGTCGCGGAAAATTCAACACAATGGCTAAAAACGCTGCAAATTATTACATTAGTTTCTATATAGATCACTCGTCTGCAAAGCCACCAAACATCCAACATGAAGAAAAACATCGATCGCATTTCGGTCAGCTTTAATTTGAACGGAGATTAGGCCTCTTTTGCGATTGACACTCGTTTTTCAGATTTCTCGTACGGTCAACCCTTAAATTCTCATAGGGGACGAACGGTTTGTCCTACAGAGCTCCGCGTGGTCTCAAAAAATTTTAAAAATTCTATAGAATCTTAAATTGAAGGGAAAACAATACCTTTATATCAAAAATGTTTGAGTTAGGGGGTTTTCAAACTTTCAAAATTAATTTTGAAACTCTTAGAAGTGACCTACATCAACCAAAAACTTCTGGGCACAACTAGACCCTAAATGGAGCCTACATACCAAATTTCATCAAAATCGGTCAATGCTAAGTGGCACAAAAAAATGGACCGACCTCAAAAAAGATGTCCGTAAACACCAAAAAAGGAAAAATAATAATCTTAGGGAATTCAGTTGGGAAGGTGGGTAGGTAGGTACGGATTGAAGTCGCCGCTGTGCCCATCTGTAGACACAACCATACGCAAGTAGATTCCACTTCCAACTGGTTTGTATTACGACATGCGTCGAAAGTGCAATACAAAACAGGAACGAGGGTGGGTATCATTATCATTTAAGGCCTTGATTTTCATTGGGGACCATTACAACCTAATCCGCGTAATCCCTAAAAATGTCATCGAAATGGGGTGGAAAATGTGGAAGTTATGGCTGTTACAAGGAATTCACGTTTGCGCATGTGCAGCGGCTACTATCAGTCCGGGGGTGGTGATCTTCATTGGGGACCATCTACAAACTAATCCGCATAATCCCTGAAAATGTCATCGAAGTCGGGTACAAATTGTGAAAGTTATGGCTGTTATAAGGAAATTCACGTTTGCGCATGCGCAGTGGCTACTATCAGTCCGGGGGTGGTGATCTTCATTAGGGACTATCTACAACCTAATCCGCATAATCCCTGAGAATTTCATCGAAATCGGGTACAAAATGTGGAAGTTATGGCCGTTACAAGGAAATTCACGTTTGCGCATGCGCAGTAGCTACTATAAGTCTGAAGGTGGTGATTTTCATAGCGGACCATCTAAACACTAATCTGTAACATCTCTGAAAATTTCATTGAAATTGGATGGAAACTGTAGAAGTAATGGCCGTTACAAGGAATTCACGTTTGCGCATGCGCAGTCGCTTCTATCACTCCGGGAATGATTATTTTCATAGGGGACCGTCTGCACACCAACCCGCACAATCCCTGAAAATTTCATAGAAATGGGACTATAACTTCGTATAGGTATGAGCGTTTCCAAAATTGTTCAGAAAGGTCTAATACGCAAAACGCTGCAAATTATTACACAATGGTTTATTATTCTTCTATATAGATCACTCGTCTACAAAATAACCAACCATCCAATATGGAAAAAAAAGAAAAAAAAAATTAAAAAAAAAAAATCAAAATTACCAACTATTGATCGCATTTTGGTCAGCTCTAATTTGAACGGAGATTAGGCCTCTTTTGCGATTCACACTCGTGTTTTGATTTATATATATATATTTCAATATAAACACTTAAATTTTCGTAGGGAGCGAACGGTTTGTCCTACAGAGCTCCGCGTGGTCTCAAAAATTTTTAAAAATTCTATAGAATCTTAAATTGAAGGAAAAACAAAACCTGTATATCAAAATTTCTGAGTTAGGGCGTTTTCAAAATTTCAAAATTGATTTTGGAACCCTTAGAAGTGACCTACATCAACCAAAAGCTTCGGGGCACAACTAGACCCCAAATGGAGCCTACATACCAAATTTCATCAAAATCGGTCAATGCTAAGTGGCAAAAGTGCCGCGTACGGCCGACGGCGTACGGCGGACGGCGGACGGCGGACGGACGGCCAAATTTTTATTCGATTTTTGGATTCTACGTACCTTGAAACGTAAACCATCAAATTTTGAGGGGGTGTTAAAATTTTTTTTTCTTGGTCGATTCCAAAGGTTCATTATTGAAAATAATAAACCAAAAGCGAGTGAAAATGTTGATTTTGGAGAACTTTTTTTTCGTCCTTGAAAATTAAAACAATGCTTCCGCTACCTTGGTAGACTCGGAAGCAATGTCCATAATATGTCCATATTATGCACCCGTTCAAAGGGAAACCTACTAGGAGGCCATGGATTACGATGTACAGGTTCTGGATTACGTGGGGAGTAAGTAGCACAGGCTTCACAGGAACGAGCCTGCGTCTCTAAGTCTTTCTCAATACCTGACCACCATACATATGATCGTGCGATCATTTTCATTCTTGATACACCAGGCTGCCCATGGTGTAACAACTGTACTACATGGCCTTGTAAGGAAGGGGGTATCACAGCTCTATCATGAAGAAAAATGCAGCCATAATCAAGGAATATAATTCGTCTTTACATTTGAAATATGCTTCAAGGTACATACTCTTGGGATTCAGAATGCTAATTACTTTTTAATTTAGAACTTACTACGGACAATACAGGCTCAGAAGCAGTTCTTTGCTAATATCAGACAGAGAAACCGGTGGAAGTAGCGTATGCAAGAAGTATCATTCCTGTATAGGGAGTTCAACCTGTATTGGTAACCGGGTCAAGGCATCAGCATGAGGGATGGATTTGCCATTTTTGTGCACTATGGTAAATTGATAGGACGCTAGGATTTCTGACCATCTAACTAGGCGGGCTGAAGCTATGGTAGGCAAATTCCGCTTCCTGCTAGAGGTGTGTCGGTCAGGAGTGAACGTATTGAAAAGACCTTATCTTCAAAATGACCTTGTCAGAACTGAACGGGTTATCAAAATGAACACGGTCATTCGTTCATCAACCATGGACATGATTTTATTCTATCATTCATAGAGATGGCATATCGAATAAAATATATCGATAAAAAGATCAAATGATATATCGTCAATGAGATATCGATACCTACGATATATATATTTTTAAAACGTTTCAATTCACCTACCTACTTCAAAAATGTATCGATATTTCGATATATCGGAAGATTTTCTTCGAAAAACGTGTTGAAGTAAGTAGGTGAATTGAAACGTTTTAAAAATATAAAAAATTAATTTAGGAAGACATTTATTGACATAGCGGAAGATGTACTTGAGAGAAATTGAAGAAGTAAGTAGGTAAGTGAATTGAAACGTTTCTAACATCATTTTGGAAGAAATACATCGATATATTCTTCATATCGGAAGATCTATTTGGAAAATTTGATCAATGTGTCAATTCGAATGACATAGGTTGGATTCAAATCATATTTATACATTTGGGGTTTTATGTTAATCCCCAAAGGAATCTGTCAAGTCGGAGAGAAGTGTCCAAAAAATCTCTGTTCAATTTCTCCCTTGCGAGGGGAAAACATTAAATCATGTTTAATGTTTTTCCCTCGCAAGGGAGAAATTAGATTGCCGATCACTCAGCTGATCAGTGACCACTCAGGCGCCTTCAGCATTCTCCATTGACCCTGCTTCTCAAATTTCAGCTTCCTGCGTTCAACAGGATAGAAAATGGCCTTGGAGCTCACTCAGCTGATCAGTGACCATCTTGGTACAACTAGAGCCCAAATGGAGCCGATATAACGCGGTAACTAAGAAATCGGTCCGTGGTAACTAAGAAAAAAAACGTTGCAGATTTGCGTGTCGGAATTCACAGAACGACCCCCAGCCCTAAAACATTAAACATGTTAAAACCGGGTGAAATAAGTATTAACCTACTTTCAAAAGTTACTGGATATGAACTATCGAAATTCATAGTTTAAAAACGAAAAAAAAGTGCGAAAATGTCATTGCAATGTTGAATTAATTTTTAAATTGACAGGGGTATTCTTTAGACAATCATGATCCTTCAAAATTGAAAATAATTGTTGTGAAAACCTACTTCACTTCGTATAGTAGGTAGTTATAATCTAGACTAGCCTCCATCAATTTTGGCTCAAGTCAAGTAATTGAGCCATGAGAGCCAATGTAGGTGTAAACTATGTACCTACATAATCATGTCAGAGCTGGAGTCAGCAGTCTGAAATCTACCTATCACGTAGGTTACCTACAAAATTTGGAATACAATTTCTTCCTGTTATTACAGGTACAGGCGTCCCTTCTCATCCATTCATTTCAATATTTAAGTTTTACTCGATCTATATCGGTCAATATATCGATATTGATCGATATTATCGGTTCTCTATATCGATATAAATATATCGATATATCGTTGCCATCCCTAATCATTCACAATTGTAATTTCAACATGAAATATACTTCGATAGTTCTAATCAAACTTAGTAGTACAATTATTTAGTTTTAGTACTCTAAAGTACAAAGTTAGAACTGTGACACTAAGCAAATCTCCGATGATTTCTCACCGCTCCATTTGGCGCGGTAGTGAATGGCCACCTCTAACGGTGTATCTAACCTTAGTATTGGCCAATGGCATTGGCTGGAGTCTTTGGTCATTAAACTTACCGAATCTCTTAACAGTATAATATACTGTATAATATACTGAAGGAAAATATTATTTTCCTTCTACACCTGCATCCCTTGGTTCTGAGTAACAAAAGTGTATCGATCTAGGTAGTTAAAGCAATTGAAACAAGAGTAACGTCAAATCCTTCTTTATTTTGCAACATAACGATACAGAACACCCTTCAGGTGCAAAATTACAAGTGTATCACAAAAGGTATCTTAGCTGGAACATCCTCGGAACATCGCTGCCACCAGAACAGTTAAGTACATTTTCTCCTAATAGTAATAAGTTCCCGATAGTTTTGTTAGGTTACAGTATCTTAAATAGGTCGATACCCTTCAGGTAAAACCCCCTAACGTTAGCGATTACCTCCACCTACCGCTTACATAAAGGTATTGTTTTTCCATCAATTTAAGTTAGTATTGAATTTTCAGAATTTTTAGAGACCACGCGGAGCTCTGTAGGACAAACCGTTCGCTCCCTACGAGAATTTAAGGGTTGGACTTACGATAAATCAGAAACACGAGCGTGAATTGCAAAAGAGGCCTGATCTCCGTTGAAATTTTAGCTAACCAAAATGCGACCGTTGTTCGTTTTTTCGAGTTGTATTCAGTTTTGCGTCCTTAGCAACCTGTAATCATATTTCCATATGGAGGAACCCCAACTCCCTATTTCTTCGAATCGAGTGTGAAGCGTTTATTTCTTCCAAATTAATTTGTTGTTAAGATAGTATGAAGGCAGAATGTAATAGATAGGTGATAGGTAGGTACCTATTGCTGGCAGGTAAAAAAACGTCTGCCAAGTGGGTGTGGCACATAGCTTCCTCGTATCCATAACCCGATTATATAGATGACCAGATGCATAGTAGTTACTCTCGAAATATCAATCTCTAAGTACCCTCCACTACCCTCATAGGGGACCATATACACGCTAATCTGGACAATCCTAGAAAATTTCATCAAATTCGGATGAAAAATTAGGTGAGTGGATATGTTTTTGGATCAAAAATACTTAGCCTCGGCTGGGATTCGAACCCGCGACCCCTGTGGGACTGTTGAAGTTACGGCTGTTACAAGGAATTTACGTTTGCGCATGCACAGTCGCTTCTATCGGTCCGGGGATGATGATTTTCAAAGGGGATCATCTACAACCTAATCCACATAAACCCTGAAAATTTCATTGAAATCGGGTAGAAAATTTGGAAGTTATGGCCATTAAAAGGAAATTCACGTTTGCGCATGCGCAGTGGCTACTATCAGTCCGAAGTTGACGATTTTCATAGGGGACCATCTACATGCTAATCTGTAGCATCCCTGAAAATTTCATCGGAATCGGATGGAAAATGTAGAAGTTATGGCCGTTACAAGGAATTCACGTTTGCGAATGCGCAGTCGCTTCTATCAGTCCGGGGATGATGATTTTCATAGGGGACCGTCTACACACCAACCCGCACAATCCCTGAAAATTTCATAGAAATCGGACAATAACTTCGTATAGTTATGCGCGTTACAAGGAATTCATGACAGACACACAGACAGACAGACAGACAGACAGACAGACACACAGACACACAGACACGGAACCAAAATTGTTCAGAAAGGTCTAAAACGCAAAACGCGAGTGGAAATTTTGATTTTGGAGAACTTTTTTTTTTCGTCCTTGAAAAGTGAAAACAAAGCTTCCGCTACCTTGGTAGACTCGGAAGCAAAATAGTGACAATGGCAAAGTTGTGATCTTTGCTGGCTAGTGATCTGTACAGAAAAATAATAAACCTTTGTAAAATAATTTGATAAATATAATTTCGATAAATCAGAAACACAAGTGTGAATCCCAAAAGAGACGTAATCTCCGTTCAAATTATAGCTGACCGAAATGCGATCGATGTTTTTCTTCAGGTTGGTGGTTTGCAGACGAGTGATCTATACAGAAAAATAATAAACCTTTGTGAAATAATTTGCAGTATTTTTTTAATGTAATGAGACCACCCAGAGTTCTGTAGGATCACCCGTTTGGTCTCTACAAGGAGGTTGAACTTGAAATAAATCAGAAGCTCTAGTGTGAATCGCAGAAGAATGTCACTCTGTTGTGCTTCTCTAGCAACCAACAACCAAATTACAATTTTTGCTGGTAGGACCTATCTATTTCAAAATGAACTTGACAATGAAGCTCACGCGAAAATATGGTTGGTATGTAAGAACTCTTTCATTAATTGGCAAAGCTGTCGTCCTTGCAACCGAGTGACCTACAAAGAAAAATATTAAACCACTGTGTAATAATTTCAGCGTATTTTAGTTTGTTGGATTCTCAAGGACCGTCGTACGATAGTGTTACGCATAAATAATGAGCGGTTAATTCTCATAATTAATGAGGCAACAGTACAGAATTTTGACCTCGAAAAACCTCTGGACTTGTTTGTGGTCTTGCATTGGCAAATAGATAGTCTCATGCATATTCGCTTTCTACCGAATTCGACTTCGAAAATTTGTCGAAAGCTAAGGCCTGGGCAGAGTAGTTAAGTTTTTGTCACATACACACAGGCATTCGCATATTGTTTTTAGGACGTCCCACACAGTAAGACTTGGGCGTCCTTATGCGAATAATCTAGGGTAAAGTTGGACAACATTCAACAGAAAAAAAAATTAACCACACACTTGTAAGAGTCGGGTGTAATCTGTTATTCCTATTAAAATACAATTTTAAACCAAAATGTAGTGAGTTTTGTAGTCCTAAAACCTACAGAATCTGCACCGTGAATAATCTTATAGTTGGTTACCAAATTGTATACTTCAAAGAATTTACTCCTGGAGGTTTGAGCCTACTAACCAATCATATGTAGGTTGAGAAGCTACACTGACACAGGGTATGATAAAAATAATGTAGTTATAATTACCTGGTAGGTGGTGTGAAGCATCCTCGAAGGTACGTCGTGGTTGTTGTCGGAGTATATGCCTTAAGGACTGAAAACCTAATTTAGATCCACCAAATGTGGTCAAGTCTGAGGGACCTAGTGATATTGTCCTGAAGGGAATTAAAGCGCACGAAAAAATATAGCTGCGCACGAAAAATATAGCTGCGCACAAAAAGTATAGCTGCGCACGAAAAGTATAGCTGCGCAAGAAAAATGTAGCTGCGCACGTAAAACTGTGCATGAAAGTGAAGGTACACATGAAAATCGTATCTGCGCACGTTAATTATCTGATACCGGAACTGGGTATAGTGAAATGAGAAAACATCATATACAACTAATAGGAACTTTAATGAGATCGTAATACAAAAATAGGTTGGCAAGAAAATACAGTTACAGATCCTGCAAGTATACGTGGTAAGTTGTTTCGAAATATATACGATGCTTTTGCATGAAATAAAATGCTGATTACATAAAATATGATTGTTTGCTGGGTGTTACCCTTCTTCTCAATATTTACTATTACTTTTACAACCTTTTCAATTGTACAGTGGATTGGTCTTATTTTAACCTTTTCGAAAGCTACTTCCAAATTCAAAATACTTTGTTTATACTTTTTAAATTCTACACTTTTGCGCACATTTACCATTGGCCAAGGTATATTTGAGTTTGTAACTCACACTGTTGGGGCCCGAAGGAAATCCTAAGCGGAGATGTTGGATGATGACGATGGTGTCCAATTTCTGGATGGCCAGGGGTCTTATCGGTGAGACAAAAGGGGGATTTATCAGAACGAGACTCGTGGGCAGCTGGACTCTTGGTGGAATCATCTGAGGGGGCTTAGATTCACCACTTACACTTGCAAAGGGAGTAGACTTTTGTGACTAGCTTTAGCAAAGATGTATGGGTATTTGCTTCAAAGACTGGGGGAGGTGTGGTGTCCACAGGGTATAACGGCTTGATTTAGCGTCCTTCCCCCACTCCCTTCACGGCGTTGTTCAATTCTAATTTTGAGGAGGGGATTTAATAAAAATTTCTTGCTTGATTCCAAATATTCATTATTGAAAATGATGAACGAAAATGGCAAATAATCATTCTGATAAACCTAAATGGGCTGAAGAATGAAGTAATCCTTATTAGGTAATGCATATATATTTAGGTGGTCCGTGTGCACAAGTAGGTACAGGTATATAAGTATGGTTCGTGTAGAATGGTGGCTCAGAAAAAGCACAATAAGCCACTGGGCTTCCGGGCTTGTGGCGCTATGAAGCCCTCTTCTGAGCAGCCTGGTTTCATCTACGTCTACGTGGTTCAAGTGCCAGCCCAGTTCAACTAGGCGATCTACGAGTATACTAACAAATGTGATAAATAATAATACTACACTATGTTACTGATACTAATACTATGTTTGCAGAATTTGAGTAAATCAATCATTTCCTTTCGATAACGCCGATAGATTGAAGATGGAATACGCCGAATTCACCAACTGGAAAAGAAACGTTGTAGAAGAATGTCAGACGATCATCTACCAATGATGAACTTACGCAAATACTCCTGATAGTATGTATTTTGCTTCCGAGTCTACCGAGGTAGCGGAAGCATTGTATTCACTTTTCAGATTTGGAAGAAAAATGATCTCCGAAATCAAAATTTCTACTCGAATTTTACGTTTTAGGCTTTCATGAACAATTTTGGTATCGTAGCTGTCAGTCTGTCATGAAATCCGCGTAACGGGCTAAAAAATACGAAGTGTTAGTCCGATTTCGATATAATTTTCTTAATTTCGTGCAGATTAAGGTGTAGATGGTCCCCTACGAAAATCATTACCCCCGGATTGATAGTCACTGCGCATGCGCAAACGCGAATTTCTTGTAACAGCCATAACTCATACATTTTACATCCGAATTTGATGAAATCCTCAAGGATTGTGCGGATCACGGTGGAAGTAGTCCCCCATGAAAATCATCGCTCCCGGATCGATAGTTGTCTCTGCGTTTGCGCAAACATAAAAACCATGTAACGGCTATAAGTTCTACATTTTCCACCCGATTTTGATGACATTTTCAGGAATTGTGCGGGATGTCGTGTAGGTGGTCCCCTATGAGGATAGAGAAAGTACTTTGAGACTGATGTTTTGAGATTTGTTGCAATGCATCGGACCATCTTCTATTCAATCGGGTTGTGGATACGAGGAAGCTATGTGCCACACCCCCTTGCCAGGCTTTTTTCATGAATCGAATGAGGCTTTTTTCATCAATCCTGAGGGACGTCATCAAATGGAGTTGGGTCCCCGAGAAATCTTCCAGCCCTCATGTTATATGCGTGGACCAACGATCAAGTCAGACCCAGAATGCTGTGGCGAGGTTTATATTATGTTGAACAATATGTGTATAGGATTTTACTCACGTTCGAAAAAGTTTTCATGTCGAGAGCAATCATTTTGCCAACAGTGATCTTCAATGGTTTATAGCACCCGAGCTGAAGAAGCATCAACGCGCGCCTGCATTTCATTGATCTTTTGTGCCATTTCATGCCGATAATAGTACCGAACAACTTTTCACTCTGAAATGAGGCGAGCAAATTTTGTACTTATATTAAATTTGAAACAGGCCTGTAGCCATGATATGGTTGTGAGTGTCATGCATACATGTCAGTGAAACTCACGGGTTACCATCTAGTGTTTGATATTCCTTATTAGTACAATCATGATACCATTATTAAATATGTGCATCAGTGCAGTAGATCTCGAAAGCTTCGTAGGTACGTGTAATCTGCACTCACCTCTTGTTGAAAAGCTTCTCCATAGTGACAAATTAGTAGCATGTTGAGCCCCTCCGTAGCACCAAGACAGAGACTAACGCATTTTGGGCTTAATCGAGTATCACCCTCCTGATACGAAACATTTAGGAAGAATAATTGTTAATAGTTTCACTGAAATGATTTAATTATTAGTTGAAGTTGATTGGTTTTTATAATTAGAAACTATTCATCTCATCTCATTCTTTCAAAACTCGTGGTTATTATTCCACACCCAGGTTTAGAGTAGTTTTTTGTTACTTGACGAGCTCAATCATTGCTGCAGGGGACATGCATGAATATTTTGCCCGAGCGCATGACTTGTTTCTCTAGTTTGTCACTAGACATTGAGCTCATATTCGATAAGGAAATAAGTCCAAAACGCTGGAAATTATTACACAAAGGTTTATTATTTTTCTATATAGATCACTCGTCCTCAAAGAACACGGCTTTGCCATTGTTCCGGAACAAGCTTACTTTTTACAACTAAGTCCTTCAACCAGTCTAGTCCCCAGGACAGTCGGACCAGGTTCTTAAGGAACCGTCAAAGGGTTAACAAGCAAGTACCCTGAGAATTTCATCTGAAAATTCGGAATTCTGATCGTCTTTCCTGATGGTTTAGAAACCTATAAGAGCAAACGGCACAAATACGAATACAAATTACTATTATTGGTCCGATGACGATACAATTCGTAGAGAATCATCTAGTTGCTATCATGCAAGACACTGACCATCCAACAGATACTCACATAACAGAATCAAAACTCTTCACTCTAAGACTCGAAATTTGAGTAAGAATTTTGGTTTTAGAGAGTCCATTTTGTGTCCACTTCTAAGGGTTCCAAAATCGATTTGAAATTTTGAAAACGCCCTAACCCAAAAAATGTTGATACAAAGTATTGTTTTTCTTTCAATTTAAGATTCTATAGCATTTTTAGAATTTTTTGAGACCACCCGGAGCTCTGTAGGACAAAACGTTCGCTCACTACGAGAATTTAAAGTTTGGACGTACGATAAATCAGAAACACGAGTGTGAATCGCAAAAGAGGCCTAATCTCCGTTCAAATTAAAGCTGACCGAAATGCGATCGATGTTTTTCTTCATGTTGGATGGTTGGTGGCTTTGCAGACGAGTGATCTATATAGAAAAATAAAAAATAATAAACCACTGTGTAATAATTTGCGGCGTTTTCATCCTGTCAGCACCAAGCTTTCCAGCTCCGAATAAGAAGTCAAAATTGCCAACTAACCAACTTACCGATATGAGATTCAAGCCACAAAGCCCCAAAAAGAATGCTCCTGCAAAAAATGGAACTGCTACGGCATAATCAGCAACGGCGACCATCTCATTGAATTCTCTGAAAAATGTAACAATGTTTCAAACATTAATTCAAAATAGATTATTTTGACCAAAATCTCACAATGGAATTGGTAATAGTTCTACGCCGAACTGAAAATTTTTGCAAAATTGCCTACCTTAGTAAGTTGTGATGATGCTTGATATTCTGCGCAATACACTCGTAGTAACAAAGCTCGAGTTCTGGCTCGGAATTCTCATCTGGCTCATGTTTGTATCGCTCCTGGAACATTGCTTTTGCTCTCTGATCGAGGTGTTGCAGGGAGAAGACCAGTAGTTTTACGTGGTTGAGTAGACACTCCGCGGCGAAGAAGAACAACAAGATGGCCCCAGTGATTGTAAGTGGGGTCAATGTTGCATAAACGACTACGAAAAAGAAAATTAACAAACAAACAAAAAAAAAAAAAAACACACTTTTTGTAGCTAAATGTTGTATTGTACATTCTGGCCTGGCCTCGATTCTCGCGAGAGTATGTTTTTGTTTGACTCTGATATCTATAGGCCCTAAAGTATAGGGTGTTCGAAGAGTATCAAGTGTCACCCTCGCATTCTGGTAACCTTAAATCTGGCATTTTTGGTTTACAGCGTATTCTGACAAAAGAAGGTGAGCGTTGTCAGAACAAACACTCTGTCATGACACTTGCTAAAATTTTCAACACCACAATTCGGTGTTCTGTAAACAGTTGGTCCATGGTTACAGAATCGCATTAACAACTCAAACTAAGCAACTAAAGTCTTGTGCGTAATAGAAAACAAATCGGAATAGTAGGTAATAGATAACAAAAATTATGAAACCCTGGCTACTAATCTTCACAGGGATCTACAGTGCCAACTTGAAATTTGTTTCTAGTTTTCGAACACCCTTTATCTGGTTGTGCAGATGTAAGCACTGGCTCACTCCTTGATGCAAGAGGGAGGGGGTTTTGTTCTCACCTCTGTCACCAATTTGTAAGCCAGTGAGGTTTGAATCTTTAGACCAATTATATATTACTTGAGGGTTTATATTGACTAGGCTTGTTTGAAGGGGAAGTTACCCGAGAGCATACGAAAATAATTACTTCAATGTAATTACCTGGTAAGTGGTTTTGTAGCGGCTCCGAAGGTGTGTGGTAAATTTGCTGAAAAGTAAAAAAATAAAAGCCTGAAGGGCCAAAGTTGCATTCGCACACGAACAGTGTGCGTGTCTGATGGACTGAAGATATGTGCCTGAAGGGATTGTAAATGCACTATTTTCGTGTCGGCATACATTTTGTTTATGCGTGTGCTGCAAACCAGGTATGATGAAAGAATGAAAATACAAAGAAAATACAACTAATAAGAACTTTAATAATAATTATTTAAGTTCTTATCAGTTGTATTTTCTTAGTACAATAATTGTATTTAACTTTTAACTCGTAATAATTACGAGATAATTATTATCTCGTAATTATTACAAGTTAAAAGTTGAATAGACATGAAATACATGTGAAAATGCAATAATTAATGAAATTGGAGGTTGGAATTGTTAAATTGATAAAAATACAAAATTAACTTTAAATGACTGTGCATTGTTCTTATCGAAACCTTTTATACCTCCTTCCGACTTTACAAACAAATAATAGGAATTTTAAGAGTAAACAGGTGAGAAAGCGTATGTTGTACCAGTTTGAATGTTTAATAGTCTTTTAGCGTTAAAATTATTGCTGACATAATTCTTTATGGCTACACTCCTAAGCACTTTTATCATTGGCCAATGTGTAGGAAATTAGTTTGTAACTCACGCTTGCGGGGCCCGAAGGAAATCCATTCGCTGAGGAGAAGTTGTAGATGTCCGAGCTCAGATGGCAGCAGGGTCTTACCGGCTAGTTTTGGGGGTGGCAGTTCAGAATCCGTGGGCAGCAGGGCTCTTGGCAGAACGTCGCTGGGGGTGGCTCTAACACTCACACACTTGCAAATGGGGGTCGACATGGGGTCTCATCTTTCAAAGTGCGTGGGGAAGCAGGTCGAGCTCTCAGGGGGTTATGGCCGCCAGGCATTTGCATTGCTCCCTTTGGCGTCGCTTTCCCCACTCTTCTTTGGGTGGTGATGGGAGAGGGTGCCTCTTGGGAGTGGGTGGAGACAGTTCAAAGGAGCGCCCCTGGTGGTGGACGCCGGAGGTGGAATTCGGTCGTCCTGGAGTGGGGAGAGTTCTGAGCTCACTCCTGCCGGCCCTGATGTTGGAAGGGAGCATGATGATTGTTGCTCAGCCCCTCACTGTGGTGGAGCGTTAGTAAGCTGGGGCTGCTACATAGAGGATCGTCGCAAGTTCTGTTTACCGCGAGGGTCGCTTATAATTACAGAACTTTAAACTATAGAAATTGCGGCACAGAAACCCTATTCGCAACACACGAAGTGAAGAATTACACTTGTGGACTAAAATTGGGAGCTGACACTGCTTATCGTTATTTGTTGGTGGTATTTTTGAATTTTTATATTATTTATATATAAAATTTGAATTGTTCATTACATTTTTACAGTTTTTACATATTAATAGGGGTGCGCCTTAATTTTTTTTTAAATTTTTAATCTTAAGTAGAAACTTGAGAATTTGACACTAGCCATTCTCTTTTAGGATGAGTAAATGTTTTTCCATGATTTTTCACAGTTTCGAATGTTTATGATGTCACGTGCCCTTCCTGCCTGGGCGGGACACCCTAGACCACTGTCTCGTCATAAACATTCGGACTGTCTTTATCAATTGCCATCCGAACCCAAGAAATCAAATGTGCGATTGCCACCCGACCCTCGAATACGAATTTACGATTGCCATCTGAGAGGTCCGGACTTGAAGGGGCAACCATCAACTGAGCGAAATGAAAATTTACGATTGCCTCCTAGGAAAGGAAAATCTTCCCGTAGTACTTTTTGGAAATAGAGAGATGTGGAAGTAACTTTTAGTTGTGTGAGCCTTCACTCACAGCCGCCTTATTTCCCATATCAGGAATGGGGGGAGTGCCCTAATTAGCCAAAAATCAAAAATTCCTGGAATCATTCATAAGGGAGGAGAAGGTGAAGTAGGCCGGGACGTCATCTACCCCTCCCACAAACAACAGACGGAGCAGAGCCTACCCACACCCTGCGAGCAGCAACCATCTCCCACCCTCCAGCCAGAGGGGAAGAAACCGAGGGAGGCCAGCAGCTTCACCCCTACCATTAATCCTGCTACAACCTCCGCCCACGTAAGACCTGTACCATTTGGTAACCCATCCCCCTCATTGCTCTCATTGCTCAAGCAACGCTCTCTAAAATTTCAACTTCACTCTCACAAGTCTATCAATAATAAATTTGAAGTGCTCGTCCTCAATTTACATTGCTCTCGACCCTCGCTTGTACCCGGCCAACCCTTGGAAGACAGACCACATCGAGGCCACCCCAGACCACCCCCAGATGCCATTCGGAGCAATGTGAGTGTGTGCACCAACCTTTCATATTATTGGCCAATAATAGGTGAACATTAGGGGTTCTGTTTTAGTAATATTGCAAACATCTAGAGACAATCCTTGGAGTTACCTTTGCCATGTCGCTTAGAAGCAACGTGTCCCTAATTGTCTGTAAACTAAAGCTTACAAAGAACTTACAGCTAAATACTCTAAACCTAAATTCATCACCTAAATTCATCATTTGTACTTACCTGGAAATTGAACTTATAACAAGCAACGTCTACATTGCACTCAAATACTTGCAAATATTTACCAGCAACGTTGCCCTAGAATTAAGCAAGGATGTTTGAAAACTACTTGTCATCCTACTAAATACTTACCATTTTGTTGTATTGCTCATTTTCTTGATCTCAATTGCGAAGTTTCATTATATTTTTATGGTTGAAAATCTTGTAGTTATCCATTCAGCTTCACCTGGTTCCCTCAATAAGTGGTAAATCAAGTCATAACAATATCAGAAATCCATTTTTTTTTTTTTTTTTTTTTTTTTTTTTTTTTTTTTTTTTTTTTTTTTTTTAAGAAACTCCCCTGAAAGACGCAGGGGGCACGCCATTAATACAAAATAAATAAATAAATCAAATATAATGGGGAGGACGCCCAGGACTCACCCGACGCCGGCCCTCGGGATTAGGGAAGATGAGGATGGTGGGGGTGGGAGAGAGGGATGAAGGGAAGTGCCTCTATAGAACGACCACCAGTTCAAATATGAGCCGAGCAGGACGCGGGTGGTGATACCACGGAGTACGCCTACCGAGATGCCCAACTCGCGTAACTCCGTGGCGCTTTTCCCGCACCACACTCCGCGCCATGACAATGTTGCAGCCATCACCCTGATGTTGTTGGGTGCCACTCCTTTTAGCTCCGACACTGCTTGCCGTAAATCATTCGTGTCATATTTCCTTATCTTAGCCCGCCAAGTCTGCTCCATGTCCAAGCTGCCATTGACAACTTGGACATCCAGGATAATGCAAGACTGGTCAGGCTTGACGGCAACGATGTCGGGCTTCTTACCCTGGTCACTCGGCATGTGGTATAACCTCTCCCTCTCAACATCCCAGCCGCTAGATGACAAGGCACCTGCTATCTGCTTGGCGACCGCATCATGACGTAGAATGCGGCCCCCATGAGTTCGTGGACACTGCTGCACCACATGATACAGATGTTCACTTCGACTCCGACAGGCGCGGCAAAGGGGTAGGGTTGTCCCACGACTACCTCTCGTACACCTCACCGCAGTTGGCAGAGATGCCACACGGACGGCGTGGAAGTGGCGGTAGTCGCGGGCCCCAATGCCCTCCGAAGCCCAATCTACCCACTGGGAAAAGATTAGGCTTTCGGAGCACTGTCGGAGTTCCTTACCATCTACTGATTCATGCAGCGCAGCAGTGAACTCAGCAGACGAACTGGGTTTTGGAGCAGATGGTGTTGCTCGGTCGCACCATGCTAACTGCTGCCTGACAAAATCAAGATCAGCAGCAGCACGGGCGACCCCCCAGCTCGACCCTCGGAGGGCTAGCAGGCGCTGGCGGCGCAGAGAGGGGATGCTTGCTGAGAGGGACACAATACCGAGCCCACCAGATTTAACTGGTGCATGGATGTAGGCACTTGGGACACCAGGCGGGAATTTCAGCCAAGAGCGCACAGCAGAGCGTACTTCACGATCCAATTCCTGCAGCCTCCCCGCCGTAAGCCTACCAAAGACTAAACCATAGGTTAGCTTTGGCAGTAAGTACGTGCGGAGGAGGCGCAGCTTCTGCTGTGGCTTCAATGGAGCCTTGGTAACGCAAGCTAGCGCTCTACCAAGGTCCACACGGCTGGCAGTAATGGTGGCCACCCCCATGAAGTCGACTCCAAGGTACCGCCAAACCTCCAACACAGATCGGGAAGGAATGGGGGATTGTCCAATGACAAAACCCCCATCCACAACCTTCACCTTATGCTGGCGACCCGACGGGACCAAGGAGACCGACCCGCATTTATCGGGGTTGACCACAAGTCCACACCTGGCTAGCTGCTTAGCAAATGCGTTGAGGGCAATCTGCAAGCCCTCACGGGTTTCTGCGAGTAGGATAACATCATCGGCAAAGGCCAATGCTCCTACTCGCACCCCAGGGGCGAGATCAAACCCTACTTCTGTGGGCAGCTTACTCAAGGCCGTATCCACGACCAGGTTGAAGAGGAGTGGTGATAGGGGATCCCCCTGGCGTACCCCTCGCCCGATCATTATATCCCTTGACATCTCACCTCCTGCCTCTAGGACCGTCACGCCTTCATGGTACAGACAGGCCACATACTCAATTAATCGAGTTGGGGCCCCGACACCATGAAGACAATCGGTCAGGGCAAAGTGACTGACAGTGTCAAAGGCCTTAGCGACATCCAGAGCGGCGAGATGTAATTGCCGGCGTTTAATACGGGCCAGCGAGATGACAGTTTGGAGAACTGTAAGGTTCTCCGCTGTGCCATCCGCTGGCCGAAACGCTCTCTGGACGTCACCAATGACACCAGCCACCTGGAGGCGAGATGCCAGTACTTTCTGGAAGTGGCGGAAGACTACCGAGGACACAGAGATCGGTCGATAGCCTCCAGGCCCACTTCCCCCTTTCTTTGGGATGAACACTGTTCGGGTACGGGTTAACGCTTTCGGGGGTCTTCCCGCAAGGAGGAGTAGGTTGAGGATGAGCAGCTTAATCGTCTTAGGTGCTTTATTCCAGCGACGGCGGAAATACCATCAGGTCCAGCGGAAGTGGAGTTCTTGACACGGCACTTATGTGCCTCGTCAAGTAGCACCGGCGAACACATGATGCCGCGTAAGGAATCCCTGGTGAAGACTGGGGGAACCACTCGCTCTCCAGGGTCATGACTGGGAGCACTCAAAAGTGGCTCCCAGAAGTCCACAAACTCCTGGAGAGGGGGTTGAACTTGATTTTCCCCAGGCTCCTCCAGTACCTCCGCAGCTACACGCGCCGGATGCTTCCTCCACAAACTCTGAACCCGGTGGCACTCCCGCCGTCTTGCTTGCTTAGCTGCTCTGCGACCTCCACGCAACACCATTCTAAGAGGAGGTCCTCTTTGGTGCTGCGTCACGGTCGCATCCCCAACCTGCGGGAAGATTCTCCCTAGATAGGCTGCAACCTCATCCTCCAGGTTTTCTGACCCTTCAGCAGCCCGCCTCGCCAGATCCTGCAGGTAGGTGCTTTCGTAGCCTTCAATGCGGCCTACCTGCCCCCCGAGCCTCATGACTTCGGTCTTCAGATCGGCAAGAAGACCGGAGGTCCCGGAGGAGGGATTCTGAATGGCAGGCTGCTGCTCCACGTCAGCAATAGGAGATGCAGGAGAGGCCCCACTGCTATTTGCCAGGATAGCATCCTGGACAAGCTGCCTATAGTGAGGCCTCTGGCGGAGCTTTGAGATGGCATTGACTGTGCGTGTGGGAAAACGCTCACTTAAATAGACATTGATATTACGTACCGCACTGCGCACAGCCACCACCTCTTCACCCGCCATCCTGCGCAGATCCTCGGAAGCATACCTAGGCTGTACTCTTTCTATTTCAATTGCAGCATTAGCAGCAACAGGATGCTTCCGTCTGACGTGGAGACCAAGGCCAGACCTGGTAGTGAATGCTCGCTCACAATGGGCACACTGGTGGTTCAGAGAGGCAGTGGAAGAGGAAGAGGGAAGGGATGATGAGGAAGAGGAGGAAGGAGAGGATGGCCGACGCCCCTACCTGGGGCGCCTCTGAGCGCCTCCCCCAGAACCCCGCGTGCCAATGGGCCGGCGGGGGTTATGAGGCTCGTCGTTGTTTGTGTTCATAACGGGGGAAGCACATTTTAGAAGGGTCAGGGAACCCGGTAACAAGGGTCCCCTCCCTAATCGCCAGAGGGTCATTCAGCCACCCCTGGAACTACAAGAGGGGTCCACCAAGGAAACCTAATGGGACCACCTCTGCTCATCCCAGGGGGCCCGGGTTGCGCGACGGGGACGCATGACCTTGACTTGGGTAGGGATAAGAAGGGCTCCGAGGAGATAAAAACACCCTCTATTACCCTACCCCAACAACCCATTAATAACAACCCCATTAGGCTCTTTAGTTACCTGCGCAACGCGCCTGCATTCTTTCTTTTATTCTCCTTGTTGCCAAGCAGCGCCGTGGACCCCCTTCAAGAGAGTTGCTCATTTCAGGTCAACTTTAGTCTCCGACGTCGCCGACGCTGACCGCTACCATTGCTCCACAGTTAAGTAAAATTCTCTTTGATTTCTTAACTTTAAGTTGCGAATTTTCACTACCACTCACACACAAACTCAACAACGTTATTTCAACACGCAAGTGGGAGCTTACAGTTGTTTGACATAGCTGTGGTAAATTTTATCAGAATAATTTCACAGCTATTTTCTCCACAGTCATTATTCGATAGATGACCTTTAAAAAGGTTCCTTTGAAAAACATACAAGTTTGCAATATCATGGATATCTTGCTTTGCTGGTGTACAAAATTGTCAATTTGGTAGGTATATGACAACGACAAAACGTCATGTGAAGCTCCCATGAACGCTTTCCTTATTGATGGAATCATTGTATATTGTATAAGGGCGTAACTTTTCATCTCCCGATAAAATAAGAAAACAGCATTTCTTTGCATCGTATTTTGGTTTATTATTTTCAATAATGAACCTTTGGAATCGATCAAAAAAATCTTGTTTAACCCCCCCCCCCCCTCCTCAAAATTTGTTGATTCAAGTTTCAAGGTACGTAGAATCCAAAAATTTTATACGTAGAATAAAAATTTGGCCGTCCGTCCGCCGTACGCGGCACTTTCCCCACTTAGCATTGACCGATTTTGATGAAATTTGGTATGTAGGCTCCATTTGGGGTCTAGTTGTGCACCGAAGATTTTGGTTGATGTAGGTCACTTCTAAGGGTTGAAAAATAAGGTTTGAAATTTTGAAAACAAGTATACAATTAGTATACAATTTTTCGAATTTTTTGAGACCACGCGGAACCCTGTAGGACAAACCGTTCAATCCCTACGAGAATTTAAGGGTTGGACTTACGATAAACCAGAAACACGTGTGTGAATCGCAAAAGTGGCCGAATCTTCGTTCAAACGTTAACTAACCGAAATGCGATCGATGTTTTTCTTCATGTTGGCTGGTGGTAACAATGACAAAGCCGTGTTCTTTACAGACGACTGATCTATATAGAAAAATAACAAACCTTTGTGTAATAGTTTGCTGCGTTTTCTATTAATAATAAAATCGTAATATTTCGAAAATACCAACCTTGTAAGGCGTAAACACCAAGATAGGCAGCAATGGATTCATGCGCATTAAACGGAAACCACGTCATAAAAGGTAACCCTTTCCAGTATACTCCAGGGATGTCTAAATCCAATTCATCGTTCTCCAGGTACATATCCACGTACATGACCACAATGGCAACCTTAAAAATAGGTATTTCAAAAATAAACTGAAGGAGAGTACAGGTAAGATAGGTATGACAAGGGATTAATCAGAAGTTCGGGAAAGAAAACAAATGGACAGGGAATAATGAAATCATGAAAGTCTTAGTATGTAGCAAACGGAGATAGCAAATATTTCGAAGTGTATTTGCAGTATTACGGCCACAGGGGACAACAAGTGTGCGAGTGAGAGGGAAGATGCCAATAGTTATGGACGCTTAACAATGTAAACTATTGCAATCATGAGCTAATAAAAATATTGATTAATTAATAATTAATAATTAATAATTAATTGATCAATATTTTTATTAGTTAATAATTAATTAATTAATGATTAATTAATCAATATTTTTATTAATAATAATAATTATTATTATTATTAATAGAAAACGCTGCAAACTATTACACAAAGGTTTATTATTTTTCTATATAGATCACTCGTCTGCAAAGAACACGGCTCTGCCATTGTTACCACCAACCAACTTGAAGAAAAACATCGATCGCATTTTGGTCAGCTAACATTTGAACGGTGATTAGGCCTCTTTTGCGATTCACACTCGTGTTTCTGGTTTATCGTAAGTCCAACCCTTAAATTCTTGCAGTTTGCAGCACTCTTGAAAATTTCAACGCTCAATTTTCACCCCTTAGAAGTGACTGTCATCAACCAAAAGCTTCGCGGCACAATTAGACCAAATTTGAACCAAATCGGTTTAGTGTTGCTAAGAAAAGTGCCCGCGTACGGCGTACGGCGGACGGACGGAAAATTTTTTATTCGATTTTCGGATTCTACGTACCTTGAAACGTAAAACATCAAATTTTGAGGGGGGGGGGGGTTAAATTTTTTTCTCGCTCGATTCCAAAGGCTTATTATTGAAAATAATGAACCAAAACTGTGTAACAGCCATAACTTCTACATTTCCCGGCAGAATTCGATGTCATTTTCGGGGATTCTGGTCCTCTGTAAGGGTAGTGCAATGTGCTTAGAGATTGATGTTTTGAGATTTCTAAAATGCATCGGGTCATCTATACAATCGGGTAATGGATACGAGGAATGTGCCACTCCCAGACTTGACAGACTAGGCGAACTTTTTGTGTGAAAATTGAAAACGTTTTGTGTGAGAATTGATCGTACGTTAATAATACAGACATACTGTAGGTAAATACTCATGTAATATAGATAATATACATGTTGATCACTAAGATTTTTTGGGATCTGACCACGTTAGAGGGAATCAGACCAGCTGTGTGAGAGATGATGCAAATTCATTCGTCCGAAGGAGATTCGGCGACAACGAAAACAGCGGATCATACTTGACTAGTTTTGCGACTACTTATTGGACAGACAAATTAATTATTCTTGAATAGGGTTGGTGATGTGCGAGCTATTGGTAATGTTTTCAACAGTTATTGTTTCACAATTTGTAGTCGTATTACGAGGTACTCACCAAACCACCAGTTCCGTAGCCAATGGTAAATATGATCATATACTTCCTAAGTTTTTCGTCGCTAATTCGTTTCAGTTTTTCCCAGCACCTTCCATGTTGATATTCAGACATTTCTTTGGGGTTTACAATCACCTTAAACAACACCGCTACCACCTGTTTCCTTTTGAATGTGATTGTCAAAGAAGCTGTCATTACAACACAGCCCACGAGAAATTGGTGAGCAGAGTATGACACCATGGCAATGTTGGTGGGGTAGAAGGTACAAGTATAAAAAATAAGACTGGGCATAATAAACATTGTCAAGTACAAGAGGGTGTACAACGAGTACGATATCTTTTTCCATTTCTGTGAATAGTAATAACCGAACACTCCAATTACCGGCAAAATGTTAAATCTTTCGAATAATTGCATTGCTACTAGTTCACTATTTCTGCGTTCTTTGGTAGACATCTTGCTGTTTGTTGTGTGTTGTCTTGTGTCTCCCTTCAACGGTAGGTGATGTATGTACTCTATTCGTGTTTGCTAATATTTTGCCGAACCAGTGCGGTGAATGATTACTTATGGAAGCGATACCTGTGAAAAGACTCATGACCTACAAAAAGATATTGCGGTTGCTGGGGAGTGAACCCACGTGCGAAAATCTATTACATCTTAAATAAATGATGGATTTGAAGAAGAACGCGAGAGAATTATTTAGAGAGAGAAAACTTTAATATACGAAAGGCGATACAAGACTGAGAGGTAGTAGGTAGGAAGAGGAGAGGTGTTTGGGTCGAACTGGTAGGTCGCCCGTGTGGCTGCTGATCTTGATTTTGTCAGGCAGCAGTTAGCATGGTGCGACTGAGCAACACCATTTGCTCCAAAACCCAGTTCGTCTGCTGAGTTCGCTGCTGCGCTGCATGAGTCAGTAGATGGTACAGAACTCCGACAGTGCTCCGAAAGCCTTGCCTCATCCCAGTGGGTAGATTGGGCTTTGGAGGGCATTGGGTCCCGCGACTACCGACACTTCCACGCCGTCCGCGTGGATTCTTTGCTAACTGCGGTACGGTGTTCGAGAGGTAGTCGTGGGACAACTCTACCCCTTGGAGTGGAAATGAACATCTGTATTTATTTATTTATTTATTTATTATAATACGGGCAAGCCCAATTTACATGATTAAAAAAAACGTGATACAAAAATACAAAGCTACTGTTAGAGGGAAATGAATTAATAAAGAAATATATACTATTGACAGATGAATGGAATTTAAAATAAAACAGGAGATGATAATATGAGTGGTTTAAGTTGTGATGAAGTACTATGGAAAAAGTCAAAATCAGGATGAAGATGGAGAAGAAGATTTGCTGAACGGAGGATACGGTTTAAGGGGGAATTTAGTAAATAATTAAATGCTGAAAACGGAACATGGAACAAGGTGGGATGGCGACTGGTGAGACGAGGAGTGGTAAATTGGAACTTGGCGAGAAGAGACGGGCAATTGATTTTATTATTGAGCAGTTTGTGAAGGAACACCAAATCAGTAAGGATCCTTCTTTATGTAGTGTTTGAAGTTTACTGGTCTCCAACATGTTGTGGTAGTTGAATTCATCGGACGGAATTCTCAGTTTAAAACTTACGTATCTCAGAAATTTATTCTGTACCCTTTCGAGGGCATACCGGTGGATCGAATAAAAAGGGCTCCAGACCGTTGACGCATATTCCAGTTTTGGGAGAACCAAGGCCTTGTACAGTACAATTATCGGCTTTACGTCGGTGAATTCACGGGTGTGCCGCTTCAGGAAGCCCAGCGTTCGCATAGCACTGTTCGCTACTGCACCAATATGTTTGGAGAAAGAGAGCTGGCTATCGCACAGGACTCCTAGGTCCATAGTCTCAGTCACACGAGACAGAGGAGATCCTTCCAGAATGTATGGGAACTGACATATGCTAACCGAACGATGGAACGTAACCACAGAACACTTCCCCGGGTTGAGTTGTAAACTGTTCTCAGTGCACCAAACACTCAAACGAGCAACCGCCCGCTGCAGGATTTCACCATCGAGTGGAGACTCGATAAGCCGGTACAGTTTCAAGTCGTCCGCAAACAACAAACATTGAACATCGGGTCCCAGGAAGTCAACCACACTGTTGATGCCCAACAGGAAGAACCAAGGCCCAATATGGCTTCCTTGGGGAACTCCCGACGTTGCCACGAACAAAGAAGAGATGACACCCCTCACTCTGACGCACAGTCGTCTTCCGATGAGGTAGGACTCGATCCAACGCAACAGTGAGCCAAATATTCCAATTGAATCCAGAAGTGAAAGAAGGAGTCCGTGGGATATTTTATCGAACGCTTTAGAAAAATCCGTAGAGACAAGGTCTGTCTGACATCCATTCCGAAACCGTTCATCACATAATCCTGAAATTTCAGGAGGTTTGTAACTGTTGAACGACCGCGAACGAATCCGTGCTGCTGCTCAACAATTAATGGGGCAAACCTGAGCGAGAACTGAGCAACTACCAACTTTTCCATCAGCTTTGGAGTGGTAGATAGAGAGCATACTAGGCGATAATTAATGATTAGCGACTTGTCTCCAGATTTAGGGATGGGAGTGATGAGGGATGATTTCCATCGGTCGGGAAAGTGGCCAGATACCAGGGACAAGTTGAAAAGAAAAGTTACCCTAATGGGTAAGCGAGGTATGGCGCACATTCCCTCAGCAGAATTGGAGGAACCCCATCTGGACCCATACTCTTTCGAATGTCCAATTGCAAAAGCTCATGGAGGACGTCTTCATATTTTATCGCAATCAATCCGACTGTTGAGACATCACTGACGGGAAAAGTCGGGGGCTCGGTAACAGGAGGATCTAAAACACTGGAGAAACATTGCGCAAACAACTCAGTAATTTGATGAGGATCGGATGCAGAAACCCCCTCAAAGGTCATATTGTTGGGTAGACTATTTCCTCCATTGTTGTAATTGAAATAGTTCCAGAATGCTTTAATATCATTTGGGATCGAATTTTGAACTTCTGTGAGATACTCCTTATGTAGCCTCTCGGACATCACCTCACAGCGACTGCGGAGCAAAGAGAACACTCGTTATTCCTCAATTGATCCAGACCCCTTGTATCTTGCATGAGCGAGGTTTTTCTGTCGAACGAGATTGATCAAATCCCGATCGAACCATTTGGGAAACGAATTTGAATGGCACCTGGTTCGGGGCACAAATTTATCTATGGCATCCCCAATGATCTTGTAGAACTCATCCACCGCCCTCACCACAGTCGAATCATCCAAAACAGACCAGTCCACAGAACTGAGATACTTATTCATAGCCAAGTAGTTTCCTCGCTTAAAATTATAACCAAATTGTGAACTCGGGAAGAATTCCTCGTTTTGGGTTGAGGTTGGTATAGAAAACTCAAATGGTGGATGAGCGACATCAACTGGTAGGATAGGCACGGACGCCATGACAGACGAACCAGGTATGGAGGTTAGTAAGAGATCTAAGATGTTACCGGAGGCATTCGGGATGGTATTTAGTTGAACGAGTTCATGAAACAACATAGACTCATACAGCAGTCTCCCTTTCCTAGCCAAACCATTGCCAAAATCATCGACTCATAAATCTTCCAAATTGCACACTATTTCACCAAGGTATCAAAATTCGCAAGAGGAAGGGGGATAATGTTCACAAAATATCCGATTCTCCAATATTTCGGTTCCTTTAAAGCTTACTAATTGTATCTAAGCTTTCAAATTGAGGAAAAATTCTCATTATACCTCCGGATTTTCATGAATTATTCTCTGTACCACCATGGAACTAATAGTGGTGCCAGGATACCATAAACCGCATATTTCGTGGGCTTTTTAAAATGTTTTCACCTTGAATACGGATGTGAACTTCGACGGACTGCCTACCAAACCAGTATAATAAGCTTTCATATATTATATGAAAGTTCAACTTTGAACTGAACGAATTTGAACTCGAATTTGATAGTTGGAGATCGTAGTTCATAGATTTTAAAATGCTCTTCAAATTTGAGGCTCCCATGCCGCTAGAATTTTTATGGTGGAGAATAGTGAGGGGGGATCACTATTTCCTGCTTGAAATACTAAACTACATTACGTGAATCAGTTTTTCGCTTACCTACTAGTTTAAATTGACCTAATGCTTAACCAATGCTTAACAACATGTTTTTCTAAGGATTTGGATTCAGAATGATCCGAAACTGTCTGTTATTCTCTGTTGAGTGTTTTCTTCCTTCACCGCAGATCAATCGCATAAGGACGCCCAATCTTTCTGTGGGACGTCCACACACTCGTTCCAATGGTACATACACATACACATACACGTTACACCCTGTATACATAAAACGCCAACCGTACGTACGTATGTCGCCCGAACGTGGGGGTCCCGGGTTCGATTTCAGGTCCAATCAAATTTTTTTTACATATCAATTTTTTTAATATATATAAACCATTGGTGGGGGGGGGGGGGTGAAATCGAATTCTCATGTTTGGTATCGCAGCTCATGGATTTTAATATGATCAAATTCGAGGGTCTCAGGCCGCTAGAGATGTTCTGGTGGAAGGGGTTGGTCCACTATTTCTTACTCAAAATACCAACTAAATTACATTGATGGAAAAGTTTTGTGCAGGAGGAAGGTAAATAAAAATACAAGTTTTGTAGCTTACCTACTGGTTAAATTGGCCTAATGGGACTTCCCTGGAATGCATGCCTTACTTAACAGCATGTTTTCCTCAGAATTCCTATTAAAAAATTGAGATCTATATGATGTTCCTATTTCCAATGTATATTACACCAAGCTGCTTTTCAAAACGTAACGTCTTGATATTTTGCTCAACAAAATGACTGTTAAAACATATTGTTTAGTAATGCATGCATTCCAGGGGACGTCCCATTGCATAAGCATTAGGTCAATTAATACCAGTTGGTAAGCGAAAAAACTGTTCACTCGATGTAATTTATTAAGTATTATAGGCAAGAAATAGTGATCCTGCCCCTCCCCCTTCACCCTTATCCACCTTAACATTTCTAGCGGCGTGGGAGCCTCGAATTCGAAGAGCATTTTAAAAACCATGATCTACAACACTCGACATGCGAATTCGAGTTCACCCCCCCCCCCCTCCCCTCACCAATGGTGCCAGTCTGGCACAAAAGCGGTAATACTTCGTAACGTTGAACTTTCATCTATTTGTTTTGGTAGGCAGTCCGTTGAAATTCACTTCCGTATTCAAGGTGAAACACAAAAAAAAAAGTTTAAAAACCCATGAAATATGCGGTTAGGCCGCAAATTGAACCCAGCACACGCACAGCCCACGCCGACCCCATCCCCAACCCACGACCATGGGCTGGGTCGGGTACCGCATATTGAACCCAGTCGTGTGCCACAACCACGTTCCGAGATGTTCTCCAACTCGCTGATTGAGCTCCTCCTGGATCTCGATTCAGAGTCAGAGACTGAGGAAGTCATTACGTTGTTTTCTTCAATTGAACGGGAAAAAAGTAAAAGAAATACCTATTTAGCTGGGAGAAGTACTGGTGGTGAATTTAGAGTGTTTTCGGAAGTTCCTGACAAAGTTTTCAAGGAAAGTTTTCGGCTTACCCGGGAACAGTATGGCGAAATTCATGAACTAATAAAAAGTGACGTCACGGGAGGTGAATGCAACGCCCAAAAACCAATCAGCAGCGAAGAAAAGTTAGCAGTATGCGGAGGGATGTAAATTTTTTTATTAGAATTTCCGATTCTACGATCGAGAAGTAAAACATCGGATTTTGAGGTAAAAATGTCTTCCTCGCTCGATTCCGAAGATTAATTAATTAAAATAATAAACCAAAAATGTCTCCTTGTGCCCCTCAAAATATATTATACAAAAAGGATGAACTTCCTCTAGGCTTTGTGAATGTCAAAATGACAGAAAATAAAAAAGTCCTTTCATGCAGCATGAATTAATGGCGAATTTTCAAAGAAATCTTTCAATTGAAGGTATGGTTAAGAAAAGGAACAATTGTAACAAAAGGTAACTATTAAGTCAATTATATGAGCAAATAAGAAATCTATATACATCCAGCGTCCGTAGCAATTTTTTTTTTTTTTTTTTTTTTTGTACACACTCTTTAGGGATTGTTTAAGAATGTTCCAGAACGGATGGTCCCTGACAAGTTCAATTAACTTCTCATCCATTTTTGGATAGGAAACAACACACCCACGACCCACGAAATTTGTGCGGCACATACAAACGGACCCACGCGTGGAGAGGAGGATAGTGGGATAGCCGTGGGTTGGGTTCAATATGCGGTACCTAATGCAAAACTGTGATACACATTCCTACCCACGCGTGGGTCGGACGTGGGCTGTGCGTGTGCTGGGTTCAATTTGCGGCGGGCCTAACCAATGGCTCCACGGTGACCAATGGCTGAATGGTGACCTGGCTCCACGGTGGCACCACTATTAGTTCCATGGTGGCACAGAAAATAATTCATGAAAATCCGGAGGTATAATGAGAATTTTTTCTCAATTTCAAAGCTTAGATACAATCAGTAAACTATAAAGGAACCGAAATATTGAAATATCGGATATTTGGTGAATATCATCCCCCACTCCCCCCCTCCACTCTTGTAACACTCAAAACGGTTGGAAATTGAGGCCTGGGCAAAATTTACAGGATTAAGCCCGCAAACGCACGTTTTTGAGCATTAACCCCCCTTTCCCCCCCCTTAAAAAGCAAAATTCGAAATTCCGGCGACATAGTGCACAACTAAATAGTTTTCCGCGTCGAACAAAAAAAGAACCACGAAAACCGGTTGAGAACTAAGGCCTGGGCAGACGACACAATATTTTGTCACACACACGCACACATACACACACATACCTATGGTTTTTTTTGCGGATTTGGATTCAGAATGGTCTAAAACGGATTACTGTGTGGTTATTTTTTTTTTCTGTTGACTGTTGTCCTTCTCCACCCCCGATCGATCGCATAAGGACGCCCAAGTCTTACTGTGGGACGTCCTAAAAAATAATTGGTATAACCTAATTATTTTTTTCAAATATAGTTTGGGATAACTAGAAAAAGAGAAGTAGGATAATAAAGTATTATTAACCGATCATTAAGGTAGGAAAGATGGATTTACAATTCCCCCAAAGAAAGTGTATTTTTCGATGAGAAATATATCCATGTTTTTTAAAAACAATTGTGTACCTAGCAGAAAACTATCACATTACAATCCTTGATGTCTAGTTCTTCGAATCATTCAAACAAAAATTTGCTTTATTTGTCCGTTCGAATGAATAATTATTATATAAATATTGTATAAAAGTAGAGTTTGTTTAGGAGAGGTGGATAGAGGTGGATGGATTTGAAAACGAGAATCAACTCGATATCACCTGATTCTCGGCCATACTGGTTTCCGTCCTCGGACTGGTTTGCTGTGCGCAGTTTTCTTGTTTGTTTGTCCAGGAGCAGCGGAGGCTTGGCAACTGGACCCGGAGGTCCTTCGACGACCTTCTTGCGACGTCCAAAGAGCTGATGAAGTATGAATAAAGAATCATACAATATCTACTCACTTACACTAGTTGAGGTTCAAGGTGAAATCGCTCCAAATTATTTACTTATCAAAGAGTTTTGTTTCCTTACAATCGAAAATAGGGAAGCTTTGCGTCGTATTCGTGCAGCTGGTCGAAAAAATGTGGGTCCTCCCCCACTCGCCCCCTCTCCATGCTAATTTTGATACTCTGGTGAAATAGTGTGCCATTTAGAAGATTTCTCAGTCGAACAAAAAAAGAAACACGCAAATCAGTTGGAAATTGAGGCCTGGCCTGAATGGGGTGTGCGCATGGGTCGGAAAAACTTTTTATTGTTATTTTTAATCTAAACTAGACTTCATTCTGAGAATTTTGAACCAACCGCGACCTTCTAGCGTAAGAAGACCTTTTTCTATGATTTTTCAAAGTTTCGAATTTTTAAGACGTCATAGTGGGCTAGGGGTTCTAGCTGTCATAATTATTTGGAAGTATCACCTTTTGATTCAGCGTGAAAAATTACATAGGATTAGAGACCAAACTCATCAAGTCTTATTGAGATCTAGGGCGACCATACACCGCTTAGAACACTCGATTTTCTTGTAAAACACACGTTTTTTGACATGCAAACTAGATTTATTCTTCCAATTTGAATTTTACGAAGAAACATTGATAAACCGTTGGAAAGCTAACAATTTGAGCATGTTTTTTCCGAAGAGTGCCCATCGAAATGGACAGGAATTCAGAGTAAAAACTAGATTTTAAAAAGTCAAATTTCAAAAAAATTTAAAGTTTGCTTTTGACTTGATTTTTTTCACAAAAAAAAAGTTCTATTGCTAAAGGAAAGAAGACAATATAACGCTCTTTCCAACGATATCCTCAAATTTTAATTTAATTTGTAAATAACAGGATTTATGACACTTTTAATGACGTAAGATCGAAATGTAGAAAAAAATCTTTAAATGGGGAGTGCGCTTGATGTTTTTTTAATTTGTTAATCGAAAATAGACCTCATTCTGAGAATTTTGACACCAGCCGTTCCAGCCGTCTTTTTGGATGAGTAGATCTTTTTCTATGATTTTTCAAAGTTTCGAATGTTCGTGACGTCACGCGTCTCTCCCGCCCAGGGGGTGCCCAAATACCAGATTTCAAACAAATTCGCCCAGTGTTGCTAAGATACCTAAGTGCCGCGTACGACGGACGGAATATTTTTTATTCAATTTTCGGATTCTACGTACCTTGAAATGTAAAACATCAAATTTTGAGTGGGGGTTAAATTTTTTTCTTTCTCGATTCCAATGGCTTATTATTGAAAATCGAGTGAAGATCATAAAATTTCTCAGAAATCCGAATCTGCAATAAAAAAAAGTGGTTTCCATTTGAAAAACGATGTGCGTTGCGCGCGCATGCGCAGTAGCGCAGAGCACAACAGCGTCAAATATAAAAATCCATACAAAAAAAGATAAAAACACTCGTCTGCAAAGAACACGGCTTTGCCATTGTCACCACCTACCAACCAAAAACCTACCTACCTATCACAAACCTACTTCACAATCAAGTTTATTTGAAAGAAATAAACGCCTCACATTCAGTTTGAAAACGCTGCAAATTATTTCAATAAGGTTTATCATTTTCTTGTATAGATCATTCGTCCACAAAGACAACAGCCTTGCCATTGTCACTATTTATTAATTTTTAGGACGTCCCACAGTAAGACTTGGGCGTCCTTATGCGATCGATCTGGGGTGAAGTTGGACAACACTCAACAGAATAAAAAAATAACCACACAGTAATCCGTTTTAGACCATTCTGAATCCAAATCCACGAAAAAAACCATAGGTGTATGTCTGTGTGTGTGTGTGTGTGTGTGTGTGTATGTGTGTATGTGTGTGTGTAACAAAATCTTGTGTACTCTGCACAGGCCTTAGTTCTCAACCGATTTTCCTGGTTCTTTTTTTGTTCGTCGCGGAAAACTATCTAGTTGTGCACTACGTCGCCGGAATTCCGAATTTTGCCTTTTAAGGGGAGGAAAGGGGGGGTTAATGCTCGAAAAACGTGCGTTTTTGGGCATAATCTTGTGTACTCTGCCCAGGCCTTAGTTCTCAAACGATTTTCCTGGTTCTTTTTTCGTTTGACGCGGAATACTATCTAGTTGTGCACTACGGCGCCGGAATTTTGGATTTTGCTTTTTAAGGGGGGGAAAGGGGGGTTAATGCTTAAAAAACGTGCGTTTGCGTGCATAATCTTGTAAACTCTGCCCAGGCCTCAATTTCCAACCGATTTGCGTGTTTCTTTTTTTGTTTGACTCAAATAACTTCCGAGTTGTACATGATTTTACCAGAGTACCAAAATTCGCAAGGGGAGGGGGTGAGTGGGGGGATAATATTCACAAAATATCCGATTTTTCAATATTTCGGTTCCTTTACTGCTTACTAATTGTACCCAAGCTTTGAAATTGAGGAAAAATTCTCATTATACCTCCGGATTTTCATGAATTATTCTCTGTACCACCATGGAACTAATAGTGGTGCCAACATGGTGCCAGGACATGGTGCCGTGATGCTATAAATCGCTTATTTCGTGTTATTTTTTTTTTTTTTTTGTGTTTCACCTTGAATACGGATGTGAACTTCGACGGACTGCCTACCAAAACTAACAGATGAAAGTTCAATGTTACGACGTATTTCCGCTTTGGTGCAAGACTGGCACCATTGTTGGCGTTGGGGTGGTGGTGGGGGGGGGGGGGGGGGTGAACTCGAATTCGCATGTTGGGTGTCGTAGATCATGGATTTTAAAATGCTCTTCAGATTCGAGGCTCCCATGCCGCTAGAAATGTTAAGGTGGATAATGGTGGGGGGGGGGGTCAGTATTTCTTGCCTAAAGTAATAAATAAATTACATCGAGTGAAACAGTTTTATCACTTAACAACTGGTTAAACTGATCTAATGCTTATCCAATGGGACGTCCCCTGGAATGCAAGCATTACTAAACAATATGTTTTGTTTCATACCTACCAACCAAAAGTACCTACTAACAAGGTCATTTTTGACAATTTCAACCATTAATAAATAAATAAATAGTGACAATGGCAAAGATGTGATCTTTGGTTAACTAATTGGCCAACTACCTAACTGGTTAACTTAAATTTCAACTGAGATTAGAACTCTGGTGATTCACACTCGTGTTTCTGATTAATCGTAAGTCCAGATTGATCAGAAACACGAGTGTGAATCACCAGAGTTCTAATCTCCGTTGAAATTTTAATTAACCAGTTAGTTAGCCAATTAGTTAACCGAAGATCACATCTTTGTCATTGTCACTATTTATTTATTTATTTATTAAGGGTTGAAATTTTCAAAAATGGCCTTGTTAGTAGGTACTTATGGTTGGTAGGTAAGAAACAAAAAATAAATAAATAGTGACAATGGCAAGGCTGTTGTCTTTGCAGACGAATGATCTATACAGGAAAATGATAAACCTTATTGAAATAATTTGCAGCGTTTTCAAACTGAATGTGAGGCGTTTATTTCTTTCAAATAAACTTGATTGTGAAGACCTACACAACCATACCACGCCATACTGCCTTGACACCTTCAGAATCAAGTTTATTTGAAAGAAATAAACGCCTCACATTCAGTTTGAAAACGCTGCAAATTATTTTTAATGGTTTATTATTTTCCTATATAGATCACTCTTCTGCAAAGAACAAAGCTTTGCCATTGCCTTCACAATCAAGTTTATTTGGAAGAAATAAACGCTTCACACTCAGCTCGAAGAAACAGGGAGTTGAGGTTGCCCTAATTATTAGGAAATTTGATTACTATTTGCTAAGGATGCATAAATGAGTACAATTCTATACGAACAAAGAACAACGATCTCATTTTGGTCAGCTAAAATTTGAACGGAGATTAGGCCTCTTTTGCGATTCACACTCGTGTTTCTGATTTTCCGTAAGTCCAATCCTTAAGTTCTCATAGGGAGCAAACGGTCGGTCCTACAGAGCTCCGAGTGGTTTCATTCGATTCTAAAAATTCAATACTATCTAAAATTAATGAAAATCAAAATCGTTATATCGAAATTTTTTGAGCTATGGCGTTTTCAAAATTTCAACCCTTATTTTTCTGCCCTTAGAAGTGACTGATATCAACCAAAAACTTCGGGGCACAACTAGACTCGAAATGGAGCCCATATACCAAATTTCACCAAAATCGGTATATGAGAACTAAGGAAAGTGCCGCGTACGGTGTAAACCAGCAAAATTTGAGGGAGTTATAATTATTTTTTTCTAAGTCGATTCCAAAGGTTCATTATTGAAAATAACAAACCAAAAGAAAATTTCTATTTACTAGGGAAAAAAACGATTTAGCAAAGAATTTCATTAATTATTGAGAGACACCCTGTACAAGATAATACTTGTATATAAGATATAATTTGAAGATAATAAGATATATAATACTACTAGGTACTATTATCTAATATGCTAGTTGTATATTATAATATATTACTTGTGATAAGATGCTACGTTTGCGCGGACGCAGAAACTGTTATTATCACCAAATTAAAGAAATTCGTGGGAGACCACCTATACCCCAATACGCACAATCACGGAAAATTTATTAACACGAAACAATACTTCCGGTTAAAGACTTCGCAGCAACATAAAAACAACGCTACTGGGCTGATTATGATGAGAATCGACAAGGGTAGTGGTAGTAGTAGTAAGTAGTGAGTAGCAGTGGACCTTGAGCTCTACTAAACTTAGGCCCCGCCGAGGGAAATAAATGGAAAATTGTAAATTTTTTGATTCGGAAAATTTGATTTAAAACTATTTGGTCGGTCGCAAAGATTTTAGCAATCCCATCATAAACCAATAAAGCATAATTTTAAATTTATTTAAAAAAATCATTTTCTCTGCTGGAAGATGGTGAGTTGAAGGCGTGAATGAGGGTTTGATGAGTGAGGCGTTGATTGTATGAGGGTTAGTTGAGCTGGATTAGTGAAGATTCCAACTGGACATCCTTGGTTGAAGCTCCAGGTCTCTAGGATTTGCGATTCTTATTCACGCCCAAAGATTTCAGCAAACATTCCTTGATAACTATGATCCCTTTTAAAAAGAACCTCATTGGCTGGTAAAGTCGCGCCTCCATGATCCGCCACCAATCAGAAATCAGATCGCAAGTTACGTAATGAACGAGCCTTCTGCTCCGGTCTTGCATGGAGAGGACCGGAACTCGAGGACTGGTCCTTAGAAGAGCCAAGAACCCCGAAGAGCTAAGACGACAGTACCAATCATCCCCAAACGTTCGAGTGACTATGAGCCAGCGATGTGATTGGTCAGTCAAAAGGAGCTACCTTGCAGCCAAAACTTACAACCCCATCAGGCACATCATTGAGAACCTCGACCTCCAACCTAATCCTGAGAAGCAGATGGTCGCTCTCTCTATAGGTAAGATATGTTTAAAAATTTTGAATTGTACATATTAATGTTTCTGGAAAACGATCAAGCGTCTGGTCTCCTTTACTCACAATATTTTCACCAGTTCCATGCGTCTCAATAAATCGAAAGAGAGATTCTCAAATCTCACCAACGTCTGTACAATAAGGGAAGAGTCAATTGATCGAGAAATGCCCAAACTCCAAAACCCTGTATTCAAAATAACAAATCGATAAACACTTCACAACCGGTTATAACTTGCAACATTTTTCCTCGATCCCACATTAGAAAAAGTTACAAAAACACTACCTGACTAATTCCATAGTATCGTATTACGATTCTTGGAAAGACACTTAATACCATCAAAGGTTCACAATCACGAATCTGCGGTGATTGTAAAAGTATTAACCCAAATATATTTTGAAGTATACCATGAGGGGTCTTAACCCTAGTTGCACGGGTACAATAAGATGTTTAAAATTTCCTTTAAAGTTTCTAAGAGATCTAAGTTTCCTGTAAACATAGTTAATTTGTCAAACTATGTTTACTACCCAGTTACTTAGTGTGGAACATCTCATTAGATATTAGAAAATGATGAACCCCCAGAAGGTATGAATAAAATATACATTCCGAGGCGGTAGACTGCGTCGACTTCTAAACCCCATTTCGCGAGAATTCTGCAGAAACTGGTTCTAGAAACCCGACGTAAAAGGTCAACCATTCTCTTGATTAATCTATTCTGAGCCCGACGATCCAGTGAATTCTAAAAATAAAGATAGGTACTATGTCCATGGATACGTGGTTTGGTAGTCAATTGTCATCACACCAAACTATCAGCTTATTACGCATATTAGTACGTAGTTGATCAATTATGTTAAGACTGCCTATCATATATACAGGGTGTCCCCAAAACCCCCCCTGTTAAAATCGTCCAGGTAGTGATAAAATTTTTTTCTGAATCTTCATGATTTTTCCCAAGGATCTCAAATATGACCACGGTGCACATTGAGCACGTGCGCGCCAACTTCGTTCTTTCAAATGAAACTCCACCATTTTTTTTATTGCAGATTCGGATTCTACGTGAAATTTCACCAACATTTCACCCCTCAACTGATTTTTGCTTCCGAGTCTACCAAGGTAGCGGAAGCTTTGTTTTCACTTTTCAAGGACGAAAAAAAAAAGTTCTCCAAAATCAAAATTTCCACTCGCGTTTTGCGTTTTAGACCTTTCTGAACAATTTTGGTTCCGTGTCTGTCTGTCTGTCTGTCTGTCTGTCTGTCTGTCTGTCTGTCTGTGTGTCTGTCTGTCTGTGTGTCTGTCTGTCTGTGTGTCTGTCATGAATTCCTTGTAACGCGCATAACTATACGAAGTTATTGTCCGATTTCTATTAAATTTTCAGGGATTGTGCGGGTCGGTGTGTAGACGGTCCCCTATGAAAATCATCATCCCCGAACTGATAGAAGCGACTGCGCATGCGCAAACGTGAATTCCTTGTAACGGCCATAACTTCTACATTTTCCATCCGATTTCAATGAAATTTTCAGGGATGCTACAGACTAGTATTTAGATGGTCCCCTATGAAAATCATCACCTTCGGACTGATAGTAGCCACTGCGCATGCGCAAACGTGAATTTCCTTGTAACGGCCATAACTTCCACATTTTCTTCCCGATTTCGGTGAAATTTTCAGGGGTTTTGTGGATTAGGTTGTAGATAGTCCCCTATGAAAATCATCATCCCCGGACGGATAGAAGCGACTGCGCATGCGCAAACGTGAATTTCTTTGTAACGGCCGTAACTTCAACTGTCCCCCAGGGGTCGCGGGTTCGAATCCCAGCCGAGGCCAAGTATTTTTTTGATACAATCACATACATCTACTCACTTAATTTTTCATCCGAATTTGATGAAATTTTCTAGGATTGTCCAGATTAGCGTGTAGATGGTCCCCTATGAGGATAGTGAAAGGTACTTAGAGATTGATGTTTTGAGATTAACAACTATGCATCTGATCATCTATATAATCGGGTTATGGATACGAGGAAGCTATGTGCCACACCCACTTGGCAGACGTTTTTTTTATTGCGTGCAACCCGCTCAGCGCGCGCTCAAAGATTCGCAACCGTGAGGTTGCGTCAAAATGTGCAGGTACAAAGTAGGTACCCAAGTATGACACATAATATTTTATTTTTTTACGCTGAATCACGTAGTGATGTTAGTTTCTTGATTTGACTGCATTTTGATCAAATTATCGACGAAAAATAAACTTTAAAAAAAATAAAATGGTCTTTTTACTCTCTACTCACTACTAAAATAGTATTTTTACTAATTTTGGTTTATTATTTTCAATAATGAACCTTTGGAATCGACCAAGAAAAAAAAAATTTTAACACCCCCTCAAAATTTGATGGTTTACGTTTCAAGGTACGTAGAATCCAAAAATCGAATAAAAATTTGCCGTCCGTCCGCCGTCCGCCGTACGCGGCACTTTTGCCACTTAGCATTGACCGATTTTGATTAAATTTGGTATGTAGGCTCCATTTGGAGTCTAGTTGTGCCCAGAATATTTTGGTTGATGTAGGTCACTTCTAAGGGTTCCAAAATGAATTTTGAAATTTTGAAAACGCCCTAACTCAAAAAATGTTGATATAAATGTGTTGTTTTTCCTTTAATTTAAGATTCTATAGAAATTTTAGAATTTTTTGAGACCACCCGGAGCTCTGTAGGACAAACCGTTCGCTCCCTACGAAAGTTTAAGTGTTTACTTTGAAATATATATACATAAATCAAAACACGAGTGTGAATCACAAAAGAGGCCTAATCTCCGTTCAAATTAGAGCTGATCGAAATGTAATCGATAGTTGGTGATTTTGATTTTTTTTTAAATTTCTTTTGATTTTTTTTTTCCTTTATATTGGATGGTTGGTGATTTTGTAGACGAGTGATCGATACAGAAAAATAATAAACCATTATGTAATAATTTGCAGCGTTTTTTACTCACTAATAAAGTGGTCTTTTCCCGATTATCTTGGAAAAAAGTGTTTAAGTAGACAGGATGGTTTTGCCCTTAAAAAGGCAATATTCTATTTTAAAAAGTTTATTTTTCGTCGATAATTTAATCAAAATGCAGACTAATTAAAAAACTAACAACAGCACGTGATTCATCGTAAAAAATACTAAAATATCATGTGTCCACTGAGCAGGTTGCACGCAATAAACAAAACGGTTGAAGGTGAAATTTCATGAAATTTCAAGTAAAATCCGAATCTGCAATAAAAACGCTGCAAATCATTGCGGAAAGGTTTATTATTTTCTGTATAGATCACCCTTCTGTATAGACCCCTCCCTACCAACCGTAGGTACCTACTACCTACAAGGGCATTTTTGAAAATTTCAAACCCAACCACCAACCAAATGGAAATAAAGGGTTGACATTTTCAAAAATGCCCTAGTAGGTAGTAGGTACCTACGGTTGGTAGGGGGGGATCTATACAGAAGGGTGATTCATAAAGAAAATAATACACCTTTGGGCAATGATTTGCAGCGTTTTTTTTAACTACCAAATTTTTTTTACCTACCAACTTTTTTTTACCAACCAACTTTTTGTTACCTACCAACCATTGGTAGGTACTACCTACCACACCATACTGCCTTCACACCTTCACAATCAAGTTTATTAGAAAGAACTAAACGCTTCACACCCGATTCGAAAATAGAAAGCTTCATATGGAAATTTGATTACTGGTTACGCAGAAGGCAAAACTGAATACAAATCGAAGAAATGAACAGCGATCGCATTTAAGTCAGATGAAATTTGAACGGAGATTAGACCTCTTTTGTGATTCACAGTCGTGATTTTGTTTTATCGAAGAACCTTTAAGAACTCTTAGGGACGGAACGTTTGTCCTACAGAGCTCCGGATGGTCTCAAAATTTTTTTAAAATTCAATACTATTTACAATTGGTGATAAAACGATACCTTTATTTCGAGAGTTCTCGAGCTAGGGCACTCTTGAAAATTTCATCCCTTAATTTTCACCCCTTAGAAGTGACCTACATCTACCAAAAGCTTCGCGGCACAACTAGACTCCAAATGGAGCCTATGTACCGAATTTGAACCAAATCGGTCCACTGTTGCTAAGAACGGTGGACGGACGGAAAATTTTTTATTGGATTTTCGAATTTTACGTACCTTGAAACGTAAAACATCATATTTTGAGGGGGGGGGGGGTTAAAATTTTTTTTCTAACTCGATTCCAGAGGCTTATTATTGAAAATAATAAACCAAAATGGGGGGTCTCATTTGAAAAAACGAAGTTGGTGTGCGTTGCGCACCGTGGTCATAGAGATCTTTGGAAAGAATCATAAAGATTCCAAAAAACCATTTTTTTTTTTTTTTTTTAATTGTCGCGCAAAGTTCACAATCGGATGAATAAAGGGCTAGGAAAAACTTAAGTCCGGTGACAACTAACCATTTTCTTCCAGTAAACTGTAGTTCGTATGATTTTTTTACCTTGATCTTGACTTAATTTTTCTTTCGATTACCTCAAGAAAGGTATTTATGAGCTGTCTAAGACCAAATTGGCACTTCCGGAGGGTCGTTGTAGCAGGAAAAGGCTGGTTAAAGAAGAGCCGTCAACATAGTCATAGTCAGCAGTGTGAGGTCAATCCTAGGTTGGACCAAAATGTAAATTCAGTAATTTTTCCGTTGTTTTGACGGCAGTTGGAGACTGATTATGCGTTCTTTCGATTACAATTAAACGGTGAAAATTCAATTTGGCAGCCTAGAAATTCGATTTGAATACAAGACAGGAGTGAACTACAGGACATAAATGACAAGTTACTAGAAACGGAATTACTCGCATTTCTCCCCACATTCAAATGTAAGTGTTATTCAAAATAAAAGTAAGAAAAATTAAATTTTGTTAAGAGAATTAGAAAACAAGAGGACGAAAGTGATAAGAGATTCACTGAAAATCGAATAATAATCAAAAATTTACATGGAGTACTCTATAAGTCCTTGAAGACGAGGAGATGAGGTTTTTGAAGAATAAAATAGCTGAAAATTGAAGGAACATAAGCAATATACATCTGGATTTTCATGAACTATTCTTTAAGCCACCATGGAACAAAACAGTGGCGACACCATGGCGTCAGGACACCGGAAACCGCGTATTTCGATGGTTTTGGGTGCCTCACGTTGAATATGATGTAATATTCAACGGAGTACCAACCAAAACTAACAGAAGAAAGATCATCGTTACATTAACGTTGTGGTTCTAGACTAATCCTTTGGCACCTTTGGGTGGGGGGGAGGGCTAAAATTAGCATGTGGGTATCGTTAATCATGGATTTTAACATTATCTTCAAATTCGAGGCTCGCATGCCTAGTAGTACAAGTTATTGTCTGATTTCGAGGGATTGTACGGATTGGGGTCTACTCTGAAAATCATGCGTGCGCATGCGTCAACGAGAATTCCTTGAAACAGCCACAATTTCTACATTTTCCATCCGAATTCGATGAAATTTTCAGGGATTGTGAAGATTATGGTTTTATATGAAAATCACTACTCCCGGATCGATTGTGGCCCCTGCCCATGTGCAAATATCTTATAATCGATTTTTTCTACAAGTGCATATTTTAGGGCTAATGTACAAAGCCAACCTTCGACGGGTTGTTCAGTATTACATTATTCAGCTTGATTCAGTGTCAGGAGAGTATTCAGCATGTCATATGTACTGAAAGTCCCGGAGAAGTTCCCTATGACATTCCAACTTCGTAGAGCAAATAGGGGAACATGAGAGCTAATCAACATACTCAGCTGATCAGGGAAGAGCTCAGACTCCCACAGATTCTCGCTGTGAAATTTCATCTTCGAAGGAGCGAATTCAACACATGCAGCCAATAAAGAAGAAACTCGACTACATATTTGTATTCGTTTAGGACTAGCTGAGGGGCTCCTACTGAAAATTCAGCTCTAGCCAAATAAGAGGGAATTTAGCTCGCTCAGTTGACCAGGCCTTGGAGTTCAGTTAGTCTTTCGTACTTAACAGCAAGAAAAGACGAGACTGACAATAACCAAAACCTTAAGGGCACAACTAGACCCCAAATGGAGCCGATATACCAAATTTCATCAAAATCGGTCCATGGGAACTAAAGAAAGTGGAAAACTTTGTAGGCGTACGTCGGACGAACTGAACATTTTTATTCGATTTTTGGATTCTACAAACCTTGAAACGCAAACCATCAAATTTTGACGGGGAGTTACATTTTTTCATTGTTGAAAGAAATAAACCAATTCCGAAGTAGATTCGAATGAGTCGTCTAACGCTGAAATAGGACCTCGGTATCGACTTTTTTTAGCGCCTGTTGTTCAGGTACCTACCCTAGCAGGCACTCACAGAATAGGGGCTTCAGAAGAAAGGGAAAAAAAGACCTACCTACTTACTGACACTCTAGGCAAGTCTAGAACCTCACACAGTCTTTACCTATCGACTAATTTACATAACTTCCACATACCTACAACTTGGTAAAATGGTCGATTCAGTGCACAGTTGGAAAGATTCCAAAGACTCAAACCGGTCACGTTGTTTGCCCGATTCACATTATATAATCAAAGAAAACAACCACGACTAACCCGTTTTGTTTTACACTTTTTACGTTCTTCAATTTTAAAAAGGATTTGCGTCTGAATTAGAATGACATATGCGACTACCCAACAAGATGTAGCATAGAAGGTATCGACGTTGATATTACTAGTATGGTTTTACTTTCTTATTTCATAAAAAATGGAAATCGTACACGTTCTTCAGGCAGGAATGTTGTCGAGTCCGATGTGGGTCGATGTGAGATATGAAGGAATTCACATCGATAGTCATTTCCAATGATTGACGGACAGCTTCAAAACATGGTTAACATTGGATTCAGCAATGAAGGAGCCAAAAAGAGGCATTTACTCTCATATTGAATAGGCACGAGATTTTTCACACCATTTCATAAACGCTACAAATCATTGCTTGGGCAATTTTTTATTGTTTTCTGCATAGATCACCCTTCTGTATAGATCCCCCCTACCAACCTTAGGTACCTACTACCTACTAGGGCATTTTTGAAAATTTCAACCCCAACCACCAACCAAATGGAAATGAAGGGTTGACATTTTCAAAAATGCCCTAGTAGGTAGTAGGTACCTATGGTTGGTAGGGAGGGATCTATACAGAAGGGTGATCTATACAGAAAATAAAAAACCTCTGGGCAATGATTTGCAGCGTTTTTTTTTACCTACCAACTTTTTTCTACCTATTTTTTTTACCTACCAATTTGTAGGTACTACCTACCACACCATACTGCCTTCACGCCGTCACAATCGAGTTTATTAGAAAGAACTAAACGCTTCTCACCCGATTCGAAAAATACTAAGCTTCATATGGAAATTTGATTTCTGGTCACTCAGAAAGCAAAACTGAATACAAATCGAAGAAATGAACAGCGATCGCATTTTATTCAGATCAAATTTGAATGGAAATTAATTGAATATTGAGACCTCTTTTGTCATTCACACTCGTGATTCTGTTTAATCGAAGGAAAACCCATAAGTACTGGTAGGGAGCGAACGGTTTGTCCTGCAGAGCTCCGGGTGGTCACAAAAATTGTTAAAAATTCAATACTATTTAAAATTGGTGAAAAAACGATACCTTTATTTCGAGAGTTTTCGAGCTAGGGCACTCTTGAAAATTTCAACCCTCAATTTTCACCCCTTAGAAGTGACTGACATCAACCAAAAGCTTTGCGGCACAACTAGACCCCAAATGGAGCCCATATACCAAATTTGAACCAAATCGGTCCAATGTTGCTGAGAAATTTAGGTAATTTTCCTTAGTGACCTTGGACCGACTTTGATGAAATTTGGTATATGGGCTCCACTTGGGGTGTGCTGTGGTTGCTTGAACGCTCAGCTCAAAAAGTTTTGAAATGAAGGTATTGTTTTTTCATCAATTTAAAATAGAATTGAATTTTTAGAATCGAACGAGACCACCCAGAGCTCTGTAGGACTCTCTATAGTAAATCAGAAATTCGAGTGTGAATCGCGAAAGCTTCAAATTTTAGCTGACCAAAATGCGATCGTTGTTCGTGCCTTCGAGTTGTACTCAGTTGTGCGTCCTTACAACCAGTAATCAAATTTCCTATCCAAGGCCACTACAGCTCTTTATTTCTCCGTATTGAGTGAGAAGCGTTTATTTTTTTTAAATAACCTCGTTTGTGAAGCAAAAATGTGGTTGGTGGGTAGTGACAATGGCAAAGCTGTGTTCTTTGCAGGCGATTGATCTATATAGAAAAATAATAAACCTTTATGTAGTAATTTTTTCTCGCTTGATTGCAAAGGTTCATAATTGAAAATAATAAACCAAAAGATTTTCAAAATGGAATAATAAAATTAATGTTTGAATTAGGTACTTGTCTTTTAAAATACATTATTTTTCAAATGAACATGATTCGCTAAACGAAAAAATACGACTTTTCAAACGAGCAATTCGAACAATACCTAATAGCATACCTAATATTACCTGTTTCATATTTTTTTAACAGATGGGATATCATTAAAAATACATCGAGAAATAAATTTGGGATCGCAAGGCCTAGAGTTTGTAAGTGTGTAAAAATGTTTGTAGGTGGATAGGGCAACTAGTTTACGTAGAGAAGACGCTCCTTCTCACTTCTCATTTCTGTAGGCCTTAAACCCCTGATGAATCTCACGTTTTGGTCATTCAAATCTTATTCCAATTTCAATTAGGTACCGTACCATAAACATACCACTTACGTCCACTGTGATTTGTTCTTATTTCTTCCGCAGGTGATCCGACTATATTTGGAAACTTGCGAGCTCCACCAAATGTGATCGATGCCGTCGAAGAGAGTTTGAACAGCTTCAGATATAATGGGTACGGGCCGGCATCTGGTGAGTGCAATGAGCATGAATATACCTTTTATTGGGGAAGGCCAGCATTTTGAATATGATATGATTATAGGAGAATAGTTGATTATTAAAGTAACATCATGGTAGAAGAAAAAAACCAGCGGATTGCAACTCAAAAGTTTGGAATATGGAGGTTCAAAATTATTCTGTTCCAAACTTTTAATGTATGCCACGTCACAACGATTCATTATTTTCCCTACCTACGTGAAGTAAATTAAAAACATCACCTCAACAAAAGTACGTAGTAGAAGTTTCTACCAAGTAAAACTGGATTCTCAAAGCTGGTTCATATGCAAGCATAATAGGCATTTTCTTAAAGATGTAACACAATTATTGACCTTTCTGGCACTCTGGTTCCATTCCCAAATTATGATTTTCTATCAACGCTTTGGTGAAAACCCCAATTGTTCTCGGCTGAATAGCAGTTTATGACCATTTCAGGATTTGACTGCGCTAAACAAGCAATAGCAGAATATACGACAACTCAACACACGGATGTTTATTCTGAGGTATGTAAATATATTATCTTCCTTCCTAATACCTATGCCAAATTCGCCCTGTAACTCTAGCTTGCATATACCTCATCAGAACCTCTAAAATCATATTTTAAAAAGTCTGCCAAGTGGGTGTGGCACATAGCTTCCTCGTATCCATAACCCGATTAAATAGATGATCCGATGCATAGTAGTTAATCTCAAAACACCAATCTCTATGTACCTTTCACTACCCTCATAGGGGACCATCTATCTACACGCTAATCTGGTCAATCCTAGAAAATGTCATCAAATTCGGATGAAAAATGTAAATGTTATGGCTGTTACAACGATTTTACGTATGCGCATGCGCAGAGGCTTCTGTAAATTTTAAGGCCTTGATTTTCATTGGGGACCATCTACAACCTAATCCACGTAATCCCTAAAAATGTCATCGAAATCGGGTAAAAAAAGTTGAAGTTATGGCCGTTACAAGGAAATTCACGTTTGCGCATGCGCAGTCGCTTCTATCAGTTCGAGGTTGATGATTTTCATAGGGGACCGTCTACACACCAACACGCACAATCCCTGAAAATTTCATTGAAATCGGACAATAACTTTGTATAGTTATGCGCGTTACAAGGAATTCATGACAGACAGACACACAGACACGGAACCAAAATTGTTCAGAAAGGTCTAAAACGCGAGTGAAAATTTTGATTTTGGAGAACTTTTTTTTTCGTCCTTGAAAAGTGAAAACAAAGCTTCCGCTCGCTACCATGGTAGACTCGGGAGCAAAACATGTCTGACACGGTGATTTAACTGGGTATTACTTGTACGACGAGCCGAATGATCGGATTCCCTGTTTTAATAGAATTCGCATCATTTTTACGGTACAACGTTGCTTCGCTCATAGTACGACCAGCACACCTATATTGCTTCCGAGTCTACGAAGTTAGCGGAAGCTTTATTTTCACTTTTCAAGGTTGAAAAAAAAAAATTCTCCAAAATCGAAATTTCCACTTGCGTTTTACGTTACAGACCTTCCTGATCTATTTTGGTTCCGTGTCTGTCTGTGTGACTGTCTGACTGTCAAGCAATCCTTGCCACAGCCATGACTTCCACAATTCTCACTTGATTTCAATGAAATTTTCAGGAATTGTATGAGTTGGCGTGCTGATGGTCCCCTATGAAACTCATTACCTCCGGATCGATAGTAGCCGCTGCGCATGCGCAAACGTGAAATCCTTGCCACAGCCTTAACTTTTACATTTCTCACTGGATTTCGATAAAATTTTCAGGGGTAGTGCGAGATGGCGTGTAGATGGTCCCCTATGAAAATAATTTCCCCCTGACTGATAGTAGCCACTGCGCATGCTCAAACGTGTATTTCCTTTTTACTGTCATAACTTCTACATTTTCCAACAACATTCAGAGATTTTGCGGGTTGACATGAAGAGTCCCCTGTGAGGGTAGTGCTTAGAGATTGATGTTTTGAGATTAACAACTAACAATGCATGATCCGTACAATGATTATCCATACAATCGGGTTTTGTATACGAGGAAGCTATGTGCCACACCTACTTGGCAGACTTTTTAGTTTTGCTTCTAAACTGAATAGTATGGAGTTTGTTAGGCTATTTATCGTGAAAGATTCTTCTTCATTAAAATTAATTTCCCCTTATTTTATTATCAAATTAATATATCGACACCTGAGCGCCCAAAGGGCCAAACTGCTTTTTCTTGTACAAAGGGCCAAACTGAAATCGGTTTCAAAGTCAGAAGTCCGAAGGGCCATGATTCAAAAACGGTTTGGAATTCAATATTACATGTATTTTCGGATCAATTACAAAAAAACCTAGTTAACTTCATATACACTGGCCTCTCTACAATCGCTTGCGTTTTAGAATAGAAAGTAGTTCCGAAAGCAGTTTGGCCCTTTGGGCGCTCAGGTGTCGATATATTAAGGCGAGTCATATAATTTGTAAATACTAAACTTCTATATTGAATAAAAAGCTGACAAGAGAGCATGACCAAGGGAAGGAATTCAAAGTTCCACCCTACGAGGAATAGAGGAGCTGGCCCTAGCTGCACAGGGGACCTCCTTTCTAATGCCCTCGATAAATAAGGCCTAAAACGAGGCCCAGCCCTTGAATTCAAAGCCTACTACTACTTGTTAGTATATTGGTATATTGGACTCGCTCTCAATCCATTCTATCTCGATATCACATTATGAGTTCATTTTTACTTCGCCCTAAAAAAGGTTTACCTACTTTTACTCGAGAATAATTTGGTCGATCTTTGAATTCTACATTCCGAAGTTGAAAGCTAGTAAGACGTCTGCCTCTTCAAACTGACAAAATGGGAATTTGCTAAAACTGTCAAAGGTGAAATAGGACGCCATTAAGTGTCTGTCCTTATCACCTTAGACAGTGCTCTGTAAGTAAGAAAGAAAGAGCCAGTAAGTAGCTTTCCCCATCAAACTCACAAATTGAATAGTATTTTAAACTAGTATTTTTAACAAACAATAGTTTTATATCAAAATTTTTTGTGTTAGGGCGTTTTCAAAATGTCAACCTTTATTTTTCAACCCTTAGAACTGACCTATATCAACCAAAAGCTTCGGGGCACAACGAGACCCCAAATGGAGCCCACATACCACATTTCATCAAAATCGGTCAATACTAACTGAGAAAGTACCGTAGATGGCGTACGGCGGATGGACGGCCAAATTTTTATTCGATTTTTGGATTCTACAAACCTTGAAACGTACCTAAACCAACAAATTTTTGAGGGAGGGATAACACAATTTTTTTCTTGGTCGGTTCCAAAGGTTCATTAGTCTTGAAAATAATAAACCAAAAGATACGCCACGAGTCTGTCCTTACTAAATTCAGGAAATATAAACGACATGGGTAACTAAACTCATGGGATAACCAAAGCGTTCCAGAGCCGAGTAATGTAAAAGTCATAATTATCAAATTACTGGAGTCAGAACATTATACGTCATCGTGAATGAAATAATGTATGGTAGTTTCCATAAGTTAAATACAATCTAACATTTCTAAGTTATGGCAGTAGGTACAAACGTATATTATTGTTCAGTAATGCATGATTCTAAGGGACGTCCCGTTCTAGCGAAATATTGAAAAATCGCGTATTGACATTTTCATGTCTTTGCTTTGGCACATAAACTGAAAAATTGTCACGAAAACTTGCTCACGCGACCAATAAATAAAATAGACTCACTGTGTTGCGTAGAGAACAATCAACTGTTTTCTCATTTTGATGCTTGGGTACATGAACTAACAACCTTACTTCACTACCTTGTTGTGTAGTGGTTGACATGAAAATGTCCCAATGTGTTGCAGACTCGTATGCAAGCATTTCGAATCTTTAAATATCGTTCGGTAGTGCGAATGTAAGAATATGAACGGCAGGTACTCTGTTCGTCATCATATTGGTACATCACAATATGTTGTAAATATTATCCCCCTACTCGCCCCCTTTTAATCATTAGGAAGAATTAGGCTCTCATCAGGAAGTTTCTTTAAAACTGATGACGTTTTTGTTTGACAAAAATTTTCACAACAATCCGTTGAAAATAGGTATCAAGTTTGGAAGGAGTTGTCTAGCTCATTATCGTCACGAGAATGTATAATGGAGTAGTTTACAATTTTTAATTACAAATAATAACCTGTTCTAGGACGTAGTGCTGTGCAGTGGATGCTCCGGCGCAATAGATTTGGCTATTTCAGTGCTTGCCGAGGCCGGTAGAAACATCCTCGTTCCCTGCCCAGGATTTTCCATTTACAGGACATTGGCTGAAGGACTCGGAATAACCGTACGAGAATACAAACTCAAGGTAGGTTGTTGTGGCATGATGCATTAAGGGTAGAAGATTGATGTTCATTAAATGTGTGGATTTAGTAAGTGATGATAAACGAGCATGTCGTTATTGTTGGGTGTGCGCTTCTCCGGAGGGTTACTTTCAAATGTCATTACTAATGACTCATTAGAAATCCGAAATATTAACCTCCCGGAATGTCAACTACCTACAGTTTCTTCTTTTCTTTATTGACATTTTCATGTCTTTCATATGGCACATAAAAAAAAATCGTCACGAAATTTGTTGCGACGAAATTTGTCCCAAGTCGCCACAATGATGATTATGACCATCAGAAGTGAAGTTGTTAGGTACTTTACAGGTAGGTACTTTACAGTTAGGTAGGTACTTTACAGTTAGGTAGGTACTTTACAGTTTGATATTACCAGATCAGCTGAGTCGAAAATTGAGCTCCAGATCAGCTGAGCCAAAAATCGAGCTCCCAGATCAGCTGAGTCGAAAATCGAGCTCCCAGATCAGCTGAGTCGAAAATCGAGCTCCCAGATCAGCTGAGTCGAAAATCGAGCTCCCAGATCAGCTGAGTCGAAAATCGAGCTCCCAGATCAGCTGAGTCGAAAATCGAGCTCCCAGATGTCTCGGGAGGGGAGGGGGGGGCATGAAAATGTTTCAATGTGTTGCAGACTCGTATGCAAGCGTTTCCTTTAAAGGACTCATTTCCATTTTGACCTGATTTTAAAAAAAGAAGAAAGATTTCGGTTTTAATATCAATTTGGTAAATTAATTTGAGAGCGTTTTTTAAAGGGGATGTAGGGGTGGTGTAGAAGCAGTCAGCCCCTTTATTTACTTTATATTAAGCATACACCCTTTTATATACTTACTGTCAGTTATATGGAAGTCCCTCGAACGAGTATCGGTTCTTTTGTTGTGACACGCGGTGTAGGAAGTATTTGGAATGTACCAAGAGCCGTCGACCACGGTCGAGCCAGGAAGAGGTAACCGTTGTTTCGGAAATACAATTGTTGAGGAATTACAACATTTTGTTGTTTTTTTTAATGCCACAAACATGCTTGTTTATTTAAACAATCCACTGGTTAATTTATTATTCTTTAGCCATACAACTTTTACTTGAAAAACTCTACCTGGCTTATCACAGATTTATCACAATAATAATGGAAGTCTTCCCTAGGAACTTCTTCTGTTCTTTTTTAATACCCAAAAAATTAAAATTCACCATAAACTATTTCAAATATTTTTAAACATGTATTGACTCACAATGACTTACTTTATGCATAAAATTAACTAAGACACGAAAAAGCTCCCAATCCAACCCCAGCAGCCGCACTTTAGTAGCCAACAACCGATAAAAAATGTCCACTTCTTAGGTATCTCTTTTATATGCCAAGCGGAATATTTTGCACGGAGAAGAGATTCGGACTAATGAGGTTATTCTTCAATCGATCCTTCAATCGATACCGTAAACATTGAACGCAGTCGTTTTAGCTGTTTTCCAGTTCACTTCATAAATTTTTAATTTCAAAAATCGTTGTACCAGTCACTACCTGTGTCACATAGTCACCCCCTGTTCACGCTTTCCAACGAGTGTCCAACACGTTAGGTAATGATAGTTCTGAAATTTTCAGCCCGAAAAAGACTGGGAGATCGATCTGGAAGACTTGGAGAAGCAAATAGATGCTGATACTGCGGCGTTGATCATTACGAACCCGTCCAATCCCTGCGGTTCAGTTTTCAGTGAGCGACACCTGAGAGATATCGTGCAAGTAGCGGCTAGAAACTACGTCCCTATCATAGCAGACGAAATCTACGAGCATCTAGTAAGTACAATCTTAGATGAGTGCGCTTTTGAGTATGAGATTATGTGTAAAAGTTGAGGCACAACGAGAGAACAAGATTATAAACATTGATAAGATATAATGAGAAGAACTAGAAACAATCAGTTACCCCTCAAGTTATTAGCATTGATGATAAGAGAGAAAGAAAACCCTGAAAACAAAACGCACTTCCATCGCCACTACAAGTACAAACTGCTAAGTTCAGCCCTGTCCTTTCAAAAAATGAGTTCTAACTTAGAACTTCTAAGGATAAAATGTATTCTACCCAGAGCTTTCAGCTGCTCTTCTCGAAGCCAAGGAGGTTTTCACACCTATAGTAGGTAGGTAGTATGCCTACCGCGCAGCTGATGTCAGACACTTCGGTATAGTCATGCTTCCTGAAATTTTGAATCTGATCGGTGGATAAGGGATCGTGTTGTGTCCCAAACACACAATAAATGAATATTCAATCATTATTTTAAGCGAAATAAGCGAACGGTTGGTCCTACAGAGTACCAGCTGGAGTCATCAAATTCTAAAAAATCGAATGTAAAATGTTGTTTACTCGCTCTATTCCAAAGGTTTATTATTCAAACCAAAATGGAAGTTCATGTTGATGGAAGTTGAAAATAGCTATTTAGAAATAGGAATCAACTATTAATGTAATTTAATACTAATAACATTAATATCAATAACATCATAATTGACTTATGATTGCTTCACTTAATTGTCTCCGATGCTCAGTGGCACATAGCTACCTAAAACTACAAATGTCTACCTCTTTAGACATAATTTGTCAATAGGAAGTCTTTAGGTTTTGAAACGGGATGTAACAGAGAAAATGTTATTGGCTGAGACTCCCTCTTCATATGTTTACATGAATAAATTATTGTGCATGTCGTGAAAGAGTTAAAATATAGGTACATTAGATCTTCCTTCTTTCCTTATAATATTTATGTAATATATTTGTAATGTAATATAATACTTTACATTACATTACAAATCTTGTAATACTAACATGTCATCTTTCCATCTTCTTTTCTTGTAATGAAATGGGTGATTCTCAGAAAAAGCTCAATCTTCCAGGCTCAAACTTTGAGTAAGTGAACCGTCTCCAAAAAATTCAAAAAAATTCATGAAGTTTCCTGGGAACGTTAAGAAGAATTTGTAATGCAAGACAGAGCTCAATTCACAGTTTTTAGTCTCAAATTTAAATTTTGAAAATTTATAGTGTGGCGGTAATGAGAACTTGATTTTTCTTAAGTCGTTGGTATTGAGAATATCGTATTAGTTTCACAATTCTGTTTAAAAAAATTCATTAAGTTTCCTGGGAACTTAAAGAAGAATTTGTAACGCAAGATAGAGCTGAATTCACATTTTTTAGTATTAAATTTCAATTTTGAAAATTTTTAGTGCGGCGGTAATGAGAACTAATTTTTTTTAAGTGATGGTAATGAAAAGCGCAGTTGGTATTGAGAATATCTTATTAGTTTCACAATTCTGTTTCTACCTTTCAAGCAATGAGCTTGTCCAGTTGGTTGGATAAGATGATTATATTGAAAAATCTCTATTTCTCTTTTCTATAGATTGATAGGGAGAGAATAAATAAACTAAAATCAATGAAAATCAGAATAGTATCAATGTATTCCAAGTAAGTAAAGAACTGTAAAAAAACTGAAACACTCAGTCAAATGATATTCAAAAAACTCTTATCAGTCTACAACATAATGTATATCAATCTTCAACTCTTTATATTAATTAACTTGACAATTTTGTTAATATTCGTCACATAACTAACTTAATTACATCACAGATTTGTTTCATTAACTGGACAGTAAGTAGGCAAATATTTTTTAAGAAACTCTTGACCATACTCTCTTCTCTGCGCCTTCGACCAGCCTCCCTTTTTTGTTCATACAAAAATTGTATGAAAATTATTGTTCCGCTGTGTAAAGTGTAGGGTGAGTCATCTCTGAGGGTTACCTAAGGGAACGATAATACTTTTTTTATTCTAAGGGCTTAGGGCAATATGAAGATAACAATATCAGAATTCAAATACCTAAAATCATTTTTAAACATTGTGTAATTACCTACCTAAATTGAGAAGGTATCAAAGATCAAAGATCTAACTAACTAACTAGGTACTTCTATATTGTACGCTACTAAATTCAGAGCAACAAAAATCTCCCTAAAAATCGAAAAATACCGCACTTCACACTAATTTTTCTAATATTTCTCCTCTAAAACGTGATTTTACGGGCCGGGGACCGCGTCCCATCGACGATTATACGTCAAAAATTGCGTGGGGAAGACTCGCCATAGACCAGTGAACTCAAAAACCTCGAATAACGCTAATTTTTACCCTCATTTTCGTCTATAACTTCCCAGGATGTTAACCTATCGGAATGCCCAGGTAATATGCACAACTAGACTTCAAATGGAGCATCTGTACGAAATTTCTGATTTTTTCGAGCAAATCTAGACCCCAAAATGGCGAGGACGGGGTACGGCGAATGGACATTTTTTCAACTTTGCATTTTTGAAATCTACTCATCATGAAACGTGTGAATACAAAGTTCGAGCGAAATCGTTTATTATTTTAAGAATTATTAAACCAATAGAACTAGGCTTGCATAAGGTGATTATCTCATTACCGCGGCCATATCATCATTACCACCGAACAAACATAGAATGGTGGTAATGAAAGGTATGGATGTGCGGTAATGAGAATTTGAGGTTAGAGAGCTTGTCATTGCTTATCCTTAATAATTACAGTTTTCACTCAACGCCATTTTTCGTAGGCAAGAACGATTGAAGAAGCACATGTGATTCAAAAAAATTAATTGGAAACATATCAGCAGATCCATAAAAGGGTGGTAATGACAGGAATAAAAATACGTACCTGCCGCGTGGCCTTCTTTTTCACCGTCCTCCAAGTAACTGCGTGGGCGCGCAGGGGGGTATGGTTTCCCGGGTTCGTGAAGTGCTGCCACCACTGTCCATGGCAACAGTTGAGCGAAATTCCCTCTTTTGAGATCAGAGAGGGGTAATTTTGATATCGGCGCGGTAATGATACTTTTTTCGGATACACAGTTCATTATCACTTGTTGAACCCCCAAGTAAACTTAAAAATAGAAAAAAGCTGTTTATGTGGAGATTTGTTGGTAGGCTTCCAATTTCACTGAATCTTTTCAACATAAGGACATTTCCCAAGGCTTGGGAGAGAACTTTCATCAGTAAAACAAAATAGTTACAGGCGGTGGTAATGAGAATTGAGTCTTTCAAGACGCAAAAAAATGCATCCATACCGCAAAAATAAATAGTTTTTTCAGCGAGAAGCGCAGGGAGTGGTGAGATGAACACAAGGGGAAAGAAAAAAGCAACCACAGGACTAGTTTGTATGGAGAAAACCTCGAGATACACTAGGATTGAGCTTTCTGTGAGAATCACCCATATCACCACCTTCATAGCCTCGGTTCCAAAAAACTTACAAACTTCACGTTGTTTCATCTATTTGTCGCTAATTTCAGGTATTCAAGGGTGAAACGTTTATTCCTATTGCCGATGTGTCGAACGAGGTACCGATACTCAAGTGCAGTGGTCTAACAAAAAGGTGACTATCTATCTACTAATTCATCCATACAACTACATACCTATTAACACTATACAGGGTGTAAGCCTAACTGGTCTGCCATACGGTACCAGTCGATTCTACAACTAATTTGCAACAAAAAAGTCCCTTAGCAATTTTTTTTAAACCCTTTGTTTTCAAGTTATTTTAACTTTAAACTTTTTTTTCGTGATTTTGACCTTATGTCATTAAATCGATCATAACTCCTTTTATTTGCTGTGTAAATTACAATTTGAGGATACCGTTGAAAAGAACATTAAATTTCCTATCGGATAGATGCCTTAACTTTTTTTTGAGTCAAGGTTTGAGACATGAAAACGTCCTCTAAAAAGAAAATTTTACGTAATTTTGAAAACCTCGCATTTTTTCAATCGCAAATTGAACTACGAGAACCCATACTTTTTCAAGATGCAAGAACAGTGAAAACTGCGCCAGAATCTCAGCTTTCCAATGGTATAATCAAAACATATTCTACAACCGAATATAGGGGTGAAATTTGTGTTTGAACGCGGAAAAACCTGCATTTTTTCAACGAAATCAGCGCTGTTTCCGGAGGCCTCGCGGTCTACTGCGGCGCCCGCCCACCCACTGCTGTCGTCCGACCCCTCAGATGGACTGGGCGGAGCGCCGATTTCGTTGGAAAAAAGCACGTTTTTCCGCGTTCAAACACGAATGTCTTCCCTAAATACGGTTGTAGAACATGTTTTGATTATACCATTGGAAAGCTGAAATTCTGGCGCAGTTTTCACTGTTCTTGCATCTTGAAAAAGTATGGGTTCTCGTAGTTTAATTTGAGATTAAAAAAATGCGAGGTTTCCAAAATTACGTAAAATTTTCTTTTTAGAGGACGTTATTATGTCACAAACCTTGACTCACAAAAAAGTTAAGGCGTCCATCCGATAGGAAATTTAATGCTCTTTCCAACGGTATCCTCAAATTGTAATTTACACAGCAAATTAACGGAGTAATGACCACTTTAATGACATAAGGTCAAAATCACGGAAAAAAAGTTTAAAGTTAAAATAACTCGAAAACGAAGGGTTTTAAAAAAAATTGCCACGTGACATTTTTTGTTGCAAATTAGTTGTAAAATCGACTGGTACCGTATGGCAGACCTGTTAGACTTACACCCTGTATAAGCGTATAATAGTTAGATAATAAAAACCTTGTAATTATCTTAATAGTACAATAAAAATTAGTACAATAAAAATATACAATAAAAATGAAAATACTTGGAGTCAGTGTGAAGGCCACGCATGAAGGGTCACATCCCTCGTTGCTAGGCAGACATTTCGTTTGTTTTTGTCAGCTACTCTTGGTTGGAGTTGACATGAATTGATTGTTTTATGGCCCCAAACCTATTCTGATTTTGTTATTACCGTAAAACACGATTGACTTCGACATCGAAGGTTTCCAAAATTGCAACAATTCGTTCGTCACAACTGCGTTGTTCTGATCTGTAGAGCAATCTACTAAGTTATCGAAGCGTTCACTGGAGCACTAGATGTCCTGAGATACGGCATAAGAAACAATTCATCGTCTTATCTGTCCCCTTGTCAAATTGCAGCGCAACTGATGAATATTGCACATCCAAGCTTCACGTAACTCCGGTTTTTCTGCAATTATCTATTCAGTCCCTTTGAATTATCGACGTTTACCATCATGAGTGACAAATGCATTCGCGATACGGTGATGGCGATGATCTCCCACCGTAGTTTGTACCTACTGCAGTTAATAGTTTGTGATTTTTGGATTCTGTACACTTCACCTAGCTGCATTGACCATGACTGATTTTCAATTCGTTGAAAATTTGGAGTTGGTTAGATCTCGTTTCCCGATAGCTACTTACTGTTTTGGCTTTATCTGTTGATGTTTGCCCTGGAATGTCGTGCTTCCTGCACTAAAGGAGGGAGACGTCTCTTTCAACGACCAGATACAGTCAGTCCGACTTAAAATAATTCATTAGATACCTTGCGGGAAGTCTGGCAAACGAGATCACTTACGTCTCATTATGTGAATTGGTCAGCCTTACTATTGCATTACCAAAGACGAGATTTCAATACTTGTCATAATTTGGTTGGTATGGGCAAGATATTGGCGTTAATCGATTAACTAATACAACTACGGTTAAAAACGTCTGCCAAGTGGGTGTGGCACATAGCTTCCTCATATCCATAACCCGATTATATAGATGATCCGATGCATAGTAGTTAATCTCAAAACACCAATCCCTAAGTACTACCTTGCATTCCCCTCATAGGGGACAATCTACACGCTAATCTGGACAATCCTAGAAAATTTCATCAAATTCGGATGAAAAATGTAAATGTTATGGATATTACAAGGATTTTACGTATGCGCATGCGCAGAGGCTTCTGTAAATTTTAAGACCTTGATTTCCATTGGGGACCATCTACAACCTAATCTGCGTAATCCCCAAAAATGTAATCGAAATCGGGTAGAAAATGTGGAAGTTATGGCTGTTACAAGGAATTGCGCATGCGTAGTCGCTTCTATCAGTCTGAAGATGATGATTTTCATAGGGGACCGTCTACACACCAACCCGCACAATCCCTGCAAATTTCATAGAAATCGGACAATAACTTCGTATAGTTATAAGCCCATTATAAGGAATTCATGACAGACAGACACGGAACCAAAATTGTTCAGGAAGGTCTAAAACGCAAAACGCGAGTGAAAATTTTGATTTTGGAGAACTTTTTTTTTCGTCCTTGAAAAGTGAAAACAAAGCTTCCGCTACCTTGGTAGACTCGGAAGCAAAAGTTAAAAAAGTACAATAAAAATTATTGGGCAGAAATCAAAAGCTTGAATTTCTTTTGAGTGTCCTCGTTTGAGGGAAACAAGTTATTAGAAGCTAGCAAATTGTACCCAGTTTCAAATACGAATTTTCATCCTCTGAAAAAGAAAAACTTATGTAACGACATCATTAATGTGTTCGTACATTCGTTCTGAAACATTTTTGTACAAATAGAACTTCGAGGCTCTCCCTCCCCCTCTCTAAGCAAAAAGTGGGGGGGGGGCTCCAATTTGAGTCTTGAACCACCAACAAATTTTTATTAGTGGCGAAATGTAAATCTCTTTACTGCATACTTTTGCTTCCGAGTCTACCAAGGTAGCGAAAGCATTGTTTTCACTCTTCAAAGTTAAAAGAAATTATGTTCTCCAAAATCATAATTTTTACTCGTATTTTACGTTTTAGAGCTTCTTGAACAATTTTGGTTTCGTGACTGTCCGTGTGTCTATCATGAAATCCTTATAACGGGCATAACTATACGAAGTTAGTGTCCAATTTCGATGAAATTTTCAGGGATTGTGCGGGTTGGTGTGTAGACGGTCCCCTATGAAAATCGTCATTCCCGGAGTGATAGAAGCGACTGCGCATGCGCAAACGTGAATTCCTTGTAACAGCAATAACTTCTACATTTCCCATCTGATTTCAATGAAATTTTCAGAAATTATGGGGACTGGAGTGTGAAAATTTTGAGTTTGGAGAACATTTTTGTTCAACTTTGAAAAGTGAAAACATTGCTTCCTCTACCTTGGTAGATTTGGAAGCAATTTCCGAATGAGTTATGAATATTTGACTATGTAATTATTAGAGGAAAAGGGGACGGCAAAGGGGACCGTACGGGGGAACCGTACGGGATGCATGGCGGGGAACATGGAATCCAGTCCATGGAGGAAAGCAACATCTGCACAGAGGCGACGGTATCGAAGATAGAGAAGGCGTGAGAGATCAGCATAATTTACCCGATCGCGGGGAATAAACTTGACATTCAGGTAGAGAAGGAAAGCTTTGAAGACCCTCTCAATCTGCACGATGTGGCATTCATACTGAGGGCTCCAGACACAGAGTACTGATGGCTCCAGATGATGGATCCATAATTGGCTGGACAAGAGTTTTGAAGAGGACTACTAATGGTGGGGCATTATTAAATTATCTAGTATTCCGGTACAGGAATCCAAGTCTGCGCAACCCTCGAGCCGCCACCTGAGCTATATGGCTCGTAAGTGAGAGCTGATAGTCCAGGATAATTCCTAGGTCCACGGTCTACTTGCGAGGTAGCAAAACTTGCATATAATTTATCATATAGTTGTATAAATTTATCATATAATTGTGGAGAAATGGCGAATGAGAATGATGGAAAGAGGTTCTTCTACATTTCCCATTTGATTTCAATGAAATTTTCAGAGAATTGTGCGGATTAAGGTGTAGATGATCCTCTATGAAAATCATTGCCCTGAAATAGATACTGCCTACTGCACTAATGTGAATTTCCTTGCAACAGCCATAACTTCTACATTTTTCATCCGAATTTGATGAATTTCTCAGGCATTGTTTAGATTGGCGCGTAGATGATCCCTATGAAAATCATGGCCCTCAAAGTGATAGTAGCCTCGTACAAATCCTTGTAACATCCATAACTTCCATATTTTCCATCCGATTCCGAAGAATTTTTCAGGGATTGAACGGATGTTGATGGTGCCCTATGAAAATCATCTCCCCCGGGCTGATATAGCATGCACAAACTTGAATTTCCTTGTAGCTATCATATTTTCTCCCCGAATTTGGTGAAATCTTGAGACATTGTGCGGGTTGACGTATAGACGGTCCCCTATTAGTGTAGTACAAGGTATTTGGAGATTGGTATTTTGAGATTAACTACTATGCATCGGATCATCTATACAATCGGGTTATGGATACGATGGAGCTATGTGCCTCACCCACTTGTTTTTATTTTGACGCTGCAAGCCTATAATAACCTAATGTCACCTATTAGCAGTAGATAGAACCCTCAGCGCCCCCTAGATAGAATTTTTGTTTTTTCACTTGAACCTAAATTTTAAAGGAAGTTCATGAATTCGATAGGAAATTTACCACTCTTTCCAACGGTATCCTCAGATTTTTACTCAAAAAACGTCTGCCAAGTGGGTGTGGCACATAGCTTCCTCGTATTCATAACCCAATTATATAGATGATCCGATGCATAGTAGTTAATCTCAAAACACCAATCTCTAAGTACCTTCCACTACCCTCATAGGGGACCATCTACACGCTAATCTGGACAATCCAAGAAAATTTCATCAAATTCGGATGAAAAATGTAAGTGAGTAGATAATATCTACTCACTTACATTTTTCATCCGAATTTGATGAAATTTTCTTGGATTGTCACACATTATGTGATTGGATAAAAAAAATGCTTAGCCTGGGATTCGAACCCGGGACCCCTGGGGGATAATTCTATGCGCTACCTCTGACCTATTGAGGCCTAGTGCTGCAATGAATAGGATTTGAGATTCTCACAGGGGACCATCCCTCTATGAAAAGCCATTCTCTATGATTTTCATAGGGGACCATCTAAACACTACTCAGTAACATCCCTGAAAATTGTCATTGAAATCGGATGGAAAATGTGGAAGTTATGGCCGTTACAAGGAATTCACGTTTGAGCATGCGCAGTCGCTTCTATCAGTCCGAGGATGATGATTTTCATAGGGGACTGTCTACACACCAACCCGCACAGTCCCTGAAAATTTCATAGAAATCGGACAATAACTTCGTATAGTTATGCGCGTTACAAAGAATTCATGACAGACACACAGACAGACAGACACACAGACACACAGACACGGATCCATAATTGTTCAGAAAGGTCTAAAACACAAAACGCGAGTGAAAATTTTGATTTTGGAGAACTTTTTTTTCGTCCTTGAAAAGTGAAAACAAAGCTTCCGCTACCTTGGTAGACTCGGAAGCAAAAAGGGATTTATGGCCGTATTAAAGCCATAAAGTCGAAACCATGAAACAATTTTAGAAGTGAAAGAAGTGGCATTTTAAGCGACTTTAATAAAATTTTGTCGGGCAACTTCGATCAAATGTTAGTCGTAGAATCGACCCCTGAAATTTGGCACAGCCTCTATTAGAATACAACTGCCTTCAGTAAAACGAGTATCTACACTGCATGCAGATACATCTGTACATAGATATGTCTTATGATGGCAATTTAAATGATGAGCTCACTCAGCTGATCAGTGACCACTCAGGCGCCTTCAGCATTCTCCATTGATCCGCCCTCTCAAATTTCAGCTTCCTGCGTTCAACAGCATCAGAAAAAAAACGTTGCATTGTTTTGTGTGTCGAAAATTTTGGAATGACCCCCAGAACTAAGACATATCCATGTCAATATTATGACTTTATTACAACAAATCATAGCTGATGATATGACAAACTGTTGTAGATTCCTCATACCTGGTTGGCGCATAGGTTGGATCGTCATTCACGACCGTTCAGGAATTTTCGGGAAAGAGGTAAGACTTATACCTTGAGGGTTTCCATATTAATTCATTTATTTTATTAACTTGACTCCCTGAAAATAAAAAATGAGTAGGTAAAAGGTCTTATGGTGAAAATCAGTTTTCACTTAAAATACTAATAAAGAATAAGTTAAACTTGAAAATCAACCTATTAAAGAATAAGTTACCTAACTACCTTCCAAATGGTGAAATAAAATATAGACTTATTGATGAACTCACATCATCAGGACTCCTGTTTATATCTTTCATAGTGCCATTGACAGCTGTAATAGTTTATTAGTTTAGAATTATTGAGACTCCACGGAAAAACACAAGTTGAGAAGTTAACTTTCCGTGGGCACATTATAAATTTATTGAAGATGTTAACATTAATTTTCGCAGATGTTTTGTAATTTCTTTTTTTCTTTTCTTCTCATGATTCTTATGTGAAATTTTTGTATTGTGCCAATAAATAAATAAAGTAATAAATAAAAATGCAAAATGCTTCGAATTATGAATAGAGACGTACATTGCAGATTCGGAGCGGACTGCAAGGATTGGCCACTAGAATCCTCGGAGGTAACACGATTGTTCAAGGAGCAATACCTAGAATTTTAAGGGAAACTCCTCAGACTTTTTATGATGAGACTGTACAAGTATACCAGGTAAATACAAGTTGTGAAAATACTCTCTAATTGTTTCATGCTCGTTTGCAATGCAATAATATACTATAATAGAATACTGCCGTTCATTGAAATCTATTCGTCACGGAACATTATATTTTCAGAAAAATGCCAGTTTGGCCTATTCGATACTCTCCGAAATACCAGGACTCAAGGCCATCATGCCTAGAGGCGCTATGTACATGATGGTAAGGATGTAAGAACCTACTTCAACTAATGAATATAAAAATCCTTCAAATACATTGCAGACTTCAAATCATCCTTTCATCAAAACATAAATCCTACCGAGACAAAGAAAAGCATGCTTAGCTACAGATATAATAGAAAAGTTCATTCAGTTACATACTTACGTTTATCATATACATTTCACGGAAAGTGAAAATCAAAAAGATGAGCATAAAAATTCGCCTCTAGAGTAAAAATTCCGTAGTTATAGATCTCTTATAACCATAATAATTATTCTGTTATTTGATTTCCTAAAGTACCTACTTAATTTTTTAATAAAAAATTTGGCTGCCCAATAGTTTACAGAGTTTTGACTTCTCTTGAGCCTGTTATATTTTATGAATAGTTTGATAACTTTTTCAATAATGAACATTTGGAACCGAGCAAGAAAATATATATTTTAACCCAAAATCAATTTGATGGTTTACCTTTCAAGGTAGGTACGTAAAATTAAAAAATCGATTAACTTTTTTTCCCTATTTCCTTAGTTTTCATGACCGATTTTGATGAAATTTGGTATAAGGGTTCTATTAGGGGTCCAGTTGTGCCCTGAAGCCCTGATATGGAAGTTGAAATTTTTTTAACGCCTTAGCTTGATATAAAGGTATTGTTTTCTCATAAATTTAAAACAGTATTGAAGTTTTAAAATCGAATGAGTCCACCCTAATCTCAGTTAGACAACTGAGATCGATCGGCTTTACATTGAAGGGAAATAAGGAATCTCAAGGTACACAATGGCCCCTCGTCGAAAAAACATAGGGTAATGTAGAATGAAAACAGCCATAGCAATATAGAGTAGTGTTTCCATCGTCAAACAGTTAACTAGACCACACAGAAATAATGATTTTGTAAACTAAAATTTTGTAAAATTAATTTTCCTGTCCGTCCGCCGTACGCTGCACTTTTCTTAGGTACCATGGGCCGATTTTGATGAAATTTAGTATATTAGGTATAGTCTTTTGGTTGATGTCATTCACTTCTAAGGGGTAATTATAGTAAGAGATAAAATTTTCTGAACGTCCCAGCTCAAAAAAATTAATATAAAGGTATTGTTTTTTCAACAATTTAAAATAGTGTAGAATTTTTAGAATCGAATGAGACCACCCAGAGCTCTGAAGGACCAACCGTTCGCTCCCCATGAGAACATAAGGGTCGGACTTATGATAAATCAGAAACACGAGTGTGAATCGCAATAGAGCCTAATCTACGTTGAAATTTTAGCTTACCAAAATGCGACCGTTGTTCGTTTCTTCGAGTTGTATTCCGTTTCGTCCTTGAAACCAGTATTCAAATTTCTCAATGAAGGCATCCACAACTCCCTATGTCTTCGAATAAAGTTTGAAGCATTTATTCATTTCTTCCAAGTAAACTTGATAGGGAAGTAGGTAGGTAATACCTATGGTTGGTAGGTAGTGACAATAGCAAAGCTATGTTCTTTGCAGACGAGTGATCTACATAGAAAAAAAATAAACCTTTGTGTAATAATTTGCAGCGTTTTGTAGCTTCGAACAGAATTTTGTGTCACTCAGTTGCGAGTTCGCAGCAACCAAGATTATGAAGGCGTCGCCAACTTTCGGATAAGAATGTTTTTTTCTGGTTGGTAGTTACTTTCTTTCAAAATAAAGTTGATGATATTATATATATATATATAAATATACTGATAATGCTGTTTTAAGCAGTGTTCTTTGCGGGGCGGGTGATCTACAGAGGAAAATAATAAACCGTTGTGTAATAATTTGCAGCGTTTTTTGTAATGTTGTATAATGATTCTGTAGACAATTGCGGTTCTATTGACACATCCCATAACTACTTAAGAACGCTAAAATTTATTACACAAAGGTTTATTATTTTTCTATATAGATCTCTCGTCTGCAATGAACACGGCTTTGCCATTGTCACCATCTACCTACCTTAAAGATACAACCTACCCACCTCATAGCTACTTCACAATCAAGTTTGTTTGGAAGAAATAAACACTTCACACACAGTTCGAAGAAACAGGAAGTAGTGGGTGCCTTCATGAGGAAAATTTATTAATAAGAACGCAAAACTGAGTACAAATCAAAGAAACGATCAGCGATCGCATTTTGGTCGGCTAAAATTTGAACGGAGATTAGGCCTCTTTTGTGATTCACACTTGCGATTCTGATTATCCGTAAGTCTAACCCATAAATTATCGTAGGGAGCGAACGGTTGGTCCTACAGAGCTCCGCGTGATCTAATTCGATTCTAAAAATTCAACACTGTTTTAAACTGATGAAAAAACAATAACTTAATATAATATAATAACTTAATATAATATATCTAAAGTTTTTGAGCTAGGGCCCCTTCACAATTTCAACCCTCATTTTTCACTCCTAAGAAGTGACATCAATCAAAAGCTTCGGGGCACAACTATACCCAAAATTGAGCTCATATACCAAATTTCATGAAAATCAGTCCATGGGAACCAAAGATAGAGCCGCGTACGGCGGACGGACGGCAACATTTTTATTCGATTTTTGGATTCTAGGTACGTGGTTACCTTTCACGTACTAAACCAACAAATTTTGAAGGGGAGTCAAAATTTTTTCCCTTCGTCGATTCTCAAGGTCATTATTGAATTTTGCCCAGCATTTTGGTCAGCTGAAATTTGAACGGAGATTGGGCCTCTTTGGTGATTCACTCGTGTTTCTGATTTATCTTATTCATTCTGACCCTCATGTTCTCGTTGAGAGCGAAGGGTTTGTCCTACAGAGCTACAAAAAATGGGTGGTCTCCGAAAATTCTAAAAAATCAATACTATTTCAAGTTGATGAAAAAATATACTTTTATTTCTAGAGTTTTCGAGCTAGGACACTTGAAAATTTCAATCCTTACTTTTCACCATTTAGAAGTGACTGGCATCACCCAAAAGCTTCGCGGCGCAACTAGACTCCAAAAATACCAAATTTCACCAAAATCGATCCATGGGAACTAAGGAAAGTGCCGCGAACGGCGGAGGGATGGAAAAATTTTTATTCGATTTTTGGATTCTACGTACCTTGAAACTCAAACCAACAAATTTTGAGAGGGGGTTATAAAAAAATTCTTGGTCGATTCCTATAGATCATTATTGAAAATAATAAACCAAAATGAATTTTGCTGTAATTCTTGTGCTACTTTGTATTGCAGGTAAGAGTCGACATGTGGGACTTTCCAGGATTCAAAAACGGGCTGGAGTTCGTCACGCAATTGGTTGCAGAAGAGTCGGTATTTCCTCTACCTGGTGAGGTAGGTGCACCTTTGTATAGATCATTGGACTTGCTCATGCTAGTTGTGGTTGGGTATTTTACGATATTCAGGTCTCGCCAGATTGAAGTCAAAGCGAAAGTGTAGTTCCCATGCAGCCTCACTCTTCCTACATACGAGGGTGGATCAAATTTTTTTTTTAAATTTTATTTGTTAATTTGTTTTTATTGTTTTAGTTTGTTGTTGTGGTGGACTTTATTTTTTTTTTTAATTTTATTTGTTAGAAAATAAAAAGCGGGTATATGTCACTTTTCTACATAGTCTCCTGCTTTTGTGACACATTTTTCCCAGCGAATAGGAAGTTTTTTAATCCCAGCATCAAAAAACGATGAAGGTTGCGTCTGAAGCCAATTGCGCACGAACCCCTCGACCCCCTCATCATCCTCGAATCGCTGTCCGCCTAGGGCTTCTTTAAGTGGCCCAAACAAGTGAAAATCACAGGGCGATAGGTCAGGGCTGTAGGGAGGATGATCAAGTGGAGTCCAATGCATTTCTTCCAATTTTTGAACAGTTAGAGCTGCAGTATGGGGCCTTGCATTGTCGTGGAGGAGGATGACGTCACGAATTGGTTGATTCCGTCTTTTGCTGCGATATGCAGCCCTCACCTGAGTCAGCAGCTCACAATAGTAGGCAGCATTGATTGTTCTTCGCTCATGCAAAAAATCAATGAACAAAACGCCTCGATAGTCGAAAAAAACAGTTGCAAGGACCTTGCCAGCAGACAGTCGAGTTTTTGCTTTCACTGGGGCTGTCTCCCCCTTCCTCCGCCACTCCATACTCGCTTGCTTCGATTCGGGTGTGTAATGATGGACCCATGTTTCGTCGCAGGTGACTATGCTAGCCAAAAATGCTTCCCCTTCTTCCTCAAACCTTGCAAAAAGCCTCTGACAGACCTTCAAACGTCTCAACTTCTGATCTGCAGTCAAAAGGCGAGGGACCCATCTGGCACACACTTTACGGAATCCTAGGTGCTCTGTAATGATCGTTTGGCAGCTCCCATAACTTACCCCTACCTGCTCAGCGATTTCGGAGACAGTCACACGTCGATCATCTTCAAGAATGTCACGAACCGCTTGAATGTTCTCATCCGTAATGCTGCTCCGGGGACGACGATCGTGTTCCTCATTCTCTACTCGTTCTCTTCCCTCCTGAAACTCTTTGTGCCAGGCAAACACACGGGTCCTAGAGAGGGTTTGGTCCCCAAACTGGGCAGTCAACCTTTGAAAAATTTCCGAAGGTTTGACTCTTTCACGGGTAAGAAATTTTATGATAATTCGTTGCTCAATGGAAACGGGCACCTTTTGTTCAGACATCGCGATAACTACTCATGAAAGGTTGTAAAGGGGGAGACGCCCCCCTCATCCACCTTCTAATGAACCTGTTCAAACAATCTCGAAGTCAACCTCAATCAAACCTACCTCAGCCAACCGTCGGCGCTCAGAGGTCAGAGTCCCGTTTATATTTTATCCACCCTCGTAAAACAGCATAAAAACGTCTATCAAGTGGGTGTGGCACAAAGCTTCCTCGTATCGGTACCCTTACCGAAATTTCGAAATCTGGCAGATGCTACAGCAGGGCACTCACAAAGTTTCTGTGTGTTTGTTTGTGTTCTGATGTCTCGACTCTTTTGCAGCAGAGTCGGCATTCAACTATCCGGGCCTTCTACATCTTGTTGCGTTGGTTTCTCGGAGCATCTGCTTTATTTTTAGAAATGATCATCCGCTTGGCTTGCCTCTGCTTTGGCGTGTTCATAGCCAGTGTCCCTGAGCAAAGTCAACTTATTGACTCGAGCCTCAGCCCTAAGGGGTCCAGACAATCCCAGGTTAGACTTGATGTTATTGAGTAGGCTGCAATGGCCTTTAGGGCTGCCTGGCTATCTGACATTACCTATGTAAATTATAGTACCTTTGAGTCATTTATTGGCGATCTCTTGTGTGCTTATTTCTGTGGCTTGGGTTTCACCCTGATAAATGGTCGCTGTTGTTCCTAGGGGTTTAGTAAGGCTGAACTTTGGGCCTTTGATACCCGGGCCAGCTTTTTTCATTCATCACAGACCCATCTGTGTATCAGAGAAGTGAACCTGGTTCATACTGAGGCGTGCCTCTTTCCCAACATTCACGATCATTGAAGATCACTGTAAAGGATTGGTCAAAGTTCATTGTTTCTAACATAATATCAGGAACTGACTTAGCCACTGGATCGGTGTGGACTTGGCTCCCAACGAGGGGGAGTTTTTTTTACGGGAGTGGAGAAACGGGAGCGAAGGGGAAGTTCACTCCAACAGTGTTTGACTCCCCAGCATTGGGCCTACCAACTAAAACCCCACTCCCTCTGCTTAGGACTCACCCCGGAAACACCTGTACAGTATTACTTCAGGGTGAGCCCTTTTTTGTGCCAAAAGGCTGCTCCTACATCCACTCTCCAATCTGATCTCTCCATCAATTCTATTCCTCATCTTCTTCTTCCCATCTTCCATCCAGCTTTTTTGCTTTGAGGACTGCTGTGACAAAATACTGTCATTGCGTCCCAGCTCGACTTGTTCTTAATCATCTCAAGTATGATTGTCAGTGAACGCAACGTTCCGATGACCTTTTCCTCACTCCTCCTCGTATCCTCCCATGAGGGCATGTGAAGAAGGTGTGGCAGACATCATCCTCTTCTATCCCACAGTATCTGCACTCTGGGTCAGTGGTTTTCCCGATCTTTACTAAGAAGGAGCGGAAGTATCCGTGCCCTGAGAGGAATTGAGTCAGGTTATAGTTCCCCTCGCCGTGTTTTCTCTCCAAGCCTTTAGATCGTCAATTATGAGGGCTGTTACCTTCCACGTGTCACAGACAAGGTCTGCTTGCCACCTACAGTTGGTCTCCTCCCGCTCTTCCTTCTTTACTATGGATGTAGACACTGCCTTCTTCATTCTTATCCTTTTAAGTTCAAGTGCCTGGTGGTATATTGGAAGAGTTCCTGCTATCCCTTGTTATTCTGGACCTGAGAGTTCTAAACGCGCTACAGATTCGCAGAGCTCCGCTCCTCTTTACAGCTTCCATACCTGCCCTGTACTTTTAGTACCTAAGGGAGTCTGCCCACACTTTTGCTCCATACAGCATATTTGCCTCTGCAGTTCTCTTAAGAAGTTTCCTCTAAACGGGTGATGGGCCCCCTAGATTTGCCATCAGTCGGCTCAACTTGTTTACAATATCTACAGCCTTATCTGCTGCTCCACTGATGTGCCTCAAGAAGCTTAGTTTCCCGTCCAGCGTCACACTAAGGTAGCGAATGAACGAGGGAGGAGTTTGAGTTTTCCCGAATGTAGCATTCTGATAGCCCCCCAGGAATACAGTCCTCTGAACATGAATGTGGAGAGGAGCGAGGTCAAGAAGAACCTCCAGTGCTGCTGTAGAAATGCTATTTGTATAGAAAATATTTGATTTGAACCGAATGGGTTCCAATTTGACTCTACAAAAAACTCGATTTCCAGAGATCATGGGGTTTTTTAAATCGACCTTGCTTAGCTTGAAAGATTTCAGCTGCGTCATTTTTTCTTCATTAATTAACTTTAATAAATGTATTTATTTTCAGTGCTTTAGCTATCCAGGGTACTTCAGGATCGTCTTGAGCGTACCTTCAGAGATGTTGGATGTCGCCTGCCATAGAATAGCCGAATTTTGTGAACGCCACTATAAAAAGAAGAACGAAGTGATTTTTTCAGTGTCCCCTGAATGTAATGATCTCTAAGAAATTACTGGAGATTGGAAGGAACAGGTACCTCATTGATTAGTAATTTAAAACTAATTGTAGTCTCTCAACGTTGATAATCGACGTCTTTTTTTGGGTAGAATTCTTTCAATGAAAATTTCGTTATTCATTTAGAGAAATTGATTGATTTGAACGAGTCGATTGATGAAAGAAATAAAACACCATCCAAGATATGTGGTCAATGTAGCTTAATCACACAGGATATCCTAGCAATAAAATTTGTTGGTACTAAAATTAATTTATTGGAGCAAACGAGTACACTGTTTAGTATGACGTTATCTACATGATGATAGTTTTCCAGGTGAAAATTAACCAAAATTGGCTGATTTTCATAAAACGTTCAGGCACTATGTGGGTTAGCCTCCAGATGGACTCTTATAAATGTAATCGTTGCAGTACTAAAGGTCGCATAAGTACCTAAGCACAAAATAACTTTATCACAACGCAATCAGCCAATTTCGCTCAAGTTTGGGGAGGAGTTCGAAATTGGTGCCTGGATGATGTTGAATTATGAAATGATTGATGAATGATTTCTGAATTGTGTTGATATTTATACAATTTAGGTATCCAATTAACTTATATTCTATGTGTGGAATTTATATTGCCCCCTCAACTTGGCGTTCGTGGTTCAGTGTTGGACAAACAATTCGTCAAAATTGTCACGACGCATTTTGTTAATCTGAGTGACAAAAAATATTAAAAGAACTGATTCTGAGTGAAAATAAAACTTATTATAATTTATGAAAAAGAGCAACAAAATCAAATTTGTATTGTTTATTTTTTAGTTGTCACTAAAAATTAGTTTTGTTTCAGCTAATGAAATGTTTTTGGGTTCAATAAAATGAAAAGAAATAACGGCATTTTTTCTGTTACATTCCTATTCCATTTTTAGGGTACCTACCTGGCAATAATTGGAAATCCGCATTCTACATGTCAGATTGTGAACTAAGGAGTTTTGACGAGTTTCACGTTCATGGATCGACTCATTACCATTGAAATGTAAAAATATGAGATATTTATTTATCGATGTGGCAACATGTTCCACTTTTAGTCAGTAAAAACCTTGTACCAGCCGTAAGCCATAATTTCTACATTTTCCACCCGAATTCGATGACATGTTTAGAGATTGTGGGATTCAGACTGGTTCCCTACTGTGATGAGTCATATACTCGAATATGTTAGTTCTCCAATAAAGGACATAAGGGAAACCCTGAGTGACTCATCGTGCCAGGTAGGTAGAGTGAGGTACAGGGGACAAACACGTCACTTTACGTCACCCTCCTCCACTCCCCTTTACCTTGTTGAAGTAGTATAAAAGGAGGGCTTCACCGAGAGTCATTCATGCATTCTTCTTCTAACAATCGACTTGATTATTTCTCGCTCTACCTCGCCTTCTCTCAGAAGCCCAAAGTTCCTCGGAGGTCTTGGTAGGCAATAAGCACATCGTGCCGGCCTCCACTCCCATTTCACCTAGGAGTTGTCTGCCCCGAACTAGGACTAGGTAAATGTACTGCCTCCCTCTGGTTGGCGAGCAATCGCGCCGAGGATCGCAGCTGAGCTGAAATCCTTAAGCACTCCTGCATGCGGTAAGCAGTAACCCGTGCCGGGCAGAAAGTGCTGTCCCATCCTTCGTTGAGTAGGGACCAATAGAAATTGACAAGCCGACGTGAAGGCAATCGCCTTCACACGACGACACGCCGACATAACACACAAATGTCAAATTTGATGGGTAATGGTAGGTAGGTATTCTAAGATAAAGATCGTCTCTTTACAATCGCGTAATAGATACAGGGATTATGTATGCCACATCCATTAGGGCAGACGTTTTTGGACCATTTACTTCACCAGTCGACATACGATATCATCGTACTACATCTGGTTTCATTGCAGATTGTCCACATTCTAGTATGAGCACCCGCTCACTGGTGGTCTCTTCCCAGTGACGGAGCTAAATTGATTTATCAATTTCCTTCCTGACCCGAAACTGGCATAGTCACCTGCGATTATCATCGTCCAGTTTCGCGGTTCCTTGGTCAGCTCAAAGATGATGTCACCCCCCCCCCCCCCGCTCCGCAAGACGCCGCCTCCACCTTGAGCGTCCCTCCATCGGAGATGGCGAGCTACATGCTTCCACCACTGTGGAGCTGCCGACCATCCTCCGACGGTGTGGAGGGGGAACCACCTCAACAAAACCAGGGAGCAGGACCCCCACACTTCAGTCCCCTTCAGATATTCAGTCTACTAATCACTGCGAGCCTTGCCCATGAACTAGAAAACTGCTCATTTCCCCCGCCACGAGTCGACTCTTTGTTGTAAGACCCTGCTCCCATCAACAGAAGACCGTCGCCATACTTCGCTACATCACGCTACCTCAGGGCCCTGACAAGCGTGAGTGAACTATAACATCAATATACATTGGCCAATGATATAGATCCGCGAATGTAGAAGTAAAGTAACACGTGCAAAAACACCTAGACATAACTCTCAGAACATATTAACTAAAGTTGTATTGATAACTCTAAAAGACTTTCCATTTTGCCACATATCAACATGGCTTTGAACATTGACTATTCTAAAGGAAAATGATGATGTATTGACAAACAGATCTGTATATAAGCCGTTTATTGCATAAAGTTGTGCCATCCTAAATATTTCCGCCCATCAGGCTGTGTCGCCACATTTGGTGGACGAACTAATCATTACTTGTTCATTGAATAAAATTCATTCTAGTTGTAAACCTTGTAGTTGTTCAATTGAGTACACCTGGTTCTCAGTACTCAGAAAGGAGCTAGTGCATCGACACACTCCGCCACAGGTATTGCAAAAGTTCCCTTCAGGAACTAACCTAAGTCCTTCCGACACGGACACATTTAGTGATCCAACTTACCTTCTTGATGCGCCCTTCAGGCTACATATTTCAGCATCTTCGCCACAAACTGCCGTTTGCCGCTACCACGTTGCATCCAGGTAATTATGCTTACGCTACCCTTGTAAACTTAAATTATGTTTCGATATTTACTTGCAAACTTCCCCCCTCTTTTTGAGCTCGCCACGTTGGTACTTATAACAGTGAAGCTTCTGGGATCGGCACGTGGATTTAACCCCTCGGTTCAATCACAGATTCAACACGGAATAAGACCCCGACGAGTTGACACAACGCTGTAAATTTTAATATTATAATTTCGACTCATTTCACTCAATACAAGTCGTTTCACTAAAAATAATTTCTAATGATTGGAAAGAAAAGGTTGTCCAATAAAAAATTTACAAAAATTGCAATGCTTGAATACTTTTTATTGTGCAGTTACGCCTACTGGCATGCCAATCGAATTTCATTCATGATTATGCCTTCCTACTAGTACGATAGAAGATGTGGTCATATAATAATGTGTTCAACCACAACACTTGATAAAATAAAGATATATCATCGTGAGAAAAACCACCAAATCATAGGATTCAATAAATGAATTCATGATAAAAATATAGTTAATTGAAATGTAGTTCAAGGAGAAGCGCGTCAGAAACCGTAACAATCAACGCTTTAGAAGTGAATTAGTCCAACTCGAGACGGGCGAGAGAAGCTTTGGAGCTGCTGCCGAGGTGGTCGAGGACTTTTGGGATTTCTCCTCCCTTGGACACGAGCATGTCCCTCAGCCAGCCTCCTTCGTTGCTGAACCCCATGTTCAGCATGGTTTGAAGCTGTCGATCGATCACTGAAACCAAAAGTAATCAGTTATTGATAAGCCTGATTGTCAGTATTCAACGGGAACCACCACAGTGGTGAGGTTCAAAAGTACAGTATCCCAGAATTATTGATCCAAACTTAGAGACCGATTCTACGACTAATTTGCTACTACGTTTGTGCTATGCAGGGTGTAAGCCAAAAAGGTCTGCCAAATTGCAGGAGTCAATGGGAATTAGCCTCAAATTTTTTAATTTTTTTTCGAAAAAGGGTTTATTGATATGGAAGAAAACCCAAAAGCATCAAAAAAATTCAGAAAATTTAAGGAAAGTGGAAATTTTAAATGTGGCGGCAATCTGTATAGCCATGTTGCGATTTATCCAGCCTAACCAATCTGATTCCATTCACGGAATAAGTATTAGGAAGAGTCACTTCATAGGGGGATCTGTGCCGCTTACTACAGTAGTGCTACCTCAGGAAGCAACCGAATGGAGTTTTCAGGGATTGCGAGTTTTGGTTCCCTTACCAACTCCATCGGCATGCGCCAACGGAAAATCCTTATTAAGCACAACTTCTACAGTTACCATTAGATTCTAATGGGATTTTCAAGTGCTGTGTCGTTAAGATCTAGATGGTTCCCTATAAATTTCATTTTCATGTGATCCTAAAACTTGGAGGAAGTGGTAGGTACTTTTATAATGAAATTTTCTAAGAAATTCGAGAAAGCTATGAGGCAAACCCACTTGGCAAGTTTTTTTTATCCACGTATTTTACATATTTTGAAACGTAAAAAATTAAATGTTGATGGGTTATATGTTGTTATACTCACTTTGCTGGAACGGAGACAAGGGTTCAGTGTTAGTAGCGGAGCCATCACCAAGCTGCTGAGCTGCTGACGAACCGGATCCTTCAGCTTGAGGAGAAGCGGCAGTCGCTGTCGGCGGCTGGGAATCTTCATCCAAGTTGATCACCATCGGCTCAGAGGTCGGAGCAGGTGCGCTGGCAGCAGCCGGCTCAGAGGTCGGAGCAGGAGCGCTGGCAGCAGCCCCAGAGGGAGCAGCTCCGGTTGCTCCGCCAGCAGCATTGCTTGTGTTCACTGCAGCACCCATCTGATTCAGAGCTGACACTGAAACCAGAGAATCGTGAGGAACACATATCATTATTAGGTAACGTGATTTCAAATAAAATTCAGGTTTCATACGTAAGGGCCATGACTTCTACAGATTTATGGGCAAAACAGTTAGTACTCCAAAACCAGAGGCTGATCAGACCCCAAATGTTAAAGTAGGCTTATTCACAACAAAGATGTCTAGTGTAAAATCTTTGAAAGATGATTAGTTTTCAACTGGGATAAACACTGAGAAAGAACAAGACGATTAACAAGCTCCGACAGGAATGATTTATTTTTAGATCAAATACAACTATCGAAGGTAGGAGGAGCAGTGATGCAACCTGAACAATATAAATATCCGTAGTACCTACCACTGGAGACTACATCTAGTTTTAGTACTACAAAGAGATTTAATACTCGGCAAGATTTACAATTTAAGGTTCATTTCTGAACTCAAAAGGAAATATAGTAAACTAGGTTTTTCTAATAATGTCAAGTGGGGTAAACGTAAACAGAAACAAGATGTTTTTCTTTAACCCTAATTGGACATGGTACACACCACTTCCAGTGATAGTGTCACCGAAAACATCTCTGGATCTCACAGCTGTCTCAAGGTATCACCAAAATAACCAAAATTAAATAGCATTTTTTTTAATTTTGTTTTTGGGCTAGGTACCTATTGGAAGTTTCAAAATAGAGTTATGACAAAACAGTTTCCTAAGAAATCGATGACAAAAATTTCAAAATTTTCGTCTTGTGACGATCCTACTTTTTTATAAGGGACAATCCAATTGGTTTGTTCCCGATTTGTTGGAGCTACGCCTTTAGGGATATCCGATTCATAGAGATATGAATCGATATTCTCTTCAGGCCGGCTGATTAATCTAATCACTGGTTTGAAGGGGTAGGTCGTCACACCCTCCTCTGTCTCATATATGGGCAATTAGGTGTATTTCTCATTTGTTGTACAGATGGAAATGCAACCTACATTGTTACATGGTAGCAGAGCGTGGTTCGGTGGAAATGCACTGAATTTATTTCATCATTTCCCCTCCACTTTTTCTTGGGTATTCCAGAAGGAATTACTCAAAGAGATATCCAGAAGGAATCTCTATATTAAATTCATTCCTTTCTTCCACTTCGCCAATCCGGCAATTAAATTCATTCATTAAACTTCGCCAATCCGGCAAATAAATTCAGTCTCTTGCTAGGCTTTGCCAATCTGGCATTTTATTCATTTCAATTACGTTTTTCTTTTATACAAGCCTTTTCTGCATTTGCCTTTTCAATCATTACACTTGAATGTTTCGTCGTTCGTATTCTTTATTTAGTTTGCTTTCTCCTCAGTTCCAGTGATTTATTCTTTTATGTATAAATGGCCCATTCGTGGCATAAATGACCCATTCGTGGCATTCTTCTTCTTCTTCTTCTTTTGCAATAGTACCATTACGATGGAGGAATCCCCTTGAAGCTTCCAGACGTCCTTTCCTGGGCTTCATACTATTTTTCAGTCCCTTTGACTTGTTTTCAAACATACTTCTGTTTGAAACCCAGAAGTATGTTTTAGGGAGAGGAGTGTGACGATCCTACTATTTTATAAGGGACAATCCAATTGGTTTGTTCCCGATTTGTTGGAGCTACGCCTTTAGGGATATCCGATTCATAGAGATATGAATCGATATTCCCTTCAGGCCGGCCAATTAATCTAATCACTGGTTTGAAGGGGTAGGTCCTCACACCCTCCTCTGTCTCATATATGGGCAATTGGGTGTATTTCTCATTTGTTGTACAGATGGAAATTCAACCTATACTGTTACAGTCTGTATCATCATTTTTTGACTTCTAATAAGTAATTTACAAAAAAATGGTTAAAAAAATTCATCGTAATCCATTTATTCTTAGATTGCAATGGGGAATTTGCCTCAATTTTAGATTGTGGAATTTCAAGTCAAATCCTATTATAGGGCCCTAGAATAACGTTTAACACTAGGAATAACCAACGGGAAAAAATTACCGGAGGAGAAAATGACTAAACAAGTGAACCTCTGTTACAAAACACCGCGAAAATCGAGGACTATTGTTGACGTCATACGAAAAAAAAAAAAAACGACGCGAAAACAACGACAACAGACAGAGTTCTAGCACCGCGACACAAAATGATCCAGTGAAATGGCTACTCGAATAATGTGATTCAAATCTTGAAACTAAATAAGAGAAGATGAAGAATAATAATGCTTGATAAACTAGTAGATAGATTCGTATTGTAAAAAAGTGAGTAATATTGTTTATATTTTTAATATTGTGTTTGGGTTCTTCCTGCCAGTTCGTGGCGCACTCTTGTGCGCACTACTCGGAAGGTGAAAGTTCGTGTATGTTCCGCTTCTGTGGTAAGCGCCACAGAACCTCCTTTGAAGTCAGATTGGTAGAATATCCGTCACGTTTCAAACATGGCTGCCTCTTACACATTGCCACCACATTTAAAATTTCCATCTTCCTTAAATTCTCTAATTTTTTTGGATGCGTTTTCGAGCAGCTCACTATGGTTTTATTCCATAAAAACAAACCCTCATTCGAAAAAAAAAAAAAAAAATGTGAGGCAAATTCCCCATTGTAATTAAGTTAATGGTGACACTTTGGGACAGCTGTGAAATTCCTAAGAAATTCTCGGTGACACTAGTGACACCATGGTCCAGTTAGGGTTAAACTTCTTCCCCATTTGAGCAATGCAGGGGGGGGGGTCAACCGAAAGTTGGAAGAAACGACGACCGACTGAGACCCCCTTAATCCAACTCGACTAAGTATTGTAAATAATTGTAAAGTATTGTTAATATCCCAAGTTTTAAACATCCGGATAGTACCCTAATGAGCCAATTTTCAGCTACCAGACCCACTAAGATTCATCATTCTAGATTCAAAACTCGAAAAATGAATGAATAAATAAAGAGACCAAGTAATGGGCACTCACATAAATTGGGCATAACATGCGGAGCAACGGATCCGACTTGCTGCATCACATTGGATATGAGGTTGGCCAGAGGTGGATGAGCAGCAGACATGGACCCAGCAGCAGCTGACGTTCCAGACCTCCGATCAGCGAAAGGACACCCCCTCTTCCGTTCATCCTTATCTCCTACAACACCAAGAAATAGTCAAAAATAGTACCAACAAATTTATATTTGAGGCGAATTACCTAGTTCACGTGGTGTATAACAAAGGTTTTGGAGTCACTGGCAGTCGGAGTGAATTCTCAAACATTTAAACGTGAAAATTAACAAGAGAAATTGATTTATTTAAAACGAGGTAATGAACGTAACAAATAGGGTTCGAGTGACGAAATTATACAAAAATAAATACAAACTTCAAAATTCAAAAATATTTCTCGTGTTATCAGTCTTTTTTTCTTCCACCAACCGCCACGACACACAAAACGACTAATCAATGGCAAGAAAAGCTTTGTAAGATTCGATTATGTAAATCCCGGAAATTCCATAACATCAAATTTAAAATACGCTCATCAAAAAAGTTTTGCATCACTCTGATTCAGTCGAAATTTGCACGGGAAAAATATGGGTTTGCATTATTGAAAAGTATATTTAATTACGATATTAAAATAAACGAAAAAAACTTTATTTGGATCAATTTATCAATTTAAAAACTTTTCCTTAAACAAAGGCAAAATTTGAAAAAATCACTTAAAATTGGCAAAAACGTTAAAAAAAACTCTGCAAATAATTACACAAAGGTTTATTATTTTACTGTACAGATCATCCGTCTGCATAGAACTCAGCTTTTCCATTAATACTAACTACAACACAGCTACTAACTACAACTAGGTACTAGCAAAAACATCACCATCTGAGGTTGCCTGTAATACAAAATTACGATCTTGGTAGCTAAGGAAGCACAACTGAGTGACGTGAAACTCTATTCGAAGTAACGAACCGGTTCCAGCCGGATAACCGTATTCAAAGAATAGATCAGCTGAAATTTGAACGGATATTATGCCTATTTCCGTTAGTAGATTCACCCAGCCCTTAAGCTGGGCTCCACATATCAAAGGTCTGAGGGCCCAGTGCCTCAAAGATCTCAACCTTTTGAAGACGTTGGCCAATACCTCATGGGGAAGTGACCGAACTTGTATGCTGAGATTTTATAGGGCGTTTGTACGATCGAAGCTTGATTACGGCTCTATACTCTACAGAACAGCAACTCCGACAGTACTGGGTATGCTAAACCCTGTCCACAATCTGGCCCTGCTATTAGCTACAGGCGCATTTCGCTCGAGCCCTGTACCCAGTTTACTCGTCGATGCTGGAGAGTTACCACTATCCTATAGACGTTCCATTCTGGCCCTGAGATTTGCTTCAAAAATCAAAGCATCAGGTCAACATCCGTTACATGACGTTTCTATCGATCCTTTTCCTCTTGACTTTCCCCGACACTTACGTTCCTCATTTGATCCAATTCTTTCTGACTTATCTTCAAACTCTTTAACGATCCCTCCTTTCTACATAGAAACAAACTTGCCCAATCACTCCATGGACATTGTCCTCCCCTCAGTTCTGCCTCTCCCTCGCTAAGTTCTCCAAAAGAATTTATGTTCCTCAAGAATACATTTCAAAATTCTACGAGACAGTTGCTGGTTTGTCGCCATGTTCTATTGCCTACTGCGGTGGTTCCAAGACATCACATGGAGTAGGATGTGCGGTGCTCGTAGACTCGGGTGTTCACAAATTTTCTCTTCCTGGGCAAACTTCCATCTTTACTGCAGAGCTTTTTGCCATAAATAAAGCCCTGTCTTTGGTATCCACTGACAATAACTCCAATGTCGTAATCTGCTCAGATTCTCTCAGTGCAATCCAAGTCATTAGGAAAGGTGTTGATTCCCACCCACTAGTGAAGGATGTACTTGTTAAAATGAGCCAACTGATGGATCTTGGGTCTTCTGTTATACTCTGCTGGGTACTAGGGCACATAGGAATCGCGAAATTGCTGATCGAAATGAAAAAATTGAAACTGAAGAGCCCACTTCCACATTTCTGTATGTACGCGCGAACTACCAATGTTCAATAAAACGAGAAGTATGGAACAGTTGGAGACCGAATGGCAGAACATGAGTCACCGAAAGCTACGGGGTGTGAAGAATGCTGTAAAGAATTGGTCGACGTCATGTCGTACGAAGAAGCTCTCGGATGTTACTGTGCTTAACCGACGCCGGGAGGAAGTGGTCCTCACTCGCCTCCGGATAGGACATACCCGCCTAACGCATGGCCATCTCATGGAACGAGAAGCAACACCTCCCCCCAACTGCTCAACCTGTATATGACCTCTGACTGTAACCCACTTGCTGACTGATTGCCAAATTTTCAACAACCTCCCACCCGAAACTCCGAAGAATTTAGAAGAGCTCCTGGGTAACAATTCAGTTTATTGTGCAAAATAATAAACCAGAATCACTTTACTACTCTGTATAATCTCCTGCGGCTGTAACTTAAACTCTCGCGCGTACAGGCATGACAACAAAAATTTCTTTTCAAAAAAATTTTAAAAACTTTTTTTCACTTCTTTTTAATTTTGAAAAAATTTTAAAACGTTTCAAATGGATAAATTAATCTAAATAAAGTTTTTCCTGTTGTTTCAATTTTTTAATTAGATACACTCGAAAATAAAAATCAAAACCCAAAAAAGTTCAATAAAAAATCCAAACTTTTTTGGATGAATGCAATTGGATTTTTTGAAAGAAAATTTGGGTTGAAAGGTTCCATTTCTGAAAATCGCAGTGAAATTTGGGCCACATGTTGGCTAATTCAATGTATTTACAGAAGGTCAAGGTTCCACCAACGACGAAAAACTGTCAGCAGAAACCTAATCCTACTTGTTCGTTGTGGATTTGGGTTGGGTTCTGTATGAAATCTGCGCAACACCTGCTACGTAAACTTTGGTCAAAGAGTACAACTAGTTGTGTAACACTACATATAAGATAATATATTTAAATGAACTCCAGATCTCGGGAAAAGACTTACTTTTTCTTGAATGTTCTTGCTTCTTGTTCGAAGACGGGCCTGGAGCAGCAGCCGGACTGGGTTCATTAACCCCGGTCATGTTCAAGTTGGAGAGACTATCAACTAGAACAGATGGGTTAATTATCAGTTAAGGGTGTCTCAGTCAGTGAATAAACTGTTTTTCCCACTTTTTTTGGCAATTATTGGTCGATTTTGATATTCCAGCGACAATATTTTAGTTTTTCAATTTCCAAGATAAATGCACTAGGGTAAAAGCACCAATTGTTGACACTATTCCTAATGTTGACACTTCAATTTTAAAATGTAAAAATAAGCTATTGGGTCACTGTAGGTACTCGAAATTAGCGTCATTCTGTTGATAAGAATGTAGTTATTGATGTTGGCCGGCTCCACTAGTTATAATATCCGATATAACTTGGCTGGCTGAAATTGAAGCTGATGACAGCTGTATCAGTAACTCCAGCGACGCCATCCTTCTGCCGCAAGTTAGTGAGGTAGGTCAACAAATTTAGTCTTTTGAAGTAAAATGTTGTGAGTAAAATCACCAATTCACATCGTCTGCTTCATGTATAACATAAGGAAGAATGTGTAAGCATTAAAACCCCAAATTTCAATAGGAAAACATGGTTAAATTCGGTGTCATCATTAGGGTCTCATGAAATAGTTTGTGTCCTAATGTTGACACCTGTGTCAACATTAGGGGAAACTGTTGATTTGGTTGCTAAGGTGATATTTGGATTTGAATAATTGTGTAGTGTATCACGACTATCGACTTTTTCAATTTAACGTGGCGGAACCTTAAGTTGACACCGTCTGATCCCAATGTTGACATTCAGTTCCTAATGTTGACATCAACTCTTTTCTTCTACTTGCAAAGAAAACTATATTTTATCAAATACACCAAAAGAAGACATGAAGTGCCAGAAAGAAGAAATGAAGAAGAAGAAAGAAGAGCTGAAAGTTAAGAAGTCGCGACCGATCAAGAAAAGTAGAAGGAGCGTAGGTTCCTCGTCACTATCAGAGAGTTTAAGTGGACGATATAGATGTATTTGAGAGTTTTAGGGACATAGATGAAGACAGCGATGTTGCCCAGCAGAATACCGTAATTGGAGGAAGGGAAGAGGAATTGTCAAATGAAGTGGAGCCAGTGGAGGAATCGCTGAAAGAAGATGAGCCGATATCCTTACCAGCAGGGGCCAGCAAACAAAGTGGACCTTCAAACAGTGAAGTCGACCAGGCAAAACTAAGTCCACAACGCTGTGTTGCTGAGAAAACCACCACCGTGGAAGAAGTGGGACGTTGTGCCATGTCGAGGAGACATGGTTGTGGCTGTGTTGCCTAACAAAGAACGTGAGACGGAATGCGTTTGAGAGGGAGAGGTTATACCACATGCCAAGTGACCAGGGTAAGAAGCCCGACATCGTTGCCAGCAAGCCCAACCAGTCTTGCATTATCCTGGATGTCAAAGTTGTCAATGGCAGCTTGGACATGGACCAGACTTGGCGGGCTAAGATAAGGAAATATGAGACGAATGATTTACGGCAAGCGGTGTCAGAGCTAAAAGGAGTGGCACCCAACAACATCAGGGTGATGGCTGCAACTTTGTCATGTCACAGAGTGTGGTGCGGGAAAAGTGCCACAAAGTTGCGTGAGTTGGGCATCTTGGTAGGCGTACTCCGTGGTATCACTACCCGCGTCCTGCTCGGCTCATATTTGAACTAGTGGTCGTTTTATAGAGGCACTTCCCTTCATCCCTCTCTCCCACCCCCACCTTCCTCATCTTCCCTAATCCCTAGGGCCGGCTTCGGGTGAGTCCTGGGCGTCCTCCCCATTAAATTTGATTTATTTATTTATTTTTATTAATGGCGTGCCCCCTGGCGACAATTCCTAAAAAATTGACAATTCCTAACTGCTGCAGCCTTCTACTGGAGCCAGCTATGGCTATTCGCACGTTTTCTACTGAGGAGAAAAATCAGCTCCCCATAATATTTAAACGCATAGGAACTCCATCTCTACAGGTTGAAAATGGTATACATTTACTTACCGACTTGCTGGATAATATCAGGAGTCACGTCGACCACTTGTGATCTGAGCGAAGTGACGAAGTCTTCAACTAATTCCGTAACGTCTTCAGAGAAGACCGGGCACCTGTCACCCCTGTATCCTTTGAAGCTTTTGCGGTGGTCATGACCAAGAAAATCCGGTTCACCATGCAAGTGGTGGTCGAACTTCTTGTGCAACTTCTTCAACCTTTTCACGAAATGGTAGTCCTGAAAAGTTACGAAAAACGATTTTGGAGAACTAAAATTGGTTGCCCGACCTTTATTTGGTGATTCGCAGGAACCTAATTTTACCTAGGTACCTAATTGGAAGACTAAACGCCTGTTAACATTCTCGGTTCAAATAAGCAGTATCTGGCTGAATAAAAAAGCAGGTTAGTGGAGATAGGTACGTAAACATAGAGTAACTGACGAAGCTATCTTTTCAAGCAAGGTCTAAAAAATTGATGAAAGTTTTTCAGCAGATTTTGTGAGGCTTGACAAAATCAATCTCAAGCTTCACTAGCTTGAAACCCCTAGAACTACCAGGATTCGTCAATATTCAGAAAAGCTCATTCAGTTATGCAACAGTTTTGGGATCTTTATACTGACTCAAGAAGATTGGAAATTCAAGAAAGCATCTAAACAATGAAAGTTTTGTACCGCATGAACTTATTCTGAACCCATTGAAGTTGATAAGAATCATAAAAGAGGAACCAGTTACGAACACCTATTCAAGTTGGGTATATAGAACAGTTCTTGATGATCACTACCTACCAATATTCCGACATCGCAATATTCGAGCGTGCTTGCGTTCAAGAACTAAGTCTTGAAGAAAAATCCAAAAAGTCGACAGTACAATACGACAATATGAGTTCCACTTACCCTAATCTTGGCCACAGGGAAGGGATAACGAATCATCACATGCTCGGGGTGGAAACCTTTCTGCTCACAGTCGAAGCAGAGGTCGAAGTCCGGGCAGACCATACACTTGTACCGGTAGCCGTTTATGACGCCATTTTCACATCCATCACAGGTCACGCCTTCATGGGTCACCTTGGGGTGGTTTTCAGGACGAGTTCCAGCAGCCACAGATCCTATCAAAGGATTGCACAATTAAATGGTGCAGACGTAAACAAGTTTAAACAAAATTCAGAAGCGTTTTCGAAATCATCATTAGCAAGGATTGCCAATACAATGTATAACATACACGTACACACACACCTATGGGTTTTTAGTGGATTTGGATTCAAATGGTCTAAAACGGATTTTTATTTGGTTATTATTATTATTATTTTTCACCATTGAGTGTTGTCCACCTTCTCCCCATTACTCCCAAATCTTACTGTAGTAGTAAAGTAAACAACCATTTCAGGATGGATTAGCGTCCAACTGCCATTCCTGGTGTCGTGGACATCATCAGCTGTCTTCCAAAGGGAAGATCAGAATTTGTTTTGACGATTTCGCTCATGGCTTCCCATTGTTTCCCATTTCTAAGATACCTAAAGTTCAACGAGAGCTGCCATGGTCATTCTAAGGAACTGCAGATTCTTACGTTGCCTAGTATATTCATGAACGCCTGCTTGGAGTTTGTCTATACAAGTATTTCCATGTACCTACAGGAGTTTCCAGCACAAATACGCTGCACGTAAAAGGATGGATTTATGTATTCCCACCGCTCGTTTGGCGACGACTATGAAAACTAGGCCTTCACAAATTGGAGTGCGCCTCTTCAACCACTTGCCCCAGCACGTGCGAGATCTCAATTTAAAGCAGTTCAAAAGATACATCAGGAATGCTCTGATCGGCGCGGAACTGTATGATGTGCAAAGTTTTGTCTTCCTCACATTTCCATAACTCTGACAATTTAGGAACTATAGTAAAAAAAAAAAACTCCAAAGACACTTTTGTCCATTTTGCTCTTATTTTATTTTCTTTATGTTCTTATTTTAATTAATAATTTTATATCTAAGCAGCAGAGGAATTCAATACAAGTACTCTAGCTTGCAATCGTTCGACTGTGATACCTCCCTCTGTTTTGGTTCCTATTATTGTAATTATGTTAATGTGATTGTTAGTGTGTTAATTGTGTTTTGTTATGGAGTGTGAATGTAAATTATTAAGCATGAATGTGATTGTTTAGTTTGTCCCCTTGTGATTTGGCCGGTCTTGGGCGGCGGCCCCCGTTGGCGATTTTGCTCTGGATCGGTGTCCAGTTTGGAGGGGGGTGGGTGTGTCACCTCTTTCCCTTCTCGGCTGTTGGTCCTGGGATGCCGCCATGGTGGGTGGGGCCCGGGGCCGGTCGGGTGGCGCCCGGCCAGCACACGGGAGGTTTCCTCTCACACTCCATTAATTTTACCATGATGATATATATATATGTATGTATTCTATTGCCACAACGCTGCTGCCCCCCCCCCCCCCCCATCTTACTGTGGGGCATCCTAAAAAGCTGTCAACACCCATTTTCCAGAGACTCGCATGCCCTCAGATGAAACGAGGAAAGTTCTGGAATCTAAAAACCAGGGAAGACTGGAACCACCAACAAATTCTAGTTGACTTCAGATAGTGAGTGATTTAGCGATTATTCATTACATTCCCATCTTCATTTCACCTTCCCAAAAGTTAGTTTCATTATTAACATGAATACTGGCATTTCAAAATATAATTTAGAAATCCAATTTGAGATTTAATAGAAAACCAGACTTTCCACTTTTAATTATTTAACATTCACGGTTGTGATAATAATTTAGTTTAACCTATAGGAAAGCAGTGAATAGGGGTGGTTGCAGAATTAACAACCTACATCCACTCTTTGAAAGGATTCTATTAATTAGGAGATTTTAATTCAAGGATATCAAGTACTTGGTACGAAGGTACTACTAGGTATTCGAATTGGCTCACCTTGTGCAGAGAAAGATGCCCCAGAGGTCACTCCATTCACGAAAAGTTTCTTGCAATTCCCTTCCATTTCGGTCAGAGCAATTATCAGTTCCTCGTCAGATCCAATCATCACCATGTCATCTTCAGCATCTGTGAACGGGGATTTCAATAATTAAATAAAGTAAAGTAAACGAAAATTTCAGTGGAATTTTCGTCCAAATGCCATTCCCGACATCGAGGACGTCATCAGCCGTATTCCAAAGCGAAAATTAGAGTTGGTTCTGATTATTTTACTCTTGGCCTCACCCGCTCAAATGGAGGGGGGGGGGGGTTCACCAACGTCCCAACCCAAATTTTTGTGTTTTTACACCTGAAAGGATTTATTGGTTACTGTCTCTTGAACTGCAACATTTTGGGAGCATCTGGCCACTGATCTGTCCGTCGCATGACTGCCGCGCCCCTAACGAGAATATAAAGAACTCTTTGTTATCTTGCTCACCACGAGGGGGCTGTTATCATCGTAAATGTTAACAAACGTCATTCGCACGCGTTGATGAACCACACCAGAGTCGCGAGCTGTTTCTAACCTTCTAATAAGTACCTAAGTCTATGTAGGTTATGGTATTTGGTAATGCAACTTATGCTTCCGAGTCTATTTTACCCCATATTTAATGTAAGTAAAGGATGGAAATGACAAGTGGCAAACACAGAAACACAGATTCTGAATTTCGACGGTAAGGGAATTGATAAGAGTGTTGGTTTCTCGGTAGGTGCGTCGCAGTCGCACGTCCGACAGATCAGGGACACGAATGAAGAGGAGTTCATAACAGTAAAATTGTATTCCTCAAACCCTCCAGCATTCCATCATCTATTATCAAAATTCCGAGAAAAATTGATGATTTTTTTTTAATGCAAATTTTATCATTGACCAGGCAGCAAATACAGATTCTGAATGGGGAATTTGCCTCAATTTTAGATTCTGGAATTTCAAGGCAAATCCTATTATAGGGCCCTAGAATAACGTTTAACACTAGGAATAACCAACGGAAAAAAATTACCGTAGGAGAAAATGACTAAACAAGTGAACCTCTGTTACAAAACACCGCGAAAATCGAGGAGTATTGTTGACGTCATACGAAAAAAAACGACGCGAAAACAACTCCGACAACAGACAGAGTTCTAGCACCGCCACACAAAACGATCCAGTGAAATGGCTACTCGAATAATGTGATTCAAATCTTGAAACTAAATAAGAGAAGATGAAGAATAATAATGCTTGATAAACTAGTAGGTAGAATCGTATTGTAAAAAAGTGAGTAATACTGTTTCTTTTGGTCAATTTTGTGTCAGGGTTCTTCCTGCCAGATCGTGGCGCACTCTTGTGCGCACTACTCGGAAGGTAAAAGTTCGTGTATGTTCCGCTTCTGTGGTAAGCGCCACAGAACCTCCTTTGCAGTCAGATTGGTAGAATATCCGTCACGTTTCAAACATGGCTGCCTCTTACACATTACCACCACATTTAAAATTTCCATCTTCCTTAAATTCTCTAAATTTTTTGGATGCGTTTTCGAGCAGCTCACTATGGTTTTATTCCATAAAAATAAACCCTCATTCGAAAAAAAAAATAAAAAAATGTGAGGCAAATTCCCCATTTCGACGGCAAGGGAATTGATAAGGGTGTTGGTATTCTCGGTAGGAGCGCTCCAGTCCAGCGTCTTGTTATTCAAAATTGCAATAGTTGTCAGTTATAGTTTTTCAAATTGCATTAAAAATATATTTTCTCTTTAAAATATTTTCGGTCATTTCATAATATGAAATGTCTCCAATATTATTGGAGCCAGATAAAAAAATGATTAAATTAAAACCGTTTAAGTCACCACCAAACCTTCTTTCAGTACAACAAATCTCTTATATTTATATCTCTTGTTCGAATAGGGTGTGCGCCTGGGTAGGAAAAACTGTTTATTGTTATTTTTAATCTAAGGTAGACCTCGTTCTGAGAATTTTGGCACCAATCGCGACCGTCTAGCGTGTGTAAATCTTTTCCTATGAATTTTTAAAGTTTCGAACGTTTATGACGTCACAGTGGGCTGGGGGGTCCCGCCCTGGCGAGAGGGGCGCGTGACGTCATAAAGGGTCGAAACTTTGAAAAATCATAGAAACAAATCTACTCACGCTAGAAGGTCGCGGGTGGTGCTAAAATTCTCAGGATGTAGTCTACTTTCCCCATTTTCATTCAACTGAACCCGTTTCCCTGGATTGAGCGTTTTGTGGGAAGAGCTGATAGGAACTGAGCTAGATTTTTATTGAGCTATTTTTTAGTTTTGGAGTTTACAGCGAACTTATACAATACACATTTGAATCAATTAAGATCCGTTGAGGTGAGAAACTAACTGGACCCAACCCAAAGAGAATTTAACTCAATTCGCAGTATTTGGGGGGTTAGATCCATATTGTTTAATGCCATCCAAGTAAGCCACGTTTAAACATTTTGTAAGCACGAACCTTTCCAAGAGACAGTCATCCCAGTAGACTGGAGAACAGGAAAGACTGAGTAGAGCTTCTGCCTCAAGTAGCCATAGTTGGTCACCACGTCCTTCTCGATGGTAAACCTGCGGATTTCCACCGGTTGATTGGGTCGGTTGAAGACCACTTTAAACTGACAGGTGTCGGGTGTCGTCATTTTCCACTTTCAATTTATCTGTGAAAAAAAAGTAAATGGGAATTAGTGGAGAGAAAAAAATTTACGAAGTTTCGAACTTACCAAATCAATTTTCACACATTCATTGCCACAATGGTGATTGAGCCAAATCTTCAGAAATAATTGGGAATAACTTTTATACCAGGAAATTAAGCTGGGTTCACATAGGTGCGTAAAGTCCGTAATGCGCTAAAGGCGAGGTGGGGGTGTTCCGTAATGCAGAAACTGCGTAATGCAGAAAAGAGCAATCACATGGCTGAATGATTACGCGATTACGCAGAATTGTTTCCAAATCTAAACAATGATTCTGGTTGTTTTGTCAATAAACGAAACCGAGTCAATAAACTTTCTGTGAACAAATGACGAGAGCATGTTACGAAGTTTACCGAAGATCGTCGACGTTCATCCGTAATGCGTAAAATATCCAATTTTTCAAAACGATACACTTAAGCTTGGTTCACATAGGTGCGTAACGTCCGTAATCCGTAGTGCGTAATTGGACGCTATTGGCTGGAGCCAATTGAGGGGGCGGGACTGATCTTAGCGGATGTCGACTTTTGGAGCTGAGTGTATCTTTTTGAAAAATTGGATATTTTACGCATTACGGATGAACGCCAACGATCTTCGGTAAACTTTGTAACATACTCTCGTCATTTGTTCACAGAAAGTTTATTGACTCGGTCTCGTTTATTGACAAAACAACCAGAATCATTGTTTAGATTTAGAAACAATTCTGCGCAGAACGTACTGCGCGCTTCTGCGTAATCGCGTAATCGTTCAGCCATGTGAACGGTCTTTTCTGCGTTACGCACTTTCTACATTACGGAACACCCCCACTTCTCTTTTTGCGCATTACGCATTACGGACTTCACTCACCTATGTGAACCCAGCTTCAGCTCCAAAAGTCGACATCTGCAAAGATCAGTCCCGCCCCCTCAATTGGCTCCAGCCAATAGCAACCAATTATGCACTACGGATTACGGACATTACGCACCTATGTGAACCAAGCTTTTCTTGTCGAGTGCAGCTCAGAAAACATTCAAACTCACAAATAGGTGCAGATTGTTGATTGTAGATGAATCCGCGGATCAGGGTGATGGGAGCCCAAAGCGCTGAAGCCTAGTGGCTTATTTTGCTACTCCGCAGATTCTGTTCCTAGTCAAAGAGTCCTAGCCCTTTGGTAAGGGCCAGTAGCGGTTTGGCTAGATTTGTGCTGGGAAAAGCCTCCATGGGTTTAGGTGACCCTAGGAGGTGAAACCTGCGATTTGAAAGCATTTTGCAATCGAATATTATGTGGGAGGCTTATTCTTCAGCCTCTCCACACAGCCTGCAGAGGGTTGTATGCTGATTTATCCCAATGCAGTTGACATGGAATCGGAGTGGGGTAAAGCCTGTTACCAGGCCAACCACTGACCTGACACTAAAACTGGCCACCATGCGCTTACTTAGAGCATGCCCTAAGGTAATAGGTGCAGGCGATTATTTATAATTATTGAATTCAATTGGTAGTTAGGTGTATGGAAATATCTGTTTATTACGTCGCAAAACAGCGGATACAAAGAGTGGGTGAGGGGAATCAACACATGTTCTACAATCCCCTTGCAAATGCCAGTAAGTCATGGGCGATCCTTGTGGCTATGAGTGCAACCGGCCCCCACTGGTTCTCTCATGTCATCATCTGTTTAGTGACATAGTTTTAAAAAAAATAATCTCACCTCAAAGATGGAGAGGGCATGTCATAAAAAATTAATTAATCAAATTTTAATGGGGAGGATGAGGGAAGATGAGGAAGGTAGGGGCGGGAGAGAGGGATGAAGGGAAGTGCCCCTGATACTTCTATGCAAGCACCTCCCTGTTTCTCTGATTATTAATTAACTCTTAATTAAGAACTAAATTGTTTAAAAAGCTGGACCTATGTATGTTTATGTTTATTTTAATTATGGAGACCTAGGAATTCATTCAATTTTTAGCATGGAACATGCTTTAGCCATCTGGGCAAAAACGTGACGAAACCGTGGAACGAAAGTAGCGCAGGATTTTGTAACGATTTTCACTTACAACCGACCCGTTTCTAGGGAAATGTATCGTCGTTAGTTTTCATCCCACGAAAATCGTTCGCCACTCGTTGAAAAGCCCTCAATTTAAGCGTAAATTATGTACTGCCAAAACAGCTGTAAATATGGACGAAGCTGAGATATACCTCTGATTTAAAAGACCAGTAAACAAAATTCGCGGAAACCAATTAGTAAAAGGAATTAGGAATTCCGATTTAGTGGATTATAATTATATTGATGTTGTTGGTTGGCTTAGTTTTTACGAATGTAATCAAAGTATCTTGAAACTTAGGCTTCTAGTTGCGATGTGTTTTTCAACGTTTTAGATGTTTTCGATTTCTTAATATTAATAATACCTTTGGGACATCAAGAGGTGAATGAAATGACGAGCAGTTTGAAAAGCAGGCCCATGAAGAGCTAAATTAAAACACCAGACGACAAATTCCTAGTAAAAGGAAACTGCAAACAAACAAAACACGGCTAAAGCATGTTCCATGAATTTTGGCCGAAGGCTCTAAGCAGTAACCATCCGGGGGCCCAGGCAGCTTGCCCCCTGGCGAGGCCCGAAGGGGCAAGTTTTATTTGGTTTTTGAGCTGATTCAAGCTTTGATACGGCTAAATATAGAGCGAACGATTCAAACAATTGTGTGATCAACGATTGACAGTTCTGTGAATGATTGGAAGACGGTGTCAATTAACCACAATGACTGGATCATGATTGTAGAGCTGTAGGCGGCTATTGAATTCATAAAAACAAAAATCACACCGTCTTTCAAACTATCCTTTGAAGGTATCCGACAGATTGTTAGACTGAGCACTGGTCTGAGACTGATTGGAACACAAGTCAACAAGATTCAAGGTTGTTTTGTACTTGAAATGAGATAGATCTATGAGAAACTATAGCTATCTATAAAATATATATATGTAAAGAAAATGAGACCTATTCAGACCCACGCGAATCATGCAACTAACGATTTTATTATTCATATATGTCTCAAGGATAATTGATGTTCACCCTGTAGAATAGGCACTTAGGCACCAAGTACTACATCAACCACAGTAAGTATCTTACAGGGATCAACCTTTCTACGCTTCTCGGGAAAAAATTCAAAACCTAACTGTGATTATTCATACCACATTCCTTGTGTCACAAACTTGCACAATGTGTACAGACCTTCAAATCTAACATTTCAAAATTCACTCATTTTCGCGTGTGAAACTTACGAACAAAATCTGTTGAAATTAAATTCGTTCACTATTTGTAGAATCCTACATAACTAAAACTGGCACAGGTAAGATCGAAATTGACCAGAAATGTTATTTTTGTAACTTGGTTTACTACTTTCAATAATAAACCTCTGGAATCGAGCAAGAAAAAATTAATCCCCCACCCCCCTAAAAATTTGATGGTGTACGTTTCAAAGTAAGTATGTAGAAACTGAAAATTAAATTTTAAGAAATTCGGCCCCTCGGGCTCTTAATGGGCCTGCTTTTCAAATTGCTCGTCATTTCATTCACCTATTGATGTCCCAAAGGTATTGTTACTATTAAGAAATCGAAAACATCAAAAGCGTCGAAGAACACGTCACAACTAGAAGCCCGCGTTCATTACAAAATTTCGCCTCAAGATCCTTTGATTACATTCGTAAAAATCAAGCCAACCAACATCAACATAATTCACTAAATCGATGTTAGTTTTTACCGCGAATGTTGTTTATAGTTCTTCTAAATCAGAGGTATATCTCAGCTTCGTCCATATTTACAGCTGTTTTGGCAGTATACAGGGTGTTTCACGAAAAGGTTACACCCCCCTTCATTTTCGCAAAATACAGCGCAAAAAATTCCGACCAACGCAATTCTTCATGATTTTTTGTGAGGATCTCAGGAAAAATACTTTTGCGCAAAAACGTTGCGCGCAATCGTGCGCAATTGACACTAACTTCATTTTTTCAAATGGAACCCCCCCTTTATTATTACAGATTCGGATTCTACGTCAAATTTCATACCCACATCGATTTGTTTTATTGCGCGCAACCTGGCTTTTTGAACGCTCTAAGTTGCGCAACTCCACAATTGCACAAAAATTAGATTTTGGAGAACCCTTAGTGTGGCACATGTTTTTTCATCATTTTTCAACGCTTAATCACATGGTGACATCCGTTTTTCAATTTGACAGGACTTTTTCAAAATAGTGCCAAAAATTCGGTTGTTTTTAGTGAAAAAATCGCTCTTTTTAAATCGTTATGAGTTTTTAGGTAATTTTATTCAGTTCAAGATGATCATGCTGTCAGTTTTTATTTTAAACTCCACCGTAGACGGCCCCAAGCCCGTGGTTCAAAAGGAGGTGAGAAAATGAAAAATAAACATGATTTCGACCTCAAAACTGATGTTTTTGTGAAAGAAATGTTATTTTTTCCTCTTAAATCTTGGTTTTTCTCAAAACGGATGACACCCTGTGATTCAGCGTTAAAAAATGATGAAAAAACATATGCCACACTAAGGATTCTCCAAAACCTAATTTTTGCGCAATTGTGGAGTTGCGCAACTTAGAGCGTTCAAAAAGCCAGGTTGCGCGCAATAAAACAAATCGATGTGGGTATGAATTTCTCATGAAATTTAACGTAGAATCCGAATCTGTAATAAAAAAGGGGGGGTTCCATTTGAAAAAATGAAGTTAGTGTCAATTGCGCACGATTGCGCGCAACTTTTTTGCGCAAAAGTATTTTTCCTGAGATCCTCACAAAAAATCATGAAGAATTGCGTTGGTCGGAATTTTTTACGCAGTATTTTGCGAAAATGAAGGGGGGTGTAACCTTTTCGTGAAACACCCTGTATAATTTACGCATAAATGTTGAGCTAAGAAGTTTCATCTTTCGTTAGAAGTATTGCAACAAAACTAGCAATACTTGAGTTTTTTTTTAATATGAATGCAAGCCATTTCAAAACATTAGGCGGAAACTAATTTCTCAGACCTGCAATTAATCGCCTTCTCAGGCAACATGTGAGGTGCAGGACTTCACCTTCACAGAACGTGACCACAGACTGCGTGACGACCATCTGAGTCATACAGCAGTTATGTAACCGGACGCTCGAATCTGATGTTTTCTCAACCGTTAGAAACACAATTTAAGACTAAACCGAGGGGGAAAGTGTAGGTAGGCTTACTTGATACGAAAGACAAACCTATTATACAGGATGTCCCATGTTAAGGACCGGAAAACTTCGAAGTTGATTCTACAACTAATTTAAGTGAGAAAATGTCTATAAGCGATTTTGTTTCAACCCCGTTTTTCCCATTTTAAGATTTTCTTCTTGTTTTTGACCTTATTTCACTAAAATTACCATCATTTCCTTAATTTGCGGTGAAAATGTAAAAATAAGGATTCCGTTGGAAACTACGTCAAATTTTCCACCTTTCTAGTGCCTACAAAAAACTATTTTCGGGGTCCTGATGGATGAAAAATCAAATCGTAGAGTAATTTTCATAAAAATGGCAAAATTTACAATTTTATCTTTTGGTTGTTAGGGTTTTTCTTCCCCATGGGTTTTCACGTACCTCTATACCAAAAACATCGTAATGATCACAGCTTTCCAATGATATAATCGAAAAATATTTTACAATCGAATTTAGGGAAGAAATTTGTGTTTGAACACGGAAAAACGCGAATTTCTTCTACGAAGTCGACGGTTTGACGCACTGAGTCCTTCCCATCGATTTCGTTAAAAAAATTAATGTTTTTCCGCATTCAAACACAAATTTCTCCCCTGAATTCGATAGTAAACTATTTTTGGATTATACCATTGGAAAGCTGAGATTTCACCCATCAGAATACAAATAAAAGAAAAACAACAAATGGGAAAAAAGAACCCATAAAGTAAAACAATGGAAGATTCGCTAGTAATAATTAATCACAAGGTAGGTATACTTATTATACCTTCTCAATTGCTGCTCATACCAATTTGATAAAGGAGTAAACGTGAATGAACACCAATACAACTAAGCAGTCTAAATCAAAGACGTAACGAGTTTATTATAAAAAACGTCTGCCAAGTGGGTGTGGCACATAGCTTTCTCGTATCCATAACCCGATTATATAGATGATCCGAAGCATAGTAGTTAATCTCAAAACACCAATATCTAAGTACCTTTCACTACCCTCATAGGGGAACCATCTACGAGCTAATCTGGACAATCCTAGAAAATTTCATCAAATTCGGATGAAAAATGTAAATGTACGGCTGTTACAAGGATTTAACGTATGCGCATGCACAGAGGCTTCTGTAAATTTTAAGGCCTTGATTTTCATTGGGGACCAACTACAACCTAATCTGCATAATCCCTGAAAATTTCATCGAAATCGAGTAGAAAATGTGGAAGTTACGGCCGTTACAAGGAAATTCACGTTTGCGCATGCGCAGTGGCTACTATCAGTCCGGGGATGATGATTTTCATAGGGGACCGTCTACACACCAACCCGCACAATCCTTGAAAATTTCATAGACATAGGACAATAACTTAGTATAGTTATGCGCGTTACAAGGAATTCATGACAGACACACAGACACGGAACCAAAATTGTTGAAAAAGGTCTAACACGCAAAACGCGAGTGAAAATTATGATTTTGGAGAACTTTTTTGTTCATCCTTGAAAAGTGAAAACAAAGCTTCCGCTACCTTGGTAGACTCGGAAGCAAAAGCTTCTATAATGTTAAAATTTAAACAGAAAATACGTATGGTATATTAGATGTTGCGAAGTACAGGGTTAAGACACCAACAGACGGGTACCTACTAGTTGAGAGACGTTCTCATACTCAACGGGAACCTGAAAGGGTTTAGAGTAGGCTAGCACTAAAACCAAGCTGCGTGCCCAAGTGAATCAGTAAGTTGAAGCTTTAAGCTGAAGTTGAAGACTTTGCCAGCTGAAAACCCGAATTCGGCGCCCCTTCACTTCCATCTCATACAAAATCTGTAATTATGAACGGAATGTTTTCAAATTTTTACAGTGTTGTCAGATCATTCTCAGGGTCACTCCATTAAAATTTGGCTCAATTTGGACCATTAGAAAGAAAGTTAAAATTATAATACAATAATTTTCGGTTTTGAAAATATATCAATCTTTGGGAAAACATTTTGATGTTACTATTAGAGCTATTACTTTCAAATTTTTACCCATTATTCTTGATACTATTAGGAAGAATCCGTGCCATGGATTTTTGAAAATTTCAATATCCCGATTTTTGATGACCTTTCATATTTTGTTGGTTGAAATCGTATTTTTTTCTTCAGTCCAAAAATCATATGGTCCCTTCTAAATGAAATCCGGTAATATCCATGGCACGGACTCTTCTCTACACTATCATGAACACCATGTAAAAATTTGAAGGCGATCGAATAAACGGTGTGGGAGAAAAAAAATCCCAAGCAACGAAAAACGTCATTTTGCAGGGGAACGTTTTTTGTAAAACGGCGGCCGGGCCGGCCCGCCGGAACTAGCGCGCCCTCGCCTCGTAGGAAACAGCCTTCCATCACAGCTAAACTGTTCATAATTGACACGAGTACACTCCAATTAGATTATTGAACATCCATGGTTGTTGATGTCTTCCATGTGTATATACCTACCACATGGTTTCCAGGTGAGTGATTGAGAAAAATGAGTTGAAGTGGAAGAAGAATGTGCTATCAAACTTATCAGGCTTACAGTGTTTGTTTACGTTCTCGTCTCACGTGTGGCTAGTTTGATCCTGCTTTTTATAACTTTATTTTACTTTCCGTGTGACAAAATGCCAAGGAAAGGGCCATTTTTCAAGAAGAAAAAAACTACCCCTCCCGTACGAGGTGAAACTTCTGAAAATGTACCTGACGTAAGCGATCCGATACTGTGAGAATGAAAGAGGCAAACAGAGCTGCACAACAGATCACAAAAGAGGCACGCCAGAAAAGGAATATGGCAAGAAGGAGATTGGAGGATGAGTTGGAAGAAGAGGAAGGCGAAAATCCGTCGTATGCCTCTGGGAACTTCTAGCGCCCGTAACATTCTCCGAAGACGCCAAGTTTGAGAGGCGATTTGACACTGTTATGAATATCCAAATTTCATTTAATTTTTTTTAAAACGTTCAGAATATTATGTAGAAAAATAAAAAAATAAAAACCAAAAAAATTTTTTTTTTTTCATTTTTGTGGCAAAGTCCCCTTAAAGCATTAGAGCACCGGTTTATCCAAATACTGCTCGACCCATCCCATACCTGTCATACGTAAGGCAAGCAAAGAAACTGGAACGAAATCCAAATTAACTGAATTTTGTGACAGGAGTTCCTCTAGGCCCGCTCTGCTCACGGTGTCAGTGATGCACACGCTCGTCACATAAATGCGTGCGATATACACGGTTGCGTGTTAATCGACTCTTTTTCACATTCAAACACCATTTCTCCCTTAAAATTTCATGGTAAGTGAACCTAGAAAATGGGTCAAGAACTTCAACGAAGTAAAGCAGGTTTGAATTTTCATTGAAAATGAGGGAGCTATGACCATTTTAGAGCAGCAAAGTTCAAAACAAAACAAAAATTTCAAAGTGGAAAAATGGCATTTTGAGTGGGGTATTATTCTTCCAAAGAACTCTGGATGATGGAAAGTAGGTTCCTAAAGTTGTTAAGGAAAAACAACCGAGTGAAATAAATACTGTCCGAAGGAACCAATAACAGTCAAGTTCATTTTGGACAAAAAGTCCCTACCTTATTCCCAAGTGCCTTCAATTGATTTGCTCTTTGGTTGTTGAGGGAACACAAGTGAATAACATGTAGGTATTTGTTTCTCGAAGGAACAAACATATTGTTTAGTGATGCAGGCATTCCAGGGGACATCCCATTGGATAAGCATTAGATCAGTTTAACCAGTTGGTAAGTGATAAAACTGTTTCACTCGATGTAATTTATTAAGTATTTTAGGCACCACAACCCCCCCCCCCCTCACCCTTATCCGCCATAACATTTCTAGCAGCATGGGAGCCTCGAATCTGAAGAGCATTTTAAAATCCATGATCTACGATACCCAACATGCGAATTCGAGTTCACCCCTCCCTTCCACACCACCACCCCCCCCCCCCCTCTTAAAAAGCAAAATTCGAAATTCCGGCGCCGTAGTGCACAACTAGATAGTTTTCCGCGTCGAACAAAAAAAGAACCAGGAAAATCGGTTGAGAACTAAGGCCTGGGCAGACGACACAAGATTTTGTCACACACACACACACACAGACACACACCTATGGTTTTTTCGCGGAATTGGATTCAGAATGGTCTAAAACGGTTTACTGTGTGGTTATTTTTTTTCTGTTGAGTGTTGTCCTCCTTCACCCCAGATTAGGGACGGCACGATACTCCAAAGTATCGATACTCCTTTCGTTACGATATTTATCGGGAAGTATCGATACCCGATATATTTTCGATACCGATATTTTTAGATATCGATACTCCGATTATATCGGCTCAAAGTATCGATACTACCGATATTTCAAATTAACCCCCCTGATGATGTCGCAAACCAAATAAACCCGGTTAATTAAAATTATAGATGTTAACATTATAAATATATCAATAAAAGTCGATGATTTAAAAAGTAATAAAAGTCAGTAGTAATTTAAAATGTTATACCTAGGTACTAGTCAAAATTTTAAAATTTAATAAAAATGAATGATCATTCTATTCTATATTTATTCCAATTCTTATTTGCTAGAAATCTCTGTTCAATGCAATGCTTTTTTTTCCTTCCGCTACAAGTGAAAAGGATCAAGTAATTAAGTCTGTTACAATACAAATAATATCTATTATCAAATCATAAAAACAAAAATTTGCCGTGAAGTTAAGTGAATGGCTACACTTGAATTTTTGAAAAGAGCCAATCAAAAAAATTGTCGTGAATCGAAAAGTAGAACAAAGATCACAAGGAAATCGAACTGTTCAAGAAACCCAGCAAACTGAAAAACGCAAATGCGAGATTACCTGTAGGGAGATTGTGATTACCTGTGGAAAGTTTTTGAAAATCGATGAAGGATATTAGAACCGATAAATATAGTTTCAACTGATATTATTGAGTGTTATTCTGTGGCTGACAAAATATGGTATTTTTGCTGAATACTTGAAACTGGTATTTTTTTACCAGTCTACTTTGGGAAAAATATCGATAATATCGTCAAGAAAGTATCGATACCTCCGATATTTCAGGCAAAAGTATCGATACCCATATATCGGTATGAGTTTTTCATCAAAAGTATCGATACAAATATCGGTATCGATACCACGAAAGTATCGATACTCCGATATGTCGGTGGTATCGTGCCGTCCCTACCCCAGATCGACAACTGAAGTATTGTTTGGTTTTGGGACACCCTGTATGGCATTCGCGCATTGAAATAAAACTTTCCGAAAATTTAATTAGGCTTTCCACCAAAAAGAATTAGATTTTCCGCAAAATTAACTAAGAATTTAATAATTACTAAATTCTCCGCAAATTGAATCAGATCTTGGGGGGCCAATTTGTTGTTTCATGTCAACTAGCAATCTGGCAAGTGATGGAATGAACACCAAAATTGAAGATTTAAAAATAAATCAGCACCTGAGGTTAATCTGAAGGTAAACAAATTATTTATTAAAATGGTAACAACATTATGAAATTAGAAAGTTTACAAAAGTCTTGTTAAGAGCAGTAGGTACTTACCACTAATAAATTCTCCAACACGAAGTACGATTTTCACAACCATAAGGTGAACTGAATCTCCTAATCCTGAATGGGAATTGGTGTAAAAAAGTGGCAAGTTGTACCTCATTAGAAGGTGAGTAGGCAGGTACCAAGTTGGGCACTTACCAACAGGTTGATTTTAGGTGACACCTAGGTACTAAATGACATGTTGAATGAAATGATAAGACATCTTACCTGTCGGATAAACAGTCACTCTTGAACAGCTCCTCAATGCAGGACAACTTCAACAAATATGAATGTCTTCACAGGTTGCAATTCAGCTTTATACGTCCAAAATATGAGTCAGAGGGAGAAACAAGATGGACTCGACTCAAAACAATCGTATCATTTTCATTACAGACAAAATGGCAGCCGCTATCACCAGTGGAGTCGATCTGTGGGAATTTTCCCCGTACTACAGGGAAACTTTCCCCGCCCCGACACGGCGTTCAGGGTATACCCCTCCCGCAAGACTGTTCGGTCGTGCGGGTTTTGCCTATTCCATTGTTGATATACTCAATACACGTGACCACTTTTCTAGCACTATAGTGGCTCCTCGTACAGTAGGCTACGTTGTGAATTAATATTTTAGGTACCTACTCAGAAACGTCTGCCAAGTGGGTGTGGCACATAGCTTCCTCGTATCCATAACCCGATTGTATAGATGATCCAATGCATAGTACTAGTTAATCTCAAAACATCAAAACAAGTTAATTTGTAACATCCCTGAAAATATCATTGAAATCGGATGGAAAATGTAGAAGTTATGGCCGTTACAAGGAATTCACTTTTGCGCATGCGCAGTCGCTTCTATCAGTCCGGGGATGATGATTTTCATGGGGGACCGTCTGAAATCGGACAATAACTTCGTATAGTTATGCGCGTTACAAGGAATTCATGACAGACAGACAGACAGACACACAGACACTGAACCAAAATTGTTCAGAAAGGTCTAAAACGCAAAACGCGAGTGAAAATTTTGATTTTGGAGAACTTTTTTTTCGACCTTGAAAAGTGAAAACAAAGCTTCCGCTACCTTGGTAGACTCGGAACAAATAATAATAAAACAAAAGGGGGTTGACCCCCCCCTCCCACCTCCTCATTTGAAGATGCTAGATAAACATTGAACAATTCTAGTGGAAACCTACGAAGAATCTGAAAACCGACCTTGAAAAATTGCACGCGAAGGAGAGGAGGCTATACAGGGTGTCTACACTTAAGATGGGCATAACTTCAGGTTTCGATTCTACACAATATTTCCAACAAAAAATGTCTTAGCAATTTTTTCTTAACCCACTCAAAATGCCTTTTTTTCACTTCAAAGTTTTTTTCGCGTTTTCGACTTAACGTCATACAAATTGTCATAACTCCTGTTATTTACCAAGTAAATTCAAATGTAAGGATATCGTTGGAAAGAGCGTTAAATTTCCAATCTACCTAGTGTAAAACCAAAATTTTAGCAATGAAGCATTTCTGTAAAATCAAGTTAAAAAGGAAATTATAAATTTTCCCCGAAATTTGATTTTTTCTTATCGAAGTTTTCACTTTGAACGCCTGCCCATTTCGATGGGCGCTCTTCGAAAAAAACAAGCCCAAAATGTCAGCTTTCTAACGGTCTATCAATTTTTCTTTTTAACATTCAAATTGGAAGAGTAAATCAAGTTTGAATGCAAGAAAACGTGTGTTTTACAAGAAAATCGAGTGTTTTAGACGGTGTATGGTCTCCCTCAATCTTGACGAGTTTGGTATCATTTCCTACGAAATTTTTTACGCTGAATCCAATGGTGGCACTTCCAAATAATTCTGACTACTAGAAAGTGGATTTTTTTAGGAAAACCAACATTTTTTGTCCATAACGTACGGAATATTCGTAGATATGGTAGTGAGCATAAAGTAACACATTTCTACTCAATAAAAACATCAAATTTCTAGCCGATTTATCAAACATTAAAACACCAATCAGCTAGAAATTTAATGTTTTTATTGAGTAGAAAGGTACTTCATGCTCACTACCATATCTACGAATAATGCGTATTTTATGTTCGAATACCAAGGTTTTCTTCGAAAAATCCACTTTCTAACAGTCAGAATTATTCGAAAGTATCATCATTGGATTTAGCGTAAAAAATTCGAAGATTGCGAAGAGCGCCCATCGAAATGGCCAGGCGTTCAAAGTGGAAACTTCGATAAGAAAAAATCAAATTTCGGGAAAAAATTAATTATTAGAGAGAGATTATACATTTGAATTTACTTGGTAAATAACACGAGTTATGACAATTTGTATGACATTAGGTCGAAAACGCGAAAAAAAACTTTGAAGTGAAAAAAAAGGCATTTTGAGTGGGTTAAGAAAAAATTGCTACAAGACATTTTTTGTTGGAAACATTGTGTAGAATCGAAACCCGAAGTTATGCCCATCTTAAGTGTAGACACCCTGTATAAGCTAGACAAGGAAGCCTCAACTTAGCCGGTACAACTCTTCCAAGTTGTGAGACAACCTACAAATGAGTTGAAGTGATTTATTCAATTTTAGAACTCATGTTACGACCATTATTATTAGAAGAGTCAGCAACATGGTAGGTAATTGAGAAAATTCTAAGTAATAGAGAAAATTATTCATTAGGAGTAAAAATAGTAAATACGAGTCTATTCAGATATGAGTAGAACTAGGTGTGCATAGGTAGGTACTGTAAAGAATGGGGATTTGAGAATTTCATAAACAAATGTTCTAAATACATTGGTACACGTAGGAGTAAGTATTTGGAAAATAGTTGAATAGTACATACAATATTATTACGACTCCATCTTGTGTTATATTCTACCGATTTCAAAATATCCAAACTTTTTACTACTTATACAGTCTGTCTGCCCCAGTTGGTCAAGAGTCTCTAAGCAATTTTGTTTCAACCTCTTGTTTTTCCAAGGTTTTTTTCACTTTTAAGATTGATTCGTGTTTTTGACCTTATTTTATTAATTATTATCTACGTACCGTATTGGAGAATCCGTCGTAACCAGCAAGTCGAGTACAGGATATTATTTTATAAAAACTGCAATAACTCCCATTATTCAAATTTCCAAGTAGGTAACTCAAATTCAACTACAAATTCAAGTTTGAGGATACCGTAGGAAAAAGCGTTTAATTTCCGAGCTATTTAGTGCAAAACCAAAATCTTTCAAAAATAAAATATTTTTTAAAATCAAGTCAAACAGGAACGTTGACTTTTTATTAACAAAGTTTACACTCTGAAAAAAAAAACAGTAACATTCAAAAAACTAGGAACAACAAATTAACGCTAAAGGAAAATTGATATGAGACATTTCTTGTTTAAAATACTTTGTAGGATCGAACCCGGACGTTTTGATCAACGTGAAAACGTCTGCCAAGTGGGTGTGGCACATAGCTTCCTCGTATCCATAACCCGATTATATAGATGATCCGATGCATAGTAGTTAATTTCAAAACATCAATCTCTAAGTACCTTCCACTACTTACGCTAATCTGAACAATCCTTTTGAATCTTTTCGTCGAAATTGGATGGAAAATGTATAAGTTATGGCAGTTACATGGAATTCACGTTCGCGCATGCGCAGCAACTACTATTAGTCTGGGGAAGATGATTTTCATAGGGGACCATCTACACGCTAATCTGAACATTTCTAGAAAATTTCATCGAATTCGGATGAAAAATGTGTCATGGCTGTTACAAAGATTTAACGTTTGTGCACGCGCAGACTACTGTCAATTTTAAGATTTTCATTGGAGACCATCTACTACCTAATCCGCATAATCCCTGAAAATTTCATCGAAATCGGATAGAAAATGTAGAAGTTAAGGTCGTTACAAGGAAATTCACGTTTGCGCATGCGCAGTGGCTACTACCTATCAGTCCGGGGATGATGTTTTTCATAGGGGACCGTCTACACGCCAACCCGCACAATCGGACAATAACTTTGTATAGTTATGCGCGTTACAAGGATTTCATGGCAGACACGGAGCCAAAACTGTTCAGAAAGGTCTGAAGCGTAGGTAAAACGCGAATGGAGATTCCGATTTTGGAGATCTTTTTTTTTCAATCTTGAAAAGTGTTCTCCTTGGTAGACTCGGAAGCAAAATTAAGGGGGAAAATCAATGATGTATCGAAATAAATTGGAAATATTTGGAAATTATCCGAGCTCTGGGCGGTCTCATTATAGGGTGTTTCACAAAAAGGTTACACCCCCCTTCATTTTCGCAAAATACAGCGTAAAAAAATCCGACCAACGCAATTCTTCATGATTATTGTGAAGATCTCAGGAAAAATACTTTTGCGCAAAAAAGTTGCGCGCAATCGTGCGCAATTGACACTAACTTCATTTTTTCAAATGGAACCCCCCATTTTTATTACAGATTCGGATTCTACGTCAAATTTTATGAAAAATTCATACCCGAATCGATTTGTTTCATCGCGCGCTACCTGGCTTTTAAAACGCTCCAAGTTGCGCAACTCCACAAAAATTAGGTTTTGGAGAAGTGTGGCACATGTTTTTTCATCTTTTTTACGCTAAATCACATGGTGTCATCCGTTTTTCAATTCGACTGGATTTTTCTAAATGGCGGCCGAAAATTCGGATGTTATTAGTGATAAAATCGCTCTTTTAAATCGTTATGAGTTTTTAGGCAATTTTATTCAGATTTTTATTTTTAACTCCACCGTAGACGGCCCCAAGCCCGTGGTTCAAAAGGAGGTGAGAAAATAAAAATAAACATGATTTCGACCACAAAACTGATGTTTTCGTGAAAGAAATGTTAATTTTTCCTCTTGAAATCTTGGTCTTCCTCACAATCACCCTGTGATTCATCGTCAAAAAATGATGAAATAACATGTGCCACACTAAGGGTTCTCCAAAACCTAATTTTTGCGCAATTCTGGAGTTGCGCAACTTAGAGCGTTCAAAAAGCCAGGTAGCGCGGTATGATCCATACAGCGCGGTATGAATTTTTCATGAAATTTGACGTAGAATCCGAATCTGTAATAAAAGAGGGGGGGGGGGTTCCATTTGAAAAATGAAGTTAGTGTCAATTGCGCACGATTGCGCGCACCTTTTTTGCGCAAAAGTATTTTTCCTGAGATCCTCACAAAAAATCATGAAGAATTGCGTTGATCGGAATTTTTTACGCAGAATTTTGCGGAAATGAAGGGGGTGTAACCTTTTCGTGAAACTCCCTGTATATCAAAATTCATTGCTATTTTAAATAAATAAACATATTGCAAAATAACTTCTTGGTTCTTGAAGTTTAGACTAACGGGCGTTATTTGGCTCTCAAGGCTCAAAATAAGATGTTGCGCTCGATAACTGGGAATATTGTTACCCGAAGAGGTAAAAGAAGGGAGTGTGGTACCCCTGCGGGAGTGACTGTGGATTGCACCACTTGACGTCTGCAGGTCGATTGCGGGACTCTCCCTCCCCGGAGGTTCTGCTGGGTCACCCACCTCTGGAAGGTTCCTTCTTCCTCTAGAACACTCCAGAACGCAGAATGGCGTTCAAAAGCCCTCGGTCATCGTGGTTTCTCCTTGATTCGATTGTCATCGTATCGATGATGAACTTCAACCAAAGAAACGTTCATTCTTTACTTACTCCAATAAGTCATTCATATCTACTAAATTAGTACCGTCTACCTCGGTATTAAGAAAATGCAAGTTGTCAGTCCAGCCACATTTTGGAAACTAACAATAAATAATATAAACAGCCCAAAAGGCGATACCTAGAACCTGGGCAATCGTTCATTAAACAGAATAATTCCTAACGATAGCTGAATAGAGAAAAATCATGATGAAAGAAATATAACACAATTTAATTTTTTTAATACGATAAAAATTGGGTTTAATAATTACAGTTGTTTTACATTTAAGTTGGGCATAACTTTAGGGTTCGATTCTACAAGGTATTTCCAACAAAAAATGTGTTTTAGAAATTTTGTTTCAACTCCTTGTTTTTCAAAGGTTTTTAAAGATTGAATCGTGTTTTTAACATTATTCTATTGAAATTGCAATAACTCCAGTTATTTAACAAGTATCTAAATTAAAATTTGAGGATATCGTTGGAAAGAGCGTTAAATTTCCAAGCTACCCAGTGCAAAACCAAAATCGTTCAGCAACAAAAACATTTTTTTAAATTTTTAGATACCTAGCAAAACCAATTTTTTTAGCAATTAACCCTTAATTTCCCACTTCTTTAAAAAAAATATTTTGACAAATGAGTAGAATATTTGAACAGACGTTTCCTAAAAGGCTCTATTACAGTGTGTCGGCTCAAGAATGATCTTTCCTAGGGCCACACTAGCGCTATCAGCGGCAGCAGAATCTGTCTATAAACCCATTTTTTTTGGAGAAGAAAAAGAAGACTTGGAAAAATCCTTGGTGGGATGTTGGGTTCTGTTATTTCTTAAAGCACAGAACCAAGGAATGATGTGGAAAAGGTTCAGTTCATGAATGATGGGATTTGTGCTGCCTCAGACAGTGGCGCCATCTCTGATGAGGAAACCGAACCAATAGCCTACAAGGTGAGAAATGAGGCCCTATTACAGTCTGTCAACTCGATAATTATTAAGTTTTTTCTTTGAGCTGTTTTGGTTTTACTATTAAGGTTTCTTACACAATCAATAGATGGAGTATCAAGATAGCCAACGGCTATCAGTTTTGGTTTAGAAGTGGATAAACTATTGCAGGTAACAATTGGACTTCCTAAAAGATACCTCAGGATATTAAGGGTTAAACATTTTTTAAATATCACGTCCAAAAGCAAACTTTAAAATTCGTTTGAAATTTCACTCTTTTAATCTAATTTTGCTTCCGAGTCTACCAAGGTAGCAGAAGCTTTGTTTTCACTTTTCAAGGACGAAAAAAAAAGTTCTCCAAAATCAAAATTTTCACTCGCGTTTTAGACCTTTCTGAACAATTTTGGTTCCGTGTCTGTGTGTCTGTCTGGGATGTTACAGATTAGTATTTAGATGGTCCCCTATGAAAATCACCACCTTCAGACTGATAGTAGCCACTGCGCATGCGCAAACGTGAATTTCCTTGTAACACATTTTCCACCCGATTTCGATGAAATTTTCAGGGATTATGTGGATTAGGTTTTAGATGGCCCCCTATAAAATCATCATCCCCGGACTGATAGAAGCGAATGCGCATGCGCAAACGTGAATTCCTTGTAACAGCCATGACTTCCACATTTTCAATCCGATTTCAATGAAATTTTCAGGGATGTTATAGATTAGTATTTAGATGGTCCCCTATGAAAATCATCACCTTCGGACTGATAGGCAATAACACATTTAAAACTCATTCTTACACATGAGCAATTTTAAAAATATAATAATTTTTCCGAGTTTATTGTCGTTAATTATATATTTTAAAATATAAGTATTTATTAATTAGGTGTAATACCATACGTGAACTCTGAAAATTTTGGGACTGAGAGAAAAACGTATAACAAAAGATAGGCCTAAAATATCCTCCTTCTTAGTCATATGCTATTTCTAAAATGCCAATTGTGTTCATGAGTTTATAAGAAGTTTGCCAACAATTTAATTGTAATTGCAATTTGATAGTAAAATTAATTACTATGCATCAAACTGCATATACAGGGTGTTTCACGAGAAGGTTACACCCCCCTTCAATTCCCCAAAATACAGCGTAAAAAAAATTGGGACCAACGCTATTCTTCATGATTTTTTGTGAGGAATTCAGGAAAAATACTTTCGCGCAAAATAGAAAAATTCCAGTCAAATTTAAAAACGGATGACACCCAGTGATTCAGATTAAAAAAATGATGAAAAAAGATGTGCCACAGTTAGGGTCCACTTCAGCAGGAACGAAAATGGTGGTGAACTTCAGTCATGGTCTCTCGGTGTCAGGTTATGATAACACAATCCACGGAGCGTCCCGTTTCCATGGTAACAGTCATGGTCCCGTGGTAAAAAGGAGTGGGGAGGTTAGCACCAAATCTAGTTTTCTGTAGCTTCACGTTCATGGGAGCTCTCCACCGTGTGAAGCAGGGGCGGCTACTGATAGGAGCATAGGCGCATGTGCACCCCCAGCCAATTAAAAAAGAAAAAAAAATCAAAGTTTGTTCCTCTTCGTTTGAAGAGTAAGTTGGCTAGGACAGAAGACATGATCGTAGGTACTGTGCTAGTTGAATCTACGTGCGAAAACTGTGGCGGGAGCTCCCTCTTTTCTGACCAATCACTCCCGTTTGGAGCATCACCTTTCCTCTGCACAGTTTCTGGGGAAAGTGACGTCATCTTGACATCTTTCGAGGGAGGCAGGTACGTGAGATTGACCAATCAGAGAGCAGGACATTTTCTCGTCTTGAGCTGAATTGGTTCGTTGCTCCCCCGTCAGAGAGCTCTGCAATCCGGATTTCCTTAAATGTAGAGAAATAAGTAAACAAACAAACCTGATGAGGGAATTCCGTTTTACGTTTTTGGTTTACTAGCGTTTCGGTACACACCGTTTTGATCAAAGTATTGTGATTACTTAGGAGTGTTGTAGGTACAATGAGTAGTTTACATTAAAGTAAAGTAAACTATTTGCGTTTGTCGATTGTGGAAAAGCGCGACATTCGAGAAACTGGCAGCCCCTTGCTGTCTCTACCTGGACTCTAGCAGACGTTGAAATTTAAAAACCGTGCAAATTCGTACCATAAGTTTTAATGTCGACTATTATAAGAAGGTACATGGAAGAAGTATTAGGAAGTGTCACTCAAGGTTAAAAAGTGTGCTGGAAAAAATCCCCCTCTACTGCTGCGATCTGGCGAAGCGTAAGAGAAGCTTTCAGCTAGTAGTAGAGGACGCCGATTTGTAGATGCACTCATGACCGAAAATTCAAATAAATGCGGACAAAGGCTCGACTTTCCAAAAATTCTAGAAGGGCATGGATTTGAACCCAAGACCCCAGCATTACCAAACTGCCCTCTCGGGCTAAGTTATAACGCTCTAGCTCGCTCGGACATCCTCACTTCCGCGACAACTGTCCCAACAACAATGATCTTTAGAAAAAAGAGTTACATCAACTGAGTTATATATCACGTCAAATTCTCAATTAATCTTGATGTACGAGTAGATAAATTTATATTCGGTTCTTACAAAAAACATTGTATTACCTTTAACTGGCCACAATATAGTTTAGCTTTTTTTTTTTTTTTTAAATTCGCTCGTTGGGAAATGCAAAGTACCAAACTGGAACTACTCGTATTTCTGACTACAGGTAGGTAGTCACCTACTTTGTTGAAAATGTCGGTTTTTTTTCATGAAAAAAATGAACAATTTGGGTAGGTATACGAAACTTGATCCAAACAATCAGATCATAATATGATATTATTGATTATTGACTATTTTCTATAATTACTGTATTATTATTACCTACCTATTGATTATTGACTAAGAAGCTAAAATTATTGTTCGTTACTATTAATTACAAAATCGGAAGAAGGGGGAAGGTATGAACACAGAGGAAAAACATTGTGGCAAATAATAATAGTTAATTAAGTTTTAATAGCTTCTTTAAAGTTTTTTTTTTCTCAGTTTGGATTGGCCACAGCAGTGCTGTGACAGCATTGTTCATAATTCGAAAGGCCCAAAATATTCTACATTTAATATATAAATACACAAACTTCTTTTCCTATTTCATTGAGCACAATGAAAAATTTATGTTCTTATTCAATATTGATTTTACGATGCACTTAGCAATTCCCACCTTATGGCACCTGGGTGAAAATGCCTGATGGACGTGACCTGAAAGTTTACTTCATTATTACGTAGAAAATAGGAACTAGATAAAGATATTAACAAAAATTAACGAAACTGACTGAAAAGAACTTGACGAAAAATCTTATTGTAAAAAAAAAAAAAAAAGGCTGAGATGATTCGCAAGAAGGTAAGGACGCAAAGAAATGGCATCTTTTGGTAACTTTCGCGTTTGCGTTCTACTCTCTCTCCCAATTCACACACTCTTGCGATCGGCCACCTAAGCTGATAGTTCATTTACGCTTCCAGAGGTGGCGCCACTGCAGTAAGCGTCACAGATTCCCCTATGGAGTGATTCTTCCTAATATTCTTCCATGGAAGGTAGATTGTCTTTGTGGGCGTGAAGTGACTAACTGACAATTTCGCCTACTTTGATCTACCAACCGAAATGAGGCTTCAGTTAAAGACGGCACAAGTGATCTCCCATTTAGCTAAAAAATTGAAAAACGCATTGGCTGTCTCCCATAAGAACGCTCTGGTAGATTTGCGTATATTGTGACGTCAAAATATAATGCAACAACTCGACAGTGCACATCGTCATAAGATCGAAAAATAGGTACATTTTTTATCCCGAATCATTGATCGTACCTATCAAGTTCTGTGGTGTTTTCGAGCTGGCCGTGCGTGGATGAGAGGGAAGATTCTTCGAATCTCGGAGTTTTCAAGGGGCTCGTTAATTCTTCTTCCGAATTGGACGATGTTTTGAATCGTCACGGGCAAATATACATTTCAGTTATTGCAATTAGATGGATGAATTTCTTGGGTTTAAACCTTTGATGATTAAGGATTTCAGAATTTCTGTTAACCACTAGAGAACATGTTTCGTGTCTATTGCACCTACGTATTTAGTACCGTTTGCAATTTTAAGATGAAAAAGTTACAAAGATTTGTCCCATTTGCATATCGTTGAAATTTGGCAGAGAAAATCACCTATTCTGTCCCTTCTCGATAGCCTCTCCTGATCTCTGTGCACCCCCTGAGTTTCGGGGTAGGAACCGCCACTGGTGTGAAGCAAAAACTCTCTACTATTCTCTTTACAGTGTGTTAACCTTGCGTAATTGACAAAGTTGAGATTCTACTACTAAAGTCGAACAAAAAGTGTCTCAGCTTTTGTAGACGCTGTTTCAGACTTATTTCACTCAACAAATTTTTTCTTCGTATTTTGACCCTGTCAGTAAAATTTTTATAACTTTCTTTATTAATAATGAAAATTAAAATTTAACAATACCAAAAACAATCCACAGAATAGCGAGCTAGAAAGAAATATTCAGAGAACGAGCCGGATCAATAAGTTAATAGCCAGCCATACACAAGCAGATATCTGCGACAGATATCGCGTTTTTAAACGATATCTGTGCGAAAGATCTGTGCGTTAGTGGGCGTTAAAAAATGATGAAAGATGTGAAAATCGACCAGAGATATCTGCGAGAGTTCAAATCTAGCAGATGGTAGTCGGGCGTCCCCCTTAACCTGCAGACTTCTCGGAAGTGCTCGTGGGGTGACCGATTCCGAGAGTCACAACCCCAATTCATCTTGTTTCCATCAGAGACGGCAAACGAAATTTTAATTTATACTCTTATCAATTTTACACGTTTTTTTTTTTCGTTTCCTTCCCAGTTCAAGAGTTTTTAAAGAGGCTGGAATGAATTTGGGTTGGGATGGGAAACTGGACTAATCCCGTAGGACGAAGATGCAGCCTCCCTTCTAATAATTCTAGCTACTAGTCAGAGGTTTGTGAAATCCGTCATAGAAGTTTGATGTCAGTCCGCTATCTGAAGTTAAGGCCATCAGCTTGTTTTACCCTAAATACGTTTTAGAAGAATCTATTGAAGAGTAATGAGAGCCTCCTCATTTGAACGATGGAATATCGATGGCTAAGAGACAACGTGTAATATGAAAAGAGTGGAAATCTAGTGCTGTGGTCCTTTTTTTAGTTCGAACCACTGCAAATGTTTAATTTCAAGTTTAGCAACACTTGTCAAGAACAACAGTGGAGACAACAAGTGTTATCAACACGTTTAGCTACCTTTTATACAGATCCAAAGCAAGCAAAATAGAAGAGGTTTTTCATTCTCCTGAAACCAATAGGATTTTCATATCACAATGTGATGTATATCATATCACATATGATATCACAACATGTCATGTTGTCTCTTAGCCATCAATATGGTCCATAATAGCTTCTTTCGGGACGATTAGTATGCTTTCCTCTCATATTTGTAGGTGCTCCTCCCACCATTTTTAATATCGCTGAAGAATCTCAAACTTTCTTCTTCCGATCCCATACAAAAATAAAAAAAGCTTTCACACTAATAGGAACCTCTACTACAGTATCACCTCCTTCTTTGAAACGGACACGGTATGATTAGGATGAATCATGAAGTTTGTTGTTATAAGACCTCAAAGACACACTTTATGGGCAATAAAAAAATACCCGCCGCAAAAGCCGCTAATTTACTACGGCTAATTCACTAACCCCATGGCATCAACTTACGGAATGTGTGACCGATCTGGAAAAAATTTCGGACTCGACCGATAACTCGAGTCTGCCAGACGAACGTCGGTGACAGACCTGAATCTGTCAGATTTCATCCCACGAACGAACAGATGACATCGGGTACTGGTCAGGTGACAGATCTCGGCATGAAAGATCGGCCGATAAGTTTTCCGTGTTAAGGGGCAACGACCGATCTCATCGGTCACTCCAGATCGTTAGCGATATCTGTCAGATGAGATCGGGCGACCAAATCTGTCGCAGATATCTGCTCGTGTATGGCTACCTATTAGCTGGCCATACACGAGCAGATAATTTTAACCGATCTGATCGGCCGATCTCCTCTGGCAGCGATTTCTGTGAGCGATGAGATCGGTCGTAGCCCATTAACGTATTTTTCTTATCAGCAAGCCTGGATCTTTCACCTTATCATATCTGCTCGTTAGTGGACCAAATCTGGCAGATTTAGCTCTGTCGTAGATCTGGATTATCGGTCAGGACCGAAAATTTCCGAGATCGGTAGCAGATTTGAGGTAGTTGTCGCGATAACCCCCTATAGTTTTCATCTCTCGTAATGGGGTTGGTACGATTATTCAAAGACAAACGAAAATTAGCTGCTTTTGTGGGGGTGTGTTTGTACTTACCCATGAAATGGGGAAGAAAATATAACGCACGTGGGTAGAACGGTTCAGTCGCCAAAGGCACGGCCTCTTCTTATACATATCAATTAATACTTCTATCAATTCGTTCAGCCACTTCGTTTTAACCATTATGATGATAAGACAACGATAACGCACAATTTATGAGGATGCACAACGATAAAGCTATCGGGATATAACTGGATGGAAAATACAGCTCAGGGGGCGGCCGATCAAGTCTGACGGACTTGTGTTTCACAGAACGTTCGCAAGAAGTCTGTACGTTAGGGGGCGAAGGGCAGACCAAATCTGCCGGATCTCACCCACTGATCTTTCCCACCGACATCTTCAGCCGATCTTAGTTCGTTGTCCCCACTAACGCACAAATTTTCCCACCAATATCGCTCAGACACCCCAGATCTGCCGCCCATATCTGCTCGTGTATGGCCAGCTATTAAGCAACGAGAAGACGGAATAATTTGAAAAGCACACGAATCACAAACGCACAACATAACAAATCAAACACCTTATCACTGTTATCAAAATCCAGATTCAGAAAACTGCAGAGATGGGCGAATTCTTATTCATAAATACGATTATGAATACAAATCATATCTGTGATTTAATGATTATGAATACGAATACAGGTATGAATATGAATACGAATACAATCGTATTCACACTTTGAATACGATTTCCCCCCGTATTCATATTTTGAATACGATTTTATGATTTTTTCTATGATTTTAAAAAATCGAACTTTTTTCACGATTTTCCCTGAAAATCATACTTTTTTTAAATGATTTTCTCCCGAACTCTGGACATATTTATGACCTAACATTGTCAAAATAATCAATCGAAATTCGAAACGCTCACATATTCTTATAGGATTTTTCACGCAGAATCGAATGAAACCAACCCCAGGTCGCTACGACCAACTGTATAGTAACTACGACGACATTTCCGCTGAAAATCGTATTTTTTTTACAATTTGCACTAAAATCATAAAAAATTATGATTTTTACCACAATTTTGGTCGTATTTATTCCCTAAAATTGCCAAAATAATTAATAAAAATTCAAAAAGCTCACCAATTCTTACAGGATTTTTCACGCAGAATCGAATGAGACCAATACCAGGTCGCTACGACCAACTGAATAGAAAGTACGACGAAATGTCCAGCAAAAATCGTGATTTCCAGTGCAAATCGTTTTAAAAAAATACGATTTTCTGCGGAAATTTCGTCGTACTTTTTATTCGGTTGGTCATAGCGACCTGGGGTTGGTCTCATTCGATTCTGCGTGAAAAATCCTATAAGAATTTGTGAGCGTTTCGAATTTTGATTGATTATTTTGACAATGTTAGGTTATAAATATGTCCATAGTTCGGGAGAAAAACATTTAAAAAAATATGATTTTCGTTTAAAAAAATCGATTTTTGGGGAAATCATAGAAAAAATCATAAAATCGTATTCAATATACAAATACGGGGGAAAATCGTATTCAAAGTGTGAATACGATTGTATTCGTATTCATATTCATACCTGTATTCGTATTCATAATCATAAAGTCGCAGATATGATTTGTATTCATAATCGTATTTATGAATAAGAATTCGCCCACCTCTGCATTTGGGATCCCTGCACAGAGACGCAAGTAAGGTCAGTCAGCTTGGGAGATAATCTGGAATGGTGACCGCTCGAGAGATGTATAGCAGGTCTTGATAATTTTTCGAGTTGAGCCATTGGTGAACCCTGCTCCACATAGGCGGGTGAGGCATGAGTAGCCATGAGCGAATGAATTCTGATCTTCCCTTTGGAAGACACCTGAAGACGTCATCGTAGCCAAGTTAGAAGAAAATTCAACCTGAGATGGTTATTTTTTTTTTTCTTGTTCTTTTACAGCAGATAACGGCAGATTACAAAATGTCTTGCAACTACCCCATTTTCAGTACCACTGTAGTAATAAATTGGAGAAAAAACGATCTAGTTCACTATTCACAAAACTGTAATCCCACCACCACACAGGATTCGTTGATAGAGGAAAATAAGTCATCAAAATTCAGTTTGAGAGTTTGGCCGTTTGTATTTTTTTGTGAATAATAATGAAGAAATTATGAGATTTATCATACAATGGATCAAAATAATAACCACTTAAACAACTAGGTATAACTTTTGTTTACCAACACAAATACGTACATGGGATACCCGATTTGTTTCGTTCGGGTCGTAAGGAGATCATGCTGCAGCCACGGAAGACGGATGAGTACCTACCAATATCATCTCCTGATAAAAGTTTTATAACCGCTCTCTTTTCTTCAGAGGCCGCTTGATGGTGTTGCGGTTGATGATGTCTGAGATGTAGGATTTGTGTTCCAGAAGTTTGAAAAGTTGAGAACGCGCCTCGATCATGTGATCTTTCACGACACGGCTTCTCTGGAAATTCGCCTGCACATACAATTAACGCCCAAATTAACTTTGATTTATATAATTTTTGACAAAAAAGAAATATACAGGGTGTCGCATGAGTTGTCCCCCCCCCCCCCTGCTAAAATTATCCAGATGATGGTAAAAAAAGTTTCTTTTTTTAAATCTTCATGATTTTTCTCAAGGATCTCAAATTATTATGACCACAGTGCGCAATCACTTACTCGAACTCTTTCTGTTATTCGATGGAAATCCTTTTCCGTCTCCCTGTTTCGGCATTTTCCTAGCTTGTCTTCAAGAAAGCTGAGAGTTGAATTATATTCACTGAAGAACTCGGTCTCACTGTTAGCCTGAAAAAAAACAAGTCGATATGTCAAACAAAAATTATAGGTAGACAGTACTGCCGTGCTAAGCCAGAAAGTCGTAACGTGAAAATTTGACCAAATTGAGTTATTAGTACCGGCGGGTTTTAGAGGGTCGATTTCTATCGATTTTCGGAGTTTTAGAGTCGTATATCTACTAGAAGTGCCTCAAACAAGCCTCCTGATTTTGCATTAAGGGGGCGCGGGACTCGAAGCTCAGATCAGCGCCAACCAAGAGATGTCGCTGACTTTCGTGATTGCAGAGGCGAGTTAATTATTCGCACTTGTTATCCGCAAAAGCGCTAGCATCGCTCGGTCCTCTGGACGTTTTTCTCGTTCTAACTCGTTTTTGTTGTGTCTGTAACCTCCCCCTCCCGTGTCGGATAACGGAAAGCTGTTATCAAATCCAGGTTTTGATTTCGCGAAGGCGTTTTTGTGAAGTGCCTACCTACCTGGACTACCATCCCGTTTATGATCTCTCTCCTTGTTCCGAGTTTGAATAGTTGATTTGTTGAGCAATGATCCACCAAGGAAGGACAGGAGTTCGAATGAATACACATGGACGGAAGTAATTACAGGAGAACAAAACGCCCTTGGAAAGTAAAACGTTTGCAAGTAAGTATAATTATGTTATCTACTTCTTCCTAGTACTTAGGTGTCTTTTCGCAGCTAGGTACCTATTATTTGAGTAGTCTTCAATAATATTCCATCGAAAATTTCTAGTTGTTGAACTTGAAACTGAAACTTTATTTTCGTACAGCTTCACATTAAATGTAAACACATAAATTTTATGAGCTACGTACCTTTCATAGCCGTACTTATGAAATCCGTAATTATAAGATTACATAAAACAATCGTTGGTTAATAAGTAGAAAGAATTACCTAATTCGTCCTGCTTTTTGCAAGATAATTTTTTTTTGAAGGGGCATGACCATTTCGCGGGATAGTCCCACAAAATTGTCATGCTCCCCCAACAAACATTACGCATAGGTAGTTTTTTGTGGAAATTAACATATCAATTAGGTAGTGAGGATAGCGGAAAGAATAGGTACATAGAGTTGAGAATCAAACCATTTCGTCTAGAAAACCTTACCGAAATTACTATAAATTGTATAAATGGCTCTAAATTAGTCATTTAACGGGTAACTTAGATTATGGATTTTTGAATCCTCTTCAAATTAGGACCTTTCATAATGCTAGGATTAATTTGGTGGCCCTGGGCAGAGATGGGCGAATTCTTATTCATGAATACGAATATAATCGTATTCACATTTTGAATAGGATTTCCCTCGTATTCGTATTTTGAATACGATTTTATGATTTTTTCTATGATTTCCCTAAAAATCGATTGTTTTAAACGATTTTCCCTGAAGATCATAATTTTTAAAGTGATTTTCTCCCGAACTCTGGGGATATTTTGTGCAAAAAAAACGTACGATTTTCATCGAAAATTTCGTCGAAATTTCTATATGAATGGTTGTAGGGACTTGGGAGGGGTCTCATTCGATTCGTCGTGAAAAATCCTATAAGAATTTATGAGCGTTTCGAATTTTAACTGATTATTTTGACAATTTTATGGAATAAATACGAACAAAATTCCAGTGGAAATCATAATTGTTTTTACTGATTTTCAGCGGAAATTACACGTCGTAGTTTCTATACGGTTGGTTGTAGCGACTGGGGGGTGGTCTCATTCGATTCTGCGTGAAAAATCCTATAAGAATTTATGAGCGTTTCGAATTTTAACTGATTTTCAGCGGAAATTACACGTCGTAGTTTCTATACGGTTGGTTGTAGCGACTGGGGGGTGGTCTCATTCGATTCTGCGTGAAAAATCCTATAAGAATTTGTCAGCGTTTCGAATTTTGATTGATTAGGTACCTATTTTGACAATGTTAGGCCATAAATACGTCCAGAGTTCGAGAGAAAATCATTTAAAAAAAGTATGATGTTCAACCTATTAAAAAAGATTATACCTACTGGCTAAACATACCATACCAGATGAAATTGTACGTAGGGTGAAACAGATTTGTGTAGCAAACAATGTCTGTAGGTACTAAATATTCTCGAAACTATCACACTCCCTCCAAAAGTCATGACTGATGGAGTTGAATTTCTTTAAATTTTAATTATCAGGGACATGAGTATTCTTCTTTGACGTTAGTGTTGGATTGAATCCTGCAGCTGCCTACTTGGCTAATAATATAGGAACATCGTTTTATCCTTAGTATTTCGAACTCGCTGATAAAAATTCTGATTATTCATAATTTTATTTAAGTATTTTGTTCTGGTTAATAACCAACAGTTGATTTCATTACTTCTCCAATGAACTCCTTGCTTGCCACGTATGAAATAGAGGAGGTTGGAGGGAGTGGGCATGTGTCAAATCAGTTTGACAAATTGAAGCTGTAGAAATATTCTAACTATCTAACCTCTCCAAACCTTTTCAGTCCAAATCTGTCATTATTTTTCTTCACATCGTACTAGGCAAAGTATGGGTCGCTTGCATTGATCTCAAGAAGAATAGTTGAAATCTAAGGACTAAACTTGTTGCTCAGGTAGACGTCCACATAGCGGATCCATTTTTGAGATCTCCCAGAGAAGGGTGTATGGACCCACATTCCTAATTAATGTTTGTTGTTTGTATCTCTTCCTACATGTTTATAGTGAAATTATCAATAGAAACCTAAATTTGTTTTGTTTTTGTTTTTTTCAGGAGTGATTTTACTCAGAATTGTATTTGACTGGAGACTTTTCTGGAGCAAGTCAAGTCATTGAACCAGCACTAGGACCGTTTGAAAGCAACTTGTCCATCATATTGATAAGACAATGAAAAGCTGCTCTGTCTAGCAAGCATCCTTACCTTCAGATGTAAAATTAAATTAATTTTTTAAAAATTCAAATTGGTTGGTAATGAACAAGATTTATTGTTTTTGCAGTTTGAGGTTACCTAATGGTCAATAAATCATTTATACTACAAATCGATAATGTTTCTATAATACTTCCTATGCACTTTACTATGGTAGGTAGTTACCGTGGATTTAATAGTCCGATAATTAGTGGTTTACTGTAGCAATAAATAATGGCGTACTATTTAATTTTCAAAATTCCCAAAATTACTCATTTTAAGTTCACCTAGCACTTTGTATGGTATGGGAGAGTAAAAAATTGATTGAGTAAAAAATTAAAGTTCCATGCATTAGTTCTGCTGGGCAGTCCGTCGAAGTTCACATACCTATTCAAGGTGAAAAACACGAAATAAGCTGTATATGGTGTCCTGGCTCCATGGTGGCACCACTATTAGTTCCATGGTGATACAGAGAATAATTCATGAAAATCCGGAATAATGAGAGTTTTTCCTCAATTTCAAAGCTTGGGTACAATTAGTAAGCTATAAAGGAACCGAAATTATGAAAAATCGGATATTTTGTCAATATTATCCCCGGTGCTAAATTTGATACCTACTCTAGATTCTTCTTTCTACTAGATATTTTTCCGCGTCGAACAAAAAAAGAACCACGAAAATCAGTTGAGAACTATGGGCTGGGTACACACGATTTTGTCACATACACTTATGGTTTTTTTTCTCGCGGATTTGGATTCAGAATGTTCTAAAACGGATTAGTGTGTGGTTATTTTTCAATTCTGTTGAGTGTTGTCCAACTTTACCCCAGATCAATCGCATAAGGACGCCCAAGTCTTACTGTGGGGCGTCCTAAAAAGGATTTACCAACTATTTAGGTTGAAGTCAGCCTACTTAACAGAGTGAAGGTAAACAAAATTAAATTACATATCTTGAATCACTACTTCGCCCTCTTTCCAAAAAGTGTAGGTCTGTTGAAATTATATGGTTTTCAGCATACCTACTGACGTACTGTAAGGTAAATTATGCAATAGTACCAGAATATTAATTTCCCCATCGCCCTGATTCCGAAAAGTACACACCTAGATGTAGGTCGAGGTTAAATTTTAGGCATACCAACTGAAGGTATGGTCATTGTGGGGGGTTAAATAAATGATAGTACCAGTTTATGAATTTCTACATCGCCCTGATCCCGAAAATTACTAATTCTATTGGCATTGTATAGGCACATTTCTGACCGACTTGATTAATTTAATTTTTTTGTACACATACTTACCTTTTAATTAAATAATATCAAAATAATAGAAAAGTACCTACATAAACCATAAATTTTACATAAAAGTAAAAAAAAATTAATGAAAAAAATCAGTCTTTTTGATGGTTATGGTTGAATTGTTAAAATAGATATTTGAAGGTTGAAACTTTAATCAAGTACTACGCACAGTATCATCCTTACAATGTTTTTATGAATTCGAGAAAGCTATGTGCCGCACCCTCACGGGAGACGCGATTCAGAAGAGGACAAGCACATCAGTGAGGTCGTACGGTACGACGTTGCCAGATCCACGCTAATGTTTGCATGGCGATGGGTGGTGAAAGGGGTGGAGGCCCGGTTTAGGGATACAGGTCCAAGAGTCCATGAATGTTTGCTAAGATATTGAGATTGAAGGGGTAGAAAACAATCACCTCCTTGGTCACCCGCTTCTCGGAGGGTCGGAGGTGCACTGTAGTTTCTCCTCTCGCCTGCAGGTAGCGCATGAAACCAGGGCCTCTTTTAACGCACTTCTTTCAAAATCATGGAACTTTATCTTCACGTAATCTCCGTGATTTTACAAGTTAGAATTGTCCTCTTTGAATTTTCAGAGGTTTTAGTCTCCCAAAAAGTTCCCTACGAAGAGTTTTTATCAAAAACAAATTTTATTTAGAAAATAAATTTTCTATTTTTTTCAAATTTCAATTTTTTTGACATTTTGGCCCGTATGTATGAAGTATTAATTATTTAATGAATTTAGAAATTTTTTTTGAGAGGAAAAAATGAACACTCACAGAGAAAACGTGAAGATAAGGGAAACCACTGAGTCCCGCGCCCCCTTAAGGCGTGTTAACTTGATTCTGCTAAGAAACTAGCAGTAGTCATATCAGAGCGATTCAGAAGAAGAAAACTCGTATCTTGACACTGATACGAGAATCGGCCATAGTATAGGACTTCTTGCATTCTGAATCGACATGATACGAACTTTTGCCTTTGAAAACTCAACAAATTTTATTAAACTACGATTTTGACTATTGCAAATCCTACCAGGTCTTCCAAATGTGTGGCGATGTGGTAGATTTTCCATCCTGTAAGTTTCTGAACAACGTTCTTCTGATTCGCTATCTCGCTGAGAGTTGGTTTCCTCTCTTCTTTGGGCTTGACGTCAGTGTATCTGTTGAAGTGGTTGTTCCTCCCTTTCCAGTTATGTTTGTATGCGCTCAGAAGTGACATGGTTTTCTTGGGAGCTGCTTTCTCCGCATCTTCCGATGGTTCTAAAGCAGAGAGATCAACTTTAAAACATTGTAGAATAATGAAAAAAAAAATTCTTGGTCGAATCCAAAGGTTCATTATCTATATACATAAAACGCCAACCGTGCGTACGTACGTATGCACGGAGGGGTTGGAGGTGTCGTGGGAGTGGGGAGAGTCGGCGGAATCGGAGCCGAGAGGAGTTGGTGGCGGGAGGAGCTGGGGGCGGGAGGAGTCGGAGTTGGGGGCGGGGAGAGACGGAGTTGGGGGCGGGAGGAGTCGGAGGAGTTGGGGGGGAGAGTCGGAGGAATCGTTTTTGCCTACTTTTAGTAGGCTTTTCAGCTAGTTGAAAATAATAAACCAAAAGGAGAATCGACTGGTAATACCTTCTCTAAGGGAAATGAGGGAGTGAAGTGGATGAAAATGGGGATCCGCGACCAAAATTACCAATGGTAAAACCCCCAAACTTTATGGTATGAAAAACCTCTAGCAGATCCCATTTTCACCCAAATCACTCCCTTATTTCCATTCGTGAAGGACTGAGAGTACCACCAGTCAATGGGCCTGATATTTTTTTGAAAATTTTTAATCGAAAGTAGATCTTATCCTGAGAATTTTAACACCAGCTGTTCTCTTTTTGGATGAGTGACAACCGCGAACTTCTAGCGTAAGAAGACCTTTTCTATGATTTTTCAAAGTTTCGAATGTTTATGATGTCACGTCCCCCCCCCCCCCAGCCAACTGTGACGTCATAAACATTCGAAACATTGAAAAATCATAGAAATGGTCTTCTCACACTAGAAATTCGCGGTTGGTGTCAAAATTTTCAGAATGAGGTCTAGTTTAGATTAAAAATAACAATACAAGTTTTTCCGACCCCATTCTCCAAAAAAAAAAAAAAAAGATTACGATGTCGAACTCCATTTTACGAGGAGAGTTCATTTACAGGGGAGATCCCTCCGAAAACCTCAGTGTTCCCCCTGAAATCGAAATTTTTCTATTAGCATTAAATTCTATATTCAAACGCCAGTTTCCTCTCCTAATTTAACAGTTTTTTTTTCCAGTTTCCTAATTTAACAATTTTTCCCCTCCTATTTTTTTTTTTTTTTTTTTTTTTTAACTGCACCGTTGGAAAGTTGAAATCTTGGACCAATTTTCCCAATAGAGGTACACGAAAAACAATCAAGACATAGGACACAGCCGATTCACAAAATTGTCTTACTTTTGGAAATTTCATGTTCAAGCAGTTTTCTCATCAAATAAATCCCATCCCGAAATTTTGGTTTGACATTAGGGAGAAAGGAAATTTGACGCTCTTTGCAACTCTTTGTTTAAGTAATTACGAGGGTTGTCTCAAAAGTAAGGTTCCCTATTTTCTAACTTGGAGGGAAATCGTCCTACAATCGGGAAATTTTGAGGGAATATTTGTCGGGGTGTAGTGGCAACCCGTAATTTTTTTCCAGCCGTTTGGATCTACCCTATGGCAGTAACACGCTAGTAACCATGGAAATGCCTCTCAACCCCGTGTCCAAACTGGAGTTACGTTCTGTCATTCGTTTTCTCACGGCCGAAAATGAATCTGCGATAAACATTCAACGAAAATTAGTGTCTGTGTATGGAGAGGACTGTATGAGTGTGCAACATGTGAGGAAATGGAGGAGATTGTTCCTGGAAGGGCGAACAAGCGTGGAAGATGAAGAGCGGAGTGGGCGGCCTTCAACATCTCGTGGAAACGACGCAACTGTTGACGCCATCACGCAAATTCTCGAAGACGATCGGCGAGTAACGATTGATGAAATCATTGCTTTGTTGCCTCCACATATTGAGGTAAGCCGAGCATCAGTTGGGAGGATAATTGATGACCAGGGTTACCACAAAATTTGTGCAAGATGGGTGCCACGACTTTTGACTGAACAACACCGAGAGCAAAGGATTGCTTCAGCAAAAAATTTTTTGGAATTTTTTGAGCAAGAAGGTGAGTCTGTTTTTGACCGTATAGTGACTGGAGATGAAACATGGGTGCACCATTCGACACCAGAAACCAAACGCCAAAGCATGACATGGAAAAAAACAACTGAAAGTCCAGTCAAAAAAGCGAAAATGGTGCACTCAGCTGGAAAAATCATGGCAAGTGTTTTCTGGGATGCTAAAGGGATCCTGCTGATTGAGTATATGCCTAAGGGCACCACAATAACTTCCGACACTTACTGTGAGACTCTGAAAAAATTGAAATCCGCAATAAAGCGAAAACGACCAGGACTTTTGACGAAACAAGTTTTTTTGTTCCACGATAATGCTCGCCCCCACTCGGCTCGAAAGACTCAAGATCTTCTCAATTCATTCAGATGGGAAGTTTTTGGCCACCCACCATATTCACCTGATCTGGCACCAAGTGACTTTCACTTATTTCCACATCTGAAAGCTCATTTGGGGGGGAAAAGCTTCCGAACCGACGACGAACTCAAGACTGCCGTCTGTGCTTGGACCTCTAGTTTGGACACGCAGTTTTTCAAGGAGGGCATACATAAATTGCTCCCCCGGTTCCAAAAGTGCATCGATCGAGCTGGGAATTATGTTGAAAAGTGATATGATGTTACTAAACACAAAGCAATAAAAATTTTTGAAAAAAAAAATTTTTTGAATTTTTTATAGCATAGGGAACCCTACTTTTGAGACAACCCTCGTATATAAGGTTCAAATGACGAAAAAAAAATCTTGCTAAAAATCGGGTTTCAAGTTGAGTAAAAAAACGCTGCAAATTATTACACAAAGGTTAATTATTTAGCTGTATCGAACATAGATTTGCAAAGAACATACCTTTGCCATTGTCACTACCTATCAACCATATTTTCGCTTCACAATCAAGTTTAATTAGAAGAAATAAAGAGTTTTGGGTGCCTACAATACGACATTTGAATACTGGTTGCTAAGGACGCAAAACTGAGTGCAACTCGACGAAGCGAACAGCGATCGCATTATTTGGTCAGCTAAAATTTAAACGGAGATTAGGCCTATTTTGCGATTTACACTCGTGTTTCTGATTTATCGTTAGTCCAAAACTTGAGTTTTCATAGAGAGCGAACGGCTTGTCCTACAGAGCTCTGGGTGTCATTCGATTCTAAAAATTCAATACTATTTTAAATTGATGAAAAAAACAATATTATTTTGAAAGTTTTCGAGCTAGGGAGGGGCGTTTTCGAGCTAAGGGGGAGTTTTCGGAGCTAGTTTTTGAGCTAGCTTGAAAATGTCTACCCTTAATTTTCACCCCAAGAAATGACTGAGATCAACCAAAAGCTTCGCGGCACAACTAGACGCCAAATGGAGCCCTTATACCAAATTTCAACCAAATAGGTCCATGGGAGGAAGGACGGAAAAATTGTTATTCGATTTTCGGATTCTGCGTACCTTGAAACGTAAACCAACAAAATTTTGAGGGGGCGTTAACCCCTGGTGTGTATTAACCCTCTGATGGACTCTCTGTGTATAAAGGGTCTGACAGACACGCAGCAGCTGTAAAGTTGTTTATGTGACTCATGATTGGTTAATTAATATATTGTTCGTCAAACCAACATTTAATTAGTAAAAACTCCAAGTAAGTACTCTATGGGGGTCTCAAGGTGTCTAATTTGAACAGAATTTTGAAAACTATGATCTACCCCTGGCTCCTGCAACGGTGCCAGTCTAGGTAGGTAATCCGCAGAAGGAAATATGTGGTTTCTGGTGTCCTGGCACCAGGGTGGCACCATTAATTTGTTCCTTGGTGGCACAAAGAATACTTAATTCATGAAAATCCAGAGCTCGTATATTGATAATGTCCCCTCAATTTCATAGTTCGGCTACAATTAGTTAGATATAAAGGAACCAAAATTTTGAAAAATCGGATATTTTGTGAATTCCCCCCCGCTCACCCCTTCCCCATGCTAATTTAGATATTCTAGCGAAATAATGTGGAACTCGGAAGTCGAAAATTGGTTGGAAATTGAGGCAAAATTAAGCCCGAAAACGTACTTTTTTGGTTGCCTGTGTATAGGGTCCGAGCGACACAGTGGTTTTCAGAAACTAGAGAACAAAGTACTGTTTGTGGCGGTTAGATCACAGCTGAAGGTTTGAAATGGAATCGTCTATAAAGGGGGGATAGGTACTAAGCGCCTGGGATATTCTAGATGCTCACTGCTGTCAACATACTTCATTGAAATTTCCCTCGTGTCTGTCAGACACTTTATACACACCGGGGGTTAAAAAAATTATTCTTGGTCGATTCCAAAGGTTCATTATTGAAAATAATAAACCAAAATGAATTTTGCAGTCGTTCGTGTGCAGCTTTGTATTGCAGATGAGAGTTGAAAATATTATCTGATATTCTGTAAAAAATCTTCTGACTTTACTATTAATTAAAAAAAAACGTAACGCATTCAAATAGGAATGCAGGACCAGGCGTATTTCCCATATGCAAATGGCTATGAAATTCAACCTTCAACTTAATAAATTTACAAGTCGTGATATCCATAACCCATTTCTACCTTCTTCGCCCATCCCAACCACCATCCAAAGGGCTTTAATCCAAAAAATATTCTTCAATAACTACTATGATATAATTGTATAATTATATTTTACCTTCTTTAATTTCTCTCTTTATTTTGTCTTCGGTAATGAATTCCATCTCGTCTTCACTGAATGTAGGCTCACTCGTAATTTGGTTGCCGCTCCTGAAATACATTTTTTTCAATATCATGATAAACATTTAATTTTCAAACAATAGTAGACGAGTACTGCCCTCCTTAGTAAGAACGTCCTATGTCCATTTTTGCACTTTTTGAGATGAGGACACCGTGTTGTAGCTCTCGATCAGGCGCACCTTTTGAGCTAAGCTAGAACCCCCTATGTCAACAGAAAAGGCTTCAATAATCGATTTGTCCTATGTCCATTTATCAAGTTTCACATACCCATCCTAGGCTAAAACGTCCTAATCAAGTCCTACTAGGCTTAAACGTCCTATGGAGAGGAAAATCAGGGACATAAGACGTTTTAGCTTAGTACACGGCATTAGAAAAGTTGATCGTACTAGGCTAAAATGTCCTTTGTGAGAATATCACGGACATAGGACGTTCTAGCCTGTTCAAGACCAATGAAATGTATGCAACAACAACAATACTTATCAGATAAGAATACAAAAGAGCGGCAAGTCATCTTCTCACTAAGGTAAACCTCTGTAGTAAACTAAGTAAGACTCTGTAGTAACTAAGTAAACCTCCTCTGTCTTGTGCAAAACGTTATCTAGCGAGTTTTTGTGATTTATTTATCCACGGAATGGATCCTAGTCAGAATGCCAAGTGGGTGTGGCACATAGCTTCCTCGTATCCATAACCCGATTGTATAGATGATCCGATGCATAGTAGTTAATCTCAAAACACCAATCTCTAAGTACCTTTCACTACCCTCATAGGGGACCATCTACACGCTAATCTGGACAATCCTAGAAAATTTCATCAAATTCGGACGAAAAATGTAAGTGCGTAGTGATTGGATCAAAAAATTGTTTAGCTTGAGTGGGAGTCCAGAGCATTGCTCACTGATCTATAAAGGGGTTGGTTGAATGGGATTTGAGATTCTCACGTCACATGCGAGAGCGACAAATGTACGGCTGTTACAAGGATTTTACGTTTGCGCATTCGCAGAGGCTACTGTAAATTTTAAGGTCTTGATTTTCATTGGGGACCATCTACAACCTAATCCGCGTAATCCCTGGAAATGTCATCGAAATCGGGTAGAAAATGTGGAAGTTATGGCTGTTACAAGCAATTCACGTTCGCGCATGCGCATCGGCTACTATCAGTCCGGGGTGATGATTTTCATAGGGGACCATCTAAACACTAATCTGTAACATCCCTGAAAGTTTCATCGAAATCGGATGGAAAATGTGGAAGTTACGGCCGTTACAAGGAATTCACGTTTGTGCATGCGCAGTCGCTTCTATCAGTCCGGGGATGATGATTTTCGTAGGGGACCATCTTCAACCTAATCCGCACATTCCCTGAAAATTTTATCGAAATCAGGTGAAAAATGTGGAAGTTATGGCTGTTACAAGGAAATTCACGTTTGCGCATGCGCAGTGACTATTATCAGTACGAAGGTGATGATTTTCATAGGGGACCATTTAATCACCAATCAGTAACATCCCTGAAAATTTCATTGAAATCGGATGGAAAATGTAGAAGTTATGGCCATTACAAGGAATTCACGTTTGCGCTTGCGCACTCGCTTCTATCAGTCCGAGGATGATGATTTTCATAGGGGACCGTCTACACACCAACCCGCACAATCCCTGAAAATTACATAGAAATCGGACAATAACTTCGTATAGTTATGCGCGTTACAAGGAATTCATGACAGACGGACAGATACACAGACAGACAGACAGACACGGAACCAAAATTGTTCAGGAAGGTCTAAAACGCAAAACGCGAGTGAAAATTTTGATTTTGGAGAACTTTTTTTTTCGTCCTTGAAAAGTGAAAACAAAGCTTCTGCTACTTCGGTAGACTCGGAAGCAAAAATGTACTTGATACAAGCGACAAAATTATTTAATCTTCAGGTTAACTTCATCTCATATTCATCTATCCAGTTATAATAATTATAACCTAACCTGCTGCAGCTCTAGATCTATTAATTATTAATAGATCTAGAGCTGCAGCAGGTTACTAGTACGTACATATTTTTAATGGATAACCTCAAAATCCTTCCTACGGTAAGTAACTCGCATATCACCTTCACGTGATATCCTTGATATGGTAGATTCCTCTACCTCTCCTTGGTAGATCCTTCAAAGAAATTGATTGTCGCCAAAAACCTTGAGTTTGAACTAAATTTTTGTCTGTCCTATGTCCATGGGTACTAGGCTAAAACGTCCTATGTCCAAATGTTTTCCATAAATGACCTAATACAGGCCAGGCAACGAGTTTTCAAGATTTGTTCATACACTGGCAAAACAGGGGAATAGATTTGAGAGGTGATGGTCAAAAAAACGATATCTCAAGCTTCAATGGTTTGGGTGGCGCAGAAGCCGAAACTAAAACGCGATTTTCTCGAAACTTGAAAAATGGACTGTTATGTATTAGACTTCCTTATTTCATCATCATTTCATTTCCAGAATATTCCAGACGCAGTCCTATATCTTATTGCTACCTGAAGGTCGTTCTAGAACCTTCGACTCTAGCATTTTCCGGACCCTTCTACCTGCTTTCACTGGTCCCTATATATACATGCACGCACCCTCCCTTTTCATTCTTTCTCCAACCGGCTTCCTGTACATTACACTACGCTCTGTGACAGTTTTGTTAATAAACGTATCTTATACTTAAAAGTGCCGTGTTATTTATTTAACAAATCCCACGATATAACAGTGGTGTCAGAAGTGGGATAAATAAATAACGTCGGGTGTGCAAGTGAAACCGAGTGAACAACAAGTAACATTTTAACCACGACGCAGTTAAGTGCACCGAACTCAGTTCATCGCCACGCGGGTTAGTGTTGTTCTCTACTCATCTTCACAATGGCCACAGCAGAGCTACTTCGAGAGTTTTCCACACTGATTGCTCAAGCCTTGCAGCAGTCAAGGTCACCGGACACGAGTCAACCTCGTCCACCGCAGTTCTCAATGCAGCCATATCAAGCCGCTGACGGAACAACAGTTGCTGCCTATTTCACGCGCTTCACATGGGCGCTGAATTTGAGTAAGGTTCCCAAGGATCAACACGCACAATTTGCCCGAGTCTACATGGGTTCTGAACTCAACGACGCATTGAAAATTCTTGTAAGTCCCGAAAGCCCGGAAACTCTTACCTATGACGAAATCCAGTCCAAATTGACAGGTCATTTTGACGCCGCTCGCAACAAATACGCTGAGAGTATAAAATTCCGGAGTGTCATGCAGATGCCAGGGGAAACGATCGCTAGCTTCACCTTGAGACTACGACAAGCTGCGACATTTTGTGAGTTTGGCACATTTCTCGACCGCATGTTAATTGAACAAATGCTCGCAGGCATGGAGTCCAGAGAAATGTGCGATGAAATTATCGCAAGAAAACCAGAGAACTTCACCGCGGCGTATGAAATCGCGCATGCACTCGAAGCCACTCGTCACACTGCTGACGAGGTCAAATCTGTCGCCAAGCCAGAGCCAACTAACCGCATAGGCTATGAGAAACCGCTCTCCCGGAAGAGCAACACTCAGCGGCAGTCACGCAGCAAGTCAGCCCGTCGAAAACAGGGGTCTTTCAACCAGTCAAGGCAGCACCAAGAGTCTCACCAGGCAAACCAGAGGGCAACCCAGGACAACCACTCGTCGTGCTCAGGATGCGGTGAAGCTCATCCTCGTAAAGAATGTAGGTTCCTGAACGCCGAATGCCGGAAGTGTGGTAAAAAAGGTCACATCGCAAAAGTTTGTCGATCAAAGACGCAACATCGAACAAACCACGTGACCAAAGAGGACCTTCCAGCAGAATACCTTGATGTCGTGGAGTACCTTAGCAAAGTTGAGGTCATTGGAACAGCCCAGTCAATCCCCAAATCACTGATCAATGTCACCATAGAGGGAACCAACGTTAAGATGGAACTTGACACCGGCGCCCCCTGTTCGATGATCAGCAAATCGCAGTTAAGTATGATCAAACCAGGTTTTGTGTTACAGAAAAACGACCGCAACTTCATCAGTTACACTGGGCACCCAATCAACTGCATCGGTAAGACACCAGTTTGCACCACCATTGGGACCACAACAAAGAACCTGCCTGTCTACGTGATCGATGGTGAAGTCCAAACACTCCTTGGCCGAGAGTGGATATCAGAGTTTGTGCGAGAAATCGACTTTGGTCACCTTTTTGCAAAATCTGACCCAATCCACAAGCTCTCTGCCAAACAGTCGCTGTCCCCAGGGCAACAAAAACAACTCGACGACGTTCTCTCTCGCTACCAGAATGTATTCAGCAACATCCCAGGAAAGCTTTCAGGCCCTCCAGCAAAGATGCACCTGAAGGCTGGAGCCACACCTGTGTTTGCCCGAGCACGAGATGTACCAGTTGCACTTCGTGATGCCTACGCCAAGGAAATCGATGCAAAAATTGCATCTGGTTTCTACAAACGAGTGGACTACTCTGAGTGGGCATCAAGGACGCACGTCGTTGCCAAGAAAAACGGCAAACTGAGAATCACTGGCAACTACAAGCCTACTCTCAACCCACGGATCATCATCGACGAGCACCCAATCCCCAAGGTGGAACATCTGTTCAACCGGATGCGTGGCGCCACTCTCTTTTGCCACCTGGATGTCACGGATGCTTACACTCATCTCGAGGTTGATGATGAGTTCAGCCACGCGCTCACACTTAACATGCCAACACATGGCCTGATCCGCCCAAGCCGAGCTGTCTATGGTGCAGCTAACATCCCCGCTATCTGGCAACGTCGAATGGATACAGTCCTGCAAGGCCTCCAAAACGTCGTGAGTTTTTTCGACGACACAATTGTTTTCGCAGACAATTTTGAAAATCTTTTGCAGGCTCTCATCACAATCCTGGAGTGGTTTCGGACTCACGGTCTCAAGCTCAACCGAGCCAAATGTGCCTTCGCCCAGCCTGTCCTGGAAGCCCTGGGCCACAAAATCGATGCGTCAGGTATCCACAAATCTGATGCACACATCCGAGCTGTTCGAGATGCGCCGAAACCAAGTTCGCCAGAAGAACTCCAGCTGTTCCTGGGTAAAGCCACCTACTACAATGCGTTCATCCCGCATTTGTCCACAAGGGATCGTCCACTCAGAGACATGCTGCTGAGTGATCCTTTTACCTGGACACCGGAGGGCGAAAAAGCCTATAAGGACATCAAGGCCGCCTTGATCTCACCACAGGTGCTCATGCAGTATGATCCAGCATTGCCACTCTTGCTGGCAACTGACGCCAGCAAAACTGGCCTTGGTGCAGTGTTGTCACACCAGCTCAGCAACGGGCTGGAGCGCCCAATCGCTTATGCCAGCCAAACGATGACAGGCACGGAGCAGAGGTATCCCATGATCGACAAAGAAGCCCTAGCCATCGTGTGGGCTGTTCAAAAGTTCTTCCACTATCTGTATGCTCGCCATTTTACACTCATTACCGATCACAAGCCTCTCACCCAAATTCTGCACCCGGAGAAGTCTCTACCAGTCTTGTGCATCAGTCGCATGGCCAATTATGCTGACTACCTGGCACATTATGACTATGACGTCGTCTTCAAGACCTCCAAGGCCAACGCCAACGCTGATTACTGTTCCAGAGCCTGCCCTCCTACAACAGTCAACCACATTCGCAACTTTTTTTCCCCACAGGAGGAAGAGACGAATGGTTTTGATGATTTCGATTTTTTTACAATTATTGTAGACGCATACAGCAAGTGGGTAGAGGTGAAACCTACGTCATCCACCACGGCCGCAGCAACCATTGCCATCATGGACGATCTGTTCACGGCGTACGGCGCACCAATCACAGTCATCTCGGACAATGGTCACCAGCTCCATAGAAACACCACCTAGACCACTCTTTTAAAAGAGGGAGGAAATGTTATGTATTAGACTTCCTTATTTCATCATCATTTCATTTCCAGAATATTCCAGACGCAGTCCTATATCTTATTGCTACCTGAAGGTCGTTCTAGAACCTTCGACTCTAGCATTTTCCGGACCCTTCTACCTGCTTTCACTGGTCCCTATATATACATGCACGCACCCTCCCTTTTCATTCTTTCTCCAACCGGCTTCCTGTACATTACACTACGCTCTGTGACAGTTTTGTTAATAAACGTATCTTATACTTAAAAGTGCCGTGTTATTTATTTAACAAATCCCACGATATAACATGGACATAGGACGTTTTAGCTAAGGAGGGCAGTATACATATAAGGTTGATTTCTATAATCATTTTCAATTCCAATATTGGCATGAAAATGTATTTTGGCAGGTCATTCCCAAAAATTTGACTGAGAAAAAATGTCAAATTTTGAAATAGATTGAAGAAATTGAATTATTGAAACAGATTATTCCCAACAAATTTATAGAAAATAATTTTGAGGGTACTTACAGCTGCTGTTTCCTGGGTTTCTTGCGGGGGCTCATTTCAGTTTGGTGGGCACTGGAAGTTGGAGGAGGAGGATTCAAAATTTGAGGGCGCGAAGGGGCAGAAGACATTATTGTAGAAGCAATGGAAGTAACTGGCAACGCTGCAGAAGTGGCCATGTCTTCATCTACATTCTCCTGTTTCAGTGTAGCAGTAGGAGACTCTCCGGGCGAACTGTTGGCAGAAACTGTGGTGCTGCCAGAGCTAGAAACTCCGGATTGACCCGATTCAGGTCTTTTTGGTGGCGAACCTGGTGGACAGGGAGGTGAGCTGGCAGAAACAGTAAGTCCTGAAAGGACTGGCGCTAGATTTTTGGTAACTTTTATCGGAGACCCTTCAGGCTCCCGTTTTCTGAGTATACTTGGACGTGGAGACGTAGTCTGCTTGAGAGCTTGAGAAGTAAGAGCGAGTGCAGCCATATTTGTATCATTTGAACTCATGCTAGTGCTGCTATCGACAGAGCTCGTAAACGGTGGGATTTGCGTGCGACCTGCATCCACGACCATCATGGGATTCACCCTCAATCCCTGACTAGAAGGAATGGAGATGGACGAACTTATAGAAGGCATCTGCGTTGTACTTTGCCTCGATTGCAGTGAAGGTTGTTGAGGCAAACCAGATGCTGTCATGTTTGATGAGAGCGACTGATGTTGCTGAGGAACTTTTATGTAGCTCTGCCCATCATAATAAGACCCACTGGTTAAACTGTACACAGTACCGCTATGCAGGTTGACGCCACTGGGAGTAGAAGACACTGAAACAAAAAATCAGAGCATCGGAAATTTGCATTTCAAACCAAACTTAAGGAACAATATGTGATGCGAGACTGCTCTTGCAGGCTACGTAAGGTACACGCATTAATTTTTAGACCTCACTATATATATAACTCCCCCCCACCGTATTTTTTATTATTTTCGAATAAAAAATTATCCTCCCCCTAACAAAATTAGATGTTTTACATTTTAGGGTACCCAGAACCCGAAAATCGAATAACAAAAAAAACCATCCACCATGCGAGGTTTTCTTCAATTTTTTGATTAATTAAATTTGCATACAGTAATAGTAAATTCAATACACCCACGCTCACTAGCGGCCTCTTCCCTTTGCTCCACTCCTCAAAAGATCAAGTGGCTCTTGAGTATTCAAAGTGATTTCCATCCCTACGGGCCCAGTCTAAGTCACGGTATATCTGGCCATGGTGGTTTCCGAAACCAGCCGCAAGTATTGAGCCCATGGAGTGTTCCTCAGTGCAATAACTACTGTCTCCCAAGACTGATTAGCGCGAGTTTCTTCAGACAGTCGATCAGGAAGAAGGCAGCAGCCACGTCTCTTTTGACGCCCCTCACCCCTTCGCCACTCATCGAGCGGTCACTTGCCATTTTCCATAATAAGCTTTGGCCGAAGTAAGAAAATAGCATTGAGAAAAGACTCATACAAGTTTTAGCATCTTTGAACTTACTACCAAACACTAACAATTCTGCAATCAAAAGGTTTGTTCGGCTAACGATTCCCGAACCAGTTCCGGACAGAACGCGATTCTGAAAGTGGAAGGGATAGAATCAGTTCGGAATCGTTGTTAGCCGAACGCCTTTGGAACTCGTTCGGAATCGATAGCCTGCATTGTAACCTCCTTCCATTTGTCATCTCCTGTCTCCTTCCAGGAGACTATTTATTAAGGCTAAAGGGGACGGGGGTCTAGTATGATTCTGAAATGAGAGATGGCGCTAGTGTCGCCCCATACTTTCATCCAGTTTATCTAAGCTTAGAAGAACACTCTTTTCAAATCTAACCATATGAATTTAATCAGAACAAGCTACTCTTAAGCGCCATCATCCAACATGTTACAAAAAATAAAATTTTTTTCAAATTTTTTTTTGAAAATTTCAATTAATAATTGAAGTGTGTGTTTAATTAAAAAATTCGAAAACAGCCGGTTTTTGGAAACTATTCAAGTGTACGATGGAATTATTACAAAACAATTTGTGAGAAAATTAGAGGCCGAAAGCGAAAAATTAGACCGGCCCTGCGAAGACTAGACTGAATTTGAGGGGGCAACCGCCTGGCAATGCTTGGAGGCTAATCCCGTCCGCCCGCGCACACCTGTGAACTTCGAGCAACCATTCATCCAGCTTGTCGTTCATTCATTCTCTGACTCGTTACTCACCCTTCATTGATACTCATACCTGTAGATTTGGAAGGCCTAGAGTTTCCTCAGTGATTGTAAATCAGTAGCATTGGGTAACTATTTATATTTTGAATGACAATAATATTGTCATATTATGTGTGTGTTGAATTGTGTCTTCCCTAGTTTTCAGTATTATGATTATATTAAATATAATGAATGATGAAATATAATATGATGAAATTTTCATCACCTCGAACGCAATCAAGATCAACGCGATCGTTCCGATATTTTTCTGACTTGGCAAATATAAATACCTACAATCGTCAATTCGATCCTATTTATGTAGATTTTGTGTTTCTCAAAGTAGGTTGGTACCTACCGTAAACACTAGGTACTCTATTCATCATCATTACATTATTGGAAAACAAAACTCCATCCACTTTATTTGCATTTCTTGTAAACTCTCGGACTTTTTGATACGTTATAGCATCAGTGACCTCCCACAAAGTTCACTGTTTTGCAATGAAATTCGTGATTTTGGAACCAACCCTCATCGACCTTTTGGTTTATTATTTTCAATAATGAACCTTTGGAATCGACCAAGAAAAATGTTTTTACATACCTTTTCCAGTAAAATTCTTGATTTTTCAAACGATTTGGTTTATTATTTTCAATAATAAACGTAAAGAACAATACGATGCTAAACCTACACCTCATGTTTTCGGGGAAGGCCTTGTGCCTTTCTAGGGCACAGATGTGAACAAAGAGCGAATGTTGGATCAGTAGTGCTCAATGCCCACTACTAATAATGCTACTGTCCACTGCAGCCGGCTTTACAATTATTAGGGAATTATTTTGTAGTAATTACCTACCCTCTACATTTAGGTGGTTTGAAAAGTTATTGATATTGATACAAGTAAATAGTAGGTAGATACTAAATATTCGAAAAATGGGTTGGTACTAATCCTATATAATCATAGAGGACCGTCTTCACGCCAACCCGCACAATCCCTGAAGATTTCATAAAAAACGGACAATAACTTCGTATAGTTATGCGCGTTACAAGGATTTCATGACAGACAGACAGACACGGAACCAAAATTGTTCAGAAAGGTCTAAAAAGCAAAACGCGAGTGAAAATTTTGATTTTGGAGAACTTTTTTTTCGTCCTTGAAAAGTGAAAACAAAGCTTCCGCTTCCGGTAGACTCGGAAGCAATAAAGTTTTATGGTTGCATCACGAAGACTAGGAGAAAAGAAGAGAAAGAAATTCTATGACGAACATAAATAGAATTTGTAGGTGCGAAAATTATTGAGTGCATCTGAACACTAATAAAAGCTAATGAAGGTAGGTGCTAATTTACTAAAAACTACATTACATTTTATTCCATTTGAATTTTCAAAAAAAAAAAAAAACAAGATTTGCAAATCTGCATGAACAATAATTCAGGTAATTATGGAACGGAAATGCATGTAGGTACCATTCTTTCTCGAGTTACAAACTCCCGAACAAATTTGTATGAGGCTTTTCATGCTCCTGCTCGGAATCAAGTGAGGAAGTCAATCAAACAAATGAGTCGGTGGAAATGTCTAGGTGACAGACGCCAGTTTCAGTAACCATGGAAACAACTCCCGGTAACCAACCCCCCCGGACGAGCAGACCTCCCCTTGCCATAGCGTCGTCACCCGCTGGCACCCCACTGGCCCACAACTCTCTCTCTTCTCAACCTCAATTTTGGGTCACGCGTTTACTGTAAATTTTTCTGTTTCGGGCGGATTATTACCTTATTTATTTATGAGGGATATTCTGAGAGCTACATTACATCTTTGAGAATGGCGGCTGTAATCGTTTTTGCGGAAAAAATCGCCCAAAAGTATATTTATAGGCAAAATAAGAGTACTAAAAAAGGTCAACTTTTTTTTGGTGAATTTTTTTGAATTTTTTGCATGACAGCGCGTTTGGTTACGTCGAGACAAATCCAAAATGCATTGAAAAATGAAAATCGGTTGATCGGTTGTAGAGATCAGCTAGATCTAAGTTTGGTATTCTCCCTCTCACTCGCACAACTGTCGTCCCCTTTAGCCTTAATAATCCGTATTTGCAGTTCAGCATTCTCTCGTTTTTCCAATATATAGAATAAATATTGTATTCTCTATTCTGCATTTTCAACTCTTCTTCAACAAACTCTAGTTGTATTAGGGAAGTCAATGTTTTTAAAGAACTTTGTTAGGAGAGAGAAAATTATTAATTTATTGAACATTTTAGAAGTATAAAAGTTAGACAACGACTCCATTAGCTGTCGAAAATGTTTTTAAAGAACTAATTTTGATTTTCAGTTTTCTAAGTAGGTAGGTATGTTTAATAAAGTTTAAAGTAGGTATGTTGTATTTTTTGAAGTTCTTGAAGCCTCTATTTAGATTTAACGGGATTTTTAAAGTTTAAGATTGAATGATTCAAAATTATTGTTGTACCTACTAATCTCTCATCCTTTTAAAAAAAAAATCCCCCTACAAATTTGACCAAACACCCATTTTTCCAATTTTCACTGAGTCAATGGAAATTTTTCAACCGAATTGAAAGGCGTAAGGACAACGGCTACGATTCAAGTGTACAAAATATGCAATTTAAAAAAAAATCAGGATGACTTGATACAATCAATCTCACTTATACAGATTGATCACAAAATAATAGGTGTCTTCCCCAGGAACAATATTCTTTCATTAAACAATGAAAAATTTAAAATTTGACATAAAACCGTTACGAATGTTTTGAAACATAGTTCGACTCACGATGAGTTACTTCATGCATGAAATGTAGTCAGACACTCGAAAAAGTTTGTACCTAATGAGGAATTTCACCGATTTCTGTTTGCATTTTTCCTGAATAGTTAATGGTGTGGGATAGATGAAAATCGGGGTGATTTCGGAAAATAAGTCTCCTGTTATTTTTGGGAGACAATCAAAATTTTTAATTTCAAAACTAACCGGGAAAACAGACGTGCAGCGGGAACACTCGCTGATTGGGCTGTTCGGATCGCCGTCTCCTCCCAGTGTTGCCCATTGGGACGACGAAATCGTGTTTTCTAAGAGAAAAGTTATCAAACAAAAACAGGGGAAACCTAATTTTCCCCATCTTGCTTTTTCTATTTTTTTCTTCAGTTTTTCGATTTCGAACTTTACTGTTTCATGAAATTTTGCATCTGGGGACTATGGATTTCTCGATCTCAGCGCTTCAAGCGGCCATAAATGAACTATTCCAGCATGACGTCATTTTCCCGGTTTTTTTTAAACATTCGTATTTTCTACTCTGTTTTGTTTATTCGTAAATTAGGAAGTTCGGGCTGAAAGTTTGCCTTAGGGGGTTTTTAGAGGTGCTGAATCCGATTTTGGGGTCAAAAATAGGAAATTCCGACATGGTGAAATTCCTCATTCAAAGTTCCACTTTTGTTGTAAACAAATCAATTTTTGCCCCATTTCACATAGGTACTAATCACCCCATTTCACGATCAATATTTTGCAGAAGAGAGAGATGATGTGAACTTCCTTGAACCACTATCCAAATAAATGGACACAGAGGAATAATTAATGCGTATTTGTGAAAAAAGAAAGACCTAATCAAAAATGGCTTCTGTTAGATCGTAATTTCCAAGAATTTCGAAATTTTCACAGCAAAGGTGAAAACGTTTAAGCACATTGATTAACAAACTGCGCGCTATGTACTTCAATTAGGAGGAATAACAAAAGCAAATTATTTCACAACGGTTTATTATGATAAAAATATGAAAATACGATTTTAAAAAATCCACAATAGAAATATCTCCAAGGTCGGCATCATAAACAGGATGAACGTCACTGTCTCTTCAAGATTATACTTATAAAAAATCATGCCTCCAGGTAACCTACCTACTGATTTAGAGATGATACAACTGCCGAAACTTTGGTTTTATGATGCCTTGGTGCCCGCAGCACCAAATATAAAATACCTAAACACGATGCTCAGCCTCCAAGGCCTTTGTCTCGTTCGAATAACAAACGCAAATTATTTCACAACGGTTTATTAGGTCAGGATTTTCATAAACGGACTTAGCTATACCGTTTGGGAATCTGCCCCTTGTTCCTGCTCACTACGAAGTGTTCGATGATCATGTTCATTTAGAAGAGGCAGTGTTCTTTAAAAAGTTCTTATTTTTTGGAAGGTCACGAAGAAGAAAAAACATTTTAATTTATCGTCCGATTCCGAAACTTCATGAGAATCGTCAAAAGGAGTAGGATTAGGATTACCAGAAACCCCCAGATGACAGACCACAGGAGACTAGGATAAAATAAACAAAAAACTGATGATAAGCGAAACGATAAGACTATCTGATAAGCGTAATATCTAGTGCGCATGTGCGGAACTGTTGGTCCCGAGAAAATCTCAGAACTGGTAGAACTGATTCTGGACGGTTCCGGATGCCTAACCGAACAGCAGACTGACAGTTCCGAACCAGTTCTGGGCCTAACCGAACGCCCCAAAGGAGGTCGGAACCGTCCCGAACCGTTCGGAATCGTTAGCCGAACAGACCTAAACCTTTATGAAATACTGCTGTACAAACTTCTAAAGACATAAACCACATTCGCCAAAATGAAAGTTGTTTCCGACTACATCTTTTCAGTCACAACCCTTACTCAGTTGCAAGCGCAAGGCATATCAGTTAACAAGACCAGCAGCATTGGTAAATCACCCTTGAGGCCACTTCTGTTTTCAAAAATCGCTACCTCCGTCCCAGCCGACTCACAAAAGTTTAAGGAAAGTAATATTTCTTCATTAGTATCAACTTTTAGGCCTTGATAGTTCCACGCAACACACATTTCACCTAACCTGACATACCGCTCCTTGTGAACACTGAACGTGGCTTCATCACACCCCCTCTCCATTCCTGCATTACACATCGTTCAGATTCAGTAAACTCATTTTTTAAAATGTAACGATCCTCCTAGACTCGTTCATAACCGTCCGCTTACATAAGCTACCCAATTTAAACGTTTAATTATTCGTAGCCCGCAAATGCAAGGCTTTTCGCATATTTTCTAAAAAATGTAGGTACTTTGTAACGCAGAGCTCACCTAACTCTTCCTTTGAACGCTGAGGTTCTCTAACGATGAGAGCTGCTGGTAGCTGAGTTTTCTGCGAGACCTGGCCAGATAGGGCTCCTTGAGTCTGGATGAACACAGGCTGGCTGGTGGCTGTTATAGTATGTGGACCATCGGCATAGAGTTTGCTGACTGTGGATGTCCCCTGTGTCAAGCCTCCTCCGGAACCCTGCTGAATGATCTGTGGGCCACTTCCTCCTGAAGAGTGAGACTTGATATGAGTGATTCCTTGAGACTGCGATCCTCCTCCAGCAGCAACACTTGGACTGAGCATCACTGTAACAAGAGCTGGATATCCGAAGAAATCTCGATTAGCTAAATTCTAAATTCAATAGAGGATTTTTACTCGTCAAATTAAACTTAGCTAGACGAAGGTATCTGACAGCTTCCTGTGGGTTGAGCCATCCAGCTTCTATACATAAGATTATGCCTTCTATGAGCCAACCAGATTCTATACATAATATTTTGCCAATAAAATAAAGCAAGTAATATGTACAAATGTCGTATTCATTTCTTGTCAAAATCGACGTAACAATTGTCCAAACTTTGGTTAGCCTGTTGTCAATAATATCTGTGGTTACAATTCGTAATCAAAATGGATATTGTTGAATTATATAATAATTGATGACGTGCACAAATGTGAATTTCATGTACTTTTTTGCCTAAAAATCTAGAAGTTTTTACTTCTAAGACTGCAAATATAAGGTGTTATGACCCACATTTAATTCTTTGTTTAGTTCTTAAATAAAGAAGTATGAGAGGATCCCTGAGTGAGCCACCACCCGCAAGGGAGGGACGAGGTACGGGGAGTAAACTCCGCATGACGTCACCCTTCCACCTCTCTCTCCCTCAACCAATCACACTAGTATATAAGCTCACTCAGGGATGCTCGAGTATGCCAATCTAGTCCAGTTCTCGTCTTGTTCATTTCACTCTCCAACTTCTCCTTCATCAAGGTATCTCCTCGAAGTTGTAGGCTCAACCAAGTAAATATCTCGTCCTCCCGCCAGTAGGTTTCCCTGAAACGCCGGGGTTGACGAGCTAGCCCGATTCTCACAGTACTCCGCATGCCGGTATGGGTCTGACCCGCCGATGCGACAGTACTGCACGATAGGATAGGGACAGTCTCTCTTAGGTTGAGTAGGAGTTAAAGTAAAGTCAAAATGCCGAAGCGAGAAGGTCGTCTCCTTCACTCGCCGACACGCCAAACACAACATAAGGGAAAGCATCGATTTCAAATTTTAACGATGAAGAAAAGTCCTCTAAAATAATATTTCAACTCGCATTCCATGTGTAAGAAATTTTTTTTTTTTAATCATCAGCGTGTCTGACAGTAGATCTATCTCTTCCAATCCTTAAAACTAGACGAAGTTACAGTATGTAATAAGTAAAGTAAACAACCATTTCAGCTGTCTTCCAAAGGGAACATCAGAATTTGTTCAGATGATTTCGTTCATGACTTCCCATTCCCTCACCGCCATGGGTTGGGTTCGAGGGGGGGCTGAGCCCGGGACACGCGAAAACACGTCCCCGCGGCGAGACTCGAACACACGACCTCCCCGCAGTAGCCGGTCTGAGAATCGTCGCTAAAGGACGCGCGCCATAGCGACCGTGGTCACAGCTCCTCCTGAAGTTACAGTATGATTTCGACGAAATATTTAGAGCAAAAGTGAAATCCTTGGAACAAGAATAACTCTTCCTGTTTCCATACAATTTGGGGATACTTGGAATGACGTTTTGATGATCACTCCTAATGGATACAAGAGATCGATAAGCAACCAACCACCCACTTGGTACTCTTTCCCATATACAGGGTGTCCAAGTAACTACGCTCCCCCCACTTATTTTCTCTAATAGTGTAAGAAAAAAAATCGGATTAACGCTATTCTTCATAATTTTTTGCGTAGAATTCAAAAATGACAAAATTGCGCAGTGCGCAATCGCGCAACTATGCGCAATCATGATCAACTTTGTTTTTTCAAATAGGAACCCCATTTTTTACTGCAGATTCGAATTCTACGTCAAATTTGATGAACATTTTGCTTCGACAACTTTTTTTTTTTTTGGACGCGCGCAACCCGCACAGCGAGCGCTCAAAGATGCGCAACCCAGGGATTGCGCCACAGTTGAGATGAAGGTAGACCTCAAGTGCGGCACATCACTTAGCAGTGTATTTCTACGCTGAATCGCGTGGTGGTGTCCTTTTCTTGATTTCATTTCATTTTACCTCATTTACAGTCAAAAAAGTCAATTTTTGAGGAGGAAATCATCGATTTTCTTACGAAGGGTAATGAATAATCCTTATAAAATGTAAAAAAAATTAAATTTTTAAAATTGTAAAATAACGGAAAACTACTACATAATTATCAAAAAATTTATTTTTTTTTTTACATTTTATTAGGATGATCATTACCTTTCGTAAGAAAATCGATGATTTCCTCCTCAAAAATTGACTTTTTTGGCTGTAAATAAGGTAAAATGGAATCGAATCAAGAAAGGGACATCACCAAGCGATTCAGCTTGGAATAACAGTGCTAAGTATTGTGCCACACTTGAGGTCTACCTTCATCTCAACTGTGGCGCAATCCCTGGGTTGCGCATCTTTGAGCGCTCGCTGAGCGGGCTGCGCGCCTCCAAAAAAAAAAGTTGTCGAAGTAAAATGTTCATAAAATTTGACGTAGAATCCGAATCTGCAATAAAAAGTGGGGGTTCTCATTTGGAAAAACAAAGTTTATCATGATTGCGCACGGTTGCGCGATTGCGCACTGCGCAATTTTGTCATTTTTGAATTCTTCGCCAAAAATTATGAAGAATAGCGTTAATCCGATTTTTTTTCTTACACTATTAGAGAAAATAAGTGGGGGGAGCGTAGTTACTTGGACACCCTGTATATGGTAGGATGTTCCAAAAGTAGCGCTGAATTTGAAAACTTTTTACTGACAACGTTGTTGATCAACTCAGATTTATGTTTGAAAAATCACATCGGGTGTATAAACAACCACACTTGCGCTACCGGTCATTTACATCTCGATCACTCGACTTTACGACCCCCCCCCCCTCCCCCCAACACACAAGAAAAATCGAGCGGTCGAGTCTTGAAGTTCATCCACTATGGGGCGGATTTCATTCTTCGATACGTAGTTTTACCAGTCCCGAAATGTGGTCGACGGAGAAAAGTTCGTTTTTGCAGCAGCTCTGAAGCTGGAGAGGAGGAGGAAATTGGTGGAAGTAGAAGGAGGCAATGTATTCATCCAACTGACGCGAGAAGAATGGATTTGAGGAAACACAACCACCTTTTCCAAGATTCAGTGATTTCCTACCAGCTATTCTACTTCAGTATGTTGTTGTGGCAGTCTGTCGACCTAGTGGACCGCCACCTTTACTCGCAGGGACGTTTAGCAACGTGATTGCGCGTTCTAGGCTGGCGTTCCCGGGCTCATTGAGTTAACGTGGCCCGTTGGCAGTTTTCAACTCCAAAATTCGGTATTCTATAGAGAGTTGGTCTAAGGTTACAAAATAGCACAAACTAGTCAAACTCACTGCCAGGAGTAGCCATTGGAAAAGATTTTCAGGCCCCCTTTAATTATACTTCCCTCTTGAGTTTATTCTCTCCCTCTTTATTTTGAAAGAGGATTCCGCCGGCTACCCCACATTGGAGTCACTGAATCTTCCACTGAGATCAGCGAACTATTTAAAATTCTTTTCCAGGAGATTTTACGGAAAGATGCGCGTTCCAAGATGGGGTGACCGGAGCTGTCGGATCTGCATAGGAAATAATCGGCAGAGTCCACTTCATGTTCACATAAACACATCGGTGATATTCGATTGTCCCTGATGTTCAGCATAGTTTACGGAAGGTTATCGGACGGGTTGGTAACACAAATCGGAATGACAATGGATGAAAAAAATTATAAAACCATGGCTACCAACGTTCACAGGAAACCAAAGTACCAACTTTCAATTCGGCCATACTTTTGGAACACCCCAAACAGACGGGTTGTTGTGCCCGTTCAACACAAAGGAAACTGGCTAGTATTCCTATAACAAATAACTACTATTTGATTTCAAGGAGAGCCGATCCAAACTGGATTTCGCAACCCCCTCCATCTGCAAGCAGATAGATGAAACCCCGAAAAGGGTGATCGAGGGAGTGGAAAGAACTCACCACACGAGAGCCCTAGGGGAGCTAGTCATGACTATCAGCTCCTCTAGGTACCTGTTTGTATTAACACCACAGGTTAGGCCGAACCTTCTAGCTAAGGTTCTACCAACTAGACAGGTTGGTACCCGAGTTCATAACAGAACTCACATGCCGAGAGACATCTTCAGGGGGCAAGCCCTTGAGGAGCCATCTCTCCCCTTGTAGCCTTCTTGGTACAAGCCCATGAAGTAGGGTTTGCTCAACCACGACCACCACGAATCCAACCTCAACTGAGGGGCAGGCAGGTGATGCTATGACCGAGGTCGGTGCATCTGTAGCCTGGGGCTCCCCTCGCCCGTGGTACTAGTAATTGAGATGAGTAATAAGCCTTTTACGGCCTTACTGCTATCCCCAGAAGCCCGACCAGGTAACAGGCCCGGAAGCAGAGAATATGTACCTGCTCCCTAACCGCTCTACTCCTGTCAGAGGCATGAGCCAGTGCCCTAACATTAAGGGGGTACAGGAGAGGGAGGCATGATGCACATCGGTACCCATATAAACTACAACAAGTGGAACTAGCTTTTCGTTTGTATTTTTTAAAGGGCTCACCTGGTCTAGAAACTTGAACTGTATTCAGAGCTAATGCTGGCTGGACAGTCGCAGAAGATACAGCTGGGAATTGAACGCTCGTCGAACTATGTACCGGCTGTGTTATGACCTGAAAAAACAAAAATTATAAATTATAAATGAATAACACAACTATTCAAGATAACATAACTCCAACCAGGCGTATGTTCCTATCTGAGAAAAAATGCGTATGCATATTCCTATCCGATACAGCATCACTGTTGAAGACATATAAGTATGTCTTAACGTTTTATGCTTATTCAAAATCGAGAAGGTTTCCTTCATAATTTGTCCAACACAAAAAAACTATTTTATTATTGTTTTTTCTTTTTCTTCGAAGAATGTATTATTCTACTCCTTTCCTAAATGGAAAGGAATTTTTAAGCGTAATGACTCTTCGTAATGGAAAGGTAAAATAAAACTAAGATGGTACCTTGGGTTGAGCTACGGTAGTTTTCACAGGAATGCCCTGACTGTTAGGGACGAGGACGGCCGCAGAATGAAGAGAGACCATAGCCGAAGGAATTGTAGCAATACGAGACAAATTTGGAGCAGACGAAGGAGATATCAGTCTAGCTGCTGCACTTGCTCCGCTGTAACTTTTCAGGACAGTCGTCTGCCCTTTAGACGGGTCGTTTCCTCCAGCAGTAAGCTAAATAAACAACAATATTTAAGAACAATAAGAAGACAAAACTAGACAGTAGGATTGGGTGAATTAATATCGAACTACCAGTAATTAATTATTCAAAAAACCACTTTATACGATCATATTAGTTCGCATTATCCCCCAGAAGTAAAATTGTCATTATAAACTTGTCATTTTCGCAAAGTTGTTGGTCGAACAATAGAGTTTTAGCATGCCACAAGCACCGTGAGATTCACGTCAACGTGAGATTCTCCTAGGACGAGCAATGTGAGATGCTAACCTTCATTTTTGGGGATCAACGTGACCCTACAAACCTAGAGTAACGTCAAGCGTCACACCAACTCTGTATTTCTGTCTTGTCGCCTTGTGGCCCGAGTTTCATTTTTGGTGAAAATCATTTCGGAAATACCTAATGGTTCATTTGCAATAGCAATTATTTTGCTGTAGTGTATTACGCCAGAACGATGCTTTTTTCCGCCTTTTGATAGGAAGGGGTTATAAGTGGCGTAGGTTATAACATCTCGCGGTGCCCGCGACGTGGTTCTCTCGTTGGACGCTCGTTGAGCATCGACCGTGACTCGCAGTGCCCGTGAGTCGCGGGCCCCGCGAGATATAGCATCCATGATGACGCGTTCGCGGTGCCCGTAAGTGGTCTGCTAAAACTCTCTAATATAACTTCAAATGTTCGCAAAATTGCTTGAACATAGCGTAGGTATTAGTGATATCAAATGATTACATGAGCAGGAGATACTCACTATATTAGGTAACTCACTCTTCAACTTACGAATAGGGAATGAATGAGCAAGTGAGGAAGTGAGAGCTATTATACAGGAAGGTGCAGCAGGTTGTAGAAGTTACGTTGTAAATTCGTACACGAGAAATTACGTACAAGAGTTATTGTAGAGAGCAGGAGTTTTAGAGCTTTTCCCGCTCCCAACAGCCTATTCAAGTCTCAGGCCAGCTACCGGTGTGCGGTGAGTGATCAAAAGTTGATGAAGAAAGGAATGAATGGAAGAATTATAACAAGATGTCCAACGATTCCTCGAAAAAAATTCCCTGAATTTTCCAGGTTCTCCAGGGTCAATTTTTAACTTTTTCCAGGGCTCTAAATTAATTAAAATATAAATAAATGTAATTATAATTTCTTTCACCTTCGATTGTTTGAAATAGTCGAGAATGAACGTTGAAATCATCGAAATTCGTTGGTTTACTCGACAGAAACAACCACTTCAAAGGCTTGTTTTCACCTCCGATTGTTTGAAATAGTCGAGAATGAACGTTAAAATCATCGAAATTCGTTGGTTTACTCGACAGAAACGACCTCGTCGTTTGAAAAACTCGAGAATGAACGTTGAAATCGGCGCTAGGGCTTTATCCAGGATTTTTCGGGGGACAATGAAATTCCCTGAGTTTTCCAGTAGAGTAAAATTCCCAGAGTATTCCCGGTTTTCCAGGTCGCTGGACACCCTGTATAATTATGTTAGGAGGGAGTATGATATGTGCTAGGATGGGAAGAGCCAGCCCATCCTAACTCCACATACATCCGAAAAAAATGCATTATTACATACATATTATATTACCTGAACTTGAGCTTGTTGAGTTATCACTTGTTTGTGTGTAGTTGAAGAATGGACGAGCATTCTCTGATCCAAAGGTCGAACCTGACTGCTGATCTTTGACCCTTAAAAATTAAAAAATAAAAACATTCAAGTACTTAGGTACCAATATAATCACCAACTTCAAGAGGGTAGATATTTTAAAAAACACTATTAATTTCGAAACTAGTGAGGAGGAAAACACTAGTTAAGCGTGTCTCTCGATACCTCTGTGGAACATCGAACCACTCTTACCAGCTTTAATATAATGTTTCAATTTTATCATTATTTGGTGCCGTCCTCACTTGAGTTGGCGGGAGAGCTGACAACAACTATGACACCACCTGACAAAAAATAATCCCAATAGAGCGTGTTGAAATCACTGCAATTGAGGACAGATTCACACACTTTCATTAACACTTTGAAATGAGGATGCAAAATAATGGTGATTTGAACAATAGGTATTCTGTATTCATTCCTTCTATTTTGTCAATATGATTGAAATTCCAATTACTGAGCTTTATGATTGGATTAGACCCAGCTCTGAAGGCTGAGGTGCCGTCTATAGACACTCGAGAAAACCCATCAGAGACTACCTACCTACCTGGTAGTTTTTGATTTTGATTTTGAATTCACATGATGGGGGCTGCAGCCCCTATGAAGGCATAGGGATGGGTACATATTAATGTTTTTTCAAAATTTTCAAAGTGAACAATACTTATTTCTGTTGTATAAAAATGGTTTCTCGGTTGTTGAGAAAAATGGTTGAGTCAGCAACCATCACAGAGAAACCTGTCATCTCCCACCAGTTTAGCAAATTCATTGCTTTTTTCAATCAAAACAGGTCGATTTATGGGAGCATCAATGGGCGAAGACATAATTCCTCTATGACGTTATATCTGACAAAGGTTACAGAACAACCAGATAAAAATCAGGGTTGGAACGATTTTAATTTCGTTCCTGGCATTATGTGACGATATACTCGATATGACGGTAGATCAGGCGACGAAATAACCGGCGGCCTTTTTCATTGATGACAATACCATAGTATTGAAGAACAATACCATAGTATTGAAGAACAATACCATAGTATTGAAGAAAAATACCATAATCTTGAAAGTTTTTGTGCAAGGGTTTGTCGAAAATGTCAACCCTTTAGATGTGACTGGCAACGAACAAAAGCTTTGCGTCACAACTAGGCTAAAATGGGGGGTGCGCCTTGATTTTGTTTAGATTTTTAATCGAAAGTAGACTACATCCTGAGAATTTTGGCACCAACCGCGACCTTCTAGTCTGAGTAGATCTGTTTCTTAAATTTTTCAAAGTTTCGACCGCTTATGACGTCACGCGCCCCTCTCGCCTGGGCGGGACCCCCCAGCCCACTGTGACGTCATAAACGGCCGAAACTTTAAAAATTCATAGGAAAAGATTTACACACGCTAGACGGTCGCGGTTGGTACCAAAATTGTCAGAATGAGGTCTACCTTAGATTAAAAATAACAATAAACAGTTTTTCCTACCCAGGAGCACACCCTATTAATCTCATTTACACGAAATTTCACCAATTTCAGTCTTTGTTAACTATCCAATCCAATTTCCTTACTAAAACGAAAGTTTTTAAAAATATATATGGTGGAATTGCCCATTTCAAATACCGTTGAGCAGGTCCGAAGATTCTTCATCACTTGAATTGTAGGAAACAAGACGGTGGCAGGTTTTGTGGCGAGAGGATAAATTGGGTTGAAAAGGATCTGTAAAGGAACCATCAGGTAAGGATAATATTGGTGTCGCTATCAGTTAGGAGCCAAGACGAGCATCTCAAGACTCCAAAATGTTTTAAAATTCTCATGAACTCCAAAATGTTTAGAACTGTCATGAATTAAGATAGTAGGTCTCGCAAATGATCTTCAGTTCAGACTGTTCCTGAAGCATCCCTGTCCCAAACGCTCGGTCAATGAGAGGGAGTAGCTTGTAAACTCGTCCTGTGGAATCGAGTCAGATTTATAAATCACGTAGTTAAATAGGGCTCGTTAACTGTAATATAATCAATAAAAATTGACAAAAAAATAAAATAAAAAACGTCTGCCAAGTGGGTGTGGCACATAGCTTCCTCGTACCCATAACCCGATTATATAGATGACCCGATGCATAGTAGTTAATCTCAAAACACCAATCTCTAAGTACCTTTCACTACTCTCATAGGGGACCATCTACACGCTAATCTGGACAATCCTAGAAAATTTCATCAAATTCGGATGAAAAATGTAAATGTTATGGCTGTTACAAGGATTGTACGTATGCGCATGCGCAGAGGCTTCTGTAATTTTTTAGGCCTTGATTTTCATTGGGGACGATCTACAACCTAATCCGCTTAATCCCTACAAATGTCATTGAAATCGGGTAAAAAATGTGGAAGTTATCGCTGTTACAAGGAATTCACGTTTGAGCATGCGCAGCGGCTACTGTCAGTTCGAAGGTGATGATTTTCATAGGGGACCATCTAAATAATAATCTGTAACATCCCTGAAAATTTCATCGAAATCGGACGGTAAATGTAGAAGTTATGGTCGTTACAAGGAATTCACGTTTGCGCATGCGCAGTCGCTTCTATCAGTCCGAGAATGATGATTTTCATAGGGATTCATCTAAATACTAATTTGTAACATCCCTGAAAATTTCATCAAAATCGGATGGTAAATGTACAAGTTATGGCCATTACAAGGAATTCACGTTTGCGCATGCGCAGTCGCTTCTATTAGTCCGAGGGTGATGATTTTCATAGGGGACCGTCTACACACCAACCCGCACAATCCCTGAAAATTTCATAGAAATCGGACAATAACTTCGTATAGTTATGCGCGTTACAAGGAATTCATGACAGACACACAGACAGACAGACAGACAGACAGACAGACACACAGACAGACAGACACGGAACCAAAATTGTTCAGAAAGGTCTAAAACGCAAAACGCGAGTGGAAATTTTGATTTTGGAGAACTTTTTTATTTCGTCCTTGAAAAGTGAAAACAAAGCTTCCGCTACCTTGGTAGACTCGGAAGCAATATTTTGATTGAATGCATGAAAAAATACATCTTTTTGATTAACGAAAAAACAATCGTGATGACATCCTAGGGCGTTTTGCAGTATTTTGTAAGCCTCTAAAACTCGTTTACTATACTCGTTTACCTATATTTTGCTTAATTGATCTATTTTAGAATGAGCTTTTTAATTATATGAACAGTTCACCTGAATCGTCTTCGCTGGAACTGTAATCGTAAGAAACTAACGTGCTTTTTGTTAATGCTTCAGAAACATACTTCGGAGTTGTTCTTGACTTGGGGTAAGGTTTGGAGTTGGAAGCGCAAGGATAATAAGGAGGTTCTGGAAAGCCAAAGGAACGTAGATAACAAAATTTGGTACCTTCTGATAGTGAGAACCAACAGAAAAAATAATACGCCAAGGGCCGTTAATCGTACCAGTGATATGCTGAATGGCTGGCCTGATGTGAGTTGTTTGTCTCGGGATGTTGCTCTGCTGTGCTGAAGTTATTCCCATCCAAGGAGCCACATTGCTCACAACAGATCGTCCTATCTGCATAGTTCCTGCCGTTGTGGCTATACTTCTACAACATGACATAATCGTAAAAATAATTATCATGAAAACACTCTCTGAAGTGTTTCAGAAAAGAAACACACCAGAAATGCACCAAGGGCAGAACAACAGCCCATTTGTATCTGTACATATGAACAAACATAGAACCACAATATTACACAGCTTACCCGGGAATGGTGTGGGGAGCAACAGATATAGCTTGGAGAGAAGTTCCTCGGACCATGGGAGCTGCCACATTGGAGGAACGTGGCACAGTGATGTTAGCTACGGCAGCTGGACCTAAGCAATAAGGAATCGATTGAATGGAATGGATAGTAAGAAACAATAATAAAACAAAATGGATTGTGCAACAAGGTTTCATTGGTTCATTCAGCGTACCTTTTGGTACATGAAATCCCCCGGTTGACGTGGCTGCGCTATGCATGGGAACAGCATTAATTCTTCCAACATTACTGCCTGTACCTTGTACTGAAACAAAGAAGCACACCTCGTTAAAGCCAATCAAATACAAGAGAATATGGTGTCTAATCGTGATCTCTTTTATAAACAATTAAATGAACGTTTATAAACAAGCGAGGTTGGCACAAGCCAGACTTCTCATCTCAATGCATAAATGAAAGAAACATGGAAACCACGAGCTTAAGCTCTAAGAAAACAATTTTTGGAGATGAATTTGAGCCATATTATATTAAATAATCAGAATTATTTTCCAGTTAAAAAATACACCGTTTTTTATGTACACTCGACTACTTACTTCACGGAATGGGGAATTTGCCTCAATTTTAGATTCTGGAATTTCAAGTCAAATCCTATAGTAGGGCCCTAGAATAACGTTTAACACTAGGAATAACCAAGGGGAAAAAATTACCGTAGGAGAAAATGACTGAACAAGTGAAGCCTCTGTTACAAAACACCGCGAAAATCGAGGAATATTGTTGACGTCACGCGAAAAAAAAACGACGCGAAAACAACTCCAACAACAAACAGAGTTCTAGCACCGCCACACAAAACGATCCAGTGAAATGGCTACTCGAATAATGTGATTCAAATCTTGAAACTAAATAAGAGAAGATGAAGACTAATAATGCTTGATAAACTAGTAGGTAAAATTGTATTGTAAAAAAGTGAGTAATATTGTTTCTTTTGGTAACTTTTGTGTCTGGGTTCTTCCTGCCAGTTCGCGGCGCACTCTTGTGAAAATCCTTGTAAGCTAAAAGTTCGTGTATGTTCCGCTTCTGTGGTAAGCGCCACAGAACCTCCTTTGAAGTCAGATTGGTAGAATATCCGTCACGTTTCAAACATGGCTGCCTCTTACACATTGCCACCACATTTAAAATTTCAATCTTCCTTAAATTCTCTAAATTTTTTGGATGCGTTTTCGAGCAGCTCACTATGGTTTTATTCCATAAAAATAAACACTCATTCGGAAAAAAAAAATGTGAGGCAAATTCCCCATTGCGAGTCCCAAATGAGTTACGCTAACTCGCAATGCAGGGGATATTCTCACTTCGGGAATTTCATGAGAATTACTCACTGATCCTCCATTTGACATCCTTCTAACTTTAGTTAAAAATAAATCATTGTTCTCGGCCCTAAATTTGGCTTAGTATTCCTACCTTAAACTCCAAAGGTGAGAACCAATAGAGTTCCAGGTAGGTTTAGGTTTCGCTCGGATTAAATATGGCGTGAAGTATTCTCATTCCGGTGCCATATAGTGATAAGAACACGCTGTATCCGATACGGCGCTGTAATAATAGAGTTCCTAGTAGATTTGTTTCAGCTAAGATACGGCGCGCTGTAGCTGGGTCAACCGCCATTTTTTTCAATACGGCGCGCCGGATTGCCTTCTAGTGACGTATTCTACCGTAATATTACAGCGTCGGATCGGATACAGCACGTTTTTATCACAATACGGCGCCAGATTGAGAGTGTGTGTGTGTGTGATATGTCACTCTGTATCTAAGCCGAACCAAACACACTAGGAACGGATACAACGTCCTTATCAACAACATGGCGCCGGATTGAGAATACCTCACGCCGTATCTTAGCCAAACCAAACCCACTAGGAACGGATACGACGTCCTTATCAACAATATGGCACCGGATTGAGAATACCTCACGCTGTATCTTAGCCGAACCAAACCCACTAGGAACGGATACAGCGTCCTTATCAACAATATGGCGCCGGATTGAGAATACCTCACGCTGTATCTTAGCCAAACCAAACCCACTAGGAACGGATACGACGTCCTTATCAACAATATGGCCCCAGATTGAGAATACCTCACGCTGTATCTTAGCCAAACCAAACACACTAGGAAGGGATACGGCGTCCTTATCAACAATATGGCGCCGGATTGAGAATACCTCACTCTGTATCTAAGCCAAACCAAACCCACTAGGAACGGATACCGCGTTCTTATCAACAATATGGCGCCGGATTGAGAATACCTCACGCTGTATCTTAGCCGAACCAAACCCACTAGGAACGGATACGGCGTCCTTATCAACAATATGGCGCCGGATTGAGAATACCTCACGCCGTATCTTAGCCGAACCAAACCCACTAGGAACGGATACGGCGTCCTTATCAACAATATGGCGCCGGATTGAGAATACCTCACGCCGTATCTTAGCCAAACCAAACCCACTAGGAACGGATACAACATCCTTATCAACAATATGGCGCCGGATTGAGAATACCTCACTCTGTATCTAAGCCAAACCAAACCCACTAGGAACGGATACCGCGTTCTTATCAACAATATGGCGCCGGATTGAGAATACCTCACGCTGTATCTTAGCCAAACCAAACCCACTAGGAACGGATACGACGTCCTTATCAACAATATGGCGTCGGATTGAGAATACCTCACGCCGTATCTTAGCCGAACCAAACCCACTAGGAACGGATACAACATCCTTATCAACAATATGGCGCCGGATTGAGAACACCTCACGCTGTATCTTAGCCGAACCAAACCCACTAGGAACGGATACGACGTCCTTATCAACAATATGGCACCGGATTGAGAATACCTCACGCTGTATCTTAGCCGAACCAAACCCACTAGAAACGGATACAACGTCCTTATCAACAATATGGCGCCGGATTGAGAATACCTCACGCTGTATCTTAGCCGAACCAAACCCACTAGGAACGGATACGGCGTCCTTATCAACAATATGGCACCGGATTGAGAATACCTCACGCTGTATCTTAGCCGAACCAAACCCACTAGGAACGCATACGGCGTCCTTATCAACAATATGGCGCCGGATTGAGAATGCCTCACGCTGTATCTTAGCCAAACCAAACCCACTAGGAACGGATACGGCGTTCTTATCAACAATATGGCGCCGGATTGAGAATACCTCACGCTGTATCTTAGCCGAACCAAACCCACTAGGAAATCTCCATAGTGGTAGAATCTGGAGCCAGTTAGGATATGGCACGTCCTTATCAATAATACAGCGCTGGATTGAGAATATGTCACGCCATATTTAAGCCGAACCAAAACTACTAGGAACTCTCTAATATCTCATTGAATAATCTCGGTTCGGCTCGGAATAAACCTCCTAAAGGTAGAATAATATAAATTTATATTGTGGAAAAAATAATCCGTTTCAATCAGGTGAGGTAGATAGTGACTATTGGGGAAGGAGGAGGTCACAAGAATCCAAATCTCACATTTGGGAGCCGAGATGACCTAATTAAGGTTTAGACCTTAATTAGGATGCCGAAATAGATAATAAGTATTCCGGTGCCATATAGTGATAAGAACACGCTGTATCCGATCCGGCGCTGTAATAATAGAGTTCCTAGTAGATTTGTTTCAGCTAAGATACGGCGCACTGTAGCCGGGTCAACCGCCATTTTTTCAATACGCGTGCCAGATTGCCTTCTAGTGACGTATTCTACCGTAATATTACGGCGTCGGATCGGATACAGCACTCATTGAATAATCTCGGTTCGGCTCGGAATAAACCTCCTAAAGGTAGAATAATAACAATTTACATTGTGGAAGGAATAATCAGTTTTAATCAGGTGAGGTAGATAGTGACTATTGGGGAAGGAGGAGGTCACAGGGATCCAAATCCTTCCATAACCTCCAAAGTTAAGAACCAATATCTCACTGGATAATCTCGGTTCGGCTCGGAATAAACCTCCTAAAGGTATAATAATAACAATTTATATTGTCGAAGGAATAATCAGTTTTAATCAGGTGAGGTAGATAGTGACTATTGGGGAAGGAGGAGGTCACAAGAATCCAAATCTCACATTTGGGAGCCGAGATGAATAATTAAGGTTTAGACCTTAATTAGGATGCCGAAATAGATAATAATTAAATTACTAACCTTTAATCCGAACAATTTTCAATTCACCTATATGCAAGAGGTTCAAAGAAATGGACCTTCGGTAAAACCGAGCCAAGACTGACTTATTCCGGGACTGATCTCCTTCTTCCTCCCTCCCTCCATCCCTTTCTGTCTTGCCACCAAATCCATACCACCCTGGCTAGAAAAGTGACACAATCCAACATTGGCCGGTTTTGAGTTAGGACCACGATAATAATCTTCAGACTTCCCAGCTTCGTCTGAAAAATCGTCTCATGTGAGATTCAAATGCTGGTCGCAGAAAAGCGCTAGTGTCACTTTTCATGTGGAACACTTTCAGCCATCTTCCGTCTGGAAAAGTGCATCATCAGACTTCGTGTGGAGAGGAATACCGTCATAACTCCAACTGCAACACTGGCGTAAGTGTTTGTTTCTACTAATCAGTCTAGAAAAGTGACACTTTTCGAGTTGTAACGCTTTTCTTGAAAAAAAAAAATTGATTTTTATTTAGACTAAGGCCTATTTTCTACCTTTAACTTTTGATTTATGTCACCTTTCCTGCCGCAATTCTGTATGCAACCGTATTGATAGGAGTTATTACCAACTTCGGTTTAGTTTTGTAAAGTTTCATCAGTAAAAATCTCTAAATATCTTCCAACTTACCTACTTTTTATCATTATGACTAAGCTCTAGTGAACATTGGAATTTTGTTTGACGGAAGAATGGACGGTGGGAAAATTCATTCATTTTGTTGATGTTGATAAATTGATATCAACGGAATTAAACGTTTTATACTGTTTTAACTATTAGTTATTTTTATTTTCAGCCACTATTCTGCATCATGTCCTCAAGGAGTAAGTGAATTGTGGAAGCAGCTCTCGAGATGTAGATTATACAACATCAATGACGAATCCAATGATCCTTGGACCAGAGTAATGATGGCTGAAAAGAGTGAGCCAGGTGTGCTTTTTGTCAAGGCTTCATTTGAACACTGATTTTTTGAAAATTGATACTCGTTGTCGACGGAGGCGTGCCAATCAGACGGATTTCAGTGATATAAATTTAGTCCCAGCCTATTCAAAAAAAACTTGAAGTTGGTGAAAGAAAGGTTTCAGTTATCAGAGGCTTAATAAGGAATTTCACCGAATTCTGTTTGCATTTTTCCTTAATAGTTAATGTTGTGGGATAGATGAAAATCGGGTTGATTTCGGAAAATGAGTCTCCTGTTATTTTTGGGAGACAATCACAATTTTTGATTTCAAAACTAACCGGGAAAACGGACGTGAAGCGGGAACGCTCGCTGATTGGCTGTTCGGATAGCCGTCTCCTCCCAGTGTTGCCCGATGGTACGACGAAATCGTGTTTTCTAAGAGAAAAGTTATCAAACAAAAACAGGGGAAACCTAATTTTCCCCATCTTGTTTTTCTATTTTTTTCTTCAGTTTTTCGATTTCGAACTTTACTGTTTCATGAAATTTTGCATCTGGGGACTATAGATTTCTCGATCTCAGCGCTTCAAGCGGCCATAAATGAACTATTCCAGGATGACGTCATTTTCCCGGTTTTTTTAAACATTCGTATTTTCTACACTGTTTTGTTTATTCGTAAATTAGGAAGTACGAGCTGAAAGCTTGCCGTATGGGGGTTTTTCGAGTAGCTGAATCCGATTTTGGGGTCAAAAATAGGAAATTCCGACATGGTGAAATTCCTCATTGCTGCTAACCAAGTTCCAAAATTTCATGAACAATATTATAATTTAGTTTTTGATTAGACTGAAAGATTTTTTTTCTGTTCGTTGTCAAGCTTCTATTCCCTTGTTTGCCAAATTTACTTTATGATTATTTACTCAAAGATAAAGTTGTTCTACTATCTTTCTGATGTTGTTCGTGCTTTCAAGACTGAAAATGTATCCCTACCTACCCCTGTCATTTAGGCCACTAGTTTCGCAGAAAATAGAATAATATTTTTTAAGATTGTATTTTTAATAAGAGTTTCAACTGAGTGTGTTTCGTGATACAAATTGTAAGTACCGTCAACCGGGGTGATATGGATCATTTTTTGCAGTTTTTATTGAAAAATTAGACCCCACTGTTTTTAGAGCGAGCTGGCTTTCCGAATATAGATTTTCTGAGATGTCAAGAAGACGGTACAATGTCAATTTTTGTGATTTGCACCTTTTTTCACTTTTATTTTTTTAATGAAACATTATCCATATCACTCCGTTAGTCGGGGTGATATGGATCAAAGCCAAAAACCGATGTAAAATTCACTCCAATCCAGTAACAAGGTGAAATGAATCACTAAAATTATTTTTTTAAATAGAAGATCGAATGAATGAAAGGTTAAAAAAAGAAAAGGGCTTTGATATTAGGAAATGGACGGTGCATTCGGGCTTCACTCCATTGAAGCCTGAATGCACCGTCAATTTCCTCATTTCAAAGCCCTTTTCTTTTTTTAAACCTTTCATTTTCTTTTTTGACTGTTCTTCAGTTCAGTAAAATCATTGACAGTGTCCCAAGTAATAAGTGCTCGTGCTCTTTTGAGATGCCCAATGACCTGGTAATGTCGAGGCATTTTCTCCCGATTCACTCCACCCCTCAAAAACTCCGAAATTCACAAAATCAATCACTGACAAGGGGGGTTCTAGGTTGAAACAAAACACAAAATCGATCTCTTTTCATGAGAAGTTGTTGATATGATAAAAAATACGCAGATTAAGTTTTCTGGTCATAGGTTGGCTACACAGATGAACGTAAACAAACAACACAAAAGTGCGGCGTTTTTATGGATCTGATAATCTTCATGGATGACCTTCTAACATCCTTGAATCGACTGAATCATGGATGAAGGTGGTGAAGCAAAATGCCTAGTTCAATATTCTGCTACCAGATCACTTCCAAATGTCACCAGGTAGCGCTGCAATCGCTAAAAGCGATGCTGCCTCCAAAGTATCCATATCACCCCGGCTGATTCATATCACCCCGGTTGACGGTACCTAATTTGTTCCTTGGTATAATGGTTCCTACTGTTTTGAGCCTTGCTTAGTATTAAGATAACAAAAGGCTGATAATCTTTAAAGTCTACGAAAAGACTAGTTTTGTTTTCCAACAAAGTGCCTTATAATGAGCATTACTTTAAAGTTTGAGGAGAAAAGTCCCACTTATTAGAATTTGCTAAAGTTTATGAATTTCGTTCATTTTCTACATGATTAAACTTTTTGTATTTACAAGGTTACCTACCTATTTAATGAGAATAAACCTGTTTCTATTATCGATGTTGCCATTTTCGTAACACCCATCCCTAAAATACTAATGTTAAGAACAATTCGGCAAGATCTTCAAAGGAAGAACTTCAAGTTAGCACTCATCAAGAGTTGGGATGACGTCGCAACTGCGAACAGCACATGAAATTGTACCACGAAAAGTGGCATAACTCAAAAATAATTTGTTCAATCAATATTTGACACGCCAAACAACATTTAAAAACGAATTTTATGGCATATTTCCATTCTAAAGAAGTTATCCTCTACAAACAAGAAAAAACTGGCTCGATTGGTAGGTTTAGAAAACTACTGTAGAGTTTTTAGTCAAGGCCGTTTTGTTTTTTCGCTGTCCTGAAAAATCGTGCTTTTTGGATTGTGTCACTTTTCCAGCCGGGGTGCGATATATTGTAAATTATCACCATTTGGTGCCAGAGCATACTACTATGTTGGTAGGTCGATATCGAAATTAAGGTCCAAACTTCATGGAATCTCAAGGATTGTTAGCTTATCGGTACCTGGCGGATTGATTGAAAGACACCCATGATACAGCTACGAAAAGACGAATATTTATTCTATTGGCAATTAAATTTATAGCTAACCTTTTGGCACAACTTGTGCCTGTATTGTAGTTGTCGAGCTAGCTTGGATAAGTGCAGTTGATGGGGTCATGATGAATCGTTGCTGTGGAGGCAATGTGCGAACCAAAGCACCCTGAAATATTTGAAGCGTAGAGTTATCAACAGTACTATCAGTTATCACATGCAATGTAGCCTTATTTAGATGGAGGGTTTGTTCGGTGAGGCAGTCCCGGGCAGTCCAGGACTGACCACGCCCACTTTTGGCCGTTCAGAGAGGACCAGTGTAGTCCCGGACGAGAGATTTGCCGTTCGGAGAGGCAGTCCAGGGTAGTCCAGGGTCGTCCGAACTTACTCCAGATTTCAGCGAGAGTAAAGAGTCCGGAGCATGCGCATTGCACTTTTTTCTCCCGCTCCTCCTCCTTTCGAGAATTCAGAAGTTTTATGAAAATCCAATTATGATGTCGGCTGATTCTTTTGATTGCGAAAGTGACGTGATGAGTGTGGTTTATTTTTTCGGACGATGATTTCGAAGACATTTTCGTTATGGAGTTGATTTATTGTTTATTTATTGAGGCTGAAGAACCAAAGCTACATTCAACAAGTTGTGTTGGAATTTGATGATCAACACTTCGTAGAGTAGCTGGTACGAACACTCCCTCGATTTTTCTGCTCAAGCAGGTTTGTCATCTTTCAGTTTTCCTACTGTCGATGCATAGGTACTTACATCAAACTATAAAAATATTCATTCTGTTCTTCATTATTTCATAATATTGTCCACATATAGGTCCATATGGAAAGCTGAGTGCCCAACATCGGAGTTCTGATATTTTTGTGGCCTACCTACCTACTGTGGGCACCAAACTGCGTCGTTCTGGAATGTTGCTGACCGCTTCGACCTAAATATCTCTTAGCACATGTGGAATAAGAAAAGTGGAATTGAAAACTAGTACTGTAAAGTAACAGTAATTATATTAACCTCTATTCATAAAACAATTAAAGACCCGGAACTTTGAAATTGAGTATGAGTAGCTTAGGAAATACGATTTTGGTAAAGAAGCATAAATCTGTATATACGTTCAATTTATTTTCGTAATTTCGTTACCATTGTTCTGTCTCTATTTGAAATTATACCCATCGGTCAAGTCGAAAGCGTTTTACTTTCATTTTTCTTTAAATACAAGCGTCTTGTCGAAAATGGCCTTCCCTTTTGTATGACTCTACCTGTAGGTACCTACTCTAAAGAAAGCTTCACTTGGTAAAAAGGGTGGTTTAAGACACCTCTTCGAAGAATTGGTAGCAGTGGAATCATCTCATCAATTCACAGTAAGTAATTTTGTACTACTTGTGTAAAAATTCGTAACCCATAACTTCAGCTCGTAACTTAACTTCAATTTAAAGTAGTTTTACGAAGCTCCAGTAGCAGTTTCCATTTGGGGGAATAGGAAACCTTAGAAATAGGCAACTTTGGAAATAGGCAGCTAACCTCATTTTGGAAGCATTTATTCTTCCTATACAAAAAGGAGTAAAATCAATAAGAAGTATTAATAAATACGTCTATAAATTAATAAATCTTAAAATAAAATCGCAAATTTCACCTCTCTGGCATGGATATTTTATACGTATGAAATATCCATGCTTCCAGTGCTGTCCCGTGTGCATTCGGACAACACCGAATCTCGGACAGTCCAGGGCGACTCTGTGACGTCACGAGTCCTGGACTGCTCCAGTCCTGGACCGTCCAGGACTGCCTGACCGAACGAACCCGGAAGGGACATATACCATTCTCATAAGAATAGGTTTTAACAAGTGGCAGTTGACAACGCCAAGACAAAAAAGATAAAGGCGAAGAGGATAGTTTTCTCTCTTTGTTTTTCGTGAAAAAGCGCCAGCCGCCTTGCTCTTCGTACCATCATAATATATAATTCATTATCAAAATGTTGTTGTGTATCTTCCCGCTTTTACATCGAATCCACCTTTCAGGAGTCTAGTTCCAGCATAATATGGAGGTGCACCCCATTCGTTTGAATGGCTCTTCTTATTTTAAAAAGTGTCAAGTTCAGTTGAGTAGTTAAATGTCTAAGAAAAGTGTGGATTATGAAATAATCTGTCAAGATCACTTTGAAGTGATTTGATCATAGCAAAATCCAGAGGGAATCTTTACACTTTAAAGGCGAACATTTTAACTACGAACCCCAGGGATTGTGCGCACTTGTTCCATTTTGATCGAACTGGACGGCTGCTCGGAAGATCTTTCTCCGCCTTCCCGATGATCGCTCATCCTGGACAGAGAAGGAAAACGATGGTAAGTCGAAAGGTGTTAGAAAGTACTTATTTGTAGGTGTTAGAAAGTACCCAACTAGTACTTATTTTACTGAAAACATGAGATGTTAGGTTCCTAGAAATACTCCAAATAATAATGGCTATTTCGAGAAACAATTCTTCACTTTGGAAGAGGGGTTTTTGTGAATGGCTAACAAAACCATAACACAGCGGTGGGGTAGTAAGTATGAAGTGCCAACTACTGTGATCCAAGGAAGCTATATGGAGTCCAGGCACCCTAAAAGGGAACAGTTGCATAACGAATGACCGTTATACGAAGAAAGTTGTGAAATCAACTACTAAACATTAGTAAACTGCATAATAGATAAGAAAGCGTGGATGATTCTTACTTGGAAGCCAAAAATGATGTCCTACTTTGAAATCCGAACACCAAATACCTTATGTTCACATCTCCTTATGAGGAGTAGGTACCTAACCACAACTGTAATTAGTCACGAACGTTTGGTTCCGATGCCTAACGAAAACGCTAAATAATTTCAAAGTAAACTGTGATCATTTCAATGATTTGTCACTACTTCCAACTCAAGCCCAAGCCGTTGAATGCTTATGCTAAATGCGTTGAGGCACTGAACAGCTGAAAACAAACAGTTTAGCAAGGGATGTCATGGAAAAGTTTGACTCCGGTACATGGAAGATGGAAGGCAGGCTGCGTGATACATGGAAGATGGAAATAGTATTGGAATGATCCAATGCTTTGTTTTATCCGTGTGACGTCACACAGAATGGATGTTGGAAGAGGAAGGAGAAGAAGAAGAAGAATAAGACTAATCTCCCTGAAAGGCGGCCATGTCGACTCCGTTGTAAACAAAGATTGTAGGTATAGAATATTGCATAGGTTTTTCATTATGCCAATCTGTGCGGTTATTAGTTGCTCTTCTCGTCCCGGAAGCGGTATTTAATTTTTTGGTTTGCCAAAAGTGATTAGAAACAGTGTGCAAAGACAAGAAACTTTCCGAAAAAAGAAGAACATCAGCCTTTTGACGTCGCTGCTTCCCAGCCTTCTGACAACCATGATTTTCGATGAACTGACACTTTTATAACCAGCTTCAAATTATCTTATTATTATTATTTGTACACGTTTTCTTTTTCATCAGTTAGGTATTTGTTTGTTTCCTCGGGAAATATCATGTTGTTCACCTCTCAAAACCAACTGCTCATCACGAAAATTCTGTAATCTTCACATCAAGTTCACGGTGTAGGTGTATTCTGTGCGAATTGTATATTGTTTCAATGTACAATGAAATTTCTGAATAAATTGCGTGTTTTTCATAGAATGTTGTACATTATTACATTAGGTATATCAACACACCTAACTACAGATCTACAATAAACAGACGATGGGAGTCAGCTCACGTAAGTACCATTTAGGGTTTCAAGGGAAGAAGTTACAATAGTTATGAAGTTTACCTGTGAAAAATACCTTCTTTTCTAATAATGGTAGGGATTTGGTTCATTATGGATATCTGCATTTAGTTGTTGCGTCTATAAGTTCGTGTATCAATCATAGTAGGATTGATCTGTACTACTTCCCTGTTTGTGAAAGTCTGTATGTGCGTGGTAGTTAGAAACAAAACACTTGCTCTAAACTATCTAGAGATATGTTGTTGGACAACTAATGAACCAGTAGGTAGGTAGCTACTGAATAATCGGTAGTTATCACTTATATGAGATCCGAAAAAATGCATTGAGAACTCAGGAAAATCTAGGTTTGTGGTGTTCACTAGGTACTTCCTAAAGGCGAATACGCTCAACCATCAGTTGGTAGGAACGTTTTATATTGCAATCTAATCCCCAGCAACCCCCAGATTGGGATGTAAATAGGCACTTGTCTCTGGTTCTCTATGTGAGTAAGTATCTATTATCGATCAACAACAACTACAGATCTACATTAGGTAAACAGAATATCAGTTCACATAAGTAGGTACAATTTAAGGTTTCAAGAAAAGAAGTTCGTAGGTAGGTACAACATTTATAAAATTTACCTTTGAAAAATACCGTCTTTAGCAGTTAGTTGTCTGTAAGTTTGTATATCACTATATCTATCGTAGTAGGTTTGATCTGTACTTCCTTTTTTGTGAAAGTCTGTACGTCCGTGATAGGTAGAAACAAAACACCTCCTCTAAACTATCCAGAGATATGTTGTTGGACAAACAAGGAGACAGAGAGCCACTGCAAAATCGGTAGTAGTTATGTTTGAGACCCAAAAAAATGCAGTAAGAACGCTGGAAAATCTAGGTTTCTGGTGTTCACCAGGTACTTTCTAAAGGTGAATATGATCAAAACCATCAAAAGGTAGGAAGGTTTCATATCACAATATAGGGTCAGAAAAGGATGTAAATAGGCACTTGTCTCCAGTTCTCCATGTAAATAGAGATAGAAGTAGTAATACGTTTGTTCAATGTGGCGAATAAATATTCAAATTTTCATTCTGAAAAACTTATTTCGAGAGTTTTTAACACTTTCGCTGCGGCTCAATAGAATCGATTGTAGCCCCACGACTACCGTAACATGGCGTCGTGCGGTTTTTACCGCAGTTTTTCACGTAGTAGTTGGTACAGAAGAAAACATCATTTTTCAAGTCAACTACTACCTGGCGGTAATTACCGCGCCCGCTGTCCTTCACCACTACTATGCGGTAATTACCGCGCCCGCTGTGGATAGGTGGAAATATCCACCCGAGATGCTATATTTTATTGACGCACTTTTATTTTCACCAACTTTGGCAATCGACATGTGTTCTATTGAACGATACATTCAGCTATAGGTAAAAAACGAGGAAGAAGGAAAATGAGTGACAATTTCTCGATGTGATTTCAATTCAAACGAGCCATAAAAATTGGATAGGTATAGGTTGGAAATATTGCTGTAAATTTTCATTGTGAAAAATGATGATGTATTTAGATGATATAAAAAATACAGATGAAAAATATAGAAGAGAAAATGTACATAATTTCCTGAGAGGGAGCAGCCGAAGAACTTGTTGAGGGTTGAGGTTCTTCAACCTTGTCATGAGATCTTTTCAGACCTCCTCGAGTGAGGACCATGGTGATTCTGGAATAAGATCGTAGATAAGTAGATTGATCGCACAGTAGGTACTGAGAAATAAATAGATAAAATAACTGTCGAAGGAGGGTGAAAAAAAATTAGTTTGGTAGACAATCACATGCTTGTTTTGAACCCGAATGGCGTTTTATAAGTAAATGCATTCAAAAATATAACACGACACAATAAAGCAGTCAAAAGAAACGGTAAAATAAAATGCATAACTTACTTTTGACTCAAAACTTGTGAGAAACGTTGTCGGCAAGCGTCCTGGACTAACTGAAATATCGGCACTTCGAAGGTCATTATCTCCTCGGCGGATATTCCTCCCTTGTTCCGAACGGTATTTCCGAACTACTACCGCAGATAGAAAGGGTCGAGACAACTACTACGACTCAATAGGGATATTGAAAGACAGGGCTTTGCAAAGGGCCGAGAGCGGTTTTTACCGCGCTAGTAATGGTGAAGGACACAAAAGAGCGGTAATTACCGCGGTAGCAGTAGAAGTGTTAATTGACACTGTTTGTGTCAGCCTGGTTTGCTTGTCAGCATGACAGTTGACACCTGTCATGTCCCTGTTCTTTGTGTCAAGACCCCTCAGTGTCTGTATCAGCTGTTTGCAATCTGATCGCTACTTACGATTACATAATTGCTATAAAAGAATAGAAAGAAGAAAATAATGAATATACCACTATCATTCTGTTTGCATACCAACAAATAGGACCTATGTGGTATGTAAACATAATGACCTTGCTGACAGCGAGTCAAAATGGCGCCCTTTCACGACCAGCTGATGGGGTAAGCTGAGAAGGTTAGACAACTTAGGAAGGAGGTAACAGGTCAAGAGTCGAAGTCTCTGCTGGGGCTTGAGTGGAGCCCCCAGCGTTCGGCTCCGGGGCCAGATGGACTACAGGTGAAGCAGTGGATGTCAATTCCAGTCAAGATAAGGATCATCTTGTTGAACATGTTGCTGTTGGCTGGAGTACCCCCCCGGGAATATTGTAAGTCAAGGACTGTTTTTGTGCCAAAGAGCGGGGGCGCTGGACCTGGAGGGTTTAGGCCCATTTCTGTAAGTCCAGTTCCATTGCGCCATCTGCATAAGGTGTTGGCGAGTCGGCTGCTGTCTGCGGATGTTGTGTTGGTGACCCAGAGGGGATTTCGGCGTGCGGATGGTTGTGGTGAGGACCTTACTATTATTAAGGCCTGTTTGGATCTTTCACAAACTAGGCACAAGCAGCTCCATCTGGCGAGCCTTGATGTGTCAAAGGCCTTTGACACTGTGACGCACGCAGCTATTACCGATTGTCTCTGTGGAGTGGGTGCACCGAGGAGGTTCGTCGAGTACGTCTCTGCGCTCTATCAGGATTCCCGTACGGTTCTTCAGGTCCGTGGACGTTTGGGCAGCGATATTGTGCCTGGGCGTGGGGTGAGACAGGGTGACCCATTGTCCCCCTTGTTATTCAACCTGGTTATCGACAGTGCGATCGCGAAGCTGCCTCCTGAGGTTGGTTTCGATATTGAGGAAGGAGCTGTGTCGGGTACCAGGGTTAGTTCACTTGCTTTTGCCGATGACGTGGTGCTGCTCGCAGGAACAAGACAAGGAATGCAGCTCGCCTTAAATGTATTTACGGATCAGTTGATTAAGTGTGGGTTAAGTCTGAATGTTAATAAGAGTGCCACATTGTCCCTTATGCCTTCTGGGAGAGATAAGAAGACTAAAGTTGTTGAGGGCTGCTTCTTGGTTCCAGTTGATGATGCAGCAGCCTCCACAGCGGTACTTCCGGCAAGATCCGTTGTGGAGGTGTGGAAGTACCTGGGGGTGGGTTTTGCCGGTGCCACCACAGCAAGAGCAGCGGCCCAGTACTTGGAGAATATGCTTCAGCATGTTTCACGTGCTCCACTCAAGCCCCAGCAGAGACTTCGACTCTTGACCTGTTACCTCCTTCCTAAGTTGTCTTATGGCTTGACCTTTGGTAGGGTAGCGCTGGCTAGGCTGCGACGCATTGACATCCGTGTTCGCTCAGCTGTACGTCAGTGGCTAAAGCTACCTAAGGATGTTCCCAATGCATATTCCCATGCTCCCACTAAGAAAGGGGGGTTAGGTATAAATGCGATGGTAGTTTGTATTCCCCGGTTTAGGGAGAATCGCTTAAAGGCGTTGGAGCGGTCTACGTGGGATGTGGCAAGGGTGGTGGCGCATTTACCTGTTGTTCATAAGGATCTGACTTGGTGTAATAAGGTACTCTCAGGATGGCTTCCGGACCCAGCGAAGGAGATGGCATCGAGGCTGCATTGCTCAGTGGATGGTTGTGAATTGAGGGAATCGTCCAAATGTGGAGCATCTACAGCATGGGTCTACCAGACTGCAGAGGGCATTCCAGCTGCTGACTACCGCCATTACCACCAGGTGCAAATAGGGGCGTTGCCGACCAAGGTGCGCACAAGGCGTGGGATTGGTGGCGGTGAGAAGTCGTGTAGAGCTTGCGCTGCGCCTGCAGAGACTCCGGCCCATGTGATCCAGATGTGTCCTCGTACTCATGGTGGGCGAATCAAGAGGCATGATGCGGTGGTGGGACTTTTGGCTGAGACGCTCGCTCGATGTGGATGGTCTGTAGAGAAAGAGGTTCTGTTCCGGTTAGGTAGAGAGGCCCTCAAGCCAGACTTGGTGGCAGTGCATCACGATGGGACCTGCAAGGTGATAGATGTACAAGTTGTAGCAGTGTCCCAGGGCCTTAGTGGTGCGTTTCAAGCAAAAGTAGCCAAGTATAAGAGGGTGGATCTACTCGGTGCTGTGGGAGCGAGGCATGGTGTTGGCCTTGAAGGTATAGAAGTAATTGCCTGCACTATCAGTTGGAGAGGGGTATGGTGCAGGGCCAGTTCTGACGCACTGAAGAAAATTGGAGTGCCCATGGGCACATTGAAGGGGATAACCACTAGAGTGCTCATGGGCAGCTGGCTCAATCTTCGGACCTTCATGAGGGGCACTAGCGCGCATCATGGTGTTGGAGTTAGCGGGAGGGGCGGCGGGGCCCAGCCGGGCATGGGGGTAGGGCGGTGACTGCGGGGTTCCCTCCACTTTTTGGGTGCCTCCTACCCTCTTAGGAGAGGTGTATAAAAAAAAAAAAAAATAGGTTAAATTGAGTCTCAGGGATATCACCCTATGGGCAATTTCCCTTTTTTATTATTGTTTCATTGCAGTAAAATAGGCATTAGGTTTGGGGGGAAAGTGCAAATTAATGCTTCTGGGTTTAAATACAGTTCTATACAAGAAGGTACCTAATGCATTTTCAAATTTTTTTAATGATATTCAATGCATGAAACCTCCATGTACAATGTGAGTGTACATCCATAAGACATCCATGTTCTTCCATACTTAAGGTCGAGGGAAAAAAATAACACAGGGCCTACCTCCATGCCTGAAGCATTTGCTCAGTGCCTTGTATATTAGCTCGTGTTACATCCATGGCGCTTTGTAGGTGTGTACGAGTACGCTTTGTAGGAGTGTAATAATATAATATTCCCACTAGAGAATCTAAACCACATTTTTTAACGCAAAAATTTGCAAATGAAAATGAGTTGACGAAAGAACTATCGATATCAACACGGTAAAACTATCGATGTTATCGGCCATTTTGAATCGGACTTGTTTTTGTTTCAATGGACTACCGCGCACCGACCGTTACATGACGGGACATATGAGCGGTTGGTTGAATCGTGTTAATTTGAAACTTCTTTAGTTACTCATTTTTCCTTATAAATATAATATCAATATTATTGTAACATTGTTAATCAAGTGATTCAGTTTCCTACGCTTTAGATTCTCTTTTAGCTGAAGGATTCTGGATTCACGAGTCACTTCATTCGAACCTGCTACACGGAGTACCCGGTAAGATGGTCCATCTTTCGAAATTTCAATTGAAGGGCTTCCTAGTATTGTTTGAACAAAATCGTGAATGCGTTGTTCAACATTTATATTCGATTTTTTTTATTCCGTTATAATTTTTTTAAACCATAGGTACAATTTACCAGTAAAATCGTGATCGATCCATAAGTAGGTAGGTACCTTGAAATCCAATCCAAACGGCCGAAAGTGATCTGGCTGTTGATTAAGTATTTTTGTTACTTCGGTAAATTTGCATAACACTTGTGGTAAAATGGAAGATCATGTGGTCGTTGATTAAGTACTTTTTTGACCGCGGTAAATTTCCATATAACTCGTGGCATAATAGTTGTCGTACGTACAACTTCCTGTCTATCAGTATAGGTAAGTTTGCTCATCTCGTGGGTTCGACATTTGTTTACAGTCGTCCACAAACTAAACTGTGGTTAAGAAAAATATAGTCTGGTTCATTCCTGAATCAAACGAGAAGTTAGGTAATCAGACTCTGGTTGTGCGATAAGTGTTTTTCTGCTGAACGACTGATTTTCATCATTACTGTCGTTATAATGAAGGCCCAATTAGATGGTCCAACAAAACGTCCACAACATTTTTTTTTACCTGTGTGTTTGCTCTTCACGAGAGTTGCCAGCTCAAGTAATAGACTGCCGAGCTTTTTTTCCACTACCTACCGAGAAATTGCTCGAGTTTTCGGCAATAATTGCGTTGTCTTTGGAGTTGTTGAGTCGACAACTGTTTTTCCGGTAATTTTTTGGGAGAGGCAGATAAGTAAGAAGGTGAGATGTCAAAAATTCGACAGGACATACACTTTTCTGTAAAAATATAGCTAAGTACATGGAATATACCAAATAGAATGGAAATATACTAAAAAAAATATATAAATTTTCCCGTGAATTACATAAAATTTCTTCCTCCCAAGGGATTATAATAAACTTCTATGAATGTAAAATATTTTGGGTAGCTATAAAAAATGCCGTTCAAATACCTACTAGGTACTCAACTACATTGTGAAGAAATATAATAGTTTTTTATTATCGTTTTGTTATACAATATGATCCGATACATTCAATATACATGCGTACCCTACAAATAATACTATATAAAACAATATTACGCAGGATGTTTAACCCATTAGTGCTCGTGATTATTTTTGTTCGAATTTTTTTGTGAAATTTCATATTCTTACTATTTTTGACCCGAGGATCACGGGAAAAATATCTAAAAAATTCTATCTGTAGCCAATTTGTCAATATTGGCCGATGCCATATGGCATCGTTGGGCACACAGCGCCTAAAACAGTATTGAGATGCGCGACCGAAGTAGGTATGTCTCGTTTGCAATCAGAATAGGGAAATAAAATGATTTGGATAATACTACGTTGTGAATTAGAAAAAGAAATTACGAATTTATAGTCAAATAGAGGGTTACATTGAAAATTGGAACAATTTTTTATTAATAACAAATAGAGTAAAACACCCAACTAGCCCAACTTTGTATTGTGAGCACGTTGTTCGGGTTTGGGACTTATAGGAGGTCCCTGCACAGCGTTTTCATTTCTTTTCCGGTGAATGAGTCACATAATAATCATCACGATCGAAACCAATATCGTCCAAAACTCTAGCTGATGAAATAGATTACTTGTCTGATGGGTCAGGACATCTTCTAGCAACGGCAAACCTCGACAATTCCTTTTCTGAATTCCAGTTGCTATATGTTTTTGTTATTTTATGGAGAGAAGTGAATGGAGACCACCACCACTTCTTCATCCGTGTACCAATAAGGTAGTTGTTTATATTCTGATCCATCAGATCCGCTCCACCCATTGATATGTTGTATTGGTTGAGGCATTTGAACCGTGGTGTTCTTATTTTGTTCGGGTGAGTACCTTATGCTTCTTCATCAAATAACTGAACTTTGAATAGTTGATAGAAGGAAAATTAGGTACCCATTTTGTACTTATTAGCCACTTTGACGTCAACAAAAACACCATCAAGCCTTCATGCAGGGCTCTTACGGGGACCAGTCTCTTTCAATCGGTGCCAATTCGTACATTTCCAATCACAATTTGAGAGAGGCTAACAATCTATTACATGACAAATTCCGGATAGTTCTTGGACTTCGTTTTCTTCATTGCCTGAATCGCCATCTGACAATTCAGCTGGATTGGGAGGTTCGATGAAAATATCAACTGAAATGTCTGCGTCACTATTCATGTCGATGAGCACGTCGAGAGCATCTTGAAGGAAAAATCCAAGTCTTAAATTAGAAGCAAAAATAAAAAATACTATACAATCATCAACGGAAAACCACTAGTTATGAATGCACGCTATGAGTACAAAAAGGCGTCGTGGACAAAACGAATTCGAAAAACTGTCGTTAACTGCCCTACGATGCCGTTTGGCATCGCAGAGATGACCATAGCCGGATATCCTATTTATTCGATCCGAAAACTTCATACTAAGCCCAGAAAATATCTCAGGATGATTAGAAAGTATTCGTACTTCGCCTAAATATTAAAAATTTATTCTTACGACAAAGAATGTCTCAGGGGGTCGAGGCCGAAAATTTGACCCATCTTCAAACGCGTTATGCTTGTACTACACGAGGTTACACTGATCACTGAGGTAAAAAATAAATAAACGAACCCTCCAAGAGAGATAAACAAATAAGAAAATGAAGAAAAAGTCCAAAGTGTAGTCACAAAACTCACCAGAGTGACCCCAACTTCAGCGATGCCGAACGGCATCACTGGGCACTAATGGGTTAATATCATCTAAGGTCTTGAGGTGGACCATACTTCGGCCATCGATTCTACAAGGTACTTCCAACAAAAAATGTCTCAGTCTAGCAGTTTTTCCGATGAACGCCCATCGGAATGGGCATTGAAAGTAAAAATGTCGAGAAAACGAAAAATTGAAGTTTGCTGTTTTACTTGATTTTTAGGAGACATTGTTGTGATCCTTGAAGTATAGTCCATTTGAAAGGATGGTCGGTATGCACTGAATAAGTTTATACTCACAATTTTCGAAGATTTGTGCTCAATATTCCTGGTGTTTGATATTATTATTATCGATTCGGTATCAATATTGTTTCTGGATATCAATGATTAATTTTTGTTGCTCAACTAAGTTTATGTTTGGCTAAACGTACGTACAGCCATTCAGGACAACTTTTTGCCCCTTTAGATACATTTCACTCCTCACAGTTTTATAGATGTCTGAGTCGAATAGAATACGTGCTTGCGAATTTATTGAGGCTCAGGGACAACTTTAAATAAAATGTAATCAAAAATACGTTTTTGGTATTTTAACTCTTCTAATTTTGAAATTCTAGTGGTTCAGTTAGATAGATAGGCGATTAGTGTGGGTAAATTATTACGCAATGGTTAAAATTTTACTGTACAGATCACTCGTCTATATAGAATGCGCTTTTTAATTAAAACTAGGTAGTTACCTACCCACTATACCAATAACTTCGCTATGTGAGAGTTGTGAGTGCCTTCATTCCGAAATGAGGAATTTCACCGATTTCTGTTTGCATTTTTCCTGAATAGTTAATGGTGTGGGATAGATGAAAATCGGGCTGATTTCGGAAAATAAGTCTCCTGTTATTTTTGGGAGACAATCAAAATTTTTGATTTCAAAACTAACCGGGAAAATGGACGTGAAGCGGGAACGCTCGCTGATTGGCTGTTTGGATCGCCGTCTCCTCCCAGTGTTGCAAATTGGGACAACGAAATCGTGTTTTCTAAGAGAAAAGTTATCAAACAAAAACAGGGGAAACCTAATTTTCCCCATCTCGCTTTTTCTATTTTTTCTTCAGTTTTTCGAATTCGAACTTCACTGTTTCATGAAATTTTGCATCTGGGGACTATAGATTTCTCGATCTCAGCGCTTCAAGCGGCCATAAATGAACTATTCCAGGATGACGTCATTTTCCCGGTTTTTTTAAACATTCGTATTTTCTACACTGTTTTGTTTATTCGTAAATTAGGAAGTTCGGGCTGAAAGTTTGCCTTAGGGGGTTTTTCGAGGTGCTTAATCCGATTTTGGGGTCAAAAATAGGAAATTCCGACATGGTGAAATTCCTCATTAGATCCTTGGTTGCTAAGGAGCACAACGGGGAATTTGCCTCAATTTTAGATTCTGGAATTTTCAAGTCAAATCCTATAATAGAGCCCTAGAATAACGTTTAACACCAGGAGTACCCAAGGTAAAAAAATTAGAAGAAATGCCTAAGCAATTGAAGCCCTCTGTCAAAAAACACCTCAAAAATCGACGTAGGCTGAGCATGTCACACCCCAGGGTTCCTACCGCGAAACCTGACCGAATGAGGAATTTCACCGAATTCTGTTTGCATTTTTCCTGAATAGTTAATGGTGTGGGATAGATGAAAATCGGGCTGATTTCGGTAAATAAGTCTCCTGTTATTTTTGGGAGACAATCAAAATTTTTGATTTCAAAACTAACAGGGAAAATGGACGTGAAGCGGGAACGCCCGCTGATTGGGCTGTTCAGATCGCCATCTCCTCCCAGTGTTGCCCATTGGGACGACGAAATCATGTTTTCTAAGAGAAACGTTCAAATTACATTCATATTACAAACTCCAAATTACATTCATTCGGATCAGGGCAGTGCCTTTATGTCAGCAGAGCTAAAATCATTCCTCACTCTCAATGGAGTCGCTACTAGCAGATCTACCGCCTTCAATCCATGTGGAAACGGTCAAGTGGAATGTTACAATGGCATTATCTGGAGGACGATCAAGCTTGCTCTCAGGTCAAAGGGCCTTGACACTCGACAATGGGAATCCGTGATTCCCACAGCTCTCAATGCAATCCGATCGCTCCTTTGCACGTCGACTAATGCCACACCACATGAACTGATGTTTCGCCACTCAAGGAGAAGTGCGAATGGAACTTCGCTCCCAAATTGGTTGACAACACCAGGACCAGTCCTAATGCGCAGGCACCAACGTACGAGCAAGTATGACCCTATAGTAGATGAAGTAGAACTGATCGAGTCGACTCCCAACTATGCAGTGGTACGTCTGCAGGATGGAAGAGAAACGACGGTATCGTTTCGTCATCTGGCTCCAAGAGGTTCAACTTTGCCTCTAACAGAGGATTCAGTAGTGACACCTACTCCCAGCTCCATCCAAAACCTCAAAACGGCACCAGTGCCTACTCCCAGCCTCAATCAATGCCAAGATCCTGAAGGAGCGCCCAATTCCCATGAATTCTTTCAAGAGCCTCTGCCTCTGGATCTTCCGAAAGAACAGCCTCCCATTGTGGCAGAACCGCCATCACCGCGACCGCAGCGAGACCGCCGACCACCAAAGTACCTGGCAGACTACGTACGAGAATAAAAGGGGGGGGGGGAAATGTTATAATACTCCACTATCTATCAACTGTTACATAGTAACGTTTTGTATGCTACAATTCCCAATTTCACATTTGTTCATTACTAGCATGGTTTTCGTTGAATAAAGCTCACTTTCTATTCTGAGTATTCTACAACTGTTTCATGAAATTTTGCATCTGGGGACTAAGGATTTCTCGATCTCAGCGCTTCAAGCGGCCATAAATGAACTATTCCAGCATGACGTAATTTTCCCGTTTTTTTTAAACATTCGTATTTTCTACACTGTTTTGTTTATTCGTAAATTAGGAAGTTCGGGCTGAAAGTTTGCCTTAGGGGGTTTTTCGAGGTGCTGAATCCGATTTTGGGGTCAAAAATAGGAAATTCCGACATGGTGAAATTCCTCATTCACACTGCTGTGCTGTGGCGAAGCGCAAAAGAAGTCTCTGCAAATAGTGTCGTAGAATGACAAGAGGTAGAGTTGTAGGCGCCTTTGTGTCCACACGAAACGAATCACTCAAATAATGTGATTCAAATAACGAAACTAACTAGTATAGAAACTAAGTAAGAGGAGATGGAGACTAATAATGCTTGATAAACTAATAGGTAGAAATGTATTATGAAAAAGAGTGAGTAAAATTGCTTCTTTTGGTCACTTTCGCATCTACGTTTTCCCTCCCCCAGCACTCCTGTTTTCAATGACGTAAGCTATAGTTTAATTCACGCTTCCAGAGGTAGCACTTCTGTCATAAGAGGCGCAGATCCCCCTATGAAGTCAGATTGGTTAAAAGGCCGGATACGTCGCAACATGGCAGCCCCCATGAACAGATTGGCGTTACATTTAAAATTTCCATCTTCCTTAAATTCTCAAAATTTTTGGATGTTTTTTCGAGCAGTACACTATGGTTTTCTTTCATATCAGTGAACCCTCTTCAGAAAACAAAAATTAAAAAATCCCAGGCTAATTCCCCATTACCAAGGATTTCATTCTCCCCAGCTACCTAGTTATCTCTCCAATACTCAATAAGTATCCATTTAGCAAAAGTCACTGAAGCTCTTGTTTTTCAGATTCCCGATGGATAATAAGGAAAATTGTTGCATCTTGCGGAAGTCCCATTCTCGCGTGGAACATAATACACTTACTTCACTGCCTGTGCATCGATCGAGGCAACCTAGAAGCAGTTTGCAAGAGCCTGAACGGGAGCGTGGTCGTTCAACATCTGCCCAAAGAACTGGTGAGTTCAGTTTATCTGTCTGAGTCCTCCAGTCAAAAAATAATGGAATTTGGTCGACTATATTCTGAATATAATAAGAACATACCGCTCTCGTGTACCCTGGGTGTTCGGAAAATTCTGGCTGAACTCCCATTGAAAAATATGTCGTCAATCTATTGCTCATTATCTATAAACAATTTTGGACCAATTTGAAGAACTTTTCTCAAAATAACACTAGGTAATTTAGGATGGTCTTGCATCCGAACGGAGCTTGTTAGTTTCTTACGTTATTTGATGCGCTTAATCCGAGGTCCGTTTTTTGATTAGCTCGCTTTTCCTGAATAATAACTTGTTATCACTTTTCTCCTTCACAAAACTTTCAGATTATTCATCGAACCAATTTCTAGAATAAATGCCTTTTAGAGATGCCTAACTTATGCGAAATTTAACTCTGATTCCGAATATCCTCACTTTTTCGATTGCACCGCTTCCAACCCCTCGTTTTTCTCGAAAAACTTGCAAAAATGTGGGAAAATTTCTTTTTCACATTTTATGATCTAAGAATGGAAAATTAGTGCTGAAAAAATTCTCTTGGATCTGTGTCTTGTGAAGGACATTCTTCCGCATCGAATGAGACCGAGTCCCAGTGAGTCTTTGGGTGTTAAAATAGAGGAGTTAGGAGTTCTTGTCAGAGATTACAAACGGCCTTCGACGAATCAGGTTTCACTTTGGGCCTGTTCAGAGAGGCAGTTCGGAACCAAACCGGAGCTGAAGAGGGGAGGGGATGGAGGCGAATGGACTCCTCCGGGCTCCTCCAAACCCCACCAAACCGTTCAGGACTGCCTCTCCGAACAGACCCTATGTCATCCCATCCGGGAATCAATGCATGATATGTATGCATAGACCCAGCTGTGGCCGAGCCAGCTACGGCATGTGTCTCTGGAGACGAGACTCGGACCAGTTGCAGGGGCCATGAGTTCGGGAGCATATTTTCGGGCAAGTCGGTCGCAGTTCCCTCTCGTCCCAACCCAGGGTGGTGAGGCCAATTGGAAGCCATGAACGAAATCATCAGAACAAATTCTGATCTTCCCTTAGGAAGACAGCTGATGACGACCGCGATGCCAGGAATGGCAGTCGGACGAAAATCCTACCTGAAATGGTTGTTTATTTTACTTTACTTTACTTACTTACTACTATGCTTAGACCAACCAAATACATATCTATCTATTTCCTAAGAACCTCATTTTAGCTTTCATAGCGAGCATTGATTCCCATCGCATAATGCACAGGATGAGCTGATACCTAGTTGAACCCTGTTTCATGGAAACCGTGATTTTGTAATGTCTGACAAAATAAATCTCACCTCCTTCATTTTCAAACCTAAAGTCGCGCGGTAGGTCTCATTTGATCAGGAGAAATGTCCTTTGCAAGGTGTAAATCCACGAGAATTTTCCAGCCCTGATTTTCTATTCCTGGCTCATAAAATGTGCAGAAAAGATGACAAGAGCTGGGATTTTTCCCACACTTGTTGCAAGTGTGAAAGAGAGGTGATATTCAGAATCTGCTTTAAATTTTGCATAATATACTCGTACCTTTTGATGGCATTTATTCTGGAAGTTGGTTCAATGAAAAATCTTGAAAAGTTTGTGCATGAAAAAAGTGACAAGCTTTTATCACTTATCATGGAAAAGTGAGCTGAGCAATAAATTGATCTCGAATTCGGATTCAGCACATCTAATAACGTAAAACTCGGTCCTCGCCTTACGCCTTAAGGGCCCCATTCACGTGTATGTCTGAAGTCGCCGCCGCGTCCCTCAAGGTACTCCCCGAAGCCACCACAGTAGTCCATTCACCTGGCTACCAAAACTACCTGACTTCGCCGAATGGCGGACCTGCTACCAACCACCGTGTTCAAAAGATGACTAGAAGCGAGGAAAACGGTAGGGCTACATACTGTACTGGTGGGGGTGCGACCGGGCGTCGGCCTCTCTTCAACCATTCACAGGGCTGCCGATGGTTAACCTGGCCGCAATTTTCGAGCATGTCACGGGTAGTTTCCTCCTTTGACGACAGCTAGGGACGTGGCGGCGACTCCGAGCATACACGTGAATGGGGCCCTTTAGCCACTCTTTTCTGCGGGGTAGGGATGGGGTGGACGGGTGGAGAATACACCCGCGTCACACATGCCCGTCACCCTCTGCCTCACCCCTCCTGTTTAACGGTTTTTGGGTGGTTAGCCCAAGGCTGAAGCATGTTCCATGCTAAAACCAACAAGCTCGGATGCAACACCACCCCTGAATTTTGTGTAGTAGAGTAATTATTATCGTGTTCAGTAAATTCCCAAATTTTTATGATAGCCCATTTGTACTTTTTCACGTCAAAAGACAGAGATTGGAATATCATCAGATCACCGCTAAATTTGTAAATTATTAACAACAAATCTATCATTGCAAATATTTCTTCAACTTATTGTGACGATACTGCTATTTTATTTTTCAGGTACCAAAGAAAGTGCAAAAAGATCGAATAGCCTAAATCGTATTCCTTTGAGGCAGTCTGTGCCAAATAAAGTTGAGCCAACTGCTCAAGAAAAAGTGCGGGCCCAGTTGGCTGAATTCAAGTTGAAGCAAGAAAAACATCGCTTGCAGTTGGCCAATAGGCAGGTACCTGGGCCGAACCGGAATCCGCAATCTCTCGTCAAGTGTGTTAGTGGACCGATGAGAATTGAAAAATGTGCTCAACCTAATAAACCTGTGCAGGTTGTCCGTTCAGCTTCGCTTACTGGATCGCACAGACCCGGTGTGGTGGATGATCTCTCTACTAAAAACTCCCAGAAGGCGGATCATCCTGAAGCTCGAAAGTCGGTCCGTCCAGTTGTCCAAGGAAGTGGAAACCCTGCCAAACCCATCCGGAAAACTAGTTTGAATTTCGCTCCTAAGCCTCGCATTAGTGTACCATCTGCACCCCCTAAATCATCTGTCGTAAACACTGTGACTAAGACTATCGTTTGCCCCACAATCAAAATCAGTGACACAAATCCCAAGCAAGTCAGTCCTTCTAGAAAACCTGTTGCGATTCCAGCTGAGCCCAAAGTACCTTTCCAACCACCTCCTATCGTTAGAGTACCTGCCAATGAAATTCACTCTCAGCCAGCTGTCCTGTCTTGTTATGAAAAACTAGCCGCCAGTGCTACATCCACTGAGGTGGTAGAGTTTCGCTCCTCTGGGAAGGAATTGGAAGACAGTGTCATTATTGAAGATCTTCCTGAGGATGCAAAAGGAGCCAAATCCAACAACGTGCACGCCAGTATAAGCGAGCCTGCCAAAAAACCAGTACCGTCCACCACTTCACCTCCAAATCAAGATCCTGTCGTAAGGTAAGATTGACTTTAAAATTAGAGTAGTTTATAGGTACCATTCGTTAAATCTGAAGAAATCTTTCTAAGTTTCTAATAAAATTGCAAATTTGAATATTCCATTTCTTTTTATACCTCAATGAGGAATTTCACCATGTCGGAATTTCCTATTTTTGACCCCAAAATCGGATTCAGCTACTCGAAAAACCTCCTAAGGCAAACTTTCAGCCCGAACTTCCTAATTTACGAATAAACAAAACAGTGTAGAAAATACGAATGTTTTAAAAAACTGAGAAAATGACGTCATCCTGGAATAGTTCATTTATGGCCGCTTGAAGCGCTGAGAACGAGAAATCTATAGTCCCCAGATGCAAAATTTCACGAAACAGTAAAGTTCGAAATCGAAAAACTGAAGAAAAAAATAGAAAAAGCAAGATGGGGAAAATTAGGTTTCCCCTGTTTTTGTTTGATAACTTTTCTCTTAGAAAACACGATTTCGTCGTCCCAATGGGCAACACTGGGAGGAGACAGCGATCCGAACAGCCCAATCAGCAAGCGTTCCCGCTTAACGTCCGTTTTCCCGGTTATTTTTTGAAATCAAAAATTTTGATTGTCTCCCAAAAATAACAGGAGACTTATTTTCCGAAATCAGCCCGATTTTCATCTATCCCACACCATTAACTATTCAGGAAAAATGCAAACAGAATTCGGTGAAATTCCTCATTAGCAAATTTTCAAAGAGAAAACAAACAGAAATCCGTTTTGAAACGATTCCTGAAGTTTTTCAAAGATATGTATGTTACATCAGCTATTATACTGCTGTTTACTTTTTTCGCTGACTTGGCTGCTCGAGTTCATATCAGCAAGTGGCGAACCCGCGCTCGGGCAGTCTCAGTCTGTCATCCGTTCTTTACGTTGATCTTGTTCGTAGATTCACACGTAATCCTTTCGCGAGGGCACTCTGCGAATTTCCGACGTCGCACTGTATAGTTCTGCATTCCCTAAATCCGAAGAAAGTTCGAAAGTTACTTTTTCAAAGGAACCCGGGAACTGGAAACGCCCCACTGACTGCGCCAAATAAATTGGGAGACTTAACGAAAGAGCTTAAAAAAAATGTTTTTATTTGCAATTAAACTTTGAAAAATGGTCGAAGTAATACGTGTTGGAACGGAGGGAACGGGATAATTGCAAATAAAAACATTTTTTTTAAGCTCTTTCGTTAAGTCTCCCAATTTAATTGGCGCAGTCAGTAGGACGTTTCCAGTTCCCGGGTTCCTGTGAAAAAGTGAACTTTCGAACTTTTTTCGGATTTAGGGAATGCAGAACCATACAGTGCGACGTCGGAAATTCGCAGAGTGCCCTCGCGAAAGGATTACGTGTGAATCTACGAACAAGATCAACGTGAAGAACGAAAGACAGACTGAGACTGCCCGAGCGCGGGTTCGAAACTTGCCTATATGAGCTCAGGCAGCCAAGTCAGCGAAAAAAGTAAACAGCAGTGTAATAGCTGATGTAACATGGATGTGTGTTCGGATTCAGCACAAAATGCCTGATCTAGGTACAATTTCAAAAATTGTACTTATAAAGTACCTTATGAATAACCAAAAGCCTAGTAGAGTCGAGTAAAACATGAATATGGGCTTCTAAAATTTTTATAACATACTATGTGCACACAGTAAGTTGGTATGGTATATTGAAAACACACACACACAAAAACAAAACAAAAAAAAAAAACAATATATTTGTAGGTAATACCTTAAGATGGCTTTAGGCAAATCATTAGCGTTGAAAGGAAACATAAGGATGACACTTCTCACTTCTTTTGGAGCATTCTGCTTCACAATAAAACTCTGCAAATTATGTATTACACAAATGTTTATTATTTCTATATAGATCACTCTTCTGCGAAGAACTTTGCCATTGTCACTTCCTATAAACCATAGGTATTACCGATCTACCACATACCTACTTCAGAATCAAGTTTATTTGGAAGAAAAAACGCTTCACACTCGATTCGAAGAGTTGTGGGTGTCTTCAATAGGTAATTTGATTACTGGTTGCTAAGGACGCAAAACTGAAGACAACTCGAAGAAACGAACAACGGTCTAGGGATGGGTATCGTTATAAAAGTATCGATATTTTGTATCGATACTGTATCGTATCGGAGTATCGATATCCCAAGTATCCTTGGGCATGAGTATCGATACTTTAGTGTCACAAACAATCAATATCATCCAATTTTCTCAAGAAAAATAATTTTTTCGACAACTTTTATTCACTTTTTACTATTGAGAGTCCAAAGAGTGATTTTTGTGCAACCAAAGAGTAATGATCCAAAAGCCTCTCTATCTCTTCTTCATTTTTTTAACCATTATGTTGAATTTTCCGCGAGAACAGTATCGATATTCGATATTTAGAAATATCGAATCCAAAGTATCGATATCCAAAAATATCGGAAGTATCGGTATGCAGTATCGATACTAAAATATCGAGTATCGGTACGAAAGTATCGATATTTTGAAATATCGAGTATCGATACCCATCCCTACAACGGTCGTATTAACAACGGTCAGCTAAAATTTTAATAGAGATTAGGCCTCTTTTGCGATTCACACTCTTGTTTCTGATTTATCGTAAGACCAACCCTTAAGTTCTCGTAGGGTGCGAACGGTTGGTCCTACGGAGCTTCGGATGCTCTCTTACAATTCAATACTATTTAAAATTGGTAAAAAAACAATACCGAAAGTTTTTGAGCTTTTCAAAATTTCAACTGACTTATCAACCAAAAGCTTCGGCCGCATCTAGACCCCAAATGGAGCCCATATACCAAATTTCATCAAAATCGGTCCATGGTAACTAAGGAAAGTGGGTACGGCGGACGGACGGCAACATTTCTATTCGATTTTCGGATTTTACGTAGGTACCTGAAATGTAAACAACAAATTTTGAGGGGGGGGTTAAAAATTTTTTCTTGGTCGATTTCTAACGTTCATTATTGAAAATAATAAACCAAAAGTAAGGCCATAACTTGAAGCGATGGTTGAATTAATCAGAAACCTTAAGGTAAAATCAGGAATCTAGAAGCATTGCTTCTGTTCACATGCAAAAATGCCATAAGTGATTTGAAAATGGGTAATTTGCCTCACAATTTATTATTATTATTAATTTTTTTCGCAAGAGGGTTCACTAATAAGGAAATAAACCATAGTGTGCTGCTTGTAAACGCTTTCAAAAAATTTAGAGAATTTAAGGAATATGGAAATCTTGAATGTAGTGGCAATCAGTGTATGAGGGCAGCCATATTGTGATGTGACGAGCTGCCCCTCATCACAACTGTTCTACCTCTGAAAGTGTTCATGAAACTATTAGCTTATGTGATTGAACACAAGAGTGCGCCACAAACTGGCAGAAAGAACTCGGACACGAAAGTGACCAGAAGAAGAAATTTTACTCACTCTTTTTACAATGCGATTCTACCTATTAGTTTATGAAGCACTATTACTCTTCATAGAGTTTCGTTATTTGAATCACATTATTTGAGTAGATCGTTTCGTGTGGACACGAAGGCGCCTACTGCTCCACCTGTTGACAATCTCTGACAGTATTTGCCGAGACTTCTTCTACGTATTACCGGTGTTGAACGTTATTCTAGGGCCCTATTATAGGATTTGACTTGAAATTCTAGAATCTAAAATTGAGGCAAATTCCCTATTGATAGAAGATCAGCGACTACAAATAATTTTTAAAATCTCACGGGTTTTGGAAGCTGGAAGCTTGTATAAATTGAGGGGAACAACAAGTGGTAAGGAAGGCAACTTCGGTATTTCAGGGCGCCATTTCGGTCAACTTGGTGTGTGTCAGAAATCAACTGTGTTGTGATCAGCGACCTCTTCGCATTTCTGTCCATTCGCTTCCTTAGCTCAGTGGTAGGAGCTCCGATTTAGAATCGGAATGATAGGTGATCGATCCCCGGTCGAGGGAAGTTAATTTTTGATGACTCAACAGTATGGCGCAGTCGTATCGGGCCCGAACGGTCTCCTCAGAATTTCTCAGAGAAACAATAATTCATCAAGATTAGGTCATCAAAACAACTCCCTCCCAAGACACGAGTCGAGCCACCGCCTATTCGGACAAACGTTGAGGTCAGCAGATCCCCCGCCCCGTCAATAAGGAAAACAATAACAAAAAACTCCGAAGCCAGTCAAAAATACGCGTTCTCAATGGGTTGTAAAAACGCAGGCCCTGACTAGGTAACGGAGTACCTAAGATTTCCTAACGGGGGGGAAGATGTTGTGATCAGCGACCTCTTCGCATTTCTGTCCATTCGCTTCCTTAGCTCAGTGGTAGGAGCTCCGATTTAGAATCGGAATGATAGGTGATCGATCCCCGGTCGAGGGAAGTTAATTTTTGATGACTCAACAACTGATTTGAATTTGAACTTATTTGAACTCAGCAACTTATTTGAATCTGAAAACTACTTTGTGACTCTTATGTAGGGATTTCCGATACTTCAAAAGTATCGATATAACATCGTATCGATACATCTAGAAAGTATCAAAAAGTATCGATACGATATTTCAAAAAGTATCGATATTTTGAAGTATCGATACTTTTCGATACTTTTACAAAAATGTGTGAAAATGCCTTTTATGTTTCTCTCCATCAGTGTGACATCTCTCCAATAATTAATACAGAATGAACAAAACAAATCACTCATCTTTTTGTTTAGGCACTTGTTTTCATATTGCACTTGGTTGGGTTAACATTTTGGTGGTCCTTCCTAGATGATGGAGGACACCAGGTTATCATAATATGATTATGAGGACAGCAGGTTACCTAATATGTACATATGTAGGTAATATGTATCATAATATGTAGGTACATCATCTTTGTTTAGTTTTTTGAAGTGGTTGGTCTCCCAACTATCTACGTAGAGAAAGAGGTACCTACTAAAATTCGATACTTTCATCTTAGAGATAAAAAATAGATAGCGTTTTGATCTAATGTGAGAGGTAAAAAAGTATCGCCTCCGATACTGGAAAAAATGTATCGATACTACGATATATATCAGGAAAAAAAGTATCGATATGTATCGATACTTTTTTTGAAAAGTATCGATACTTTTGGGACATCCCTACTCTTATGTCATGAGGTTCTCACTAATTTTTAAAATAATATTTCATCCTTATTATTAGTAGGGATATGAGTGGAAACGTGACATTTTGATAAACTGCTTCTGTTCACCGGTTCTTACGGTACTTATCTTGATGAAAGGTTAAACCGCTCATATTGATTCATTGCTCAATTCCCAAGTTTGATGACTGAACATTAACCAGAATCTGCTGCAGTTGTTGATTAATCTGTAGATCCTGATTAATAACTTACTTCGTTCCACAGCTGCTCCACAAGCGGAAACCAATCACAGAAAAAGAAATGGGTTTTGGAAGATTTCGAAATTGGACGTGCTCTCGGAAAAGGAAAATTCGGATGTGTGTACCTTGCTAGAGAGAAAAAGACTCAGTTCGTCATCGCCCTCAAAGTTATTTTCAAGAACCAAGTCCAAGCTGCTAAATTGGAGCACCAGCTGAGGAGAGAAATTGAAATTCAGGCCCATCTTCGGTAAGAATAATTACTTTAGTTATAGTTTCTGTGCAAAGGAAAACCCGTTCATGTCTATGAGGACGAAAATGCTGGACTTCTGCGCATCATTTTTCAATCTACGATTTAGGTGGCACCAAAGGCCCTGAAGTGAAATGATTGCTTCCGAGTCTACCACGGTATTGGAAGCATTGTTTCCACTTTTCAAGGTTTAAAAACGTCTGCCAAGTGGGAGTGGCACGTAGCTTCCTGATCTTCATGGCGTTTGTGTAGGTGATCCGATTGGATTACCTGTTTAGAAGCTGTTTTCAGAACGGTTGCTTTGAGTTTCACAGCATCCCAATTAGGAGAAGGCACATGTCCTGAAAATTCGATAAAAATGGGAAAGAATTTTCATATTTTTTGTTTCTGTATTTTGGAACTTGTCAACTCGATTCTGTTTCATTTATTAACGTACCAATTCAATCATTTCTGTAGAAACCAAACAAAAACCATTACTTTTTGTCCATGGCATTGTTCTGTGGAAGCTACAAGTATGTTGCCCAATCAAGTTGCAGCATAGGTACGTCTTGGCGGACGTTTTTTGGACGTCCCAAAGTAAGACTTGGGCGTTCTTAAACACTGAACCGAGAGAGAGAAACAACACTTAGAATTAAAAACACTCGCTTTAATTCCTTAAAGAACTATAGGTACATGTATTGGAGTGACATGTATTGTGTTTATGTAACAAAATCTTATTTACTCTGCCAAGGCCTGGTTCTCCAACCGATTCGTGCGTGTTTCGTTTTTAGTTCGACGCGGAAATCTATCTAGTTATGCTCTACGTCGCCGGAATTTTGCCTTTAAAAAGGGGGTTAGTGCTTTAAAAGAACTTGCGGTTCGGGCATAATCTAGTGTACTCTGCCCTGGCCTCAATTTCACACTGATTTGCGTGGTTATTATTTTTTTTTTGCGCGACGTAAAAAACTATCTAGTTCCGCACTACGTCGAAATGTCCTGGAATGTCGAAATTATACGGGGTTATTTACTAAAAATGAGACTCATTCCGAAGATAACTTGAGCGCCCTGGTTTGTCCTCAATTCTCAATCGATTTGCGTTTCTTTTTTGTTCGACCCAGACAATGGGGTAGTTGCATGATATTTTTTTGTATTTTTTCTGTGTAGAGAATCTCTATTGAAGTACGAATCTGCAAATAAAACTCCCGGAAACGCTTCCAAAAAATTTAGAGATTTTTTCGAAAAACGGGATTTCGGATTCAGGCGGGAAAACCTACACACGGCTTGGACATTGCGGGGTGGGGGCCACGTCACGGGTGTGAAGGGGGCCAAGAGACCCCTTCCTTTGCCCGCGGGGTCCTTTGATAGCAACCCTCTGTTGGGTTTGTTTACGTTCGTTTGTGGCAATAAAATTGGAGAATCACTTACACTTTGTGGTGCTTTCATACTGAATTTTGCTAGCTGTGTAATCGAAACATGTTGCATCAAAGATTTTGTTTCCTACTGGCATTCCCTCCACTGTAACTGAAACCTCATATGGTTGTGAAGAAATGCGGTGTTCTGGTGTTACTCGAGCCACGACCTCGCAAATTTGCTAGATTCTTCTAAGTTGGACATAACCAACATCGCTTTATTTAACAATTTACAAACACTCATTGGTACTACGTTGTACAGGATAATGACACTACAATGAAACTTCCAATAAATGAGCAACCATTTGGATGAAGAAGTACTACACACAAGAAATCACAGTTACAACTGACCTTTTATTATAAAAGTGTCAACTTACCTCACATTATTGGCTCCTTTTATTTCGGCGCTGACGAACTTGTTGTTATGTCCTTTTTGGCATATTGACATTTTATGTCAATACTTTGGCACATAAACGAAAAAAAAGTTACGGTTGTTTTTCTGATGATTTCTACTTACAGCCAAGTCGTTCCTACCGAACTTTATCTTCGTCATTCGCGTTCGTAGAAAAATCGTTCACCATTCGTTGGAAAGCCCTACATTTACGCATAAATGATATACTGCCAAAACCGTTGTACTTACGGAAGAAACAGATATACCCCTGAGTTGAAAGAACTATCAACAACATTCGAAACAAGATTGGGTAGGTAGCGGTGAAGTGAAAAAAGTGAAGACATGTGTTTCAGACTCGTATGCAAGCGTTTATTAACCTTCATCCGCTCGCGTGGGCGGCAGATTGGCCGCCTTTTCGAATTTTCCCGCGTATGCTCGCTCTAAGTACCGTGATAGCCCTAGAAGCGCCATGTATTCTCTAGTTGATATGTAACAACCTAGATTGCGTTGAATTCCGATCGTGGTGGACGCGTCAGCTGAGGCAATACTACTCCAAAGTCGGGCGCATCGAACTTCGAGCCAATTTGCCGCCTACGCGGGCGATAACGTGAGAATTTTTGCATCGCTCGATTTGGAAAATGTAAGTAAATATTAATTTTCCTTTCGCATGTATTTTCAACTGTACTACATTCACAGTACTCTAGAATACGTGTAGGACTTACCATAGATATTTCTTGTCGTACTCTGCTGTATTTTGAACTGAATAATGAATCTTTCGCATCTCGATTTGGAAAATGTAGGTTTGGTAAATGTTTATTTTTCTTCCGCGTGTTTTCTCGACAGTACTACTTTCGCAGGGCGGCTCTAGATTATGCGTTGGACTTTCAATACGTGTTTCTTATCTTATTTGGAAATATTTTGAACTGAAAGCTAATAATGAATTGTTCATATTTTTCAGGGATCGATTGTATTCCACAGAGGAAGAAATTGCCAACGTCCTGGCCCAGTTATATATTCAAATTTTATTATATTTTATATTTATTTATATTATTATTTTATTCAAATTATTATATTCAAACTTTTGTTATCTCCTTTCATAGAAAAAGTAGCGAACTGCAGAATATTATTTTAGTGCAGAAAACCTTCAAAGACTGAAAATGTGATTTTGATATAGGTAAATATATTTAACTTAAATGTTCTTGTAATATTGTGCTGAGTTTCCTGGTCAAAACTAATTTGAAACACGCAAGTTGAACGGAGAAAAGTGGTGAAATCAAGGGCGGCCAATTTGCCGCCCACGCGATCGGAAGTGTGACTTCAGGAGACGCGAGCGGATGAAGGTTAAAAGCTTCTTGAAACTTTACAGTGAACATTATCTTTTCCAAACCAATCAACTAGTAAATTATGGTAAATACTGGTGTAAACTAAAACAACTAACAACTCGGACCGCACTACGAGAAAGGGCCACCCGATAAACTGATAACGTGATAACTATGACGGTTAAAGCAACGGGGTTAATCGAAGTACCCTGCGCCGATGTGCCCCCCGGGCATCGGCAAAACAGCCAAAATTATGCTTCAAAATTTTCAATTTAAACGATTAATTCAAACATAAAAAACCTGAAAAATATATTTCAAAGTTTTTTTAATCATCACCATCATTTTGCAAGTACATTTCAATGTTTCTGACTCGAATTGTCCTCGATTGCAGTGATCTCAACGCACTCTGTCGTGAGATTCTCGTTTAGGGATGATGTAAGAGGAGTGGCCCGCCAACACTAAAAAGGATGGTACTTCTTTATTGAAATACGGCTAAACTAAATGGAATTTCGAACTGAAAACTGGTCCATTTACGTTTTTAAGTGCGCTAAATTCGAATCTGAAGTCAAAAACACGAAATTCCGACCCATGCAACTACCCCATTTCCCAGTTACACATTACTTCATCAGAGTATCGAAAATCGTATGGTGAGGGGGCGTATGGGAGGATTAAGAGAACATCTGGCCCCTGATCTGTCGGACGTACGACTGCTGCGCCCCTAATGGGAATGTAAAGAAAAAAAGGCTGCATCGCATCGCAAGGGGTCGCATTTGTCCGAGGGATAAACCCTCTTGAGAAATGCGCTCCGCCCCGACTGCAGTGTGCGCACCTCAGTTTAAATCCCATTGAACTTATCCAGGCGGAATTTTTGCGATGCAATGCTCCCAATGTGCGCTTAGCGTTACGCGTAGTTGAAGCACACCAGTCATGAGTTTTAGCATGGAACATGTTTTAACCTTGGACTAGCCGCCCGAAAATGTTACGTTCAACCACCCCATCCCTACTCCACCAAAAAGCGCAGTTGAATTTAATATGTTCCTTGTTTCTTGAATTTTAGCCAAAGGTTCTAAGCAGTAAGGCAAGGACTGAAGGAGCAAGTTTTCTAAGCTTCTAATAGTAATATTGACGTTTTGGTAATGAATCGACCATATTAGGAATGTATCGACAGCCCCACTGCAAAACCCTGTTAGTTCCAATTTTTCCAAAAATACGGATTTGAGCCTTTCCGATAGATTGTGCTCTTGCGCACATTATAGTGTCGCCAAAATCAGGCTATGGCTTCTCATTTCTTTTCTGTGGTGAAATGTAATAACCTGTAAGCCAGGTTCATGTGTTAAAAATGTCACAGTTTTTTCCGTCTCCTGGAAACTTTTTGGTATTGAACATACAGGGTTTTGCTGTGGGGCTGTCGGTATGCAGTTTGAAAAAAAGCAAATATTGACCAGGCTGCAGACGCGGATTACAAAGTTCGACAGTAAGGGAGTTGATAAGAGTGTCCTGGTATTCTCGGTAGGGGCGCCAGGGTCGCGCATCCAACTGATCAGGGGTCATACACTCAATTTTTCAATGTTTCGGTTCCTATTAATGGTATCATGGTGGCTCATTAATGGTATCCAAGCTTTGAAATTGAGGTTGTATTATCAGTATATCTCTGGATTTTCTATAGTCCACCATGGTACCAGGACACCAGAAAGTGTTTCGCCTTGATTACAAATGTGATATATGGACCAAAACTAACATAAAATTTATGTTCATATTTAATATGAAAGTTCAACGTTAGGAAGAAATATTACTGTGGTGCCATGCCGGCACCATTGGGGGGATGGGGAGGGGGGTTAAGACTGTTTTAGGGCTATGGGTGAGACGGGAAGGTGGGGTCCACTTTTCCAATATCAAAACTTCAAGTTTCAAGCTTTCATTAGGCTATAAATGTTATGCTGCTTCCTCAACGTAGATATTAGAGAGTTCCTAAACTGCATCTTGCTTAATGGCGAACGTTACAGGCATCGCCGTTATGAATCTGTCTAGGCTGAGTCAAATTGGATGCTAATCCTAGATGAACGTTAGCGAAAATAACGGCGATGTTGAACAATTTTACGGCGATGACAAAAGTGACGCGAAAGTTAAAGTGACAAGAATTTCTGGCTTCGCCGTTAGATCCCCAGTTCTCTATTGTTGACTGCCTTCGTTTTTCAAGTTCGTTGTTCGCTATTTCAAGTACATCTTGTCAAGGTGTTTGTTCGAGATGGATCATTTTATGAATTTGTACGTTGCGGGTCTACTTTCCACTGAAGATATGATCACCGTGCTGGAGACGTACGTCGAAAACGTACCACAAAGACGGCGGCTCTCGGAGTACGGGAGTTTCTCGCTGGACGAAATTTCGGACTTCCGTGTGATGGATACGAGGAAGCTATGTACCACACCCACTTGGCCAGCAGTCCAAACACAAATTTTGTAGTTTCCTAAGCTCGCTGCTGCCAAACTAAACCGATTCCATGGTCAGTTTTTCTTACTGCCGGTGACAAGTGTGATTACAGAGCCTCTCAGTTAGGGCATTCGAAGAGTCACATGACACACACTGGGATGAAACCCCATGGGGTTACCCCATGCCTGTGATAAGCGTGATCACAGAGCCTCTCAGCTAGGGCATTTGAAGAAACTTTGTGGGGACGTTTTTCATTCCTTGAGGAACACATCAGTATAAATTTCAAATCGAAAGGCCAATCTGCCGGAAACCTACAGCAGCATTCCGTAGGTCGTGTTTACTTCAAGCACTCACAGGGGTGCACGATGATGATGACGATTTGAAGACGTCATGGGTCATAGGAGGGGAGGGGGGGTGAACACTAATGTGGATAGGCAGGTATTTGATGAAAACCGCAGGACAGGTTCCACACCACACATGTGTGCGAAGATGTCATCTTCTTGCAAGCTACCAAGGTACGTTTAATTTCACACCTAACTCCCCACTGACATGCACCATCAGATTCTGTTAACACAGTACAAAAAATATCTAAAATTATCTAAAAAACATCTAAAATTTACTTAAATTTATTTGCTTTGTTTTGAAATTGATGTTGGTGGTTGCAAAACTGTTACCGGCATGTCAGGTTCACTCTTCTCTAACGGCAGCCCGTTAGTCACATGGACGTTAGCAAGATGGCCGTAAATTAGCGGCCAGAACGTTCGCCGTTATTTGATCGCCGTAATTTTCTGCGCATGCGCAGAAGGTGATCTACAGTCGCCGTTAACTTTGCCGTTATGCCAAAATCATCTTTAGGAACTCTCTATTAATTAAAGTACATTGAGTGGTACTTTTGTCAGTAGATAGATTAAAAAAAAAAAATGTTTGTTTTATCACTTACTGGTTGAAATTGAACTACTCCTTATCCCCTGGAAAGCATGCATTACTATACTCTTGCCTTTATTTAAAGAGCTCTGGGATTTTTGAAGGCCCCAAAGGTTCGGCATCGCTGCAAGAATCCGAGCCCCATCGGAAGGTCGAGGTATACCTGCGCGACCCCTCCGCCCGTGAACCCCCCCCCCCCCCAACAGTTTACCCTCTTCTGCAAATGCACACTTGATTCACAAATTATTTCGATCATCCCATCACCAAAATCGTGATCAGCGAGAAAAATTGAACATATCGAGTATAAACTCGAGGCAGGTACGATTAAAAAAGAGTGATGAGGAACATTCAAGTAAATTGTCTTACAGCAGAGATTTTTAACCTACCTATATCTTGATTCCAGGTATTTCCCAAATATAAGTTATACATTTAATAATAATTTTTTCTGAGCTTTGTTTACCGTATTATTGTTACAGTCGCGATTAAAAATATAGATTTGTAAGATATTTTTGGGTTGATAAATAATCTATTACGAGAGGTTATTGAATCTCCTAGATTATAAGATTAGATTATAAATAAATAAGGCTACAATGGCACAACAAATTGAAATTTTGAGTTGACATTAATAAATGATGTAAGGGAGAACTCAAGAAGATAGGCATTTTCACTTTACTGTTAAATTATCATAAATTTGTACTCATAAACTAGTATTTTAATAACAAAGCTATATAATAATTCATAGAAAAATAATCCATTTTAGATAAGAAAGTATAGCATTCATAGTTCCGGTAACAGTGGCACTACACCTATATCAGAAAAATTTCCGTTCGGTACATACGAATCGTCGTAGTCTTCATCCATGTCGCTGTCTTCTTCCCACGAGCTTTCATCAGAAGAATCTCCAGACAAAGAAATTACGAATTGTTCTATTTCTTCATCTGTCAAACCCTCCTTCTCCCATGCTTCGTCAATAATCCCTCGCACATGTTTAACATAGGACTTCCAATGCTCGGGCGTAATGTTACTACCATCGTATTGTTCGATTGTACAATACAATTGTTGTATACAATACAATTTTTTCTTCACCGGGCGCGTTCTGTTTGGGGAAAATGGATGAGGAGGTAATTCAATTGGGTTAATCTTTTCAATCCGTTTGGGGGAAGAGCTGAGAATGAACGTGATTCCGTTCGTTTTCCGTTAACCCAAACGCGTTTTAAACTCAGCAGCCCTCTCCCGGCCAATCCACCCAAACGAATTACGCCCTCTTCGCCGAATTACAGGAAATTTGGACTCATTTTCATCAGAATAATTAGTACGTTACGAATTTAAATTACAAAAAATGTTCACCGAACGATAAATAATTAAATTGTATGTTGATAGAAGAGGAAGAAGGAAGAGGGATGATGGGTTTTGACCGCGAAGGGTTGTGACCGCGAAGGATTGAGACCCCAAGGTGAGCACCTTGCAACGTTGCCACCTCTTGGCAGGGAAGGGGTTTTGGAACCCGCGGTCCAGAGCTCTTTAAATAAAGGCAAGAGTATAAACTATATGGTTTGTCTCATAAATTATTACTATTGATGTTGCTCTTTTACGATTTTCAGACACCCTAACGTCTTGAAGCTGTATGGATACTTTCACGATGCTTCGCGCGTTTATCTCATACTGGAATACGCCAAAATGGGCGAACTCTACAAATATTTACAAAGTCACGAAGATAAGAAGTTGCCCGAACCAGAGTATGTTTAGAATTGTTGATTATTTTTTAAGAGTACGATTTTGTAAGGAGATGTGCATGATGTTTTAATAATGATAATTTTTAATGTGTACCTGTATGATAGTGTGATACGTACTAATATGTGTACTAAAAATGCGACTAATTTAGAAGTGAATAACCACTTCTTTTCACAACTTAATTTCAGCGAATTTTCGGGAAAAATCGAGTTATTGTAATGGTCTCGCAATATTTTGCTTGTAGGTACTTCTTTGAAATTTATTTTTCACTAAAATCTGTTTTTGTCCTTTTTTAAAACGATTCTTGAAGTTTTTCAACGATTATACATACTTGTCACTCCGGACGATAACTTGAGTAATTGTTACGCGTTTTTCGAGTTTTCGACCTTCCGGTCCTGAAAGTACGATAACTACTTTAAATTGCAGTGAAAATGTAAGAATTAGGGCACCGTTGGAAAGAGCATCAAATTTCCCATCATTCTAGTGCCTACAAAAAACTAATTTATTCTGGGGTCCCTGATGGGTGACAAATCAACTCGTAAAGTAATTTTGGTCAAGTTGGCGAAATTTTCAATTTCTTCTTTTGGTTGAAGATTTTCCACGTACCTCAACACCAAAAACTGCGCAAAGATCTCAGCTTTCGAATGATATAATCAAAAAGTATTTTATAATCGACTTTAGAGGAGCAATTTGTGTTTGAACGCGGAAAAACGTGATTTTTGCTTCCGAGTCTACCAAGGTAGCGGAAGCTTTGTTTTCACTTTTCAAGGACGAAAGAAAAAGTTCTCCAAAATCAAAATTTCCACTCGCGTTTTGCGTTTTAGACCTTTCTGAACAATTTTGGTTCCGTGTCTGTGTGTCTGTCTGTCTGTGTGTCTGTCATGAATTCCTTGTAACGCGCATAACTATACGAAGTTATTGTCCGATTTCGATGAAATTTTCAGGGATTGTGCGGGTTGGTGTGTAGACGGTCCCCTATGAAAATCATCATCCCCGGAGTGATGGAAGCGACTGCGCATGCGCAAACGTGAATTCCTTGTAACGGCCATAACTTCTACATTTTCCATCCGATTTCAATGAAATTTTCAGGGATGTTACAGAATAATATTTAGATGATCCCCTATGAAAATCATCACCTTCGGACTGATAGTAGCCACTGCGCATGCGCAAACGTGAATTTCCTTGTAACGGCCATAACTTCCACATTTTCCACCCGATTTCGATGAAATTTTCAGGGATTATGTAGATTAGGTTGTAGATAGTCCCCTATGAAAATCATCACCTTCGGACTGATAGAAGCGACTGCGCATGCGCTAACGTGAATTCCTTGTAACAGCCGTAACTTCAACTGTCCCCCAGGGGTCGCGGGTTCGAATCCCAGCCGAGGCTAAGTATTTTTTTTGATCCTATCACATACATCTACTCACTTAATTTTTCATCCGAATTTGATGAAATTTTCTAGAATTGTCCAGATTAGCGTGTAGATGGTCCCCTATGAGGGTAGTGGAAGGTACTTAGAGATTGGTGTTTTGAGATTAACAACTATGCATCTGATCATCTATTTAATCGGGTTATGGATACGAGGAAGCTATGTGCCACACCCACTTGGCAGACGTTTTTTCAACGAAATCGACGTTTTGACGGGAGGATGTTGGTGTTGTGTACTTATTTTTATTGTAGATTTGGTTTGCTCTGTTTCTAGGGTGGCCCAAATAATGAAGCAACTGGCCAGTGCACTGATATACTGCCACGCGAAAGGAGTTATCCACCGTGACATCAAACCAGAGAACATTATGCTGGATTCAAACGGAAGAGTCAAGATAGCCGATTTTGGATGGAGTGTTCATGCGCCGAATTCGAGGTATCACTCAAACTGTAGATAGATAGTAATTTTCAGCCTTCGAGGATGCACCTTCTCTTCCATTCTTCTAAAGCAGGGCTTCACTGATTGATTCCGTATGACTGAAATCCCTGGTTAAACGAAGAACCCCTTTCTTTCTCGTGTCGCTGGTTCACGAATACTCGAAGCCCATGGAATCTGGGATTCAACCTCCTTATATCTGAACCACTAGCTCTTTCTGGTGCTACACAGTGGTCCTGAATTGTCAAAAAGCGCTCGAGCCTCGATAACTTTTGAAGCAGTTGAGCTAGAAACCTGAAATTCTGCACACTTACCAGTCTCATAACCACAGTAAAGGTATTGGGGGGTTTCTAGTGCGATCCGGACGTTGAGATTCCACTCTGTCTCGTCTTCTAAGCATGCGCGGTAGACATCACCGATCGTATTGTAGATGCCACTGAATTATCTGTTGTGTAGATACCGCTCCTTTTCTCAATACGGATGAATCGTATCTTGGACATGGCATCGTGAAGTAATCTTCCATGATTATGACACTATTGTAACCAGGACTAAAAAATTGCAAACAACCATTTTCCACAAACGTTAACTATCAAACATCGAAGTAAATACAAAACGTTTCCAAAAACGCTGCAAATCATTGCTCAAAGGTTTATTATTTTCTGTATAGATCACCCTTCTGTATAGATCACTGGTTCTCCATCAAAATAGCACCTACCACCATCTGTATTCTCCCTTGACCTTCCCTCTCAAATTTCAGCTTCCTGCGTTCAATAGGATTGAAAATGGCTTCGGAGCTCACTCAGCTGATCAGTGATCTGAAGAGTGAAGAAGATCTCCTCGAATGCTGGAGACGCCTGGAAGAGCACTTCCATTCAATAGGATTGAAAATGGCTTTGGAGCTCACTCAGCTGATCAGTGATCTGAGGAGTGAAGAAGATTTCCTCGAATGCTGGAGACGCCTGGAAGGGCACTTCCATTCAATAGGATTGAAAATGGCTTCGGAGCTCACTCAGCTGATCAGTGATCTGAAGAGTGAAGAAGCCTTTGAGCAATGATTTGCAGCGTTTTTTACCCACCAACATTTTTTTTACCTACCAACTTTTTTTTACCTACCAGCTAGGTACTCCCTACCACACCATACTGGCTTCACACCTTCACAATCAAGTTTATTAGAAAGAACTAATCGCTTCACACTCGATTGGAAAAATAGAAAGCTTCATATGGAAATTTGATTACTGGTTACGCAGAATGCAAAACTGTATATAAATCGAAGAAATGAACAGCGATCGCATTTTAGTCCGATAAAATTTAAATGGAGATTAGACCTCTTTTGCGATTCACACTCATGATTCTGTTTTATCGAAGGAAAACCTTCAAGTACTCGTAGGGACCGAACGGTTTGTCCTACAGAGCTCCGGGTGGTCTCAAAAATTTTTAAAAATTCAATACTATTTAAAATTGGTGAAAAAGCGATACCTTTATTTCGAGAGTTTTCGAGCTAGGGCACTCTTGAAAATTTCAACCCTTAATTTTCACCCCTTAGAAGTGACCTACATCAACCAAAAGCTTCGCGGCACAACTAGACCCCAAATGGAGCCCATATACCAAATTTGAACCAAATCGGTCCAGTGTTGCTAAGAAAAGTGCCGCGTACGGCGGACGGACGGAAATTTTTTTATTCGATTTTCGTATTCTACGTACCTTGAAACGTAAAACATCAAATTTTGAGGGGGGGTTAAAATTTTTTTTTTCTTGCTCTTTGGCTTTTCTTGCTTCTATGGCTTTTTTAATATTTAAAAAAATTGAATTAAATTAATTATTCAATTTGTTAAAAATCAAAATTTAATTAATTTTAGATTTTATGCCTTACTCTATATGCAGCCCTTTGTTCAGTTCCTATGGGCCTAATTTGAGAAATGGTAGTTTAATTGTGCCCCAAAGGTTTTGTTTATTGTCTATCACTTCTATGGGGTAAAAAGTGAGTTAAAAACATTGTCAAAACGCCCTATCTTGGGGTGGGATTTTAAAGAATTTTTTGAGAATAGGCTTTAGGACCGTTCGTCTTTTGAGGATGATTAATTACCTTATTAGTGAAAGTTCATGACGCCTTTTCATGAATTTGTGGTAGCATTCACTTTCTAGAAACTAATGAACTCAGACGACCAAAAAAAGGTAGTCCCAAATCCCCCTCTCTCCACGGCGCTGATCCTTCTAATTGGTGTTGAAGCCAACTTATATTTGTCGATAGTTGTTCTTAGTGGAACCGAAGGTATTCGACTGTCGGTCGACGGACGACTTATCGAGCAGGTTGCTTGGTTCAAGTATTTGGGCCAGTGGGTGTCGGAGACGTGGTCACTTGAAGGGGAGCTGCGTAGTCGGATTGAGATAGCTCGGGGTGCCTTCAATAACATGCGGAGTATATTGTGTCTCCGGGATTTGAGTTTCGCGTTTTGTTGGCGTGTAGTGAAGTGCTACATATGGTCTGCTCTCTTGTATGGAGTAGAGACTTGGACTCTAAAAGTTAAGGACATTAACCGGCTGGAGGCTTTTGAAATGTGGCTGATCCGGCGTATGCTGAGAATCCCCTGGACCGCCCGACTCCGCAATGAGTACATCCTTCAGCAAAACTCTCCAATGCGCGAACTGCTGACGACAATAAAAAGGCGTAAGGTTTCCTACTTGGGGCATGTAATGCGTGGGCCCGAATATGGGTTTTTGAAAACCATTATGATGGGGAAAATCAGCGGACGTAGAGGAGTTGGAAGGAAGCGGGCCTCGTGGTTGTCAAATATCTGTAGCTGGACAGGAATCGACCGAGCTGCGGACCTGTTTCACCTGGCGCAGGACCGTGAGAGATATGCGGAGATGATGGCCAACCTTCAGTGATGGAGATGGCACTACAAGAAGAAAAAGAAGTGGAACCGATACAAACGAATGATTTTGTTCTCTGAAATTTCATATAAACTTGAAGTTCCATATACCCTAAAAATATCCATATACCCTAAAAAAATCCATATACCCTAAAAACCCCCTATGGCAAACTTTCAGCCCGAACTTCCTAATTTACGAATAAACTAAACAGTGTAGAAAATACGAATGTTTAAAAAAACCGGGAAAATGACGTCATCCTGGAATAGTTCATTTATGGCCGCTTGAAGCGCTGAGATCGAGAAATCCTTAGTCCCCAGATGCAAAATTTCATGAAACAGTAAAGTTCGAAATCGAAAAACTGAAGAAAAAAAAATAGAAAAAGCGATATAGGGAAAATTAGGTTCCCTCTGTTTTTGTTTGATAACTTTTCTCTTAGAAAACACGATTTCGTCGTCCCAATGGGCAACACTGGGAGGAGACGGCTATCCGAACAGCCCAATCAGCGAGCGTTCCCGCTTCACGTCCGTTTTCCCGGTTAGTTTTGAAATCAAAAATTGTGATTGTCTCCCAAAAATAACAGGAGACTTATTTTCCGAAATCAGCCCGATTTTCATCTATCCCACACCATTAACTATTCAGGAAAAATGCAAACAGAAATCGGTGAAATTCCTCATTGGCGAGGCACAGCCCTTGTCTGCTCCAAATAACTCTCAAAAACTATTAAAAGTTGTAGATCATATTCGCAGTGATCTCCACTTTAATCGTTTTAGATACAGTAAGATACTCTCCTAGGAAGAATTCATATTTATTTCTTACTTTCTCTCTGTTGATGAGTCATCAAACATTATCAAAATTGAACGTTTTCAAGGTTTCGTTGTCAAATAAAAAGAATTTAAAACTACCTACTGAAATTTGTTTAAAATTCTAGATTTTTATTTTTCTATGGTAAAATAAAGTATACCTGTTGTAATCAACTATCTCTTCTCACCTCTGTCCATTTCAATTCTTGGCTCAAATGGTTAGGAGTTCGACTCGGGATTGTAAATGTAGTACTTACATAATCTGGGGATCGATCCCTTTTCAAGAGAAATGATTTGCAAGTTGGCGCAGTCGGTAGGACGGAAATGGCTCCTGAGTATTCTCTGAGGACATTAAGGATTATTGTTATGTCATCAAAATACAGCTCCCTCTAGACACGAGCCGCTACAGTTGAGTTCAGCAGATCCCTCCCGTTTGTTTCTTTGTGATTGGATCTTCGGTAGCAAATTTATATTATCAAAATTCTGCGATTTTGGTGGTGGACCACACTTCAATCCCCTTCTGGAATCTCATACTGGGTGTCTCCACCAAATCGGCGCCATTACTTATTGGTTGGAGTATCATTTTTTTTAGAGATGCAAAGCTGAGAGCGCCCAGGTCTATGAATAAAATCTATGCATACAACATAAAAACGCTGCAAATTATTACACAGTGGATTATGATCACTCGTCCGCAAAGCCACCAACCATCCAACATGAAGAAAAACATCGATCGTATTTCGGTCAGCTATAATTTGAACGGATATTAGACCTCTTTTGCGATTCACACTCGTGTTTCTGATTTATCGTACGTCCAACCCTTAAATTCTCCTAGTGAGCGAACGGTTTGTCCTACAGGGCTCCGAGTGGTCTCAAAAAATTCTAAAAATTCTATAGAATCTTGAAATGAAGGGAACACAATACTTTTATATCAAAATTTTTCGAGTTAGGGCGTTTTCAAAATTTCATTATTCATTTTTGAACCCTTAGAAGTGACCTACATCAACCAAAATCTTCGGGGCACAACTAGACCCCAAATGGAGCCTACATACCAAATTTCATCAAAATCGGTCAATGCTAAGTGGGGAAAGTGCCGCGTACGGCGGACGGACGGCCAAATTTTTGTTCGATTTTTGGATTCTACGTACCTTGAAACGTAAACCATCAAATTTTGAGGGGGTGTTAAAAAAATTTTCTTGGTCGATTCTAAAGGTTCATTATTGAAAATAATAAACCAAAGTTAGTCTTCCAGAATGATAGAACTTATTTTTAATCCTTTTTTACTGCACAAAAGAGTTTTATCCAATGAGGAAGTAACGTATAATTTTTAGCATGATAAGAGCTTGAAACTGAATATTTTGAAATTGGGCAACGTCGATAAATGGGTACCTGCCTGTATTACTCTTGTGATCAGCGACCTCTTCGTATTTATGTCCATTCGCTTCCTTAGTTCATCTAGTAGGAGCTCCGATTCAGAATCGGTACAATAGGAGATCGATCCCCGGTCGAGGGAAGTTAATTTTTGATGACTCAACAGTATGGCGCAGTCGTACCGGACCCGAATGGTCTCCTCAGCAGTTCTCAGAGAAACAATAATTCATTAAGATTAGGTCATCAAAACAACTCCCTCCCAAGACATGACAAAGATAGCGCCAGTAAAAAATAGCGCGATCTCATTGGGTTGGAAAACGCCGACCAAAGCTGCCTCTCACCTCCATTGGCTTCCTTAGCTCATGTGGTAGGAGCTCTGATTCAGAATCGGAACGATAGGAGAACGATCCCCGGTCGAGGGAAGTTAATTTTTGATGATTCAACATTACTAGGCGGTATCCGTAGAAGAGGTGGCAACTCCTGCTAGGCGCGCTGGTGGTAAAAGTAGTTTCTCGTACGTCCAATAGAGTGCTCTGATTATTATTATTATTACCTTGGAGAGATCACATCAACTTTTTTTCGATAATAATTATCGATTAATGTTGAAAATTATCATAGATAATTATTATCTATGATAATTTTCAACATTAATTAATTTTGTTGAGTTGGATGATATGTCTTCTGTCTGACATGAGATAATGTCAAAAAGACGCCTTTTTCTATTACAAAAAGGACCTAAAAACCCAGAGTCGTTTCGCCCACCAACAGAAAAAATGCAAAGCCGCGTCCACACTTGCAACATTCGGCCGCTCTGATCCTTTGGCAGGATCGGGGCGGCGAAACTTCAAAGGAATGAGGATCGGAGGAGCAGAGCGCAGTCCGATCGCTCCGTTGGCGGTTTTTCATCTTGCATCAAAGGAATGATCGGAGCGGGGTGAGCCTAGAGTGGACGGGGTTTCTGATGCGCAGCTCCGCTCCCCCTCTACTCAAAAATTTCGTGAAGTGTGCATTTTTCATTTCCTCACTCTGCCACAATAGAGTGGACAAAGCAAGAAAAATTTTCATTGATTGATGATTTCAAGGCAAGAGGGTTGTTGTGGGACTCTAAAAACCCCCAATATTTCAATAAAGTTAGGAAGCGAGACGCCTGGGAAGAGCTTTCCAAGAAAGTGGAAACTTAGTGGAAGAAGTAAGAACAAAAATTGAAAGCCTATCAGGAGTGCGCAGGGAGAAGGCGAAAATATCAAGGAGCATGGGCACTGGAAAAAGTAAAATCTATTCTCTAAATTTGAAAAGAATTGAACGAGCTCAAAGCGCTGTTAATTTCCGAATTCCCTATCAAATGTTCTAAATTCTCAACATTATTTTTTTTAAATTTGCACTTTAGTGCACACTGCATGACTGGAAGATTAGATAAATGACCCGATATTTTTTGTATATTGAAAAAAGTTGAAGCATTATATGGACCAAAAACTTTCTTTAACAATATTACAGTTCGGTATGTACATTCGTATTTACTTCAGTCTCGTGTATTACGTTGTTTTCAAGATTTAAATAGAACTTTGAGGTCCACCGACGCGATTTTCTATTCTTCTTTTAGCGAATTTTCAAGGAAAATGAAGCTATTGCAATGGCCTCAAAATTTTTAGAACCGACTTTTTCGAAAAATTTTCACACTGAAATCCGTTTTGGAACATTCTGAAACGATCCCTGAAGTTTTTCCAAAAATCATATGTATATATATATATATGTGTCATTCCGGACGATAACTTGAGTAATTGTTTAGAAATTTTTTTTTAGTTTATGCCAAAATGTTCGTAACAACAAACCATAGGTCAAGTTCGTTAACCAGCAATTTTGGACAATCCAAAGTGGTCCAAAATTCAAAAAACTCCAAAAAAATGGGGTTTTCCCGTTTTTTGTGGTTATTACGTTGAAAATCATGGTAATATATGGTATATTCGGATTCAGCACAAAATTTCTGATATTAATGCTTTTTCAAAAATGAAAATTGTCCAAAATTAAGAAAAGTTTGTAGCTATATATGTATATAATATGAATACGTGCGTATATTTGTTGTACCCAGAAAAGCAGTAGCCGTGTGGGTACTCTATGAGTTCGTAGAGAAAAAAAAAAAGTCGTGGTTCAAATGTTCAATCGACAACTGCCACCGATAGAAACGTTATAAACCCAGTGTATTATTGAAAATCGCACGATTTTTTCGTACATATCGCGAATATAACTAAATGTTATCAAATTTTTTGAGAGAGAAAAACACTTTATTGAACATTGTAGAGGGAATGAAGGTGGACAAGGACTCCAGTAGTTGTCGAAACGTAATGGATCTGCCGAAAGTTCAAAATGAGTTGCCAAAAGTTCAAATTGGTATGCCAAAAGTTTGCCGAAAATTGAAATTGATTTATGCCAAAGGGTTTTTTGTTTTTGCGAGCGTGCGAGCAAGCGAGCGTAAATGTGGAGGAGTTAGTCTTGTGGGAGCCAAATTGCTGCTCCATCCTCCAGTCCGAGTCCGCGGACTTGTTTCCTTGGGCCTCTTAGCCTCATGGAAACCGCTCGATGGACGGAGAATTGAGTTTTCACTCGCGTCCACATCATTACTTGAGCGTAGGATTTGGACCATTTGTTGGCAAGGCGTAAGGAGGCATTCTTGAGAAAAGCGTCATACTCTTTATGCAAAGCTCCATCGCATGAAATTACGAGTGGCGTGAAAGAACCTCTCAGATCTTCGGCTATTCTGTCATATTTTGCATGTTTGGCTTGGGCAGCATGGCGAGAGATGGTTGGCCAGTCCATGGAAGTGTAAGAGACTGCGTCAGCGTTTATAACGCGGGTATCAAAAAACGCAGGTCTCTCACGGTCCCACACACCATGAACCTTCATGTCTGCTACCAGGCCGGGGCTGCCATCAGCACTTTCACGAAGAACTGGTTCTGTGACAACACCGTTCCATGCGAGGCTTAGATTAATTACTTAGATGCGGCCGGTAACGCATCAAGGAGAAAAATGTGTGATAAACAAAAGGTGGCTTGTTGTGATGAGGTTGGGAACATACGATCATGAACGCGATCTGTTGCACTCATCTTTAACTACGTCCTGGAGCTTCCCTAATCAGAATGCTTCTCGGGCTCCCAGATTCAGCTTTCAGCCCAGTGATTTCACGTCTTCCGGGACGTCGATTATTGGTGTAAAAGTATGTAAAAAAAAACATATATACATATATATAAACCAAGAATCGAAAAAAACTTTCTACAACAAATTGCAACACCATTGGTCCTTTTCTTAACCACACCTTAAACTGAATGATTTCTTTGAAAATTCGCTCATTAATTCATGCTGCATGAATGGACTTTTTAAAAATGGAATGGAGCAGCAAAATGGAAATATAAGCAGCTGCGGCCACTTGAAGTTGAGATGCCATGACTGAGGACTGAGGAACGCTCGATTCTCCCGATCGCCTTCCCAAGGTTCAGAGCGAGGTTCAGAGTGCTGCGATGTTTGGTGAGATTTCGTTGAGTTGTTCGGATCGGAGGATCGGAGCAAGGTTTGGAGTGGCCGAATGTTGCAAGTGTGGACGAGGCTTAAGAAGTTGGCACTCGTAAAAAGTTGATGTGATCTCTTCAAGGTAATTTTAATCATAGCACTCTGTTGGACGTACGAGAAACTACTTTTACCACTAGCGCACCTAGCGGGAGTTGCCACCTCCTCTACAGATACTGCCTTGCAGCTGTATATCCCCCACCATTTTCAGGGTCGTCAGAGGAAAGAATTTATATTTATATTTTTTATAGGTATTTTTGTGCCTTTTTTAGGCGAGACACGGTTTGCGGCACTCTGGATTACCTCCCTCCAGAAATGATTCTGAATATGAAGCACGATTTCCTCGTAGACAACTGGAGTTTGGGTGTCCTTTGCTACGAACTTCTTTGCGGCAAACCTCCATTTGAAACGAAAACCTACGAAGAAACATACTACAACATCACCCACACTATTTACAGCTTTCCACCCCACGTCTCAGACTTGGCTTGCAACCTGATAAGAAAGGTAAGTTCGTGTTTTTTCACCTTTCATGGGTTATTGGTGAACTGCTATTACAGAGTGACCCGAAACCAATCAGCAATGCTTCAAGAATCGATGCTACAACTAATTTGCAACTAATTTCCCTTAGAACTTTTGACATTGTATGTCTTTACTTTGGCACATGAACGAAAAAAGCGTTAAGGTTGGTTTTCTGATGATTTCCTCTTAACAATCGTGTCGTTGCTAGGGAACTTTATCTTCGTCATTCGTGTTCGTAGAAAAATCGTTCACCATTCGTTGGAAAGCCCCAAATTTATGCATGAATTATATACAAGGTGTAACAAGAGTGGTTCACGATCTTTCTCCCACGAGTTCTGCAACTAATTTCCCTCAAAAAGTGCCTCCTGACATTTTTTGATATCCCCTCTCAAAATGTCTTTTTTTCACTTTGAAATAATTTCAACAGGAACAATTATTGTTTCCTCGTGTTTTTGATCTTTGCTCAATAAATCTACCATCACTCCCTCAATTCAAGAGTTAGCTCAAATCTAAAAAAAATCGTTGGAAAGAGCGTTAAATTTGCAATTTTTTTGATGTCCTATAACATTTTTTTAAGTGGAGTTGAAATGTGTGTGTGTATGAAAACCAAAATTCTTCAAAATCTTGAAATCGCTTGTTTTTTCAGTCGTCTGATAATCATATCAATTCTTGACGCAGATTAGTGAAACTTCCCTAAAAAGTGCGCCAAAATCTCAGTTTTCCAACGCCGTAATCAAAAAATATTTTTCAATCGAATTTAAGGGAGAAATTTCTGTTTGAACACGGAAAAACGTGCATTTTTTTTTTCAAAGAAATCAACAGCTTGACTGGAGGACTCTGCTTCGGAGGAGCCGCGGCGGTGAAGACCCCTGAGTCCTCCCGTCAAACCGTCGACTGCGTTGAAAAAATGCACGTTTTTCCGCGTTCAAAAAGATATTTCTCCCTTGAATTCGATTGAAAAATGTTTTTTGATTACAGCGTTGGAAATATGAGATTTTGGCGCACTTTTTAGGGAAGTTTCACAATTCTGCTTCGAGAATTGATACGGTTATCAGGCGACTTAAAAAACAAGCCATCTCATGATTTTGACGAGTTTTGCTTTTCATAAACACACACACATCTCAACTCCACTTAAAAAAATATTATAGGGCATCAAAAATATTGTAAATTAAACGCTCTTTCCAACGATTTTTTAGATTTGAGCTAACTCTTGAATTGAGGGAGTTATGGTAGATTAATTGAGCAAAGATCAAAAAAGTCTGCCAAGTGGGTGTGGCACATAGCTTCCTCGTATCCATAACCCGATTATATAGATGATCCGATGCATAGTAGTTAATCTTTAAGTACCTTCCACTGCCCTCATAGGGGACCATCTACACGCCAATCTGAACGATCCTAGAAAATTTCATCAAATTCGGATGAAAAATGTAGGTAAGTGTTATGGCTGTTGCAAGGATTTTACTTTTGCGCATGCGCAGAGACTACTGTCAATTTTAAGGTCTGATTTTCATAGGGGACTGTCTACAATCTAATCCGCGTAATCCCGAAAAATTTCATCGAAATCGGATGAAAAATGTAGAAGTTATGGCTGTGGCAAGGATTTCATGACAGACAGACACGAAACCAAAATTGTTCAGGAAGGTCTAACGCTAGTCTAAAATTGGTCTGAAACTTGAATTTTTGATTTTGGAGAACTTTTTTTTTAACCTTAAAAGTGAAAACACTAGCTTCCGCTACCTTGGTACACTCGGAAGCAACACGAAAAACGCTGCAAATTATTACACAATGGTTTATTATTTTTCTATATAGATCACTCGACTACAAAATCACCAACCATCCAATATGAAGGAAAAAAAAAATAAAAAAAAAAAAAAATCAAAATCACCAACCATCGATCGCATTTCGGTCAGCTCTAATTTGAACGGAGATTAGGCCTCTTTTGCGATTCACACTCGTATTTTGATTTATATATATATATATTTCAATATAAACCCTTAAATTTTCGTAGGGAGCGAACGGTTTGTCCTACAGAGCTCCGCGTGGTCTCAAAAAATTCTAAAAATTCTATAGAATCTTAAATTGAAGGAAAAACAATACCTTTATATCGAAATTTTTTGAGTTAGGGCGTTTTCAAAATTTCAAAATTGATTTTGGAACCCTTAGAAGTGACCTACATCAACCAAAAGCTTCGGGGCACAACTAGACCCCAAATGGAGCCTACATACCAAATTTCATCAAAATCGGTCAATGCTAAGTGGCAAAAGTGCCGCGTACGGCGGACGGCGGACGGACGGCCAAATTTTGGTTTATTATTTTCAATAATGAACCTTTGGAATCGACCAAGAAAAAAAAAATTTTAACACCCCCTTAAAATTTGATGGTTTACGTTTCAAGGTACGTAGAATCCAAAAATCGAATAAAAATGTGGCCGTCCGTCCGCCGTACGCGGCACTTTTGCCACTTAGCATTGACCGATTTTGATGAAATTTGGTATGTAGGCTCCATTTGGGGTCTAGTTGTGCCCCGAAGCTTTTGGTTGATGTAGGTCACTTCTAAGGGTTCCAAAATCAATTTTGAAATTTTGAAAACGCCCTAACTCAAAAAATTTCGATATAAAGGTATTGTTTTTCCTTCAATTTAAGATTCTATAGAATTTTTAGAATTTTTTGAGACCAAGCGGAGCTCTGTAGGACAAACCGTTCGCTTCCTACGAAAATTTAAGGGTTTGTATTGAAATATATATATATAAATAAATCAAAACACGAGTGTGAATCGCAAAAGAGGCCTAATCTCCGTTCAAATTAGAGCTGACCGAAATGCAATCGATGGTTGGTGATTTTTTTTTGACGTGATAACGTCTTATAAATTGGTTTACCGGGAGACACTTCAAGAAACTGCGTTACGCTCCGCTCACGGAGGGGGTGCAGCTCGGCGCTCCCTAAAGGTGGGCGGCCCCTCCCCTTCCCCCCTTCCCTGGCACTCACTCCCCCCCCCCCCCCCCACCCATGGGAAATACCTACTCTGTGCAACTTGACAAAGAATCTTATTTTATCCTTCTTCCTACTATACGAATGAATATTAACATTAAAATTATTTTACCACTCAAAGTCGTTGTCACGTAAAACTTTCGCCCGTATACCGACTTTACAGGCAACAACACAGGGTTTTTTTTTTTGATTTTTTTTCTTTTTTTTTACCTTCTCTTCACATTGGATGGTTGGTGATTTTGTAGACGAGTGATCTATATAGAAAAATAATAAACCATTGTGTAATAATTTGCAGCGTTTTATTCGATTTTTGGATTCTACGTACCTTGAAACGTAAACCATCAAATTTTGAGGGGGTGTTAAAATTTTTTTTTTCTTGGTCGATTCCAAAGGTTTATTATTGAAAATAATAAACCAAAAATGACAAAAAGAAAAAAAGGCATTTTGAGTGGGGATACCAAAAAATGTCGCGAGGCACTTTTTGTCGGAAATTAGTTGTAACTCATGTTACACCCTGTATGTTTCATTTCAGCGGCGATTTAATCGCGCGACCAAAAGTTGCAAGTGACCGCCCTTATTGCACCTTCTTTGAAAGCAAGAAATTCGTCGCTGCCACAGCAACACTGGCTATCTGATTTTTGCCAACTTTTCAGGAGAGCAAAAAAACTGGTTTTAAATAACAGAGGCTAACTACATCAAGAGTGCACAACAACATGAGCTATCTGCACTAAAAACTTTTATCACCTCAAAACCAAATGTTTCAACCGAATTCAATGAAATCAATGCTCAAATATTGATAATCGAACTTCATTCTTCCCGAAATGAGTGAAAAAGTAGAAATTATTCCATTTAATCATCATGAAAACCAATGGCGTGGTCACACGAGGTAGGAGATTGTAAGGTAAAAACATGTAAATAGCCACTGTTTCCGAACTAAAATCACTTAGTCAGTGTTGCCTTTTTCGTGATAGCGGGGTCAGTGTTGCCAATAGCCATAAACCGACTTCACCAATCGATCCAGCACGAAAAATTACTTAAGAAACCGTCAAAACCTGAAAATCGCCAAAATGTCACTTAGCCAGTGTTGCTGTGGCAGCGACGAATTGCCACATTCCCTGTAGGTATTCACTCATTTTGTTCGTTTCAGATGCTGGTAACTCCGGCGGAACAGCGCTTGACGCTTCCAGAAGTGCTCGAACATCCCTGGATCCAAATGCACAATGATTCCTGATAATTGTTTTGAAACATCAACAAAAATGTTTTTTAATATATAACAATAAAATAGACTTTTATTCGTGCTTACGGGACGACTATAAATAGGCTTAATTTTACTTCACTTTCATATTTTTTTATCGTGTTTTCAATTACCTACTTGCCTCTTGATGCCATCTAGCTCCGTAACATCGCGATCAACATGATTATTTCCAGTTGAATCGTGAACGGCATCAGAAATCATTACAAAGTACGAGTAGCCCAGGAACCAGTTAGTCTGGCCAATACATTTCGCCTAATACTTCGCCTACAATTCGGTATGTAAATCCAATCAACAGTCCGATCCAACGTTAACTTATTTTAACATGATAATTTTTCAGTGACCAACAGCAATGCAGCATTATTTATTTTTCAAGGCTGCATTAAAATGTCAATTATTAGTTCCATTTTTAATTTCGTAATGATGAAATTTTATTGTTCAGATCAATCGTCTTTTCTGTGTAAATTATTTCTTGTATTATTACGGTTGAATCCGAAATAAGTTAATCGCTAATGTTATGGAGCTTGTTCGGGTTGTTATGTTATTTCTTGTATTCACTTTCAAATAAAAATATTTTTTAGCTATTTATTTCAGTTGTAAGATTAATTATTTCCTTTCTTCACGATTAAATTCTTTCTCTCTGAAGAGGTGAACCGAAAATAATTATGAACTATCCATGCTACCTACTACTATCGCTAATAGTAGTAGGTGGATGGCGTTTGATAATTTTCAGCGATGGGCCAAAACTCTGATCGGTTATTGGTCAATAACCAATCTTCCATACAGATCGAAATTTTCGAGGAATTTCAAAATCAAACCATCCAACCTACAGAGTGGGAAAAATTATTTTTTTAAATTGTGGTGTTCGAGGTGGAAGATTTATGTCCACTGCATCAATATTTACCTTTTTTGAAGTACGTTTTTGGAACCAAAGTAGATTTTTTCTATGCGAGTGGATATTTCGATTTTGGAGGACCCAAATTTGGGCCTCCATTTAGGTAATCCAGAAAATTGATTGGGATGGGACATCGATGATTTGGTCCGACGTTATCGATATACCGAGGACCAGGACACCAAAAAACGTCTGCCAAGTGGATGTGGCACATAGCTTAGGTACTCGTATTCATAACCCGATTGTATAGATGATCCGATGCATAGTAGTTAATCTCAAAACATCAATCGTACCTTCCACTACCCTCATAGGGGACCATCTACACATCAAACTGAACAATCTTGAGAAATTTCGTCGAAATTGGATGGAAAATGTAGAAGTTATGGCTGTTACGAAGAATTCACGTTAGCGCATGCGCAGCAACTACTATTCGTCTTGGGGTTATGATTATCATAGGGGACCATCTACACGCCAATCCGAACAATCCTAGAAAATTTCATCAAATTCGGATGAAAAATAAGAGTTATGGTTGTTACAAGAATTTCACGTTTGCGCATGCGCAGAGGCTACTGTAAATTTCAAGGCCTTGATTTTCATAGGGGACCGTCTACAACCTAATCCGCATAATTCCTGAAAATTTCATCGAAATCAGATAACAAATGTGGAAGTTATGGCCGTTACAAGGAATGGGGTATTTTGGTGGGTCGGAAAGTCAGGTTTTTGGATTCAGTACCCTTGAAAACCTATGTACTCCAGCTGTTAGCCCAATGATACTATAACATGTGGTAGAAAAATGAATTAAAGAGATCATACGTTTGAAAAAAAGGCGGACCTCCACGAACGCACACACACTACGCCATGCGCTTGTGTGAGTAGTATTTCGTAGTATCCAAGAGATTCTCATTGGATAGCGTTACTTTATGGTTCAATCGTTAGCGTTACCTACATCTGCCGTCTGTAATTGGTTGTTTTCTGTTCGTTTCGTTTATGGTTTCGACTTATCATATTTTCAGCTAGTGTATTGCCCATGATTTCTTTTCTTTCTTTCGTTTTAGATATGACGGAAAAGAAGAAGAAGATCAATGTTCTGGAGCCTCAATTTTAACCTGCTACCAGTGAAAACATTCCAATCTTTTCTCTGTGCATGGATACTTTTTTCAAAAACAGTATTGGCTAACTACGACACACACCATTCAAATCTAAAACTTTCCTTAGCTTCTCTGATTTTTTTAAAAATATCTTCTCGACGAACAGACCCGATTACCGTTATTCCTAAGCCATACTCTTTTGAAAAAATAAAAAATTGACTGAAATGCCCCATTCACGTTTGAGTATTCGCAGCGGCTACTATAAGTTCGGGGTTGAAGATTTTCCTAGGAGACCGTCTACACGCCAACTCACACAATCCCTGAAAATTTCATCGAAATCAGACAATAACTTCGTATAGTTATGCCCGTTACAACGATTTCTTGACAAACACGGAACCAAAATCGTTCAGGAAGGTCTAAAACGCGAGTGGAAATTTCGATTTTGGAGAACTTTTTTTTTTTCAACCTTGAAAAGTGAAAGCAAAACTTCCGCTTCCTTGGTAGACTCGGAAGCAAAACAACCTAATCCCAGACCAGATAACTTCATTGATTTTTAAAATTTTTTTTTTTCAATATTTAAAATCACAATTTTATTTTCAACAATTTGGAAGGAAAAACAGAATAGGAGCCACGTGAAGGAGGATTAAGAAAGAGAGAGCTAAAGAATATTTTCGAAGAAAAGATGATAAGCATAATATGTTTATTATATTATAAAATGGTGATGATGGTGAAAAACTCCAAGCAAGCCCCCTGGACACCCGGATGGTTATTGCTTAGAGCCTTCGGCTAAAATTCAAGAAACATGGAACATTTTCTGTTTCCTTTTACTAGGAATTTGTTGTCTGTTTTCATTTAGCTCTTTATGGGCCAGCTTTTCAAATTGCTCGTCATTTCATTCACCTCTTGATGTCTCAAAGGTATTTTTATTATTAAGAAATCTAAAATATCTAAATCCTCGAAGAACACATTGCAACTAAAAGTCTAGGTTACAAGATCCTTTGTTTACTTACTGGTAAAAACGATGCCAGCCAACTACATAAATAAAAATCCGCTGAAACGAAGTTGGTTCTTACCATGTATAAACGTGTAGGTGGCCTATCTTCGACGGGAAAATGAACTTGGCAACAGAGAAGGTATATGTTTACAACGACACAGAGAAGGAATGCTGAAACAAGCAACAGGAAGGAATCAGGCTCTGGATCGGCAGTTTGCACTATCACCATGGTGATAGTTTTCGCGCCTCGAAAACCGGAGTGTTGAAAACGGCGTAAAGATCGGAGTGTTTAAAACGCGCGTGACCCTTTCGCGTAACATTTTTCGGATAGTTATCCTAGGGCAATAACATGACTCGTGATAAAATGTTGCCAAAAAGTTCAAGATATTGCTCATGATGGGTCCAAGCTGGACGACTGCACCCCCATCGAAGCCTAGCAGGTTGTTGGCACTCCAGCGTTTCCGAGCGCCTCTGAAGCACAACATCCTCTAAGAATGGAGGAAGAGCAGTTTCATCACTTCTGATGTTCTCCGTTGATTCTATATCGTTGGCAAGTGAATTAAATTTCCCGCTTGCGAAAATCATCTATGTTTAACCTTACGATGTTATCGATATCGATGTCCCTTCCCTAATTTTGGTGCAATCGTGGAATATCACAATTTTGAGCGTTCTAAATCAAAAATCTACGTACCTTGAAACGTAAACCAACAAATTTTGAGGAGGGTTAAAATTCTTTTTGTCTTGGTCGATTCCAAAGGTTCATTATTGAAAATAATAAACCAAAATCAAGTGAGGGGTCAGAAATTCATAAAACTGCGTGAAGAATCCGAATCAGCAATAAACATGGGGGTTCCATTTGAAAAAGCAAAATTGGTGCGCGAAAGTGTGATGTTCGAATTTTTTGCGCCAATATACCAGTTTTTTTGGATTAACGGTCGTCATTTTTATTTTTAAACTGGAACTTATCACATAAATTTGTGTTTGAACGCGGAAAACCGTGAATTTGTTCAAGAGAATAACCGTTCCGGCTATCAGAGATGTTCTATTGCTGAAAGATTAAGGTTTTGCACTAGGCTGCTTGAAAATTTAACGCTTTTTCCAACTATGTCCTCAAATTTGAGTTTACGTGGTAAATAACAGGAGTTATGACAGTTTTAATGACGTAAGGTCGAAAACACTTTTTATTCTTTGAATGCATGCGATGTACGGGGGTGAGGAGCTGCCTAAGGAAGAAGTTGCATCTCGCAGTGTAATACCTGGTTTTCCTAGCGATGGCCGATGGATTATCTTTGAATGAAAACTGATATTACAAAGATCTTGCGCTTATGGACTAGTATGTTCTCTAGTGCACTTACCGTGTTTCGGATCAATGGGTAACAGCTGGTAGCGGAAGGCGTTGATGTTCGTTGACTAGGTGAGTCCCTTTGGAAACACCGAAAAACAATATTCTTCGTCTGAAGTTTACCAGGTAAGTATAATTTGACTCTTTATTGCGTTATTGTGTATAATTTGCTTTGTTGATCAACATTAACTCTTTTCTTTTGTTTCAGGTTCTTCAAGACTCAGGTAAGTGAATTTATGTTCTGCAATCTACAAGTGACTCTACTTTTACTTCGATCAAGGTAAGTTATTCAGGTAAGTATTTTATTAATAGACGTAATTTCTGATCCTATTACGCTCCAGGAAACTGCTCAGGTAAGTATTCAAAAGTCAGAACGCCAGTTCAGGAACAAAAGGTAAAAATCTCTATTTAAACGAAAAATACTTTGAACATTCAATAAATGGTATAAAAACGTCTTAATCTCAATGACTTCAACTTCAGAATTATCAAGGTAAGTAATAAAGATAGGTCCCTGATGGGGTTAACCTATACCTGTCCACGTGGTGGGTTGTTACCAAACACCACGAGATCGAGAACAAGAACACGGTGTTACGAAACACCACGAGATCGATAACATCAGCTAAAAGTCCCTTTTGGACATCAAAATACAAGAAAATTTATACCTAGGAGGAACTCCAAAGCAACAATTAATACAAAAATGAATTAGTTTACCGGTTTTGACTATTATGAGAGAGAGAGTTCGTGGGGATGGTCCAGGTGGAAATGCGGCGGTCGTCCAGAATCTTCGTGGAGTACTTGGGAGGGCGCAATCGTACACCAATGTATCCAGGCTCGAGGATCTGGTTGCGGGTAATCAAAATGTGACTCTAAATTGACTTCACTGTCATAAAAACTGTCCTTCACTATTCCTGCTGCCTCACAGCTTGCTATCACTTTCTCATACTTGTGGGTGAGTGCTCGATCAAGACACGACTAAGGGCTTCAAGATGGCGTTGCCCTCAGCCGTGTCCCCCCCCTACGCGACCTTCTCCTACCTGGCTACTCCTTTGCACTGGCCTGGAGAGTGCTGCCGCCTGGTAGTGGCCGCGGTCCCTCCACTTCCATGCGATCCTCTGTGCATGGAAGGCTTCTCTTCAGGATCAACTTGGGTATGGATTTGGTGGAGCTCTGTGGTGATGGACCACCACACTCCTCCCTTCTCAAGAGGCCGATGTCCTCATCGGCTTTCTTCCGTCCCTCCGGGGTCACTGGGGGCAGAGGCAGCGGCAGGTTGGGGCGCGATTCTATCAGCGCCTGCTCATAACGCCATCGGCGGCATCCTGTGCAATCTGCAGGTCTGGCCTTTCGGTGTTCCCGGAGTTTGCATGGCATCGGGTGATCTGGATGGCCCATCGGAAACTTCTTGCACCTCGTCACTAGTCGGTTCCAGAACGTCTTACAGCTTTGGCAGCGAAATCCGGTTATTACCCTGTCTGGCTTTCCGCAAATGGGGCAATCGCTCAAGACGAGCCGCGGCGTCAAGTCCATCGCGCTGGTCTGGTCCTTCTGTGATATTGGTGAGAACGGTGGGGCGGTGTCCTCTTTGGGTCCCAAGCCCCTTCCCTCGTCCTCGCAATCCATTTCCGACTCCTTTCCTGAGAGCTCGGGTGTCGACGTCTGGTGTGTCAGTGGCAACGGCTTTTCAATTGGGTGGGATTCGCCCTCCGTCCAGGTGTCGTCTCCATCCTCCTCTGCGCCCAGCCTCTCCCGCAACGTCTGCATTTGGTGTCTGAGTATGGCGACTTCCCTTATGACGGCTGGTGGAGGCTGAGACTCTGACAAGGTTGTGGTTCGTAGACAGTCCGCCAGCTGGGTTATGCAATTCATGACGATTGCCAGCTGTCGCGGCTTCCCCTCAAGCAGTCCGACAGTCCCTCCGATGACGATCATCGCTTCCACAGTTCCATCTCGGTCTTCGGCTCCTCCCTCCAGTTGTCCTATCACCCTATCTACTCCGGTCGCAGTCATGGCAGCCTAGTCAGTTCCTCCTGCAACAGAATATGGCCGTAGTCACCACTTTTGTCAAACTCTTTGAAACCCGCATCCTTTCCTCTCATCCTCAGGTTGTCCCTAGACTTCCTACTCTCCCAACGACCTCCCTCGGGCAACAAGATCCCGTCGGACAATGGCGACCGCCCGAACCCGGAGTTCTCCCCATATCGGCCCGAATCGGTCCGACCAACGTCGTGGCTCCCCTCCCTCTCAACATGGGTCAAAGGTATTCCGGATAAACATCTCCAGGTAAGTTTCTTTTAACTTTTAATCATTTATTGTTTATCATTTACATATTTATTCTTTACTAATAACTAACTAACTAACTGTATTATCTTTTCTCTTTTTGTAATTAACTTTTGTTTTATTTATTTACAGGTACATGCAGGACTCGGACCTACTCCGCTCCATGGCACATCCGCACACAGCCCAGGTAAGGTATCCGGTGCGGCTGGTACTCTGGCTCAACCGGCTGGGATGAGGCCTGGGGGTCGCTGGTCTCAGCTTCGGCTTGACTCGCCTCCCCTGGCATCGTTCCTCTTGGTCGTCGTACAGTTGAGTCGGCATCCATGTCGGAGGTCCCTTCAGTGTTCTTCTCGTCCGTCCTCTCCTCGGGGACCATTTCTTCGGGTGTGACTGGGGTACTGGTTACGCCAGTCACCGGATCGGCGGTTGTGGCCTCCAACCGGCACAGGTGAAAACGTGTCACCAACTCCGGCGAGTCCTCCACTCCACCGTCCGCGTTCCTCCGCGTCTTCATTTTCGTTCGCGGCCCATTCCAGAAACTCCAGAAGGCCTTTCCCCTGTCAGGCGGGGCCGCCATTGGTCTAGCGCCACCTCCAGGTCCATTGTGGGATCCAGGGTGACGCCGTGACTGGCTGATTCCTCGCCCACGCAGGCGCCAAGCCCGTTGCAGTCGTTTCCTGGCCAATCTTGAGATTCGCCGCAACACTCTCACCAATCGAGTGATAGCGGTCGATGGGACAGCAACCGTCCCGCGTCTGGTCGCATCTCTTGTGGTCTCGTCATTTGTGGCTTCGCTTGCTGGGACCTCGTGGACCGACTCTGCCACAGGTTCCTGCTCCGCCTGAGATCCGGAGCATGGTCGTTCGGTCGCAGGTGGCATTTCCTCGCCCTTGTTTCCTTGAGAAACCGGTGAGGTGAGCCCGTGGTTCGCTGGCCCATTCATCAGCTGCTGGTCCTCCTCCCGCAGCTCCACAAGCGGTGCCTGTGTGAAGTCAACCAAACAAGCGACTTGATGGTACTCTTGCTGCTGCAGCTCGTCGGGATCTGCAGCCCTTCCTTCTTCCTTGTCCGGAAGTCGTCCACTATCATCTGTGTGAGTGAGCTCCTCGTCCGTTAGGGGTGCTCGTTTTCAGGCTCCCTGGAAATTTCCAAGGGACAATCCTTCGGTACATTTGGCTTCTGCTGGACATCGTCCATTTGGTCTTTCCTTTTCCCTACTCGCCGACCCGCCGCTAGCCGCTCCAGGCTCTTCACGGTGCTGGGGTCTCGGATCAAGGTTCCGATGGTCAAACGCTCGCCAGTCTGGGGGTGGTCCATCTCCGCCGCCCCTATGTCGGTTCGGATCCTGATGGGGAACTTCTCCAAGAGGTCCAACCCCAAAAGACTGAGTCCAGAGTCCGGCCGGTCGAATATGAAGAAGTCATGCATAGTGGTGACCGGTCCGATCGTCACTGGAGTCGTCTGTACTCCTCGGAGTAACATCCTCTGTCCGTCCGCTCCCCACAATTCCTCTGTGGTCGGTTGGATCTCCACCCCGGGAATAGGCTCGGAAAGCGCCGAAACCGTGGCTCCGGTATCCAGCACCATTTTGCGATTGGTGTCTCCCAGTCGGACGGGAACGTATATCACCGGCCTTATGGTGAGTTTAGCGGTTGTCTGGAATGCGACCAAGTCGTCGTCTCGCTTCTCCTTTTCAGTTTCGCTAGGTGTTGGTGCGGCAATGGCCGCTGTTGTCGCTGAAGTGGGCACCGGAAATGGGAATCTGGCCATTATCTGCTCCCTCCTGGCACACTCGGCCTCATAGTGGTCCTTGGAGCCGCAGAAATCGCACAAGTAGTCCGCGACGACCATCGTGGGACAATATGCAGTGTAGTGGCCCCACTGACCGCAATAGTGGCAGAAAGGACGCAGTTTTGGGGGAGCCGGTTCCCTTGGAGGGAATCTCCTTCGGGGCCCTTCTCCCTGCATGGGTGTCAATGGCGGCGTTCGAACTCCGCTAGGACCACTGCGGTTTGGGCACCTAGCCGCGAAGTGTCCCACCTCTCCGCATCCGTAGCATTTTCGGGGCTCTTGATTCAATATTCCGGCCACGTCCCACCTGAGCTCAGGTTCACGATCCTCGCAGGCAGTCTCCTCCCACTCCTCAGCCCGCTCGACGGCCTCCTCCAGAGTCTCGGTGGTTCCTCCTCGCAAGAACAAACTGATATCCTTGTCCACCCCCCGGATGAACGCTCGCAGAGTTTTCTGCTGGATCCACGCCCGTCTTCGTGCTGGAGGAAGGTTTTCCTCCGCTTCTACAGCGCACGATGCCAGGTTCAACAGTCGCTCCGCATATTTTCGAAGAGGTTCTCCCACCTGTCTCTTTGTCGTCCACAGCTTGACATTTGCTTGTTCGGGGTTTTCCTTTCCATACCAGCGGAGAATTTTGGCCTTTAAGCGGTCATAGGGTTGTTCACCCGTCGCTTCAATCAGGAACCGCTTTACCCCTCCTTTCAGTCGCGCCCTCAGGAACTGTACCTTCTGTACCTGTGTCAGTGCGGTAGTGGCTTGTTCCACCTCCGAGAAGAATTGTTGTGCGGAAATGCATCCGGATTCATCGGGGTTCCACACGTCCACTTCCATGAACAGCGACCTCGGAAGTCCGGTACCCTGCTCTTCGGGTTTCGGAACTCCTCGCTGTGTGGCGAAAAAGTGTCCCATCTGCGCCATCGCGGAGGTGACAGCGTCCATCATCTCCCGTCCAATTTCCGCGTCGTCTCCTCCTTCAGCCATCTCGGAGTTCAGTTGTGAAAATATTTATACAAAAAAAAATGGTAAAAGTTTTCACTTTTGTCACTATCGGTTGTTATTTTTCAAGGTAATTGCGCGAGAACAGGTGTTTCGCGAGAGTTCACGGATCCGGAACAGTGGTTCGGAACCGATAACAGAACGTTGGGTGGCTGTTCCGATCCAAGAACGAGTTTCTGTACTCGTTCGAGTTTCGGTAACAGGTACTTCGAACCGTTCCCTTGACTCGGGAACAACGGTTCTCGGAACGTGTTGACGTTACGGAACCCGCTGGCTCGAAACTTGATGTTACGGATCGTCGACCCGAAACCCAATGACCCGCCCGAGAGTCGTTCCGATACGGTTCGTATCCAGAACTCAGAACCAACGAGAAAATCGACCCGGATCGTCCGATCAGAGAGGACCCGGAACGCAGCGGTCCGCCCAAGATTTACACGGGAGAACGTCGCTAGGACAACCTGATATCTCGCTAGTTCGCTCACACTCCTGTTCCTCTGCTCACGAGTGGTTTTATGTCTACGGCCGTATTCTTTGTTTTTACAGAAAAACAATGTCCTACGCTCGTAATTTTCTTTGTCAATGTTCCACAAAATAAATTCTGAATAAACAATTCAATTGATATTCCTACAACACTCTGATCAGTCTCCTGGGCAATTTTTCTACTAGTCAGCGCAAGGCGAACTGAAGGTTCGTGATAGTTTGGTACCTATCAAAATCACACCGCGGGCCACCAATTTGTAATACCTGGTTTTCCTAGCGATGGCCGATGGATTATCTTTGAATGAAAACTGATATTACAAAGATCTTGCGCTTATGGACTAGTATGTTCTCTAGTGCACTTACCGTGTTTCGGATCAATGGGTAACAGCTGGTAGCGGAAGGCGTTGATGTTCGTTGACTAGGTGAGTCCCTTTGGAAACACCGAAAAACAATATTCTTCGTCTGAAGTTTACCAGGTAAGTATAATTTGACTCTTTATTGCGTTATTGTGTATAATTTGCTTTGTTGATCAACATTAACTCTTTTCTTTTGTTTCAGGTTCTTCAAGACTCAGGTAAGTGAATTTATGTTCTGCAATCTACAAGTGACTCTACTTTTACTTCGATCAAGGTAAGTTATTCAGGTAAGTATTTTATTAATAGACGTAATTTCTGATCCTATTACGCTCCAGGAAACTGCTCAGGTAAGTATTCAAAAGTCAGAACGCCAGTTCAGGAACAAAAGGTAAAAATCTCTATTTAAACGAAAAATACTTTGAACATTCAATAAATGGTATAAAAACGTCTTAATCTCAATGACTTCAACTTCAGAATTATCAAGGTAAGTAATAAAGATAGGTCCCTGATGGGGTTAACCTATACCTGTCCACGTGGTGGGTTGTTACCAAACACCACGAGATCGAGAACAAGAACACGGTGTTACGAAACACCACGAGATCGATAACATCAGCTAAAAGTCCCTTTTGGACATCAAAATACAAGAAAATTTATACCTAGGAGGAACTCCAAAGCAACAATTAATACAAAAATGAATTAGTTTACCGGTTTTGACTATTATGAGAGAGAGAGTTCGTGGGGATGGTCCAGGTGGAAATGCGGCGGTCGTCCAGAATCTTCGTGGAGTACTTGGGAGGGCGCAATCGTACACCAATGTATCCAGGCTCGAGGATCTGGTTGCGGGTAATCAAAATGTGACTCTAAATTGACTTCACTGTCATAAAAACTGTCCTTCACTATTCCTGCTGCCTCACAGCTTGCTATCACTTTCTCATACTTGTGGGTGAGTGCTCGATCAAGACACGACTAAGGGCTTCAAGATGGCGTTGCCCTCAGCCGTGTCCCCCCCCCTACGCGACCTTCTCCTACCTGGCTACTCCTTTGCACTGGCCTGGAGAGTGCTGCCGCCTGGTAGTGGCCGCGGTCCCTCCACTTCCATGCGATCCTCTGTGCATGGAAGGCTTCTCTTCAGGATCAACTTGGGTATGGATTTGGTGGAGCTCTGTGGTGATGGACCACCACAGCAGCACAGGACAAAATCCCAGAGGCGGTCATAAGAAAGATGCTGGAAAGCGAGAATCATGGCCCCCAAATTGAAAGTATTTTGTGCGCATGCGCAAACGTGAATTCGTTGTAACAGCCATGACTTCTACATTTTCCAGGAGCATCTAGGATGTGAGGGTGATAAAACGGCATCAGCGCTGCCTGGCGACGATTAGATGAACCTTCCGGAACTCAAAACCTACGTTATCACACTTATCAATCGGCCAATGTGATTTGTGAAGTAGGTATCATGTGCCGCGTTCCTAAAGCCGGGTTCCGTAGTGCTTATTAAGCACGCGAATCCTATTAAGCACTGCTTAATAGGATTCGCGGATGTTAACTTTTGAAGGAGGGTGTTGCGTATTGGAAAATCAGGTATTGTACGGATTACGGACATACCTAGCTACTTTGATAAACTTCGTAACGAACTCCTGTCGTTTGCTTACAACTCAATCTCACTCGAACGTTATTTCGTTGTCCTTCTGTGCCTGTTTTTCTTGACATAACTACGATACCATTGTAGTGATTCCTTATTTTTTCTTAATTAGAGGGAAATTGTGAATTTTAGACATTGTAACCAAGTAAGTTCCCCTGAAATGTCATATTGATACTGTGAAATGTCTAGGCTGACTCGTTTGTTCCTATATTCATGTACTGTAAGACAGACATCGTTTTGTAGTAATGACAATTTTTTTAGACTGTCCAGGAATTTTTTTACACCCGGAAAATGAGTCTTGTTTTACAATGATTTAGGTAGGTACCTACTAAAAGTACTAATGTTCCTAATGACCTCAATGGTGATTATTTTTGGGATTTTTTTCATTGAATAAATCCAATAACCATTACCGATGTGGAATTCAATCATTTCATTCCCCAATTTCCCGAAAACGACCTTTGTTTTGATCCATTTAACACGATTTTTTACTGGTATTCGTCACATCGACGAATGAGTTGCAATACGCACAAAAAAATGGGGTTGCATTCTAGGGTTAAATAATAATTTTATCATTATTACATTACAATTTTATTATTACATTATAATTTAATTATTATTATGAGAATTTATATAACAACAATAAGGAATTTCACCGAATTCTGTTTGCATTTTTCCTGAATAGTTAATGGTGTGGGATAGATGAAAATCGGGGTGATAGTTACCTTTTCAAGTTCATTGTTGATGGCCATGGTTAAAAACAAGCCAGTGTTTTGAAGTATTACTTTCAATAATGAACCTTTGGAATTAAAACTAAGCATAAAACTAAAATCTGAACACATTTGAGCCGAAAAGGTTTGCTAGTTAGATTATTATCAACCCACAACTTTATCTCAACCCTAATATTTCTGGATTAATCATGATATTAAACTAACAGGAAAACATTTAAAATTAAAAGAAATGTATTACAAAAATATTTATTGATATATACTTACATGCAGTTGGGAACTTCCGGTCATTGATAACAAATTACCTTGTTCTCAACTGAGAATCATGAATTAATAAACACTTGATACATTACAACACAATTAAATTACTTGACAATCACAAATTGGGGTGCAGTACAAAATAAATCAATAAAATGACTACGCCAAGCAGGCATCATTTCTACAGAGCTTACCAATTTTGGATTTGATGACATGAAGTAAGTTCAGAGTAGCCACACAACTTGGAAAAGTCAGGAGATTTCTTTTGATAAAGGCAGTTTTTTTTCATTAGATAAAGACATCACTGAGAAAATAATAAAATAAATAAATAATATATTTGATTTATTATTGGCTTGTTTTATTATTTTATATTTATTTATTATAGAATAATAAATAAATCATATAAATAAATATATTTACATAAATATATCTATCAATTTTCACCAAAAATATAAAATCTACAATTTACCTATTCCTTAGCCCGGAATCAGGTAGCCCCCCTCCGGGGGGATATAATATAGTATTACACATATTGTACTTTTATATTTTATTTAATATTAACCATAGTCATTAGATTAATCATAACGAATTATATTGACTTTTATAAGAAATTAAATAAAATTTTATAATATATTTGAATTAAGTATATCCATTAAAGGCGTACAAAATGAATTTTATTCATTTTGGACTCGTTATGACTTTCAGTATGAATTTTAAGCCAACCTGAGACTCTACAAAATCCATCTTGCACCACACAGTCCCAAATAGAAAGGACCAAATAGATTTTGGCAATGTTTGAGTACTAATTGAACTGGTCGTTGAAGAAGCCAAACAAACCTGAACATCCTAACGAATTATTTCTCCTGGTACAAAAATCTGTTCAGGAGATATTAGAATACGGTTTTCTTCATTGCAGTCATCTCCAGCAGTCACAATCTCGTCCGCAGGTACCATCACGACCAAGAAAAAATGAATAAAAACCAAATAAGGAAAAAAAGTACCTACTCAAAACCATCCAAATTTGTTAGTTACAAATTACTAACTGAGTAATTAAATCAATTATAACGTATTCAATTATGTCACTATGATAGTTTATGCATAAACTGTTTTCTAAATTACTCGTACCTAAGCTTTAATGTATACTTACCACTTGGTAGATTGCTAGAGATAGAGTCCAGTAAGTCCCAAGTGTGTCGTCAGTATGAAATCCCTTCTAACATGGAATGGAGCCTGCAAAGAGAAAAGAAAGAGTACCTATTCATTTAGTATTGGTACCAGACAAGCATTTAGGTAAAGATTTGCAAAGTCCTATGCTGATGTATCACCAGAACATTATTTATTATTTGAGATAAAATTAAATAGGTAAACATAGACGGGTAAATACATTTACTTACGTTTGCCGGTATGACAATGGGGAAATTCCTTTTATAGTCAAGCTTTTCTGGGGTTTCATCCAAGTGCGGACGGTGGTATCTTTGTTTATGCATCTATATTCCGTGCCTTCTGTAATCTACCATTAGCTCCTCTGATTATCGCCAATATTACGAATATTCTACAGAGAGTGCATCTTGCAAGATTTCTGAGTGCTTCTCGCAAGGTTTTATGTGAATCTCCTCATCATTACATCGCTTCAGTATAACACAATTTCCCCTGGGTAACAGCAAACAGGGCTAAGGAAATCGATAGGATTTGGTGGGCGGATTATATCCTGGTCGTCCAACTTTGCACGGTCGCTATTGCACTCAATGTATGCACAGTTATGGCATTGTGGAAGTGGAACTGTTCTAGTTATCGGGGGAATAGCACTAGGTACTATTAACTATTTTGCTGTACGACTCTGTTGAGGGCAAGCACTTCGTCACAGCGAGGTAATATACGGAGAACTCTTCGTCCAGATTCTCGCACTGGGAGATTCGCAAAATCAGGCAAAACAAAACACACGCGGAAAATCAGCAAGGCGAAACTACGGTAAAATGTGTCAACGATGTACCGAGCTGTCATCACATCGGCCGATACGTGTGATAAGTGTGATAACGTAGGTTTTGAGTTCCGGAAGGTTCATCTAATCGTCGCCAGGCAGCGCTGATGCCGTTTTATCACCCTCACATCCTAGATGCTCCTACATTTTCCAACAATATTCAGAGATTGTGCGGGTTGAGTCTCCTACGATAGTAGTGGAAGGTGCTTGAAGATTGATGTTTTGAGACTAACTACAATGCATCGGATCATCTACAGGGTGTTTCACGAAAAGGTTACACCCCCTTTCATTTCCGCAAAATACAACGTAAAAAATTCCGACCAACGCAATTCTTCATGATTTTAACACAGAATGTGTTTTTGCGATGACCTACCGAAAACTCGGCGCTTTGCGCCTCGGCGGGGGGCTCCGCCCCCCTGCACCCCCCGGTTTATTTCTTTTTCCATACTCTGTATGAAATCATAGGAACACAGAATGTGTTTTTGCGATACTAGTCATCCGTTAAATAAAAAACAACAATAATAAATGTGGAGTTGACATTAACATGACAACCAATAAACATATCACCAGATGTTTTTTCTGTCGCTTTTTCGTGACGATTTTTTTTCGGTAGGTCATCGCAAAAACACATTCTGTGTTAAAAAATCGTCACGAAAAAGCGACAGAAAAAACCGTTACGCGCCTTTTATAAAAATTTTCACGTGCAACCAAGCCGTTGGTAAGGAAATAGAACTCCCGCATTGAAATTTGAGAGGGCGGGTCAATGGAGAATGCTGAAGGCGCCTGAGTGGTCACTGATCAGCTGAGTGAGCTCCAAGGCCATTTTCTCTCCTGTTGAACGCAGGAAGCTGAAATTTTAGAGGGCGGGTCAATGGAGAATGCTGTAGGCGCCTGAGTGGTCACTGATCAGTTGAGTGAGCTCCAAGGCCATTTCCTCTCCTGTTGAACGCAGGAACCTGAAATTTGAGAGGCAGGGTCAAAGGAGAATGCTGAAGGCGCCTGAGTGGTCACTGATCAGCTGAGTGTGCTCCAAGGCCATTTCCTCTCCTGTTGAACGCAGGAACCTGAAATTTGAGAGGGCGGGTCAATGGAGAATGCTGAAGGCGCCTGAGTGGTCACTGATCAGCTGAGTGAGCTCCAAGGCCATTTTCTCTCCTGTTGAACGCAGGAAGCTGAAATTTTAGAGGGCGGGTCAATGGAGAATGCTGAAGGCGCCTGAGTGGTCACTGATCAGCTGAGTGTGCTCCAAGGCCATTTCCTCTCCTGTTGAACGCAGGAACCTGAAATTTGAGAGGGCGGGTCAATGGAGAATGCTGAAGGCGCCTGAGTGGTCACTGATCAGCTGAGTGAGCTCCAAGGCCATTTTCTCTCCTGTTGAACGCAGGAACCTGAATTTTGAGAGGGCGGGTCAATGGAGAATGCTGAAGGCGCCTGAGTGGTCACTGATCAGCTGAGTGAGCTCCAAGGCCATTTTCTCTCCTGTTGAACGCAGGAAGCTGAAATTTTAGAGGGCGGGTCAATGGAAAATGCTGAAGGCGCCTGAGTGGTCACTGATCAGCTGAGTGAGCTCCAAGGCCATTTTCTCTCCTGTTGAACGCAGGAACCTGAATTTTGAGAGGGCGGGTCAATGGAGAATGCTGAAGGCGCCTGAGTGGTCACTGATCAGCTGAGTGAGCTCCAAGGCCATTTTCTCTCCTGTTGAACGCAGGAAGCTGAAATTTTAGAGGGCGGGTCAATGGAAAATGCTGAAGGCGCCTGAGTGGTCACTGATCAGCTGAGTGAGCTCCAAGGCCATTTTCTCTCCTGTTGAACGCAGGAACCTGAATTTTGAGAGGGCGGGTCAATGGAGAATGCTGAAGGCGCCTGAGTGGTCACTGATCAGCTGAGTGAGCTCCAAGGCCATTTTCTCTCCTGTTGAACGCAGGAAGCTGAAATTTTAGAGGGCGGGTCAATGGAAAATGCTGAAGGCGCCTGAGTGGTCACTGATCAGCTGAGTGAGCTCCAAGGCCATTTTCTCTCCTGTTGAACGCAGGAACCTGAATTTTGAGAGGGCGGGTCAATGGAGAATGCTGAAGGCGCCTGAGTGGTCACTGATCAGCTGAGTGAGCTCCAAGGCCATTTTCTCTCCTGTTGAACGCAGGAAGCTGAAATTTTAGAGGGCGGGTCAATGGAAAATGCTGAAGGCGCCTGAGTGGTCACTGTATGATTTTCACGTTTTTTATTTAACGGATGACTAGCATCGCAAAAACACATTCTGTGTTCCTATGATTTCATACAGAGTATGGAAAAAGAAATGAACCGGGGGGTGCAGGGGGGCGGAGCCCCCCGCCGAGGCGCAAAGCGCCGAGTTTTGTGAGGATGTCAGGAAAAATACTTTTGCGCAAAAAAGTTGCGCGCAATCGTACGCAATTGACACTAACTTCATTTTTTCAAATGGAACCCCCCCTTTTTTATTACAGATTCGGATTCTACGTCAAATTTCATGAAAATTTCATACCCACATCGATTTGTTTAATTGCGCGCAACCTGGCTTTTTGAGCGCTCTAAGTTGCGCAACTCCACAATTGCGCAAAAATTAGGTTTTGGAGAACCCTTAGTGTGGCACATGTTTTTTCATCATTTTTTAACGCTGAATCACAGGGTGTCATCCGTTCTGAGAAAAACCAAGATTTAAGAGAAAAAATTAACATTTCTTTCGCGAAAACGTCAGTTTTGAGGTCGAAATCATGTTTATTTTTTATTTTCTCGCCTCCTTTTGAACCACGGGCTTGGGGCCGCCTACGGTGGAGTTAAAAATAAAAACTGACAGCATGATCATGCTTGAACTGAATAAAATTACCTAAAAACTCATAACGATTTAAAAAGAGCGATTTTTTCACTAAAAACAACCGAATTTTTGGCCGCTATTTTGAAAAATTCCAGTCAAATTGAAAAACGGATGTCACCATGTGATTTAGCGTTAAAAAATGATGAAAAAACATGTGCCACACTAAGGGTTCTGCAAAATCTAATTTTTGTGGAGTTGCTCAACTTAGAGCGTCCAAAAAGCCAGGTTGCGCGCAATAAAACAAATCGATTCGGGTATGAATTTCTCATGAAATTTGACGTAGAATCCGAATCTGTAATAAAAAAGGGGGGTTCCATTTGAAAAATGAAGTTAGTGTCAATTGCGCACGATTGCGCGCAACTTTTTTGCGCAAAAGTATTTTTCCTGAGATCCTCACAAAAAATCATGAAGAATTGCGTTGGTCGGAATTTTTTACGCTGTATTTTGCGAAAATGAAGGGGGGTGTAACCTTTTCGTGAAACACCCTGTATACAGTCGGGTTATGGATACTAGGAAGCTATGTGCCACACCCACTTGGCAGACTTTTTTTAACACGTTCCACGCGGATTGCCTACCGGCAGGCAAAAGTAATTCTCTCGCCAGCGCGGATTGCCTACCGGTAGGCAAACAAAATCCCACCCCCTGAGCGGCTGACGTTTCGATAGATATATCGAGTTCAGATGCTCTAAAATCGATTCTAGACGATTTTGTCGACTTTTTACACTGAACACAAGCAGAAATCGATGTTTTCAAAAAATTGCCTACCAGGTTATGCAATCTGCAATACTCGCACTGAGATGACTTCGGAAACTTTAAATTTTTCTTGCCATAGCGAGTGTAAATTGTCAAGAAGTAAATAAAATCACTTTCCGAAAATTATTCTGTAATAAATGCAAGTCCGCCCTTCAGGCAACCATTCCATGCAAAACTTCCATCGAGCAACGCAACTTCCATAAATTGATGTCCGCCAACAACAGCCGAGGACAGTAACAACAGATGTCCGCCAGCCGAAGTCAAGACAGCCGAGCGCCACCATCGCGACCTCCCCCATCGTCCAACCAAGATGGCCGGAGGTTATAAATAGGGGTGCCCCCACCACCTGCACCTCATTCAGTCAGTGACGCGTCTCGCAGCAAGTCGAACCTAGCTAACTCGAATCATCCCCCCTAAGTGTACCGGGACAGTGAACGAACTGAGAACCGAACTTGTGATCCCTCGTGACATTAAGTTAAAAGTCGAACTGTCCATCCGCCAGTCTTTGTCTCCTCGAGCCTTTCGCAAGCCAAGGCCCGAACTTGTGGAACATTGCCGCCTTCTCCAATTTCGCCGATACGATCGATACCCAGTACGATCCCCGAACCGGGACAAGTTTGCACCGCGTTCCAGGCACCCCCTATACAAGCCTTCAAGGAAGAGGCCCTGGTCTACACCGCTACGGAGATCTCCACTATAGATCCAAGCTCGGCAAGGGTGAGCCCATTCCCTCACAACATTCTTGTAAGCGCTTACAATTCAAATTCAAATCTGGCACAACCCCCCCGTAATCATAACGTCCCGTAAAGAGAAGTTAAAGTATAAGAAAGTAAAACGAAATATTGTGTAAAAGCAAAAACCCCTCTTGTATAAACATATAAGTAAATTCGTAATATTTGTAAAAACGTAAAACGCCTTGTATAAAAGCTTGACAGATAATTAGCTTATTGTTTCATCAGCAATTTACGAAGTCAACGTATTTTCTTTAAGTATTGGACATTGTCGTAGTCATACATAAAACGTATTCTATTCAACATAAATGTTCCTAGTGAAATAAGGAAGTCGCAATTATATATTACTACAAATTGAAGTATACATATTATTTCTTCAGCTCCATCAGAGCAATATTTCTAAGTCCGCTTCACGGCGACAGTTGGAAGTTTCATGAATAAAAACCCTTCGTGTTTTTAAACTTGTGTACTTATTTCAAAGGTTTACCTTTTCAACTATTCAGGTTACTTGCAGGTAAAAAGGTTAATAATCCCTGAGATATTTTTGACCAGGGTGGTGGCAGCGACCACTTAGGAAATCCCCACAGGTAGAGTCATCGACCCTCGAACCTTCAGTACGAGGTACGACCCAACCCTTAGGATACCTAAGTACAAACACAGCAAAAATTCACTACGTCTGAAAGGATTAGGATTGTAAGTAATAACACACATAAATATATTATAACAGCAATTTTTATTACAAACATTATTACAAAGTATAACGTAACACATATTCCAGTAACCTAACACTCGCACTACCATAATTCTTTTGTCATGAAATTTGTGTAACTTATTGTAGAAGCAAAGTCTTCAAGTAATAATCATAACTCAGTATAATATTTCGAAGTGTCATTTGATAATAGGAGTCATTTCTACTCGCACACCTATTCAAGGAAATCTAATCTACAATTGCAACTAATTCGTGTAAATTGTCGACGACGAAAATCACGTTCCCACGTCGGTGAATAGTCGTCAGGACCTTGTAATCTAGAAACTCATAAATTCAACAATCCTACCTTTTGTTAATCCAATTGGTGGCAAAGGTGTACTTTTGGTAAAGTTCCCTCAGACCCATCAATTTGGTCGGACATAACACACATTAGCAAAATAGAAATAACATATCCTTTTTACCATACCCAATTATCTCAATAGGGTAACAATCACAATTGGTGACCAGCTGTGGGATCAAAGAAAATTAAGGTTTTCGGGACCCTAAAAACGAAGCAAGTATAACCGTTTGAAGCTGAAGAGCGTAAAACTGTTGAAATCTGTACGTTATTAATAGTAGTAATTGTTGCGTCAATTTTACGACTTAACTCAAAATTTGCGACACATTGCAGTACACACATTTGTACAACAAAAAATTCAGCCGGAAAGAGAGAGGAGCGCAGAGAGTTTATTTCAGTACGCAATTCGTACTTCATTGTTCTTGTGCATGTAACAACTATTCACTCCACACTCCGCCGAATTCCGTTCGTACCGATATTCCGTGCATACCATAACTCAGTTCGACCCAATCTCGAACCATACCAGTTCATTGTTCGTACCAATTCACAGTACGAAACCGATTCGAGACACGACAGTACTCTGTTCGAACCCATTTTCAGTTCGAACCAGAACGGAGCTCGACCCGATCCGAACATCAGATCAGGGCGTGGTCCGTATCGATTCACCGATCGAACCAATAGAGTACTCGAACCAGTCCACTGTTCGTACCGAGCGACGATTCGCACCGATTCGCCACTCGTACTGACCCTCTAGTAGAACCTGAGTACAGAACGAACCGCTTCTCGGTTCGGACCGATTCGATTCAAAGAACGCACCGGTACACAAATCGAACCATCCTCGGTTCGGACCGGTACAAATAAATTCATATTTCATAGATTTGAACAAATTTTAAGTTTCGATTACAATATATTGACACCGTCAGGAAAAGTTCCTTGGGTAGAAACTTGGATCCGATCTTACGTAGCCCTTCGACTACTGGGTTCAGTGTTGCGGGAGACGTGAAGTGTTTGCAATTTCGATTTTTGCCCGGGCCTTTTCTTGTTCTTTCATTTTTTTTGACTGTGACAAAATATCGAACGACATCATGGACGACCCTACGGAGTTGGCAAATGCCATGACGGAGGCGATGAATCAGTTGGGAGAGTTCTTCCGAAAAGCTCAGCCCCCGATCCAAGGAGGATCAACGTCACAACAGAGAGACCTTCCTCGTTCCCTGTTCTTAGAAATTGAACCGTGGAACCCCGATGAACCCGATTCCATCTCGGCCGCATCATTTTTCGCTGAGGTAGAACAGGCGACACAAGATTTGGACCAGGAGCAGCGACTGCGATTTTTGCGCACACGTCTCAGGGGAGGAGCCAAGAGGTTCCTACAGGAAGACCTTGGAGCCCAACCATACAACGCGCTACGCCAAGCCATACTCCAGTGGTACGAGAGCGAGGATCCCGAGAAAGCGATGATACGCTTATGGACCACAAAACGACAGCCAGAAGAAAGTATTCGGCGATTCGCGGAAAAACTGATATCTACCGCGAAAACCGCAGTGCGAAACGAGATCGAACTCACAGCCGCGCAACGAAAGGAGTGGGTTAGAACAAAAACCCTTCGTGCGTTCATAAGAGGTGTCAATAAAGAAATTAGCCCCTTTTTACAAAGCAACCCTCCCGACACCCTCGAAGAAGCTGTGAAACGAGCGGAAGATCTCGAGGACGCAACGCAGAGCGAACCAGTCGCCGATTTCAAGTGGGACGTCGCGGGAGTCCTAAATAAAGATAACCTCAAATGCTACACTTGCGGGGAGGCGGGACATTTTTCCGGAAAATGCCCTCAGAAAGCGAACCCTCAAGGACCACCAAGAACTCCGACAACAACATCACCATACGCAGGACAAGCGAAAGCACCTTGGAAACAGCCTTCGCCGACCCCTCGATACCCCTGTTTGTATTGCGGAGAGTACAACCACTTTCCAGTAAATTGTCCTCACGGCATACAAAGCACAATCTTCTGTGATTTCTGCGGCGCGCGAGAGCATTTAGAAAACGAATGCTTGCGGAAAAAGAAGATGCTGCCGGTATCGCACCCGCGCGGAAATATCGCCGGACCTGCAGCAGCCGTAGCGACTCAGTCACCTGAAGATATCCCCGAAGAGGAGGTGCGGGGCGATGAAATCGTAGCCTTCCAAGCAACTGTCAACTGCACGACAAGACCCATGATAAGGATGAAAATTGGATTGGGAAAATATAATAGAGATGTGATACTGGACACTGGAGCTGCGGTCTCTGCTCTATCGCACCCGGTACCCGGAGTGCCCGTGAAACCTACGACCACCGAGCTCTGGGGAGCGGATGGCCAACGGTTACCACTGCGCGGAACGCAAGAATTGCTGGTGCGAATAGGAGACAAGAGGACTTCGCATCGATTTTACATCTTCCAGAGGCCCGACTCGCATCTAGATCTAATGGGGTTAGACCTGTTGGGAAAATTTCCCATTGAAATAAAGACAGACACCGGACTCATCACCATGATGAACGCCGAAACCGGAGGACAAATGATACTCGGAGCGGTGTTGGAGAGTTACAAAATGTTGAACCACCTGCGTCAGCTGAAAGTAAAATCAAAGGGAGAAGCATCTCCCCGATCAACACTCTCGACGAATCCAACGACGAAACGAAGACCATCCTCGAACCCCAACCCCCAACTTTACGATCCCCGTGAACCAACGGCGAAGAAGAGTCGACCAAACCGCGAAGGTGAAACGGCGGCTAAGAAGAGTCTAACAAACCCTGAAAAACAACCAGCCGTGGGAGCCGTGATTCCCGAGAATTTGCAGATCCTGGAAGAACTCCCGATAGAGGTCTGGGACGATCGACCCTCGCGTGAGGAGAATTCGCTGTACATCAAGCAGCAGCTGAGCCACTTAGTGAAGAACGACCGGGAGAGGGTAGAAGATTGCCTTCTACGGAACATACATCTGTTCGACAAACCCGGACGAGATGGTTGCAGCATGGATATATCTCACGAAATCGAGACGGGCGACGCAGAACCCACATGTAGAAAACCCTATCCGGTACCACATGCCTTGAGAGGATTTGTAGAGGATCAGGTGCACGACATGCTGGCAGAGGGAGTGATTCGACCATCGAAGAGCCCGTGGAACGCGCCGATCGTGGTTGCGAAAAAGAAAACTCCACCAGGAGAACCCCAAAAATGGCGGTTTTGCACCGATTACCGCGAATTAAATTCAATCACAAAGGGAAACAAGTATCCGATCCCCAGATTGCTAGAAACGTTATCACTTATGGGAAACAGTAAATGGTTTACCACCCTCGATTTAACCATGGGATACCATCAGATACCTGTTGCTGCCGAGTCCCAAGAAAAGACTGCTTTCACTGCCCTTAACCGACACTTTGAATACACCAGAATGCCATTCGGTTTAAAGAATGCACCAGCGACATTTCAGGCGGCGATGAATGACGTCCTTGACGGAGTCATAGGTGACGGATGCCTCATCTACTTGGATGATGTCATCCTTTTTACCGAAGACGTCGATACCCACTTGGAATTACTACAGACTGTGCTGAAGCGTTTCGAAGAAACAGGCTTCAAACTCAATCTGAAAAAGTGCGAATTCTTAAAAGACAGAGTGAACTACCTGGGACACGTCGTCACAGCAAACGGAGTTGAAATGGACCCGGAGAAGATCAGTATCATCCGAAATCACCCAGTTCCAACTACTACAAGAGATGTGCGGGCATTTCTCGGATTAGCGGGATTCTATAGGAGATTTATAGAAAACTACTCCGAGATCGCTGTTCCACTCAACAAGTTGCTACGGAAAAATGAACCATTCCTGTGGACCGAGGCACAACAGACGGCGTTTGACACATTGAAGGAAGCCCTAATGACGAGGCCGGTACTAGCGTACCCCGACTTCGGGTCCCCATTCGTATTGTCTACCGACGCGTCTGGAAAAGCCCTCGGCGCCATACTGTCACAGGAGCGAGACGGCGAGAGTCACCCCGTCGCGTACGCCAGCCGAGTGTTGAACGATGCAGAAACCCGTTATTCCACTACTGAACGAGAATTACTGGCCGTGGTCTGGGCAGTACGGCACTTTCAGGAGTTCCTGTTAGGACGTCGCTTCATACTCCAGACGGACCACGCAGCCCTCACTGCAGCGATGAACATCAGGGACCCCACATCTCGGATCGGAAGATGGATACTCCGGTTGACCGAATACGAATACGAGGCAAGGTACCGACCCGGCTCAAGGATGAACCATGTCGACGGATTGAGTAGGATACCCATTGGCGCGATAACCAATCTGAGTATGCCACGAGAGTTGCTACTGGCAGCCCAAGCACTGGATCCCTGGATCAGAACCCTGGACCGAGACAACGCAAACCCGAGAATCCGCAAGGAAGGAGACTATTGGAAATTTGCGGCGGACATAGACGGACGCGAAGTGCTGGTACCACTGATACCGCAGACCCTGCGTCGATGGTTTTTAACGAACTGTCACGAGCAGTTGTGGGCAGGACACCCCGGAGTGGACGTCACTGAAAGCATAGCCCGACGCTATGGATATTGGAAACGGATGGCCAAGGATGTGAAGAGTTTTGTGCAAAGTTGTCCGCAGTGTCAGCAACGAAACACTCCAAACAACCTCAACCCCCCAATCCAGCGACCGGAATTGCCTACCCGCGTCGGACAGATCGTAGGGATTGATTATGTCGGTCCCCTGAAAGGAACCACGACCACGCGATATTTGTTGACAGTGGTCGACCATTTCTCAAAATACGCGGAAGTATACGTGGCACCAAACTGCACCGCCGAAACGACCGCCCGACTGCTGACATCAAGGTACCTTCCCACACACGGAGCGCCGGAGGTGCTCGTGTCGGACCGAGGGGCAGCATTTGTCTCCAGCGTCATAAAAGAGTTATGCTCGAAGTGGAATATTCGACATATTCAAACCTCCGCTTACCACCCGCAAAGCAACGGTGTTTGCGAACGGTTCCACCGTACCCTCGCAAATATCGTTGCCAAGCTTCAGGAGAATATGAAAGGCTGGGAGGCAGCATTGCCATTCGCGCTAGCAGCATATCGAAACCTACCTCACCACAGTACTGGATACTCACCGTTCCAGCTGACGTATGGACGTGAGGTAAGGCTCCCGAACACCAGCGAGCTTACGAGCGCGACCGGAACCACCCGAGACTCTCCTGAACCGTGCTTTCAGAAAATACGAAAAATCGCGGAAGGACAGATCAAGCGAGCGTGGCACGCCCGCGAGAAAGCCATAAATAACCGACGACACATGCGAGAACTGGAGGTAGGACAACCAGTCTACGCCCGACAAATGGTTGCTCCGACGGAGGCTACGCGAAAGTTCTGGAGCCCATGGATAGGACCCCTTACCATCGTGAAGCGACTGACGGATGTCAACTACGAAGTCGCCGATGTCACCGGCAAGACAACGAGATACCACCTCAGCAGGCTGAAGCCCGCATTCGTGGAACGTATCCCAGATGAGGCCATCACACGGGAGGAGCCGCACAGGCGCGAGGTCCCCGTACCGAGACCAACAACTGAGGTTCCACGGACGAGCCAAGACGCCTGGTCCGACCTTGAGGACGAAGTGGAGCCGGAGCTCGTTGAACGACCCTGCGTAACCCCAGATCTCGAGCGTCTACAACAAGCCCAGACGCAATCCCAAGAAGATCCGGTCACTCCAAGAACGACACTCACCACCGACACCCCCACCGGAGCAACTCCGTACGGTCTGCGACCCAGAAAGGTCATTGATTATAAAAAGCTGCACACTGGGAGAGTCGCGGTGATAGATATTGGACCAGACGAAGAAGCCGGATAACCTGCAAAAGAAAACTGATTTAACCAGAAAAAAAAAAAAAAAAAAAAAAAAAAATTTTAAACACCAAGGGTATAACATGTATATTAATTGTAAACTATGGAACACTATAACCTGTAAACCTGAGAAAGAACTGATTTTTTTTGAAACTTACCTTGCATTCATTCCCTCACCCAAAGCCCTGGACCCGTGGTCGAGTAGGAGGTTGAGAGGATCGATCCATCCTGTAGGTACCGGGAACAAGACGGATGTCCAAACAGTATTAAGGATAGGAAAGCACACCCCGGTATCGCGATCGCGTTCGGATAAGGCGGAGAGGTGGAGTGGAGTGAGAGAGAGCCAAGGGTAGTCAGTAAGATGGCTGGGTTTTTTGTTACAGGACTATGGCGTTTCCCCGGCCCCATATAGAGCCAGTACCAGACGTGGAAGTAGGAAGTCATGAATGGGTGGAGCTCACAGTAAGATGTATCGCGCAGTTGCAAAGTTGGATACTAGACTTCGGGAACATGCCTGACCAGCAGAAAGAAATCGTGACCTGCATAGCAAATCTCTCACAAAACATGAGCAAGGCAATTCGCTCTGGCGCAGCAAACGCCGCCTCAGCTGGGACGCCGACCCCAATAGAGGAATTGCGTTGCGAGTTACGAGGATTGGAGCAGCGAGTCTTGGCAATCCAGAGCAGTAATGAACTGAACCAGACCAGCACTTCGCTCGAACGAGCCTGGGAATCGACAAACGAGGCACAAACGTCCACGCCAAGGAGACGCGCGCGAAAGCCCTCCTCGTCGTCATCATCTTCTTCCTCAGACTCGGAGGAGGAGGACCAGACCAAAGGAAAGCAGAAACCACCTGCGGCCAAACGAGTGGAGACCGAGGACCCATCACCAGCGTTCTCTCCCATCACGCCAGCTCACACAGACGAATCAGGAAACCTCAGCGTAGCACCTTGCCCAGTCTGCGACAAGACACCGAAGGAGTTTATAAAATTCCGCTGTGCCAGTTGTAAGAGCTTCTGGAACAGGCTGGTGGCATCGTGTCAGAAGTACGCACCAGAGCATCCATCGTTTCCCCAGCCCTGCCTGAGAAGCGAACACATCGAGACGCGCCCACCTAAGTGCCAGGGATGCAGACGTTGGCGGTATGAGACAGCCCTGCGAAAAGTCTACCCAGAAGCGAAGCTAACAATCCCATCCGTAGTCGAGGAGAAGTAGCCGATGAGGGCATCGGCCTGCGGAGAAGAGGGGGATGTAATAAATGCAAGTCCGCCCTTCAGGCAACCATTCCATGCAAAACTTCCATCGAGCAACGCAACTTCCATAAATTGATGTCCGCCAACAACAGCCGAGGACAGTAACAACAGATGTCCGCCAGCCGAAGTCAAGACAGCCGAGCGCCACCATCGCGACCTCCCCCATCGTCCAACCAAGATGGCCGGAGGTTATAAATAGGGGTGCCCCCACCACCTGCACCTCATTCAGTCAGTGACGCGTCTCGCAGCAAGTCGAACCTAGCTAACTCGAATCATCCCCCCTAAGTGTACCGGGACAGTGAACGAACTGAGAACCGAACTTGTGATCCCTCGTGACATTAACACTTTCCGTGCGGATGATGGTAATAACCATCATGCCGAGTTTCGCGAGTCGCGTATGATGGTTTATACCATCAAAGCTCTAAGCTTATCTCCGAGCTGTTCATCGTTCTGCTACCTAGTGGATGACTTAATAACCTCTTTCGGATTTTTCTCGTGCTCAGTAGGTCCTCTTGTCGCCACGAGAGTGCCCCGTTTTCACTTCTGGGGATTCTGTTATCTTTAAGATTTGCGGGTTTGCACTACCGAATTCCTGACAAAAAGGTCTCCCGCCACAGGCGAAAACCAGTTTTTTAGGTCCGCACGGAAAGTGTTAAGTTAAAAGTCGAACTGTCCATCCGCCAGTCTTTGTCTCCTCGAGCCTTTCGCAAGCCAAGGCCCGAACTCGTGGAACATTGCCGCCTTCTCCAATTTCGCCGATACGATCGATACCCAGTACGATCCCCGAACCGGGACAAGTTTGCACCGCGTTCCAGGCACCCCCTATACAAGCCTTCAAGGAAGAGGCCCTGGTCTACACCGCTACGGAGATCTCCACTATAGATCCAAGCTCGGCAAGGGTGAGCCCATTCCCTCACAACATTCTTGTAAGCGCTTACAATTCAAATTCAAATCTGGCACAACCCCCCCGTAATCATAACGTCCCGTAAAGAGAAGTTAAAGTATAAGAAAGTAAAACGAAATATTGTGTAAAAGCAAAAACCCCTCTTGTATAAACATATAAGTAAATTCGTAATATTTGTAAAAACGTAAAACGCCTTGTATAAAAGCTTGACAGATAATTAGCTTATTGTTTCATCAGCAATTTACGAAGTCAACGTATTTTCTTTAAGTATTGGACATTGTCGTAGTCATACATAAAACGTATTCTATTCAACATAAATGTTCCTAGTGAAATAAGGAAGTCGCAATTATATATTACTACAAATTGAAGTATACATATTATTTCTTCAGCTCCATCAGAGCAATATTTCTAAGTCCGCTTCACGGCGACAGTTGGAAGTTTCATGAATAAAAACCCTTCGTGTTTTTAAACTTGTGTACTTATTTCAAAGGTTTACCTTTTCAACTATTCAGGTTACTTGCAGGTAAAAAGGTTAATAATCCCTGAGATATTTTTGACCAGGGTGGTGGCAGCGACCACTTAGGAAATCCCCACAGGTAGAGTCATCGACCCTCGAACCTTCAGTACGAGGTACGACCCAACCCTTAGGATACCTAAGTACAAACACAGCAAAAATTCACTACGTCTGAAAGGATTAGGATTGTAAGTAATAACACACATAAATATATTATAACAGCAATTTTTATTACAAACATTATTACAAAGTATAACGTAACACATATTCCAGTAACCTAACACTCGCACTACCATAATTCTTTTGTCATGAAATTTGTGTAACTTATTGTAGAAGCAAAGTCTTCAAGTAATAATCATAACTCAGTATAATATTTCGAAGTGTCATTTGATAATAGGAGTCATTTCTACTCGCACACCTATTCAAGGAAATCTAATCTACAATTGCAACTAATTCGTGTAAATTGTCGACGACGAAAATCACGTTCCCACGTCGGTGAATAGTCGTCAGGACCTTGTAATCTAGAAACTCATAAATTCAACAATCCTACCTTTTGTTAATCCAATTGGTGGCAAAGGTGTACTTTTGGTAAAGTTCCCTCAGACCCATCAATTTGGTCGGACATAACACACATTAGCAAAATAGAAATAACATATCCTTTTTACCATACCCAATTATCTCAATAGGGTAACAATCACAATTCAAATAAGAATGTTCTAAAATTCAGGTGAATTAGGCAAATCATACAGGCAACCAAAAACATGTAAATATCGTATTTATTTCTTATAATCGTTTCGATACTGTTGGTCTGTATAGATTTCATAGTTGTATCGATTCAAGAAAGAGTGAGAAAAACGATTGTTTCCAAAGCTTTGAGTGAGAAACAGCGCTTTCTATAGGTACGTTGTATGAACTACTAATTTTGGGCAAAATTGCAACCATTGCAATCATGCTACCTGGAAATGAGACGCAACCTAGTGGAGAACGGGTATTACTAAACGATATCACATGGAGAAATCCTGTTAAAAAAAATTACCAACTGGTTCAACTAAGAAGAAACAGATGGCAGTAAAGCGGCGAAAAAGTGCCTACCAGTAGGCACCCTATGCTGTCGGCAAGACCACCCCATTTGGGATCCGCGTTGGAGATGAAATCGCCGTTTTGGGCCCTGCATGGAAAGTGTTAAAATTAGAGAGTTACAGCAACATTTGGAACCGTTTAGACGTGAGAAGCTGCTAGGGCGAGCATCGAGTGGATGCTAACTTTCCGACGTGAGTCTCACGTCCATCCTGTGATGCTGAAGTGGTTGACGTTGCTTTAGATTTTTCAACACTCCATAGGTAACGTCAACTCAATCCTCGGTTTTTGTTTTCGTTGAACAGATAAAGGAAAACAGGAAGGAAAATATAAGGAAATCAATGAAGTACGCTCGTTTATTACCCAAAATAATCGTAAAAGTATAAATAAATAAATGCAAAATGAATGTGAGGACCTAATCGTGCATTTCAGTCCATCCCCTTGTCTGAGGAGTAGATGACAGACAACCGAATTCAAAGAGATTGGTAGTTTATGATCGACCTCGGACTAATCAATATTTTCTTATTATATTCGAATATTACCTTTTCGAAGTAAAATAAATACAAAGTCGGTCAAAAAGGTAGAGGAAATTTGCCTTCAATGGGGAAAAAATTGAAATCGATCGTCCAACTGATGTCATTGAGATCGAACATCCGCCATCCACAATTCAGACGCTGCAACAGACCGAAATGTATAAGGAAGCAATATTCACTTCAAGCAAAATGTATAAGGGATCAATGGGGTATTTCAGTCAATTTTTTTTTCAAAACAGTATGGCTCAGGAATAACGGTAATCTGGTCTGTAGAGTAGGGATGGGTATCGATACTCGATATTTCAAAATATCGATACTTTCGTACCGATACTCGATATTTTAGTATCGATACTGCACTATCCGATATTTTTGGATATCGATACTTTGGATCCGATATTTCTAAATATCGAATATCGATACTTTTGTCGCGGAAAATTCAACATAATGGCTAAAAAACGAAGAAGATAGAGAGGCTTTTGGGTCATTACTCGTTGGTTGCACAAATAACGTTTGTATCATGGAAAAAATCACTGTGCTTGGACTCTTAATAGTGAAAAATGAATAAAAGTTGTTGAAAAAATTATTTTTCTTGAGAAAATTGGATGATATTGATAGTTTGTGACACTAAAGTATCGATACTCGATATTTTAAAATATCGATACTCATGCCCAACGATACTTTGGATATCGATACTCGGATACGATACAGTATCGATACAAAATATCGATACTTTTATTACGATACCCATCCCTACTGTAGAGTCGAGAAAATGTTTTTAAAAAATCAGAGAAGCCAAGGAAAGTTGAAGATTTGAATGGTGTGAAGTAGCTAGCCAATCGTGACATAGCTAGCCAACTGTCTTTGAAAAAGTATCCATGCACAGAAACCCTTGGAGGACGTCTTGGATACTACAAAATTCTGCTCACACAGGCGCGCGGCGTAGTCCTTGCCTAGTGTGTGTGCATTTATAGCGGCCCGCCTTTTTCAAACGTGTGATCTCTTTAATTAATTTTTCTACCACATGTTATAGTATCATTGGGCTTATAGTTGTAGTATATAGGTTTTCAAGGGTGCTGAATCCAAATTCGAGGTCGAAAACCTGAATTTCCGACCCACCGAAATACCCCATTCTTCAATCTTCAATTCACTTTACCGCGACCCCGAAGATAAAGAACTCGCAAAATATTCACTGAAACTCTTCAAAACGAAAGTAACAGAATGATCAGGTAGTAGGTTATCTCACGTCGAAAACGCGACTCTACAACGAAAAAAGCGAGAGGGCCGAGTCAACCATCTTCCGTGAGCCTCACGTCATGCGCGAGGCTCGCATTTTCGACGTGAGTCTCGCATTTTTGTACGTATCTTGGCCCGCTGTAACTCTCTAGTAATGGTCAAAAGTGACAGTCGGAAAAGTAATGGAAACCTCCTGTTGATCATTATAAATTATTTTTAAAAAAAACCTGTGCAGACCCTTAGGCTGAATTCACACTGCCCGCGATGCGATGCGATGCGAAGCGAAGCGAATGGAGGCGCGAACTTCCAAGCAATGCAAGGTGATGATGTGTTCACACTGCTAGCGATTACAGGCGAGCGAGTAGACCAGTCGAGTATTTGGTGTCCCGGAAAGATGTTCCCATTTAACTCTGTTAATTCCTTTTTATTAGAGTCTAGTACGTTGAAAATTAAAAGAAAGCGTAAAAGAAAGTGGGTTCATGAAGTGAATCAGCCAAGATGTGCGTTAGGTGAATATCACCATTTGTACCCTGAACTGCGAGAGGATGAAGAGCGGTTTTGGAGGTATTTCAGGATGAGCTCAAACACTTTTGACTATATTTTATCTGTTTTTCTGGTCCCACAGTGCTGGACGTTGTTGAACACCGTTTATCAACTTCTCGATGTCCATCGTGAATTTAATGTGAAATAAGTAATTCAAAAACAAGATAATTTACAATGCACAACAAACTGGAGAGCGCGAAATCTATTACTCGCACGAATTGCTCGCTTCAAATCGCAACGTTCCTTGCGATTGCGAGAGGCCACTCGCACGAAATCGCTCGCAACCGCCCTCTACCGCTCGCAGTGTGAACACCCGTCGCCTCCTCCCATTTAAAAACCTTACTCGCGCGGCGTTTTGTCTTTTTCGCGCGTAATCGCATCGCTTCGCTTCGCTCAAATTGCGGGCAGTGTGAAAGCCGCCTTAGGGTGCGTTCAGAACGCGGAGGTATGAGGCACGCTTGAGGGTCGACGTCGCTATCGATGGCTATCGCGGGAAAACAAGTACGAAGAAATGAATGGGGGCGTTCAGAGCAAGGCGGTCGCGGTAGCGCTAGGAGGGACGCTGGAAGGTCGATGCTTTTGGTTTTCAAAAAACTTTGATCGCGGGAGGTCGATGTCGCGATGTCATCGCTGCTCCCTGGACTCTGATTGGTTGTTTCAAGGCCGCATCTCCACTCTCTCATCCCAATCGCCACAGTTTTGTTTTCTTTATTGAATATGAATATGTAAGGTTTCCGTTGAATGAATTATTGTTTTTGAATGTTTTATCTACTCGCGTTTCGTACAAAAGTAACAAAATTGTTACAAAAAAAAGAACAATTTGATTGTGGTTGTGTCTTTCCGACTGTCTTGATTTGGTTTCTACCAATATTATTATATTAAAGCCTGATGTTATTGTGTTTTTCCAAAGTTTAATTATAATAGTCAAGTTTTTTAACACCAATTTAATGATTAGTGTTCCTGGTTTATACCTCTTTGTTCCCGACCGTGGTTTGATGTTCAAACCCTGATGAAGAAAATAAATTTTTCGAAAATTTGGTGAAAAAGGAGGATTTTGTTGTTGGACCCAAATCCCAATAAAGCTGACATACTTCCTATTTATTTATTTCATTTTTTTGGGAGAGAGAGTACCGGCTAAATGGCATGAGTCAATGGCGGCCTATCCTGGTTCCGTAACCCTCTACATTTCAATTTTGTCTAGGTAGATTATGTTACCATTCAAGTATCGAAATGTACCATTATACATAATATAATATTAGTCTAGTATTTAATTAATTTGTGTTTGGTAAGATACTTCCTATTTATTAACTTATAACTTATTTTTATACGTATTTATATATATAGTAATTGTATCATATTTATTTCACCATGTACATAGCGTTATCGAAATGTTGTTCATTAATTTAGAGTCCTCTACGTTTGATAAATGTTGTTTTATTTTATTTGCTATTGTTTTCATAAGGATTTATTTGTTCAGCAATGGATAAATGAAGTAAAACAAATTGTTCGTTACAAGCTTTAGAAAAGGTGCGTTCTAAATGAAAGATTTATTGACTCAGGGTTACTAAAATAATCTGTAAGCAGTATTTTTGAATATGTAATTTATGCTACCAAGTTCCGTCTCTGTTTCAAAGTCTTCTTTGTTTGAATTTAATTTGTAAATAAGCTAGGCACTTCCCGGCATCCTCTTCACCATCAAATGGTGAAATTCCCCGTATTTCGAGTGTATTCCTTTGTGGGGTGGTTCTGGAATCATCTGCTGTTTAAATTTCCGATAATATTCAATTTGGCTGCCGTTCGATCGAGGATGAGGTTATCCTCCCTCTATCCTGACCTCTTCATCAACCTCTGTTCTGAACGGACTAGCAAGGAGGGATGATGACAAGTCTTCCTCCCTCTGCCTCGACCCACCATCCTGCCTCCTAGCTTCCCTCTTACCTCCGCGTTCTGAACGCACCCTTAGAGAGTTCTGACTAGACATGAGGTTAAAAATCGAAAAAAAGTTTCTCTCGTGAAATAAAATCATTTTATTTGTAAAGGAAAAATAATCAGAACTCTTAAATTTATATGAATTCAGAACTATGATTTCGCTTGAAAAGAATGATATAAAATAGATAAAAGCGTGAGGTAATGAAATTGACATTATAACCAGTTATGGGTGGGTTCTAACAATTTTGTTGAGAAAAGTTGACTCGGGAAGGGAAACAAATCACTTTCACCGGTATTCGAATTTGATATAACTCAACTACGATTATGAATAATGGTTGATATTTTCATGAATTTGATCAGATCACGGAACAATTTATATAAATCAGTACAAACATCATCACCAGAGACACAAGAGAAGTACCCGTGCCTCTAATCATCACAATGTAGTAGTCTCTGCCTCTAGGCAACCTTTTGACTCAAAACTACGAGTCACAAAAGTACATGGTCACATTATTTGGTATTATCTAAAAATTCTTTTGGAAAGCAACGCAACTCACAATTTTCATCGCCGCAAAGTAAGTTTTGCTCAACAATTCAATACTTTTTTCAACTTAGAAATACGTTTCTCCGAACAATTTTAAGTAAACAACACGCAGCTTGACATCGTCCCCGGATTACATCATCGGCAACTGGTCTATTGGAGTGGTGAATTGGAAGTCAGCGGGGAAGAGTTTGGCTGCGTGAGGGTACATCAGTTTGTAGGACTGTCGTATGGTAACGTCTGCGACTCCAGCAGTGTCGCCAATTTCTTTTTGACTTTTCTTCACGTCAGAAGCCTGAAACAGACAAATAAATGCGTGAAATCGTCATCAAACGGAGTCATAAGATGCGTAGACAGCTAAAACCCTACAACGGATGAAAACGCTGCAAATTATTACACGAATGTTTATTATTTTTCTATACAGGGTGTCTCAAAAGTTGTTCACCCCCCCTGCTAAAATCGTCCAGGTAGTGGTGAAAAAATTTTTTTTTTTGAATCTTCATGATTTTTCCCAAGGATCTCAAGTATGACCATATTGCGCATTGCGCAAATCGTACGCAACGCACACCAACTTCGTTATTTCGATTGAGACCCCCCCTTTTTATTGCAGATTTGGATTCTACGCAAAATTTCATGAATTTTAGACCCTTCACTTGATTTTGGTTTATTATTTTCAATAATGAACCTTTGGAATCGACCAAGAAAAAAAAAATTTTAACACCCCCTCAAAATTTGATGGTTAACGTTTCAAGGTACGTAGAATCCAAAAATCGAATAAAAATTTGGCCGTCCGTCCGCCGTACGCCGTACGCGGCACTTTTGCCACTTAGCATTGACCGATTTTGATGAAATTTGGTATGTAGGCTCCATTTGGGGTCTAGTTGTGCCCCGAAGCTTTTGGTTGATGTAGGTCACTCCTAAGGGTTCCAAAATCAATTTTGAAATTTTGAAAACGCTCTAACTCAAAAAATTTCGATATAAAGGTATTGTTTTTCCTTCAATTTAAGATTCTATAGAATTTTTAGAATTTTTTGAGACCACGCGGAGCTCTGTAGGACAAACCGTTCGCTCACTACGAAAATTTAAGTGTTTATATTGAAATATATATATATATAAATCAAAACACGAGTGTGAATCGCAAAAGAGGCCTAATCTCCGTTCAAATTAGAGCAGACCGAAATGCAATCAATGGTTGGTGATTTTGATTTTTTTTTTGATTTTTTTTTTCTTTCTTTTTTTTTTCATATTGGATGGTTGTTTTTTTTTAGACGAGTGGTCTATATAGAAAATAATAAACCATTGTGTAATAATTTGCAGCGTTTTTTTGGTTGCGCGCAACCCGTCCCATGAGCGCGCAAAGTCGCCCAACTACCAAATTGCGCAAAATATGGATTCACTTAAACCCCAAGTGTGGCACATGTTTTTTCATTATTCTTCTACGATGAATCACGTGGTGGTATCCATTTTTGAATTTGATTGGAATTTTTGAAATGGCGGCCGGTTGTTTTTAGCGAAAAGTCGCTCTTTTTCTCGTCCTCATGAGTTATGAAACTGTTATGATTTAGCTCGTCAGAATCGTCTGTCTGTTGGGGTGGCGCCTATCCGGGAACCGCTCGGCGTAAACTCGAACTGCTCTTCTCAAAAAAGAGCGATTTATCGCTAAAAACAACCAAATTTTCGACCGCCATTTCGAAAATTCCAATCAAATTCAAAAACGCTGCAAATCATTACACAATGGTTCATTATTTTTCTACATAGATCACTCGTCTACAAAATCACCAACCATCCAATATGAAGAAAGAAAAAAAAAATCAAAACAAAATCAAAATCACCAACCTTCGATCGCATTTCGGTCAGCTCTAATTTGAACGGAGATTAGGCCTCTTTTGCGATTCACACTCGTGTTTTGATTTATATATATATATATATTTTAATCTAAACCCTTAAATTTTCGTAGGGAGGGAACGGATTGTCCTACAGAGCTCTGCGTGGTCTCAAAAAATTCTAAAAATTCTATAGAATCTTAAATTGAAGGAAAAACAATACCTTTATATCGAAATTTTTTGAGTTAGGGCGTTTTCAAAATTTCAAAATTGATTTTGGAACCCTTAGAAGTGACCTACATCAACCAAAAGCTTCGGGGCACAACTAGACCCCAAATGGAGCCTACATACCAAATTCCATCAAAATCGGTCAATGCTAAGTGGCAAAAGTGCCGAGGACGGCGGACGGACGGCCAAATTTTTATTCGATTTTTGGATTCTACGTACCTTGAAACGTAAACCATCAAATTTTGAGGGGGTGTTAAAATTTTTTTTCTTAGTCGATTCCAAAGGTTCATTATTGGAAATAATAAACCAAAATGGATACCACCACGTGATTCAGCGTCGAAAAATAATGAAAAAACATGTGCCACACTTGGGGTTCAAGTGAATCCATATTTTGCGCAATTTTTGGCAGTTGGGCGACTTTGCGCGCTCATGGGACGGGTTGCGCGCAACCAAAAAAATCAAGTGAAGGGTCTAAAATTCATGAAATTTTGCATAGAATCCAAATCTGCAATAAAAATGGGGGTCTCATTTGAAATAACGAAGTTGGTGTGCGTTGCGCACGATTTGCGCTATGCGCAATATGGTCATTTTTTAGATCCTTGGGAAAAATCATGAAGATAAAAAAAAAAAAAAAAATTTACCACTACCTGGACGATTTTAGCAGGGAGGTGAACAACTTTTGAGACACCCTGTATAGATCACTCGTCTACAAAGAACTCGGCTTTGCCATTGTCACCAGCCAGAGTTAAGCTGGGTTCACATGAGCGCGGTCAACGCAGTTGTGCGACGAAGCGGTTATGCGTTCGGTACTCGGCTGGCGTCTAGAGGTTTACATGGGCGCGGCTACGCGACAGCTTCCCGCCTTTTCGACTTCTATTTTCCCACGCTTCAGTTGAAATCCTATAGGTTTTGAATCCTAGCTCGTTTGAATCCTATCATTTTTATTTTCACATTGTGATTGAATTCGGCTCGTCCAAACTGTACTGTTGTTGTGATTGAAATCCTATAATTATGTTTTGAATCCTACCTTCTTTGAATCCTATCACGAATCTCCTCCCACGTCCTATTCGTCTTCTCCACATTTTTGTGGCTTGGGTGCTACATGTAGGATAAGTACAATCATTAAATAAGTACGAAGGTAGTACATTTGAGTAATGTCAAGCAACACATAATGAAGGTGCGTGGTATGCAAGTACCCACATATAAAATGACTATATGAATCGCTATAAAACCAATATACCTCCTCATCAAGGGAGACTGGGAGGTACATCAAGTAAGTACATTTCTTCTGTTCCTACGATGTTCCATTTCATTTTTAATTCATCAAAGATAAATAGTATTTTACTGAATCGAGATACCGATACCTATACTGTCCACCGATGAAAAGAATGAACGCGAGGCCCGACAGGGAGTTGGGTATCGTCAACGCAGAACTACACCCTTTTCCACAAATATACGTTCACAGGTAGTAACTGACCTTATCCAACACCCCTGAACCTGCCGTGAGTCATACTTTCCCCTTGTTACCCCCTTCTCACATTGTCGTTTAGGTCATTTCTCGAATATCTACAGTCACTTCTGTCCAATGATACCAGGGCAAGAAAAATACATTAGAATTCGTGATCGGGAAAGAATAGTAACCCGTCGTAATTAAGTAATAAAATAACTCATAGAAATTACTCTACAGAAATCCGTTTAGGGACATTCCTAGATTTTACCATTTTTAAAACCAAAAATTGATTAAATTTCAAAAATTTGCTTTAAAAAATCGCTAAAATAGCCATAAAGATTAAATATTTTAAATGGAAAACAAATTTCTCTGTAGAGAAAGTTTCTAGGCTATAAATTGAATAATTGTAAATTAAAGTACGCAAAAAAAGTTCTCAAAACATTGAAAAATGTGATTAGAAATTGCTTAAAAATGTCTTATACATTACCAAAATTCATAATGAGTGGATAAGTTCGTGGGCTGTAAACAGGATTTTTTTTTCAATATTCTTTATTGCACCAAGTATTATTTATTAACAATATTATTTTGAAAATATGGACATATATTCAAAACTAAGATACATCACTGACTTTTGTTGATTATGGTGATGATTATGTTTCACTTCACTGCTTCACAAGTAAGCTAGGTCAAGTGGTTTGGTTCGCTTCAATCTTCTGATGACATCACTTGTATCAAGGAGTTGGACAGCTTCCTCGTTGATGTGACGTCTTAGCCGCTGTAGGTGTCTCACAGCTTGTCGCTTTATAGCATCGTTTATTGTTTCGATCCGAAGCTCATGATGGAGACGTTCGTTTCGAAAGTACCATGGTGCATTGACCACCGTTCTTAGCACATTGTTCTGGATGTTTTGGATGATGTCTCGATTTGACTGAGCCGTACAGCCCCAAAGCTGAGCTCCATATGTCCAGACTGGTTTAAGGACTTGGTTATACAATGTAAGCTTGTTCTGGATTGAAAACTTCGACCGTCTCCCCATTAGCCAATGCATTTTTCTGAATTTTAGAAGGAGTTCTTCCTTCTTTTTTTTGACATGGGCTTTCCATCTAAGTTTGGCGTCTAGTGTCATGCCTAGGTATTTGGCTTCATTACCTAGCATTCGGAATAACTTTTCCCATGAAATGTACCGGAATATACTCGATTCTCTTGTAAACAGGATTGTTTCACATTTTCATGAGCAAATGTGTTCTCACATAGCATCAAAGGGCTCTAAACGTCAGAAAATGGCTAAAAATGCAAAAGTTGTATTTTAATAACGTTTCAAAAAAATTCGCTCATGCGGTCGTGCTGCACGACTTTGAATTTTCATTACATAATTTTTTCTCATCGATTCATTTTCGTTAACGAAAACGAGTAAAGCTCACATGTAGGTTTGGCAGACAAAGTTCTTCAAACTAATATTTCGATTTTTTGTGATTTTTTAGACTTCTTGCCACTTTTATTGATTTTGCCGTCCGCATGCCGTGCGTGGCACTCCACCAATGATCATTCTCAATCTTTTTGATGTGGCCCACTTAGGATTTCCAGTCATATTTCACAGCTTCCATTGTAAATTCCTGAAGGCGTTCAAGTGATAAATCACCACCCGTATTCCTTCCCTTTATGAATTCTCACCCAAGCCTACCTATCGAAAAGTCAGGTAAAGGATTTGAGCGGAAGTGACCGAAAATGGGATTTCCCTGGACGAGTGACAAGCTCGGAGGAGGTTGAACGGATGTTTTCAGTTTAGGATTCGGTAGGGTCCTCGCGTTCATTCTTTTCATCGGTGGACAGTACCTATTCCGATACCTACCAACTCCAAAAATCGGAATTCTGAGTCTTATTTTATTTGTAATCAATGTTATCAAAGTGAATTATGATGTAGAATATTCCTACGAAAAGCGCAATTGTTGGTGCTAATTATGCAAAAAAATCTTAGAAATCACCTCAGGTGGTTGAAATTTTCATCAATTTGAGTATTAATACATAAATAAATCACAGATCATATTAGATATACGATTTATTTAATTACGATGCATTCATCACATGTTTACAGGAGACCAAAATAAACGAAAATTATAAAAATACTCAAGTAAAGTAAAAAATAGTTGGTGACCCCTTCCTTAAAATCCCACAGCTCTCCAATTCAATTACAAACAATTCAGTTACTAAAACTTTGATTCATTTTGGATCAAGCTTCCGGAAAAATCTCCACGCCAAAAATTACCAGTTGATATCTGTGCTGGAACAAGTGGTGATAACAAGTCGTGATAACAAAAAATGTAAACAAAGGACGCGCGGTTACGCGTCAAATATCAGAATTTTTGAAACGCGACAGTCCACTCCAAAAGTACTCAGGCGGCTGAGGCGCCGTCAATCAAATGGCCGAACGCGTTACCGCCTCGTTGCACAACCGCGTTGACCGCGCTCATGTGAACCCAGCTTTACTACCCACCTACCACATACCTACTTCACAATCAAGTTTATTTGGAAGAAATAAACGCTTCACTCATTTCGAAGAAACAGGGATTGTTAGGAATTATTATTACCCTAATTATTAGGAAATTCGATTACTGCTAAGGACGCAAAACTGACTACAACTCGAAGAAACGAAGAACGATCGCATTTTGGTCAGCTACAATTTGAACGGAGATTAGGCCTCTTTGCGGTTCACGCTCGTGTTTCTGATTTATCGTAAGTTCAACACTCAATTTATCGTAAGTAGTGAACGGTTTGTCCTACAGAGCTCCAGGTGGTCTCAAAAATTTGTTAAAATTCAATACTATTTAAAATTGGTGAAAAAACGATACTTTTAGTTTGAGAGTTTCGAGCTAGGGGACTCTCGAAAATTTCAACCCTTAATTTTCACCCCTCAGTCCATTTCAAGTGTAGACACCCTGTATTGATGTTGTAGGTTGGCTTGGTTTTTACGAATGTAATCAAAGGATCTTGAATCCTAAGCGAGGTTATGTTTTGAACGCGGACTTTTAGTTGTGATTTGAAGTAATCCGTATAATTGTTTGAAGTTAAATGAATAAACAATAGAAAATGTTTTAATTTTTATGTCGAAGTTATACCAAAACACGGCTAAAGCATGTTCCATGTTTCTATGCTTTGTTCAACCTTGAAAAGTGAAAACAACGCTCTTGGTAGACTCGGAAGCAATAACCGGAAAGGTTTCAACAATTTATTGATGTCGTTCTGGTCTATCATTTTAAATAGAATAAATTTGAATTTGCGGGAATTCACTCATTCGCACCAGCAGCAACTTCCCCCACGTACTTTATGCACTTTAATTCATTTCGTTGACCTGGCCTGGATAAAAATGATTAATTTACCTATTTTCATGGGATTTTATCTCCTTCCACCAAAGAATCACCTCTACACCCCAACCTCTACACCTCAACCAGTTCGCTTATCAACAAGGCAAATCCTGTGAAACGGCGTTGCACCACCTGGTTTCCAGGGTAGAAGCAACCCTAGCTCACAAGGAGATTGCCGTGGGTATGTTCTTAGACATTGAGGGGGCTTTTGACTGTACCTCAGTGTCCTCCATCATCACGGCAAGCAGAAGGCATGGGGTCAACAACACCCTTTGCAGGTGGATAAGAGCCATGCTGGAAAGCAGATCTGTGGAGGCTGAACTCATGGGTGAGGTGGTGGGGATGCTCGTGGCAAAGGGTTGCCCACAGGGAGGGGTACTCTCTCCCCTCCTCTGGGACCTTGTCATTGACTCCCTGCTGGTTCTCCTGAATGGGGATGGCTTCTACACCCAGGGATATGCTGACGACCTGGTGATCCTAATTAGAGGGATGTCAGTGAGTGTGGGCTCTGACCTTGCTCAGGCATCCTTGAAAAAGGTGGAGGAATGGTGTGGGACTGAGGGGCTCAGTGTTAACCCCAATAAGACCACGCTTGTTCCCTTCACCAGAAAAAGGAAACTGGAGGGCCTTCATGAACCTCTCCTCTTCAATGCTAGGGTGCCCTTCAAAGGAGAGGTCAAGTATCTAGGCGTCTTCCTGGATGCTAAACTCACCTGGAGCAAGCACCTTGATTATATTGCCAACCGTGGCAAAAGTGCTCTCATGAGGGCCAAACGCTCATGTGGGAAAACCTGGGGACTAAAACCAAGTATGGTCCGCTGGATCTAAACTGCGGTAGTAAGACCCATTCTGGTGTATTGCTGTGTTGTATGGTGGCCTAAAGTTGGACAGGTGGGAGCCTCCTCCACTCTTACCTGTGTTCAGCGGCTGGCCTGCCTCACTATAACGGGAGCAATGCACAGTACTCCAACTGCCACTATGGAGATACTCCTGGGGCTCCCCCCCCCCTCGATATCTTCATAAAAGGAGAGGCTGCCATGGCGGCCTTGAGGCAGAAATGGAACAGGAAGTGGAGAGAGTCACATATCCACGGCCACTCCAAAATCCTGGGTCATCTATGCGAACCCATGCTTGACATGGTAGCAGACATTATGCCCAGAACTTACGCTGAAACACACCCCTTCAAATCGATCATAACGACAGAGGGGCGGCGAGTCTTTCAATGCTGTTCCAACGACCTGCTCTGGTATACAGATGGATCCAAAATGGGGAATGGGACAGGGATTGGAATCTATGGGGCAAACTCTATCGATGTCTGCGCTGGGGAGAGTCTGCGGAGAGGACACAATGGTGTACACATCCGCATTCTCTCGGACAGCCAGGCTGCGATCAAGGCCTTGGCAGCTTCCACCATTAACTCTAAGTTAGTGTGGGATTGTTACCATAACCTCTGCTCCCTGTCACAACGCAACAGGGTTTCCCTGGAGTGGGTGGCGGGGCATAGTGGGGTGATGGGAAACGAGAATGCTGATGCGCTGGCCAGAAAAGGCTCACTGACTCCGTTCATTGGTCCGGAGCCGGCTGTCGGCATTCCCAAATCCTCCTTCAGGGCGACCATAAATCGGTGGGTCACAAACCAAACCACAAGAAGATGGTCAAACCTGGGAGGACATGCTCTAAGTAAGCGCATGGTGGCCAAACCTAACCCCAGCGCCTCTGAGGAGCTGCTGCGGCTAAGCCGCAGGGAAATCAGGCTAGTGGTTGGTCTGGTAACAGGCTTCACCCCACTCTGATTCCACCTTAACCGCATTGGGGTGACGCAAGAAACAACCCTATGCAGGCTATGTGGTGAGGCTGAAGAAAAGGCCTCCCACATAATTTTTGATTGCCAAGCCCTATCAACCCGCAGGTTCCAACTCTTTGGGTCACCCACACCCATGGAGGCATTCCCCTGCACTAACCTAGCCAAACCACTACTGGCCCTCACCAAAGGGCTGGGACTGTTTGACTAGACAATAGAATCTGCGGAGAAGCACAATAAGCCACCAGGCTTCAGTGCTTTTGGGCTCCCCTCACCCTGATCCGCAGATTCAGGTACAATCTACAATCTACATCTACCAAAGAATCACCGTCACGATACTTACTTGTGAAGCCATGTAGATCGCAGCAGCTGCCACTGATATGGGCGATCTTCCTGCTACAATATCCATTTCGACAGCCTTGCACGCAATGTGAGTGGCAGCCCGCTGAACCACAATTGGAAGAGCTGGAAAGAAAATAATGAAATGACGTGACGATAGCATAGAAAATCAAAATAGGTATCATTTCCAGGTTCCAAATCCGATTGCTTCCTCCACACAATAAACAAACAAATATCTTTGGGACTTTTGTTTTATTGCGTCACGAAATAAGGCAGTTATGTTGCCCACACTGTGCATAGAAATATAGGCATGCTTAGAGAATTACGACTCGTAGACCATTTATTATTCTATTATATTCTAATTCTGTCTTTCACATTGTTGTGATCAGCGACCTCTTCGAATTTCTGTCTATTCGCTTCCTTAGCTCATCTGGTAGGAGCTCCGATTCAGAATCAGAATGATAGGAGATCGATCCCCGGTCGAGGGAAGTTAATTTTTGATGATTCAACAGTATGGCGCAGTCGTACCGGACCCGAATGGTCTCCTCAGCATTTCTCAGAGAAACAATAATTCATCAAGATAAGGTCATCAAAACAACTTCCTCCCAAGGCTTGAGTCGAGCCACCGACTATTCGGACAAACGTTGAGGTCAGCAGATCCCTCAATAAGGAACAATAACAAAAAAACTCCAAAGCCAGTCAAAAATATGCGGTCTCACTGGGTTGTAAAACTCTGTAAACTCGCTTTCTAGACGACCCTTGTAAGTTAGTTTTAGATTAAAGAAGGTGCTTACCAAGGTTTGAACAGAAACGAGACATGAAGTCCCCGGTAGTGATGAGTTCAACGCTGGTTTCCAGAGCCTTGAGAATCAATTTGAAGCATCGACCGATTTCCTTTTTACTTATTTTACTCACAGCACAGATTTCCTGAAATCAGTACTTCAATTAGGTACACACTTGAAATATCAAAAAACTGTAAACATGAAATACGTTTAGAAAAAACAAAAAAACAATTATGGCTCAACAGTCTGCAGGGACCAAGACCGTTCGATCAGCTGCAGGAATTTACGAGACAATTGACTTGTGTTGACGACGACTTTCCAGCGTCTGTCGCTGTACCTGCCTTACAGCCCTAGTGGACAGATTCGAACCCAAGATTTCAGATCGATGTAACTCATGAGTCCGATAGAATTGGAAAAGGAAATCCATCCATCCAGTCCAGACCCGAGGCACCATCTTCTTCAAGTCGGTCCAATTACTGGCCTACGCGGACGACATAGAAGTCATAGCTCGCACTGAGAGCGACCTAAGATGAGCATTGTCGTCGCTGATTCAGAGTGCCGAGGCAATGGGTCTGACTATTAATCAGAATAAGACCAAAACCGAACAACCGCGAGTAGAAAAGATTCCCACATTCACATTGGTGAGGACCATTTCGAGATTGTGGACCAATCCGGCTGTCTTGGCTCCATAATATCTGCAAATAGAGACCTTATCCCCGAGATCAAGGCCAGACTAGCTGCGGAAAACCGATGGTATTGGGGCCTGATCAAACACCTACAGTCCAAGCTTCTCCCACAACAGGTGCAGTGTGAACTGTATAGGACGCTCATCCGGAGACATAGACGATGGGGAAGACCTGCTCAGGACCTTTGAAAGGAGGATATTGAGGAAGATATACGGAGCAGTGGGTGAAGGCTGAGTCTGGCGAAGAAGGAAACATATTGTATAGTAATGCATGCATTCCAGGGGACGTCCCATTGGATAAGCATTAGATCAGTTTAACCAGTTGTTAAGTGATAAAACTGTTTCACTCGATGTAATTTATTTATTACTTTAGGCAAGAAATACTGACCCCCCCCCCACCATTATCTATCAACATTTCTAGCAGCATGGGAGCCTCGAATCTGAAGAGCTAATTAAAATCCATGATCTACGATACCCAACATGCGAATTCGAGTTCACCCCCACCACCTCCCCAACGCCAACAATGGTGCCAGTCTGGCACCAAAGCGGAAATACGTCGTAACATTGAACTTTCATTTGTTAGTTTTGGTAGGCAGTCCGTCGAAGTTCACATCCGTATTCAAGGTGAAACAAAAAAAAAAAAAAAAAACACGAGATAAGCGGTTTATGGCATCATGGCACCATATCCTGACACCATGGTGGCACCACTATTAGTTCCATGGTGGTACAGAGAATAATTCATGAAAATCCGGAGGTTTAATGAGAATTTTTCGTCAATTTCAAAGCTTGGGTACAATTAGTAAGCAGTAAAGGAACCGAAATATTGAAAAATCGGATATTTTGTGAATATTATCCCCCCACTCACCCCCTCCCCTTGCGAATTTTGGTACTCTGGTAAAATCATGTACAACTCGGAAGTTATTTGAGTCAAACAAAAAAAGAAACACGCAAATCGGTTGGAAATTAAGGCCTGGGCAGAGTTTACAAGATTATGCACGCAAACGCACGTTTTTTAAGCATTAACCCCCCCTTTCCCCCTTAAAAAGCAAAATCCGAAATTCCGGCGCTGTAGTGCACAACTAGATAGTTTTCCGCGACGAACAAAAAAAGAACCAGGAAAATCGGTTGAGAACTAAGGCCTGTGCAGAGTACACAAGATTTTGTTACACACACACACACACACACACATACACATACACACACACACAGACATACACCTATGGTTTTTTTTTTCGCGGATTTGGATTCAGAATGGTCTAAAACGGATTACTGTGTGGTTATTTTTTTTTCTGTTGAGTGTTGTCCAACTTCACCCCAGATCGATCGCATAAGGACGCCCAAGTCTTACTGTGGGACGTCCTAAAAACGAGGAACATTAGAACTTATATAATGTGTCAGGCTCCAGAACTAGAGAAGACGACAGATAAGGGGATCAAAGGGTTCAAACCATCCCCGAGGCTGAACTCGATGGATCGGAGAAGAGTCAGTCTAGTCATTGCCTCCCGTTTGTGCGTGTCTCTCCTCAGATCCATCGAGCATTCAGTTCTTTTCGTCCTGCCCATTCTTCTCCTGGAGGAATCCGTGGAAATCTAATACACTGTCCCAGTCGAAGTTGGTGAGACCTTCATTCGTCTTTTTACGAAATATAACAATCGAAATTGGAGAAGGATTTTTTCTTTTTAATTTTCCACATTTCTCCTCAAATGGAGAAGAGACTGGGGTAACACCTCCACGAGCATAACAAATGAAATAGATGTTGGAAATGTCATAAAGCTTGGTCGCCTCAGATGGGCTGGTCATCTGATCCGAAAGAACAGTATTAACCTCTTCAAAAAGGTTTTCTACGTGGAAGGAGACTAAGGTGGACAAATAAGGTGTAAGAAGATGGGGCACGAGTGGGTTGCTATAACTGGGCTGGAAACAGGGAGGAATAGCGGAGAATTGTAGAGCAAGCTAAGGCACACCCCGGGCTGTAACGCTATTAAAGGAGAAGTTATTCTTGCGCCCACAGCCAGATACAAGTCAAGTACGCAACCCCCTGAGCCATCCCAGATCCCACATAAAATTTGTAAGAAGATAAAAGTTGAGATCTCTGGTAGGAACATTTCGAGAAAATTTTTTGTATTTCAACTTGAGAGCTGACCTTGAAAGTTCTAGGAACGCCTTCCTGACGACAGGCAATATATAAACAGGCGGAGGCGATGGCGTCGTTTGCACGTCCTTTCAAATTCTTTCCATCGTGGACTTGCTTGAAGAGATTGTTGGCTCTGTCGACGATCGTCTTGGGGAGATTGATGCGGTCAGCCATGCTGTTGATTTCCTTGAAGGCGTTGATCAAAGCACGGTCCGAACTGCTCATCTGCGAAATATATTCATCGAAATGAAATAGGGCATACAGTCATTCATGAACAAAAGAGTTTACTATCTAAAGAGCATCTATTTTTACTTCATAGTTCACTGGAAGGAAATGTGGCATAAATGCAGGCGATTGGAAAACAAGGACTAAATTTCAAACAGCCACAACTCGATTGTTTTTGTGTTGTGAAAATGGTTCAAAGAGTCCACTGGTTCAAAAATGGCGGCAACACAAAGTGGCTCTGTCCGATTTAGGTTCAACGGTGCGATTGGGAAAGTGATCCAATAATAGTGTTCGGACTCTATTATCTTGATTATAGAAAGATACCAAGTTCTGCACCAACCTGAACCCAAACCTTTCCAATGAGGAATTTCACCGATTTCTGTTTGCATTTTTCCTGAATAGTTAATGGTGTGGGATAGATGAAAATCGGGCTGATTTCGGAAAATAAGTCTCCTGTTATTTTTGGGAGACAATCAAAATTTTTAATTTCAAAACTAACCGGGAAAACAGTTGTGCAGTGGGAACGCTCGCTGATTGGGCTGTTCGGATCGCTGTCTCCTCCCAGTGTTGCCCATTGGGACAACGAAATCGTGTTTTCTAAGAGAAAAGTTATCAAACAAAAACAGAGGAAACCTAATTTTCCCCATCTCGCTTTTTCTATTTTTTCTTCAGTTTTTCGATTTCGAACTTTACTGTTTCATGAAATTTTGCATCTGGGACTGTGGATTTCTCGATTTCAGCGCTTCAAGCGGCCATAAATGAACTATTCCAGCATGACGTAATTTTCCCGGTTTTTTTAAACATTTGTATTTTCTGCACTGTTTTGTTTATTCGTAAATTAGGAAGTTCGGGCTGAAAGTTTGCCTTAGGGAGTTTTTAGAGGTGCTGAATCCGATTTTGGGGTCAATAATAGGAAATTCCGACATGGTGAAATTCCTCATTGCTAACTTCTCCCTCTCTGTTCCTTCTATACATCAACCATTATTTGTTACCCCTCAGTCGTGTGAGAGCTCGGATTGCCAATCGACGTACGTCTAGTCTGAAAATTTTTACAGTTTTCATATCCCCTGTTTTGGCAAGTTTTTGGCAGTGTTAATACCGCGAATCAGAGTGATTATACCCTTCAGGGCACTTTAGGACATTTAACATTTTAGTGTAACTCCCAAGTACACGTTTTTCTCGGCTTCAAAGAAAAATATTTGAAATTGCGCGGGACAGCAGTTTCAAGTGAGAAAAAATAAGGATTTCAGCTTTGTGCGGCTTCGACCCCGTTCGGCCTCGAGCCCGCACGCCTGTTGCTTCTCCGATATCAGTGCCTGTGGCGCGTCATGGCGTCATTCTAATTTCCGAGTTGCGTGGTTTTCCTTCGACAATTTCATTGTTCGCGTTTTTTTTCAATTTTATGCTTCTCTCAGTGGCTTTTTCCCTCTTCATTTCGTATAAACACGAGTTGTTGAACATTTTGTCAAAAATTTTTTTCCAAAGTTGAGGCTTTCGATACTTCAAACGGGACATGTTTTGGCCGGGTCCTGCATCGGCAGGGACGTCGTCACATCGGCGCTATCTCGCCAGTCGAGGGATCGGATTACGGACGAGGTCGAAAGCGATTCAAAAACCTCACCGATCGGCCAAGGCGACCTCGGTCACAAGGTCCGCGGCGACGTCATTGGGACAGCCACTGATATCAGAGAAGCAACAGGCGCGCGGGCTCCAGGCCAGGGTCGAAGCCGCACGAAGCTGAAATCCTTATTTTTTCTCACTTGAAACTGCAGTCTCACGCAATTTCAAATATTTTTCTTTGAAGCCATGAAAAACGTGTACTCGGGAGTTACACTACAATGTTAAATGTCCTAAAGTGCCTTTCCGGATATAATTATGAATGAACTTCACAAGTTCGTTTATTCTTCAATTTTCTCGCGGCCTAACTTTATGCCAGAAGAACGCCTAATCAGCTGCCACTCGAGCAAACACGGGAACCCCAACAAATATTAGAGTTTTTGCAGCCAATGGGCGATGTCTGCTCAATGAGCCCGGGAATGTCAACCTAGAGAGCGCAGTCACGTTACTAACCGCCCCTGGTTTTGTTTCCTTGGTAACAAATGACGATTGATGCCAGTTGACAATTGAAAAATGAACACTTATAAATAGGAAGGTTATTCACGGGCCGGTCACGTTTAGGGATTCTAAACCAACTCCGCCAAAATTGGCAGCTGGATCGCCACTGATTGTCAATGTTTCGACAAGTGAAAAGGTTATTGGCGTGCAAAACTCTCTATTATACTCCTACATTTCACCTATAACTATGTTTCCTTTACAGCTGATACCTTCTCAGGGATTTTCTCTTTCTTGTAGTTCGAATCAACAATATATTACAATATTTTGATGAACATAGGGTCGGTCTTTCAATTCAAATCACAGTCCACTTAGGTGTAAATTTATCGTTCTCCGGACCGAACAATAGAGTACTTTTATACTTCTCATTCTTCAATTTACAGAAAGTTGCAAACAAGTGGCTAGAGCGAACAAGCACCAAAGCTGACCTTTCCAAGGAGTTTAAATGGAGTTGTATCGAGCTGAATAACAGCCTACCATTCAGCATTAGATCTGCAAATACAGGGTGAGCCACAGAAACTTACTTATTTGAAAAAATCGCCGTTCGGCCTGGTGGGGTTGTAGAAGGGGAGACAATGGCCCATTCGCAGGCGGAGCTCCTAAAGTTTTGTTACCTGTACGGTTAGTTGCCACCATGCTTTGGACGAGAGAGCAGCGGGCGTTTGCCCTAGAAACCTTTTTTTCCAATGATCGGTCAGTTATTGCGACCCAACGAGCCTTCCATACGCGCTTCGAAATTCGTCCTTATGGAGCGGTTTCCGGTCGAAATTCGATTCTAACTTGGGCTACCACATTTTGGGAGACTGGAAGTGTTGCCAGAAACCGAACTGGACCTCAACGGACCTCTAGAACCCCAGAAAACGTTGAGAGAGTGAGGCTGTCGGTTTTGCGCTCCCCCCGTCGTTCGGCTCGCAAACAGGCAGCTGCTCTGGGGGTTCCAGGCACAACTGTTAGACGGATTCTCCACGATGATCTTCAATTTCATCCCTATAAATCGGCTGTAGTGCAGGAATTGAGCGAAAGGGATTTAATCGCCCGCCAAACTGCATGTGAAGCACTGCTCGAAAACCTGCCCCCATGATGCGATCGTTTTCTTCAGCGATGAGGCCCATTTTCACATTTCTGGCATTTTTTTTAATGGGGCTGCTTAAAGTCAACTGTTTATAACGATCGTCCACGAACCCTAGAAACCTAAAAAAACAACATTCGCGCCGCCATTGCCGAAGTACCCGTCGATATGCTGATCAGAGTGGAGAGAAACTTTAAAAATCGTTTGAACCAATGTTTAAACAATAGGGGCCATTATTTGATGGATGTGATTTTTAAACCCATATGAAAAAAAATTTAAGAGTTGTCCTTTAAAATAAAAAAAATTATAACGATATCTGCATTAGGTACATTTTTTTTAATTGACCTTTCAAATAAGTAAGTTTCCGTGGCTCACCCTGTACTTACAATCGAATCTTTCAAGACTATGGTCAAAACACATTTGATACGAAAATAAATTTTGAAAAATGATACATTTCTCCTTGAAGATGCCAACTGTCTTCTGCCTTCAAGATTGTTAGCGCTTCTGTTTTTCTACTTTTTCCTTCAAAAGTGGCATAGCAATACTTCAGCACGGTCTCTGCTACCAAGGGGAGTAGCATTATGATTATGTATATTATTGTAGTATTGTATAATGTAATAACAACATAGGATAGATATTGTACAACAAAATTCTAAATAAAATGCTCTATTAAACATATTGTTTAGTAATGCATGCATTCCAGGGGACGTCCCATTGGATAAGCATCAGGTCAATTAATACCAGTAGGTAAGCGAAAAAACTCGATGTAATTTATTAAGTATTATAGGCAAGAAATAGTGACCCCCCCCCCTCACCCTTATCCACCACAACATTTCTAGCGGCATGGGTGCCTCGCATTTGAAGAGCATTTTGAAAACCATGATCTGCGACACCCAACATGCGAATTCTAGTCCCCTCCCCCCCCCCTCAACCAATGGTGCCAGTCTGACACCAAAGCGATAATACTTCGTAAAGTTGAACTTTCATCTATTTGTTTTCGTAGGCAGTCATTTCCGTATTCAAGTTGAAACAAAAAAAACCAACGAAATAAGCGGTTTATGGTGTGCTGGCACCATGGTGGCACCACTAATAGTTTCATGGTGGTACAGAGAATAATTCATGAAAATCCGGAGGTTTTATGAGAATTTTTTCTCAATTTCATAGCTTGGGTACAATTAGTAAGCTATAAAGAAACCAAAACATTGGAAAATGGGATGTTTTGTGAATATTATCCCCCCATTCGCCCCCTTCCCTTCCGAATTTTGATACTCTAGTGAAATAATGAGCAATTTGAAAAATTTCTGAGTCGAACAAAAAAGAAACTCGCGAATTTGTTGGGAATTGAGGCCTGGGCAGAGCTGACAAGATTTTGCCAAAAACGCAAGTTTTTTCTAGCATTAACCCCCCCCCCTTTCCCACCTAAAAACGCAAATTTCGAAATTCCGGCGACGTAGTGCACAACTAGATAGGTTTCCGCGTCGAATAAAAAAAGAACCACGAAAATCGGTTGAGAACTAAGGCCTGGGCAGAGTTTACAAGAGCATGCCCGCAAACGCACGTTTTTTAAGCATTAACCCCCCCCTTTTCCCCCTTAAAAAGCAAAATTCGAAATACCGGCGAAGTAGTGCACAACTAGATAGTATTCCGCGTCAAACGAAAAAAGAACCACGAAAATCGTTTGAGAACTAAGGCCTGGGCAGAGTACACAAGATTATGCCCAAAAACGCACGTTTTTCGAGCATTAACCCCCCCCCCCTTTTCCCCCTTAAAAAGCAAAATTCGAAATACCGGCGAAGTAGTGCACAACTAGATAGTATTCCGCGTCAAACGAAAAAAGAACCACGAAAATCGTTTGAGAACTAAGGCCTGGGCAGAGTACACAAGATTATGCCCAAAAACGCACGTTTTTCGAGCATTAACCCCCCCCCCTTTTCCCCCTTAAAAAGCAAAATTCGAAATACCGGCGAAGTAGTGCACAACTAGATAGTTTTCTGCGACGAACAAAAAAAGAACCAGGAAAATCGGTTGAGAACTAAGGCCTGGGCAGAGTACACAAGATTTTGTTACACACACACACACAGACATACACCTATGGTTTTTTTCGCGGATTTGGATTCAGAATGGTCTAAAACGGATAACTGTGTGGTTATTTTTTTCTCTGTTGAGTGTTGTCCTCCTTCACCCCAGATCGATCGCATAAGGACGCCCAAGTCTTACTGTAGGACGTCCTAAAAAATGGACACGTTTCTCCAAAGTTATTCACGGCTCAGGATGGTCTGGAATGGATTAGAACGATGCTCCTAATTCAGAGCTAACAGCTTGGATTTGTCCCCTCCCTTCCCATCCAAATCCAAAAATATTCCTAGATAGAAGCAAAATGAACATTTTTAAGCAGCTGTCACAGCGCATCACTCGATTTAAAGGTGCAATTGAATTGAACATGAATTAGATTAGTGGGCATAATATTGCATTAACGCATAAATATGCATAAACTGTTCGATGAAAAGTTGTCAATTTCAAGTTCCTGCAATAATTTAGTTTTACCTTCCGAACGCGGTGGTCGTTTCTAGTCTTCGAAGAAATCATTATAAGTACTGACAAATAGAGAGGACTAAGAGAACAAAACCACGCTAGATAATCGAATTTGGGAGAGAAAAAAGATCAATCAGCCGAGTTAAACTTGCATCAACAATGGACCTCTACGGAAGGAAGGAGGATAATGAGCGTCGAATTAGGAATTGACGGCCCTTTTAAATGGACCATTCAAAAAATGTTTGGCTCATTACGAGCAACATCGAAGTGCCCGATAATGACAATTCTTAGCGCTGTTCTTTACCAGTTCCATCAACAACATACACGGCGTATGAATAACGCTGATACACTTCAAAGGCAAATAAACAATGTAGATAAGACATTAAAAAAAGTCTATCAAAATATTAGCCGCTCTAATTCTTGTGAAAAATTTGAATCATGTCTCCAATTTTCAAATATGACTACCGAATTAAAGAGTCTCCATAATGTTTTCTCTATTTCACAATTAAAGTTTCTCGGTAGGCCTGATTTTGGTTTATTATTTTCAATAGTGAACCTTTGGAATCGACCAAGAAAAAAAATTTCAACCCCCTCAAAATTTGTTGGTTTACGTTTCAAGGTACGTAGAATAAAAAAATCGAATAAAAATGTGGCCGTCCGTCCGCCGTACGCGGCACTTTCCTCACTTAGCATTGTCAGATTTTGAAGAAATTTGGTATGTAGGCTCCATTTGGGGTCTAGTTGTTCCCTGAAGCTTTTGGTTGATGTAGGTCACTTCTAAGGGTTGACTCAAAAAATTTTGATATAAAGGTATTGTTTTTTCATCAATTTAAGATAGTATTGAAATTTTAGAATTTTTAGAGACCACGCGGAGCCCTGTAAGACAAACCGTTCGCTCCCTACGAGAATTTAAGGGTTGGACTTACAGTAAATCAGAAACACGAGTGTGAATCGCAAAAGAGGCCTAATCTCCGTTCAAATTTTAGCTGACCGATCGATGTTTTTCTTCATGTTGGTTGGTGGTAACAATAGCAAAAGCCGTGTTCATTGCAGACGAGTGATCTACTTATATAGAAAAATAATAAACCTTTGAGTAATAATTTGCAGCGGTTTTTTTTTTTTTGTGTTTACATCGAAAGTAGACCACATTCTGAGAATTTTGACACCAGCCGTTCTCTTTTTGGATAAATAGATATTTTTCTATGATTTTTCAGTTTCGAATGTTTATGACGTCACGCGCCCCTCCCGCCTGGGCGGGACCCCCCCCCCCCCCACCAGCCCACTGTGACGTCATAAACGGTCGAAACTTTGAAAAATCATAGAAAAAGATCTTCTCACGCTCGAAAGTTGGTGGTGTCTAAATTCTCAGAATGAGGTCTAGTTTAGATTAAAAATAACAATAAACAGTTTTTCCGACCCATGCGCACACCTCATTCACAAGTCTCCGTGGGATAAATAATAATCGTATTAACGCTGTAGTAGTGTTGCTTTATGTTGGTGTCTGCACTTGAGTTAGTTAAAACTTCAGGATTCAATTCTAAAAGATATTTCCAACAAAAACTTATATTAAGCAATTCTGTTTTAACCAAGTTTTTTCAAGTTTTTTTTTTTTCAATTTTAAGATTTTTTTCCCTTGTATTTGACTTTATGCCATTAAACTGCCATAACGCCCGTTATTTACCAAATAGTAAAAACGGTAGTAAAAATATAGTTGGAAAAAACGTTAAATTTCAACAATATGAAACAATTTTTAAAACTTTAAATTGTTTCGAAGGGCTTCTTTCGGAAAAAACGTGCCCAAATTGTCAGCTTTTCAACGACACGACACATCATTTTATATTTTTAAGGGAGTCTCAGTTGGTCGCCGTTCGTTCCTCGTTCCGGGTTAGTATTTCCCTAAATTACCGGCGCCCAAACTTTAAAAGTTGTACCTAAATTTGAAATTTCAATGATTTTCGGAATTTATTAGAGCATGGGCGAAGGAAATTTAAAAACTAAAAGATTGCCGCTGGAATCATCAAAATCAAACAATAATTGCCAGAGAAAAATGCTGCAAATTATTACACAAAGGTTTATTATAACTACGCAGCAAATTATTACACAAGTTTTATCATTTCTATATAGAAATGATAAAACGCAAAGAACACGGCTTTGCCAAGTCACCAGCCAGAGTTACTACCTACCTACCACATACCTACTTCACAATCAAGTTTCTTTGGAAGAAATAAACGCTTCATACTCGATTCGAAGAAATGAAGAGTTGTGGGTGCCTTCAATAGGTAATTTGATTACTGGTTGCTAAGGGTGCAAAACTGAGTACAACTCGAAAATACGAACAACGATCTCATTTCGGTCAGCTAAACTTTGAACGGAGATTAGGCCTCTTTTGCGATTCACACTCGTGCTTCTGCTTTATCGTACGTCCAACCCTTAAATTCTCGTAGGGAGCGAACGGTTTGTCCTACAGAGCTCCGCGTGGTCTCAAAAAATTCTTAGAATCTTAAATTGAAGGAAAAACAATACCTTTATATCAAAATTTTTTGAGTTAGGACGTTTTCAAAATTTATTTTTGAACCCTTAGAAGTGACCTACATCAACCAAAATCTTCGGGGCACAACTAGACCCCAAATGGAGCATACATACCAAATTTCTTCAAAATCGGTCAATGCTAAGTGGCAAAAGTGCCGCGTACGGCGGACGGACGGCCAAATTTTTATTCGATTTTTGGATTCTACGTACCTTGAAACGTAAACCATCAAATTTTGAGGGGGTGTTAATAATATTTTTTCTTGGTCGATTCCAAAGGTTCATTATTGAAAATAATAAACCAAAAAAATTGGAAAAAAACAAGTGGTTAAAACAAAATTGCTTAGAGACATTTCTTTTGGAAATAACATCTTAGAATCGAACTTTCAAGTTTTGACAAGACGTGAAAAAACCACCAAAATCAACATACATTTCAGAGCTTTCTGAACAAGTTAGGTTCCACTTCTGTCTGTCCAAGGCAAATCCAGGTGTTTAGGCAAACTTATTCAGAAGAAAGACTTCCAAGTGGATGTGGCACATATCATCCTCGTATTCATTAAACAATAGTGTAGATGATGTACTCGAGGGTTTGGCATAAAGTACAGTTAGAATCATTAGTGTGCATAGTAGAATAAATCACAACTTACCGTCCTCCTGTTGGTGTACTTGGACGTGCCAAACTCGTCGAAGGAGGCGTCTCCTCTGCCAGGTCCGATCATCGTAGACAGGTCTGAGCCGTTGAGCAGCGGGTTTTCTGGACCGCCCACACGAGATGGGTCGACTCCGCTTTTCTCGTTGCTGAAAGTTCTCCATTCGGAACCGACGTCGATCACCCTAGTCATTCAGAGAGATCAGAATGGCACATTGAAAAGACTAATTATTGATTTTAATGAGTATTTAATTCACGAACTTGATCAGATTGAACATGAATATCGTAGCAGTACTCCCAGTGAGCTAAACTATTTGAGTGCCTGATAATTAGGGAGGTGAAGTCAATGTGTGCTCCACTACAGACATAATTTTCAGCCAGCGCCAGCCTTAAGGAGGAATTCTGTAACTATTTGCGCCCGATTTTAAATACAATTTTCTACTCTCACTTTTCATTGAATCATAATTACTCAAGCGACGCAGATTTGATCATTTTTTCATCGACCAACGAACGCAAAATGGAATGATTAGGATAAGTTCAGCACTTGCTGAGTGCTAATCTGTCAGCAACAGATTCTGTTGCTTCAGGCGCTAAGCAAGAATGTTAAGTAAGCTTAGTTTGACTATACTCTTTCTTTCAGCTATGGTTAACCCTTATCTTGGTTCAGGTTCAGATAAGGGTTAAAATTGAGGGAGATAGGAAGAAGCAATCAAGCAAATCAGCTATGGCAAAAACAGTGCAAAGTGGGTGGTATGCAGCAATAGAGAGTTTTCGCCACGTCTTTTGTGACGACCGTCCGCGTGTAATATCCATGCTACCGTCTGAAAATGGTGACTGCGCATGCGTCACGACTCGGACGGCAAGCTCGGTCGTCTTGGACGCCGACAATTGCCGGCTTTTGACGGCGTCGAGAACGACGGCTTTCTTGACGACTCTACTCTTGATAACCTCACACTTTTATAACCAATTTCAATTTAGATCGGATGTAGCCGGATTTTGTCGACGGTCGACTCCCGTGTTTTGGTTCTCGATTTTAGCTTTCATTTCTCGAACAGTTTTCTTTTTCCCTGGAATTATCAAGTTTTTCATCTCTCGAAACAAACTATTCGTCACCAGAATTCTGTTATCTTCACATCAAGATCAAGTGAATCCAACGTATACTGTTGTTGACTCTGTGCGAATTTTACATTGTTTAAATGTCAATGAAATTTCTGAATAAATGCACCCTTGTTTTTCATTTAATGTTGTATATTATTTATTCATCTACCAACATACCTAACTACAAATCTACAATAAACAGGCAACGGGAGTCAGTTCACATAAGTAGGTACCATTTAAGATTTCAACTGATAGTTCCATTTGCTGTGATCATCGTACTTGTAAGTTGCATGACAAATTGGAAAGTTCATTACCTTTCATTCATAAAGTTCATTACCTTTGAAAATATACCTTCTTTTCACACAATAATAGGTATTTAGTTAATTATGGATGTATGCATTTAGGTGTTACGTCTATAAGTTCGTAGATCTATCCTAGTATGATAGATCTGTACTTCCGATTTTGTAATAGTAGGTAGGTAGAAACGAAGTACCTACCTACTCTAAATGGGGTATTTCGGTGGGTCGGAAATTCAGGTTTTTGACCTCAAATTTGGATTCAGCACCCTTTAAAACCTATATACTACAACTTTAAGCCCAATGATACAATAACATGTGGTAGAAAAATTAATTAAAGAGATCACACGTTTGAAAAAGGCGGGCCGCTATAAATGCACACACACTAGGCAAGGACTACGCCGCGGACAACGCCGCGCGTGTGTGTGAGTACTATTTTGTAGTATCCATGAGGTCTTCCAAGGGTTTCTGTGCATGGATACTTTTTTCAAAGACAGTTGGCTAGCTACGTCACGATTGGCTAGCTACGTCACACCATTCAAATCTTCAACTTTCCTTAGCTTCTCTGATTTTTTAAAAACATTTTCTCGACGAACAGATCCGATTACCGTTATTCCTGAGCCATACGCTTTTGAAATAAAAAATAAAAAAAATTGACCGAAATACCCCATTATCTATAGATATGTTACGGACGTGTTGTAAGACAAACAAGGAACCAGTAGAAAGGTAGCTACTGCAAAATCGGTAGTTAGTAGGTATTATAGACCCAAAAAATGCAGTAAGAGCTCTGGAAAAGCTAGTGGTGTTCACTACTTTCTAAGGTGAAAAGGATCAAAATCATCAGTAGGTAGGTTTTTATATCGCAATGTAGGGTCAGAAAGGGATGTAAATAGGTATCCAAGTAGTAAAAAATTTATTACCTTTTCAATACGGCAAACATTTTTATTTTCGATCTGAAAAAGACATTTCGAGACCCCCTGGAGTCTGAATCAGCTGTTCGCTATCGGCCATTTTCAAGTGACTTCACAGGTCGGTAGCTGTTTAGCGTCACTTCCAGAGTCCGCACCTAATTTTGTGACGACTCGAAATCCACCAAAAAAAGTTAGCATCTGCGTCTGCTGGCCCCATCTGTCTCGAGTCGTCACGATCTCAAGTCGTCACGTCTGACGTGGCGAAAACTCTCTATTGTTATAAACCAATTTCTTCAAAAATGAATTTTTTATGCTCTAAAATTTTAATTTTTTTTTTTTTTTGTGATGCTTCGGTTATTGGGTTTTGTCTGAATCGATTCTGTAATAATGATCCTTCAAAATAATCGGATGTGGATGAAAGATACGTAGGAAAAAAAGAAGGTATCAGTTCAGGTTTTCGTTTATGTTACCAATGAGGAATATCGTCGAATTCTGTTTGCATTTTTCCTGAATAGTTAATGGTGTGGGATAGATGAAAATCGGGTTGATTTCGGAAAATAAGTCTCCTGTTATTTTTCGGAGACAATCAAAATTTATGATTTCAAAAAATAACCGGGAAAACGGACCTCTTCAACATGAAGTGGGAACGCTCGCTGATTGGGCTGTTCGGATCGCCGTCTCCTCCCAGTGTTGCCCGATGGTACGACGAAATTGTGTTATCCAAGAGGAAAGTTATCAAACAAAAACAGCGGAAACCTAATTTTCCCCATCTTGCTTTTTCTGTTTTTTTCTTCAGTTTTTCGATTTCGAACTTTACTGGTTTCGTGAATGTTGCATCTGGGGACTATAGATTTCTCGACCTCAAGTGGCCGCAAATGAACTATTCCAGGATGACGTCATCTTCCCGGGTTTTTTAAACGTTCATATTTTCTACACTGTTTTGTTTATTCGTAAATTAGGAAGTTCGGGCAGAAAGATTGCCATAGAGGGTTTTTCGAGGTGCTGAATCCGATTTTGGGGTCAAAAATAGGATATTCCGACATGGTGAAATTCCTCATTATTGTCATTCAATATCCATAGCAGAAGGCACAATGACAAGAAAGGCTTGTGTTGACCGCACTGAAGGCAGACTATCGAAAAGTCATCTTTGGTCCTTTAGGCTTCTATCGTGAATTCAAGAGAGCGTTACAAGAAAAAAACTGGATAGTTGAGGGAAAACATGGATGGACCTTGGCACGTAATCTCTGTGAACCTCATTATTGACCTTACGATTGACTCAAACCCAACTGTTACCGATTTTAATTGGATTCTTTGGAAACAAGTCAACTGCGCCGGTTTTTTTGGTCTCCAGTGTGTATAGATTGATTATACATAGATTTTATAAATAGATCTATTGTTTTTTTACCGATTCTCCATCACCACTATTTTCAAGGAGTTCTGAATATATTTATAAACTATTTTACAGGAAAACATTGACGAAAATGTCCCATTAGGCTTCATACAAATTTCCAAATCAACGAAGATTTGGACATCTTAGTCTTATGATTAAATTGTAACAAGGAGACCCAGATAATGCTGGTTTTAATAATGCGCCGCTTCGTAAAACCTAATTAAATTATTTAAGATATTTTAGAATGATGCAGAGAACTAACCTGTCGCCAACGACCAGCCCACATTCAGAACAGATCTGGTCACCAGCTCGGTAATCTTCAATAAGAGGAGCGTCTGGATGAGCATTACAGCAAATTTTATTGGTCTCGTATCTGCAATTTGGAGGTTTAATCAGATCCATTAAAAAGTTAGTACTTAATCATATATTATCTCAACATTGATAGATAGTTCAACATTGAAAATTTCAACAAATTATTAAAGATGTTTTTTATTTTTATGTGATGTTCCTTCCTTATAAAAATCACTATTCTTTGGTGCAGAATGCCTATTTACCTACTAATTTGCTACAAATCATCTCAGGTGAGAGCTTTGCAGATATGAAATACAACAGGATAACGGTGAGAAATTTAATTTGAATCATTTGATATGGATAATAAAAAATTGTCCATAATTCATACAATGTTATTTCGATGGTTAAGAATGGAAGATAGGTTAAAACACATTGAACGGCTGTGTTTTAACCTATCTTCCATTCTTACACCATCGAAATAACATAATTATGACCCCCAAATCACAGACATATGCATGTCTCGAGTTGTCTGCTTCTAGGTAGACAGTTTTCTTTTCACACACCTCCTTGGAGCCATAAATTTTCTTAACCTTGAAAGGTAATCACTTAAAAGTAATAAAAAGGAAATCATACCGTAGATGAGATCTCATTGACGTTAGTGCAGTTTTGTAATTCAACACGTGCATAAAAAATATGTCGTAACCTAAATTTACCTATGTAATAGCGTTGCCAAAGCAGATGATGTGTTCATGATGAACAATACACATAGGTACTTATTATACATTAATCGACTCTATTGAGAGGGTGTATCAATTTATCGTCTTGTCCTTATTTCATAATTCTATCTCACCGACATACTAGGTATGTCGATATTGAAAATATGGTAGTTATCCTCAATGTGAAGGTAAGTTTAAATGGGATTGTACGAGCGCATTGATGGCCTAACTACCTGCAGATGAGATGAACAATAAACAGGTAGATAGGTATAATGTTACCGACTCGAACAAGATTGCACCAGTATGCACATTTCTGCAAGCTACAGAAACCATTTCTAAGAATGTTGCAAACACAGTTTCGACGAAATAATGCATTTATCTAATATACCAGTCTCTTTAAAATCAAAAATAATAGAAATATTACCCAGAAGAACTAGCCATATCCAATGGTTAGTGAAAGTGGATGTGTCGCAAGTAGTGGAAAGTTGTAAGCGTTCGATGTCCCAAGAGCTCGGTGTCACGTTTTCAACATACCGATTGAATCACAATTTATAAAACATTAAACTCTCGAAAACTGGGGGAGAATACAAATCAATATTGATGGTGAACAAATTCTGCTGCAATCAAAAATAAAAACAGATAGGTACACAGACGCAGACAGAAACGGATGGCGAACGTCCACCATTACCATGGATGATATAAAGATTGCACCTGCACCATGGATGTTGAACTATCAGTGGAGAGGGGTCTTCGCTAGCAGACGACATGGATGTAGGAAAGATTGATCCATGGTAGAAGGCGACCATGGGGAAGGGATGCCCAGGAACTAGTAAGACCTCGCTCACGCCTCTTTCATTCCCTTCCCAATGAGTGGCACTATTTTGCTTGTATAATTTAGGTATTGCGCCAGTATCACATTTGTGGACACTCGAAACTTTTTCTGTTCCCTTGTGTAATTTACGAACTTTGAGGATGAGGTGAGTTTGAGAGTTGTACATCCTAAATTGTCACCATATAGGAAAACTTCCTAGGTGCAATGTTCACCAAGAACGGCAAGACGTTTCAACCACGCCCAAAATCCAAAAATTTTATTTGTATGATTTCTAGTTTCTAGAATAGATTATTTAGTCCATCAAGGTAGCCAAGCATCTTCTGTCCACCAAGGTAGACAAGCATCTACCATACACCAAGGTAGACAAGCATCTACCGTCTACCAAGGTAGCCAAGTATCTACCGTCCACCAAGGTAGCCAAGCATTTACCGTCCACCAAGGTAGCCAAGCATCTACCGTACACCAAGGTAGACAATCATCTACCGTCTACCAAGGTAGACAAGCATCTACCGTCCACCAAGGTAGCCAAGCATTTACCGTCCACCAAGGTAGCCAAGCATCTACCGTACACCAAGGTAGCCAATCATCTACCGTCTACCAAGGTAGACAAGCATCTACCGTCCACCAAGGTAGCCAAGCATTTACCGTACACCAAGGTAGACAATCATCTACCGTACACCAAGGTAGACAAGCATCTACCGTCTACCAAGGTAGCCAAGTATCTACCGTCCACCAAGGTAGCCAAGCATTTACCGTACACCAAGGTAGACAATCATCTACCGTCTACCAAGGTAGACAAGCATCTACCATCCACCAAGGTAGCCAAGCATCTACCGTACACCAAGGTAGACAATCATCTACCGTCTACCAAGGTAGACAAGCATCTACCGTCCACCAAGGTAGCCAAGCATTTACCGTCCACCAAGGTAGCCAAGCATCTACCGTACACCAAGGTAGCCAATCATCTACCGTCTACCAAGGTAGACAAGCATCTACCGTACACCAAGGTAGACAAGCATTTACCGTCCACCAAGGTAGCCAAGCATCTACCGTACACCAAGGTAGACAAGCATCAACCGTACACCAAGGTAGACAAGCATTTACCGTCCACCAAGGTAGCCAAGCATCTACCGTACACCAAGGTAGACAATCATCTACCGTCTACCAAGGTAGACAAGCATCTACCGTACACCAAGGTAGACAAGCATCTACCGTCTACCAAGGTAGACAAGCATCTACCGTACACCAAGGTAGACAAGCATCTACCGTCTACCAAGGTAGCCAAGTATCTACCGTACACCAAGGTAGCCAAGCATTTACCGTCCACCAAGGTAGACAAGCATCTACCGTCCACCAAGGTAGCCAAGCATCTACCGTCCACCAAGGTAGTCTACCGAAGCATCGTTTTCACTTGTATTTATGATTTAAAAACTTATTTAGGTTTAAAAAAAATGTTCTCCAAAATCAAAATTCCCACTCGCAATTTACCTTTTAAACAACTATACAAAGAAATTGTCCGCTTGCGCAAAGTAGGTACCTACCTATAAATTCTGTAAGCCATAAGTTCTACGTTTTCCGTTGATGAAATTTTCTGAGATTGTGTGAGTTGACGTGTAGACAGTCACCTATGATGGTAGCGCAAGGTTGGTACCTACTTACAGATTGCTGTTTTGGGATTCTACTATGCAACGTGTCATTTATACAATCGGATTATAGATAAAAGGGAGCTATGCGTCACACCCACTTGTTTTCACTAAAAGTATGACAATTTTTCATTGGCACTAAGCAACCTATTCATATAGGCAAGATGTGACATTCATATGGCTGTAGGCACCAACTACTGCGCGAATATTACCAACTAAACACCATAAAAACATGATTTAACCATTCATGTGTTAACATGTTTAATCCATAAGAATGGGCAGGCGCGGATCCAGGGGGGTGGTCAGGACCCCCCCCCCCCTCCGAGTCAGCCTGCATTTCAAAAAGCAGAACTGAACGAAAATATACGAACCCAAAAAAAAAAACGATCAGAGCAAACCCAGTTTTTGGGAAATCAAAAACTAAAAACAAATTATCAAATGACAGTCAACTGTCAGTGATAGGTAAGTGTCAACTTATCATATTGCTAAAACTAAAAACAGTGGAAATACCTAAAATGTATGAATAATAGCGACGATTGTTTTTGTTTCGTTTTCTTTTCTGCCAAATTCAGTACAAAATTGATCCTACATTCACTGAGATCAGCAATAGATTGTTGTGGTTTCAATGTTTTGATTTGCAAACTCTGAAGTTGGCTGCGCTGCCATTAAGAGCACCACTCTATTTGAAAACACGTTAGGTCAATTATTTAAAAGAAAATAAGTGCAGTTATCGGCTTATTATTAATAAACATACTTTTTTTAAATAACAATTTATAAACAAATACAATATTAGTTTTTAAGTAGACAAATTGTTTAATATGGTCTCAGTCGGTCTTCGTTCATTCATCGTTTCGGGTCAGTATTTCTATAAATTGAAGTCGCTCAAACTTTAAAAGTTGTACCTAAATTTCAAATTTTCAAGGATTTTTGAAATTCATTAATGCAGCAGTCTAGGGAATTGAAAAGCTGAAAGATTGCCGCTGGAATTATCAAAATCTAACAATAATTGCCAGAGAAAACGCTTCAAATTATTACACAAAGGTTTATTATTTTTCTATGTAGATCACTAGTCTGCAAAGAACACGGCTTTGCCATTGTTACCACAAACCAGCTTGAAGAAAAACATCGATCGCATTTCGATCAGCCAACATTTAAACGGAGATTAGGCCTCTTATGCGATTCACACTCGTGTTTCTGACTTATCGTAAGTCCAACCCTTAAATTATCGTAGGGAACGAAAGGTTCGTCCTACAAGGCTCCGCGTGGTCTCAAAAAATTCTGTACTATCTTAAATTGATGGAAAAACAATACCCTTATATCAAAATTTTTTGAGTTAGGTCATTTTCAAAATTTTGTACCTTATTTTTCAACCCTTAGAAGTGACCTACATCAACCAAAATCTTCGGGGCACAACTAGACCCCAAATGGAGCCTACACACCAAATTTCATCAAAATCGGTCAATGCGAAGTGGGGGAAATGCCGCGTACGGCCGACGGACGGCCAAATTTGTATTCGATTTCAGGATTCTACGTACCTTGAAACGTAAACCACCAAATTTTGAGGTGGGGTTAAAAAAAAAAAATTGTTCTTGGTCAATTCCAAAGGTTCATTATTGAAAATAATAAACCAAAATTGGGAAAACCTAACTGAATTAACGGTTTTTCCCATTTTGGTTCATTATTTTCAATAGGTAATGAACCTTTGGAATCAAGCAAGAAGAAAAATTTTACATTTCAAGGTTTTTAAGGTACGTAGAATCCGAAAATCGAATACAAATTTGGCCATCCGTCCGCCCTACTTTACTTACCAAACCGATTTGGTTGACATTTTATATAATATATAAAACCATATTATGGTCTCCATTTGGGGTCTAGTTGTGCCTCGAAGCTATCGGTTGATGTCAGTCACATCTAAGGGGTGAAAATGAAGGGTTGATATTTTCAAAAGTGCCCTAGCTCGAAAACCTTCGAAATAACGGTGTTGTTTTTTCACCAATTTTGAATAGTATTGAATATTTAAAATCGAATGAAACCACCCAGACCTCTGCAGGACCAACCGTTCGCTCCCTATGAAAACTTGAGTGTTGGTCTAACGATAAATCAGTAACACGAGTGTGAATCGCAAAAGAGGCCTAATCTCCGTTCAAATTTTAGCTGACCGAAGATCGTTGTTCGTTTCTTCGAGTTGTACTCAGTTTCAAATTTCCTGATAAAGACAGCGACAACTCCCTGTTTCTTCGAACTGAGTGTGAAGCGTTTATTTCTTCCAAATAACTGGATTATGAAGTAGGTATGTGGTAGTTGGTGACGATGGCAAAGCCGTCTTCTTTGCAGACGATTGATTTATATAGGAAAATAATAAACCTTTGTGTAATAATTTGTAGCGTTCTACCCTGTGACCCTCCCCCCCCCCCTCCAGATAAACAATTCTGGATCCGCCCCTGAGAATGGGAAACGTGTCCAACAATGCTGGTCCACCAGTTCATCTTCTTTTGCTTCCGAGTCTGCCAAGGTACCTAGCGGAAGCTTTGTTTTCACTTTTTAAGGTTGAAAAAGAAGTGTTCTCCAAAACCAAAATTTCCACTAGCGTTTTACGTTTCAGACCGTCCTGAACAATTTTGGTTCCGGGTCCGTTTCTGTCTGTCATGAAATCCTTGCCACCGCCATAACTTCCACAATTCTCGTCCGATTTCCAAGAAATGTTCAGGGATTGTGCAGGTCGGCGTGTAGATGGTCCCCTATGAAAATCATCAGCCCCGGACTGATAGTAGCAGAGCGCATGTGCAAATGTGAATTCCTCGCCACACCCATAACTTCTACAATTCTCATCCGATTTCGATGAAATTTTCAGGGGCACCATCCCTGAAAATCCCAGGGATGGTGCGAGTTGGGGTGTAGACGGTCCCCTATGAAAATATGCAACCCCGGACTGATAGTAGCAGAGCGCATGCGCAAAATTTTATTTCCTTGTTACAGCCATAACTTCTACATCGCCAGTCTGATTTCGATGAAATTTTCAGAAATTATGCAAGTTGAGGTGAAGATGGTCCCCTATGAAAATCATGGCCTCCAAACTGAAAGTATTTTGTGCGCATACGCAAACATGAAATACTTGAAACAGCCATAACTTCTACATTTTCCTACAATATTCAGAGGCCCTCTATAAGGGTAGTGCAAGGGAGAGTGCACTTTGATGTTTTGAGATTAACTACAATGCATCGGATCATCTATACAATCGGGTTATGGATACGAGGAAGCTGTGTGCCACACCCACTTGGTAGACTTGAAAATGTTATCCCTTAGTTTTAAACCCTCAGAAGTGACTGACATTAACCAAAAGCTTTGGGACAGCACTAGACCCCAAATGGTGCCCACATACCTACCTACCAAAATTTCATCAAAATCGGTCCATGGTAACTAAGGAAAGTGGAAGACGGCTGGCCAAATTTCCTTTTCCGATTCTACGTACCTAGTAACGTAAACCAACAAATGTTTTTTTGGGGTGGGGGTTTCTTGGTCGAGTCCAAAGTTTCATTATTGAAAATAATAAACCAAAACTATACCAGAATTAATACTACTACCTACTAATTCATGTCGGTAAATGAAATAAGTTATAAACACTTTCGAATGAATGATTGACTAGCGCATCGTTCTAGAACATAAGTTTATTTGTAAATCATAATCACAGTTATTACAAAATTAAATACAGTCTGGTTGCGTGATTTCATTGGAATCTGGAGAATTTCAGACAAACCCTCGACCAAACCTCATGTAGCCGTAATCGTCGAATTTTTCCTCCCCGCCGCTGCGTTTCCCGAACCTCATGTGGCCGTAATCGTTGAATTGTCGTTTTTCCAAGGCATCATCTTCATCTTGGAAGCTGTAGACAATAAGTTGATGAACGTACATTAATTATAGTAGTGTTGACAGAAAGGTTAGTTGTGTTATGAAGTACCTATGTTTATCATGCTGAGAAGTAGGTACCTACCCACCTATTTACGATAAGTTCCAATCAACATATTCTTGCATCTTATGCAGTGTGTATCGTTTACAATAACTTCAAAGTGAGATTCGCGACGCATTTTTTCACCACACTTTCCGAGCATTATTTATCTTTGCAATTTTCATGTGACCCTTAGTGACAAGTATTCGGAAATGAATAGTTTTTCTCGTAAAACTGGTCGTTATAATCTTTTTGGTTTATTATTTTTATACTTAGCACTATAAAAATTTTTGTTTCTATACTTAGTCAGATAAGTACCGTTTGAACTAGCTACTAGAATTATTAGACCAATACAATCTCGGGCGCAAAACGCTGCAAATTATTACACAATGGTTTATTATTTTTCTATATAATCGTCTATAAAGCCACCAACCATCCACCATGAAGAAAAACATCGATGGCATTTCGGTCAGCTTTAATTTGAACGGAGATTAGGCCTCTTTTGCGATTCACACTCGTGTTTCTGATTTGTCGTACGTTTATTATTTTTATGGTTTATTATTTTAATGGTTTATTATTTTTCTATATAATCGTATATAAAGCCACCAACCATCCAACATGAAGAAAAATACTTTGAAAATGTCACCCCACGCATATTTAAGCAAAAACCTCTTTTTTGGCTGGTTATTTGCCCATAACTTCTATACGAATTGAGCGATCGGAATAGTTCGACGTTAGGACCAACTAGACCCCAAATGGCAAATGCAAATTTGGATTCTACGCACCTTGAAACGTAAAGTGACAAAGTTTGAGGGGGGGTTATAAAATTTTTTTGCGATACGATCACATAGGCTTATTATTGGAAATAATAAACCAATAGAGAAATTACCCAAATCTCACCTTGGTATTTACGATCATGTTTACTCGATGGAAGTAACTAAGGAAAGCCAATCTTGCTACGAAGAAATTCACTTTTAACCAACTTCAAAACACCCAAAAACCAGAAGGTTAAGATCACTCAGTTTTGAGTCATGGGACGACTATGTGTGTTTTATTGTAATTTCAAAACATGCAAATTATTACACAACGGCTTATTATTTTTCTGTATACTCGTAGATCACACATCCGCGAAAAAAACAGCATCCGAACCAGCAAAATATAGTTGTTTCAAAGTTGTTTGGGTGCATTCTATACGAAATTTGATTCTGGATGTAAGAGAATCACAAATGGATGATATGAAATTATATTTTGAGAGACGAGAAAAGATTTCATTCGATCAGTTAAAATTTGGCTCACTTTTGAGCGAATGTCCATGTGCGATTCACACCGTGTTTCTGACTCACCAGTCAGAGGTAGGTACCTACGTTAGGATTGCGAACCAACTTGTCTGGTTGTCAACCTACTGTCTTTGTATGGTTACCTACTGCCTACAGCCTGGACCTACTGCCTTTTGTAAGGACGAGTGGTAGGTAGTGTAGGAGGGGGGATTCCAAAGGTTCATTAATTACGTATCAAAATCGCAATTATAATTGTCAACAGTGTATGACAATCGACCCGAAGTAAATTATGTCAACTTTATTGGGATTTGGGTCCAACAATAAAATCCTCCTCTTTCACCAAATTTTCGAAAAATTTATTTTCTTAGCCCTGATTAAGAAAATACATTTTTCGAAAATTTGGTGAAAGAGGAGGATTTTACTGTTGGACCCAAATCCCAATAAAGTTGACATAAAATTGTCAACTACCTACTTGGGTTTCCCCACTTTCAACCTTAGTAGTTTATGGTAACGATTCGTATTCAAATATTGTAGAAAAATTACTGAATATCAAACGCTGAGGTGAGCATGTTTGGTTCACTTAGTGTGAGAATCATGAAGTGCAAATTTCAGGGCAATAAGAACTAAGGGAAGTACCTATCTTAGGTCACATTCATTAGGTAACAACTACATTCATTCGATGGTGGAATACCTGTTAAGGGGTTTCAGTCGGTCGCCGTTAGTTCCTCGTTCCGGGTTAGTATTTCGTTACATTACAATTTGAATTTTTCAAGGATTTTTCGAAATTCATTAGAGCATATGTCACGGGAATTGAAAAACTAAAATATTGCCGCTGGAATCATCAAAATCGAACAATACTATTGCCAAAGAAAAATGGGGAAAACTGTTTATTTAGTTAAGTTTTCCCATTTTTCGCCGGCAATTATCGTTCGATTTTGAGGATCCCAGCGGCAATATTTCCGTTTTTCAATTACCTAGACTGATGCGCTAATCAATTTCAAAAATCCTTGAAAATTTCAAATTTAAGTAGAATTTTAAAAGTTTGAGCGCCGGTAGTTTCGGGAAATACTGATTCGGAACGCTCGACCGACTGAGACCCCCTTAACGTACACCAGCTTACTATGTATCATAAAAATGTTGCTTTTAAGTTGTATCTTGGTCAAATAAAAAAAAAAAAATCAATTCAAAATAGTTTAGACTCGAATGAGACCACTCAGAGCTCTATAGGACCAACCGATCGGTCCCTATGAGAACTTGGGGTTGGAAACGATAAATCAGAAACACGAGTGTGAATCGCAAAAGAGGACTAATCTCCGTTCAAATTTTCGTTTCTTCGAGTTGTGCGCCCTTACCAATCAGTACTAAAATTTCCCAATGAAAGCACCCTCAACTCTTTATTTCTTCAAATTGAGTGTGAAGCGTTAATTTCTTCAAAATAACTGGTTTCTGGAGCGAAAATATGGTTAGTAGGTATTGGCAATGGCAAAGCCGTGTTCTTTGCAGGCAGTGATCTATACAGAAAAATAATAAACCATTGTTTAATAATTAGCAGCGTTTTTATACGTTGTTGAGACCCCACTATGGGTAGTTTATCCCAAAATTTGCAACCCCTAAAAACCTGTGCAATAGACGTAGTACGCTAAAAACCGTGAAATTGTTGCACTTTTTTCGATTTTTCAACTATTACTTTTAAGGTTTGAGATCTACATTGGCTGTGGAGGTTGAATAATTACGGAGATACAACAATTCAAAAGTAGGTCATTATGTCCTCATGTTTTGAGTCTTTCACTCTCAAAATTACTCATTTAAGAAAAAAGTAAGGAGGGAGAAAGTTGAAGGACATGTAATCTGCTTGAATTTGAAATCTTAAACCCATCATAGTTTTCGACAAAAAAAATTAAAAAATATGTTAAAACAGCTTTCGTACAAGTACGCAACCACGAGAGACATTTTATGTCTTATGTTTAATAAATTGAGAGCTTTCCAATGAGTGGTGAACGATTTTTGTGGGGTGGAAAATGAGGAAGTTAGTTTTCCCTAGGAACGATTGGTTATACGTGAAAATCATCAGAAATTTCCGCGTAACGCTCCCCTCGTAACGCTCCCCGCGTGACGATTTTTCATTTATGTGCCATAGTAAAGACATAAAATGTCAAAAAAAAGTATTAATGAACACATGTTTTGGGAAAAGAGGGTAGCTCATACTGTAACAAAACAACTACCGAGTAAATAAATTACTGAGCATAAATTATTGAAATTCCATACTTTGAAAGTTATAATTATAAAACTGAAAATGTGCATACATATTTCACGGCTTTCAGAGTAATACAAGAGTAGCACAAGGTTTCTCTAGTTACATTGAAATTTTGAGAATAAACTACTTTTAAGTACCTACCCTTAGGGGTCATAACAACGTAATATTTAAACATCGTAAATTTCCCCGCGTTAGCAATGATTATCTTTTGACGTGATAACGTCTTATAAATTGGTTTACCGGGGACACTTCAAGAAACTGCGTTACGCTCCGCTCACGGAGGGGGTGCAGCTCGGCGCTCCCTAAAGCGCCCCCCCCCCTCCCCCCCCCCCCCCCCCCCCCCCCGCGTCCAACCCTTCCCGGCGCTCACAAAAGCGGGAGCGCCCCGCCCCCCTTCCCTGGCACTCACTCCCCCCCCCCACCCATGGGAAATACCTACTACCTACGGGAAATACCTACTCTGTGCAACTTGACAAAGAATTTTATTTTATTCTTCTTCCTACTATACGAATGAATATTAACATTAAAATTATTTTACCACTCAAAGTCGTTGTCACGTAAAACTTTCGCCCGTATACCGACTTTACAGGCAACAACACAGGGTTTTTTTTTTCTAAATGGATTTGGCCATATTGTAGGTCTTCTCACTTGAGTTCAACAGCTCTGGGAAGGTGGTGCGGGTTTCGCGGGTACGGTCTGGGCGCAGGAGACCCGGAGCAAAACTTGCTTGTGTTCTGGAGCAGGAGGTAGACTCCTACTGTCAGCAGTATCGTCGTCATCACATGTCGACTCATTCTGAAAAAACAAAAAAAAAAAAAAAAAAAAATCCATCGTGAATCAAAGAGTTTACCATCAGTGAAAGACCTGCGAGGAGGAGGCATGCACTAACAATAAGAACACATTGTTCAAAATTGTAGAATTCTGTACAGGAATAACACTAAACTATACATTAAAAAGAAAAGTTTATTAATTATAATTTTTGTTCTTTTCTCGTAGTTAAGATGAGAAATAATCACCGTTACAAGGTTAACTTACGTAGATCACTATCGTAATATCACAAGATAGATACATTATTATCCATTAACATAAATCTTATTTAAAAAAAAAAAATATAATCGAACTCATATAATTGATTAAAGGTATAGTAAGGATGGAAAAATAATACCTACTTACTTTTGTTTTCAAGGGCATAGGTAAATACTTTGAAAAGTCGTGAAAGATTGCGATTGATGTGAATATTGAAAAGCAGAGATAACAAAAGTTTATTTAGCCATAATTATGAGACAGTTGGCATATTCTTCTGACAATGGTTACATCATACCTCGTAAGGTGTTGTGAGCTCTGGCCGCGTGAATACAAGACTGATTTCCTCCAGCCCCAACATCGTTCCTTTTATACTTTCTAACCAACGTAAATGTGTTATCAGGACTAAAAAAAAGATTATTAGATTCAACTTCGCTCTCCGGATGAATATAGAACGAGGAGGAAAATTGTTTTCTCACCATGACATATTGATCCAATTTAGACTTCATCGACGAGAAGCGGCGCTTTTGAGCTATCCATTTAGGCGGGCTATAAGGAAGAGCAAAACCTCTGACCCTCTGAAGCAGATAAGAAACTCACGAATAAATCAACTCCACAAGGAAAATAAGGTTTCTTAAATCATTTGTTTTGAAATCAATCAGACAAATTGATTCGATTTGGGCGAATGAAATATTGGGCACTGTATAATATTTTACTTCGTTTATAAAAATAATTTCTTTAGAAAGCAGAAGGTACCTACGGCTTCTTCATACAAAATAACATGGACACATAGAATTAGTGGGTGTAAAAATGATTAATTGAACATTATATATAATATAATATAAAATGTCTATAATAACATGACCTTTTATGGTCATAATGATTATGATGGTATTAACCCTTAATGTCCTGAGGTATCTTTCTGGAAGTCCGATTTTTACCCGTAACAGTTAATACATTTTTGAACCAAAACTGATAGCCGTTGGCTATCTTGATACTCCAACTATGGAGAGAGATGAGAACTATTTGTTTAACAAAACGTAATAATAATAACATATTAATTAACAGAGTTGTAAAACTGTAATAGGGCCTTTGAGGTACCTTCTACCCAGTGCCGTCCTTAGGGTGGAGCGAGTGGAGCGGCCGCTCCAGGCCTCGCGCTGAGGAAGGCCTCGCGCTGCGAGCTAAAACACAATAAGTAAAAGTTTTGGCTGAATTGAAATAGTATGCAGAGTGAAGATATACATGCTTAAAATATAAAGTCTGATTATACGCGCAATATTTTCAATTATTGGATAGATAAAACAAAAACACTGTCTATATTGTTTATTAAAAATGTCTGCGATTTTTGTGCGACCAATGCGAAACCAAGGTTCCCCGAATAAGGCAAATTTTCCTTTTCAGAGGGCTTTATCATGCCTCAAAGAAAATATCAGGCTTCTAACTGGTAGGAAATTTAATGCTCTTTCCAACAGATCCCTCAAATTTGAATTTACACAGCAAATTAAGAGAGTTACAACCAATTTAGTAACGTAAGCTCAAAATCACAAAAAAAATAATTTGGAAAAACAAGGGGTTAAAAAAACATTGCTAAGAGACATTTTTTTTGTTGCAAATTAGTTGTAGAATCGACCCCTGAAGTTATGCTGACTTAAGTTGCGCCTCCCTGTATAGTGCGATGTTCCTAAACTTATAGTCCGTCTTTGTAATGCCGTGATCCATATTTCAATATGAAACAAAGTTTGCCCAGTTGGGTGGGCATTAGAGCTTCCTCTCAACATGGAATAATGTGGACATATCGAATCCATTGGTAAAATAATGATTGAGTTCATCTCAGCTCAAAAATGTAACAAAATTCATTGTATGAAACAGGAATTCCTACATTTGATACTATTAGGAACTCTTTCCAATTTTTCAGAATATATATTTTTTTCTCAGAATTCTGCAGAATTCTTGCAGAAGAAGAAAAGTGACAAACCAACTACAATATTAAATATTCAAAAATGGAAAAAACCCAGAAGACAGTTTTTTAATACTTTCTTCAACCACTCCTCAAAATTTCAAGTTGGCCGTTTTTTCACAAATTACCTCAAACCACAAAAACGAGGAACTTTTTTTTGTTAAACTCAAATTACATGAGTGTAATTTGAGGGTAACTAAACCTTTCGGTGATAATTTGCAACCATTTTGCTCTTACGCGACGAAGGGAAATTTCCTCATAAATACCTACAACTAGGTAACAGTATACTTTCTCTAAGGCTTTAACATTAACAAGCACTGTTTAAGCATTACTTAAAGAATAAACTTTGTTTTGATTTTTCTAGCTTATTTTTCTGAGATTCCTATTGTTTTTTTTTTTTTAACCTGAAACCTGAAACGAAATTACTCGAAACATACCAACCTGAAATGGGTGTTTTGCACCACCCCTCCCCCTTTTAGAGTGTAAGAGATAAACGGTTTGTTTATCAAAAAGCTTACAATTACGACTTTGCAAGTATAGCTTGACAAATATTTTCCGGAACCCCCCCCCCCGGTATCCATAGGCCTCGCAAAAGGCCTCGCAAAAATGTTTTGCTCCAGGCCTCGCATTTTGTAAGGACGGCACTGCTTCTACCCTCATTTCTCACCTTGTAGGCTATTAGTTGGGTTTTCTCAGAAAATGCAGCACACATTCCTCTATGAAGTGAATGTTCTTCACCTTATTCCTTGGTTCTGTACTTTACTGGAAATAGTAGATCCTAACATCCCACCAAGAATTTTTCCAAGTTTCCTTCTTTTACCCCAACAAACTTGGGTTCATGGACAGATTTTGGTGACGCAGACAGCGCTAGAGTGGCCCTTAGAAAGATTCTTCTAGAGGTGATAGATAGTATGGAGCCTTTGAGGTACCTTCTGCTCAAATATTCTCTAAATTTGAATTCAAAACTCCGAAAAAAAACATTTTTTTAAACAAGTGGGAAATTAAGGGTTAAATACTTTAACGAGAAATCGTTCCAACGAATCTTTTTACCTGAACCGCCGTAAGAATATACTTCCATCGGTATACGCCACACATGTCGGTCATAAATCACGATACGTGGTGTTGGACCCTCGATATGTAATGAATAGATCACTGCCTGAAAAGAATATAGCTTTGCCATTGTCACTACCGACCAACTATGTTTATGCTTCACTATGAAGGTTATAATGAATACGCTTCACACTCAATTCGGAGAAAAAAAGGGAATATGGAAATTTGATTACTGGTTACTAAGGGTGCGAAACTGAGTACAACTCGAAGATACGAACAACGATCGCATTTTTGTCAGCTGAAATTTGAACGGAGATTGGGTATCTTTTGTGATTCACACTCGTGTTCCTGATTTATCGTGAGCCCAACCCTTAACCCTAGGATGGCACACCTATTTTTCGCATGCATAAACGGCACACTGGGGTCAATTCTGACCCCAAAATTTAAATTCCTCTATTTAAATTTAAGACAGAAATTTAACAGGCTATCAATGGATTTTTACAACCTAAAAATAAATTTAAATTATAGAAATTTCATTTATTTCCATATTTTTATTGACTTTTTACGAAATTATATTCAAAACCGAAATAAACGAAATTTCTAAAATTTGAAATTATCTTTTGTTGAAGGGTTTTTTAAATAGATTCCACTATCAGCATTCCAAGTTGACAATATTTGGAATCAAATATTAAAAAAATCATTTAATTCTATGGAATAGTTTCGATAATAGATCAGCTCAAAGATGGCCCTTTTTTGAGTTTGACTGACGACTTTCACCAGCACTTTTATTTCTCTGCTTTTCAAAAAAATTGTATTATCACTCCTGTATTATTGTGAATTTTTATAGTATACTTGCTTTGGCTCAAAGTAGGAGCTTCTCACGGTAAATGGAAAAACAAGAAATTTAGAAATCAATATACGTATGTATAAATCTTGGCACACCTATTTTTCGCATGCATAAACGGCATACTGGGGTCAATTCTGACCCCAAAATTTAAAAGGCAAAAGAATGAATAGAAAGTCACACTGGGGTCAAATAGTCCCCCACACAAAAAAAGTCAACCGATTATAGCATACTGGGGTCAGATGTGGCCCACAGCACGGTTGCAGGTTAACTGCACGAACTCTAGCGAGTGACTGACCTTAACCACTGACAAAGGGGCTCAGAAGGAGTTCCAACTTTATTTACAAAATATCCCTGTTCGAAGAAAATTTTTTTTTGTTTATAGATACACGGCCAAGTGTAAATCGTGGGGTCACGAATGACCCCAGTGTGTCATCCTAGGGTTAAGTTCTCATAGGGAGTGAACGGTTTGTCCAACAGAGCTCCGGGTGGCACTCTTGAAAAATTCAACCCTTATTTTTCAACCCTTATAAGTGACTGACAAAACGAAACCTGGTGAACCGGTGAAAAAAGAAACCGGTGAAAAACGATACCTTTATTTCGAGAGTTTTCGAGCTAGGGCACTCTTGAAAATTTCAACCCTTAATTTTCACCCCTTAGTGAAAGTGACCTACACCAACCAAAAGCTTCGGGCACAACTAGACCCCAAATGGAGCCCATGAACCAAATTTCATCAAAATCGGTCCGTGATACCTAAGGAAATTTTTCCTCTTGGTCGATTCCAAAGGATCATTATTGAAAACAATAAACCAAAAAACGTCTGCCAAGTGGGTGTGGCACATAGCTTCCTCGTATCCATAACCCGATTGTATATATGATCCGATGCATAGTAGTTAATCTCAAAACATCAAAACGAGTTAATCTGTTACATCCCTGAAAATTTCATTGAAATCGTACGGAAAATGTAGAAGTTATGGCTGTTACAAGGAATTCACGTTTGCGCATGCGCAGTCGCTTCTATCAGTCCGGGGATGATGATTTTCATAGGGGACCATCTACACACGAACCCGCACAATCCCTGAAAATTTCATTGAAATCGGATGGAAAATGTGGAAGTTATGGCTGTTACAAGGAATTCACGTTTGCGCATGCGCAGTCGCTTCTATCAGTCCGGGGATGATGATTTTCATAGGGGACCGTCTACACACCAACCCGCACAATCCCTGAAAATTTCATTGAAATCGGACAATAACTTCGTATAGTTATGCGCGTTACAAGGAATTCATGACAGACAGACAGACAGACAGACAGACACACAGACACACAGACACTGAACAAAAATTGTTCAGAAAGGTCTAAAACGCAAAACGCGAGTGAAAATTTTGATTTTGGAGAACTTTTTTTTTTCGTCCTTGAAAAGTGAAAACAAAGCTTCCGCTACCTTGGTAGACTCGGAAGCAATATCAAGAAGACAAGTGAAGGTTTGTTGAAGTGTTTGTTGAATTCGAACCCAATCTACTTTCGTACTTTTGACATTATATGTCTTTACTTAGGCACGGTAACTAGACTTAAAGAATCGAAGGCTTCGAATGGAAGAGTTTCTGGTTGTGACATCACATTTTTAATAATTTAATAAATTACGAGTTTATATATAATTTTGTTGTTAACATTTTATGTAAAGACATAGCAAAGACATAAAATGTCTCAATGGATTGCTGACTCGTATGCAAGCATTTTCTTCATTTTCATCCTCATTTTTGTATTCGGTGTTAAGGTTATAATATGACAATGACCGCTACATCACATTGATGTGGTCAAGTCTCGAAAAGAGGGTCTAAATTTCTTTCGTGAGAGCAACCTGAGTTCACCTAAATACCGATTTGTCACGAAAAGGGATCTCGATTTTATTGAAACTTGAGGAAAAGTTTGGAGTTGGGTCTAAGAAGAATGCACTTCGATTTCATGTGTTGATTTAGCCTTTCTATTACTGAGAGAGATATGTTTAGGGGAGGATAATTGAATTAGCACACTTTGAGTCAGTCGTATGGTTGCATTGGACAAAATTGTGGTTTCCGCAGATTCCTATAGGAAATTGCTCTCTGATCACGAATATACCCCTCATTAAGGGTCGCTGACCTGAACTTGACCGATTTGTTTCCACGAAACCCCTTTCTTACAATGTTAAGCATTTTAGGAATAAGAAACCAACGAATTTCGCTGTCTCACCAAAAAACCGTGGGGGAAAAACATTGTTTTGACTAAATTACATTCCAATGAGACCAACCGGAGGTCTACAGGGGTGAAATCCAATTTTATCAACTAAAGGCCCTGAAAATTGGAATAAGTAGCCACCAGAAGCAATATTGCTAACCATGATACATGGAGTAGCAAAGGGGCCTACATAAAAAGAAGGGTTACATTGCTAATTGCTGCAACCCTCGAAGCCGCAGACTACCGCACCTGATCGAAGTGGTTTATCCTTCTTAAATACCTCAGGAATGAACCCTACAAGTTTGGGAGAGAGCGCAAGTTCCAACTGATCACTTCATTAGGCTCAACGCAGTGATCTTAAAATGTTTGCCATGTGCAAGAGGCAGGCAAAGCTGTGCAATTTTGATTTATTTATTTATTTTCTTTTATGGCGTGCCCCCTCTGTCAGAGAGACCTTTAGTCTTGAAGGGAGATTATAAAAAAAAATGGAATTCATTTTAAATAACACGTTTGTACTGTATTGGAAGAGACCAGACTTTGATTTATCATAATCAGATCAAAAAGAGCCACAGTTCCAAGTGAAAAGGTGAAAATTCATCTAAATTATCGCTAACAAAATGTATATTATTATTATATTATCAAGTTATTCACCAAAAATCAATTTCCACTGTGCACAGTAAATTAGGATACGGGCCCAGCATGTTTCCACTGCGTGCTTATTCATTAGGTACCAACTCCTCACCTTAAAATTCTATGTAGTTACGTTTCCTACGTACGTGTGAGGCGGTTGTTTCCAAATGTGAGGCGGAAAGCGAAAAGGGACCTCTTGTCGGCATTCGTCGAAATGGAGTTATTGCTATTTTCTCAATCTGTATAGATTTATGAAGAATTTAAGACCAAAAGCATCCTTGTAGCTCAAAAAATGACGAAGCTGCAGTATTTCAGTGATTTATAACAGAAAAAATGAATTTTGAGAAAAACGACCATAAACTTCAAAATGCTACCTTCTTGTTCTCAGAGTTCGATATTTTCTTATTTAGGTTACTTTCGATTCGATTCGATCTTTCAGGCCTGTACACTTGGGTTCTAGAGGGTCCAAGGATCAATAATCGATAGAAAGTGAAAAATCGATACTTTCGACCTTCTTCCAGTTTTTAGCCTTCTCCTCGAAATCTGCTTTGCCGACAAGAGGTCTTTTCGCTTTCCGCCTCACAAATAACTTTGTCTGCCCGCCGAACTTTGGCTCTTCGCTGAAAAATTAATGAAATTCTGTAAATGGGCTCCAGTCGTGTACGAACGTTTTGGTTGCCGTCCGCCATTTCTAAGGAATGAAAAATAAGGAATAGGTACACTCTTAACATTGTGCGAAGAATTTAAACTACTGATTTAAGAACAACCAAGAAGATGTTTTTCATTTAGGTTTAATTTTCAGATGTTTTAACGTAGTTCCAATTCTTTCACAAGTCATGTGCGAAAGTTGATAGTTACTAGGTACGCCATGCTGACCTGAGATACAATCTACCCATCTATAAGTTTAACACATAAATTTACGTACGTAGGTAGGTACTTACCTAGGAATTATTTTCAATAACTGGTTGAAAGAAGCCTCCTCCGAAACCCATTACAACGATTATTACAACGATTATAGCAATATCACATGTGGTGTAGTTTCAAATCGTTCAAAAGGATGTGTTTCGAAGTGTTAGTGGGAAAATTGATATTCAAATCCTAGCTAGGCTTTTCAACGTACGATTAGTTTACCAATTGGAAGTCTTCACGCGCTTCGTCCATGAGGCGCTCAATTCATTCGTTGGTCCCATGAGTGAACCTTTCTTTACTACCATCAGTATTTTGCTATATGTATCATCTTTACTCCCACGTGAGTACCGATTTCGAAGTTAGTTTTCCGAAATTTATTTGTTAAAGTCTATTCTTAATCTTTAATTCTATTCTTAATTGTTTGTCTATTCTTAATCCACCGCGATATCCCAATAATTGTAAAATACAGGGAAAACAAAAGCAAAAGGGGAAAACTCTTTTTTCAGTCCCGGAAATTCGATTTAATGTGATTAATTTTAACCAATCAAATGTAGACCACCCAAGTCGACTTTCTGAAAAGTAAAATTTTCACTGTAAAAAAAAAAAAAAAAAAAAATATATCCCGGAAGTAATATCACGACGGCGCTAAACACGAACCCCCTTCGCACGAGGAGTGTGGTTGATCAAGCAGAAGTTATACGTAGAGGGGTATTTCTTCAATATGCACATTCCTTCGAGGTGCACCCTCTGCGTGTTCATTACTAGTTGACGGCATAAACTTTTCCAACATTTACGTTTTAACATACAAATTTTCGAGATAGAAAACCTCGTATTTGAAATAGAAAAACTTTGATTTAAAAACATCTGATTTAAAACCTTGAATTTGACTGTGAATTTCTATTTTATAGAGGTATCGCGATTCTATTTTATAGATGTATATACTGCCGTGTGAAGGAAGAACGACTCAACTCAAAATTTTCGAAATCCCAGAAATCAGCTTCGAAGTTTTTCTGGAAAACTCGCCATTAATTCACTTCAGATCACTCCCATGACCCCATTTTTTTTCAGACCTCATATGTTGTTCCACTCAATCGACTGGTACAATTATTCCTCTTTACACACGTAGTACCTTCAATCGATTCGTGTCATTTGAGTCAAATATTGACAACCATACGAGACGCCTCAACCCGATCTTGAAGCCAACAAAAACAACTCAACGGCGTTTTCAGAGAGTTGAGTCTTTTTTCTCCACAAATAAATAGCAAATCTAGCTCGTTAGGGTGTTTTAATCGAGGATTTGAGATGTTTTTCGTAAAAAGCATGGAGTTGAGACGTTTTTGCTTAAAATTAGGCAATTTTCAAATTACACCCCTAACGATTTCAACCCCTTCCGGGGTGAATTTCGAAATTTTGACTCGTTCATCGGAAAGGTGGTGGGGGGGGGGGAATTAGAGGGGATACGTAAAAACCCCATTTTCGACCATTTTCGAGTTGAGTCGTTCTTCCTTCACACGGCAATGTAGGTATCGCGCGATCTATAGGTATCGCGAAGTAAGAATCTTGTCCGATTTCCAGTTATCTCCCACTCATATGGACTGCAGGAAAGCGGAAAACAGTGTCCTGGTGAACATAAAAAATCACTCGAGCGAACGATGACGATCAACATCAGCGATTCAAGGGGCAAGAGGCACAACCTTCCGTTAGTAGGTGTTGACAACGTTGACTTGCACAGAATTGCCACGTGCACTAAGGTATGCAGCTCCTTCATATTTTATATCTACTTGGTTCTAAACTGGGACGTTTACTCAAACCTACGCATTAATTTCAAATACAGTACCATTAAAACATACAGGGTGTCACCCTTTCGGGCGCACCACCGGGCAGGGTTCGATTCTACAACTAATTTGCAACAAAAAATGTCTCTTAGCAATTTTTTCTTAGAGGCTTCGTTTTCGAGTTATTTCACTTTTAAGATTTTTTCGTGTTTTCGACCTTATCCCACTAAAATGGCTGTTACTCCCTTAATTGATGAAGTAAATTGAAATTTGATTATATCATTGGAAAGAGCGTCAAGTTTCCTATCTCCCTGATGGGGTTTTAGAAAATTTCAAATGAAAAGAACGGGTGTAAAATATGCCAAAAGAAAAAAATTGGTTAAGTTTCGAAAATTTTCACTTTTTTCAAAGTTTGATTCTCGAAACGTCGTGAACGGAAATTTCCATGCTGTAAGCCTAAAAGTTGCATGTGAATCCCAGCTTTCTAACGGTGTAGTCATTCTTTTAAAAACACCACTTATTCAGTTAGAAAACGACGTTTTTAGGGCAGAAAACGTTCATTTCTGGGTGTAAATCTGAGTTTTCCACCAGAAATGCTTTCCAACTTAATAAATCTTTTGACGTGAAATTTTACGTACTTGTTGACGCTGAATCGAATGGTAACACTTTCCGATCTCCTCCACAAACAAAAAGTACTTTTCGAGCCCTTTCTGGGTTAAACAGGGTACAACTGAGTCCTCGACCCTCAACTTGTTATCTATCGAAAAGATAAAGGTTTCCGCAAATGATCGGGACGATATTTTCAAGACAGAGGGCAAAAATTGGGTAAGTCAAAAAAGTTGAAGAGTGTGAGTCATTATTAGCCCAGACCTCCCTTAACGACAATTTTGGATAAAACGAACAACGAGATTGAGCCCTACGCCCAAAGGAAATGTCTTGAAAAGTACTATTTGTTTGTCGAGGAGATCGGGAAGTGTTACCATTCGATTCAGCGTCAAAAAGTACGAAAAATTTCACGTCAAAAGATTTATTAAGTTGGAAAGCATTTCTGGTGAAAAACTCAGATTTACACCAAAAAAATGAACGTTTTCTGCCCTAAAAACGTCGTTTTCTAACTGAATAAGTGGTGTTTTTAAAAGAATGACTACACCGTTAGAAAGCTGGGATTCACATGCAACTTTTAGGCTTACAGCATGGAAATTTCTGTTCACGACGTTTCGAGAATCAAACTTTGAAAAAAGTGAAAATGTTCGAAACTTTACCAATTTTTTACTTTTGGCATATTTTACACCCGTTCTTTTCATTTGAAATTTTCTAAAACCCCATCAGGGAGATAGGAAATTTGACGCTCTTTCCAATGATATAATCAAATTTCAATTTACTTCATCAATTAAGGGAGTAACAGCCATTTTAGTAGGTAAGGTCGAAAACACGAAAGAAATCTTAAAAGTGAAATAACTCGAAAACGAAGCCTCTAAGAAAAAATTGCTAAGAAACATTTTTTGTTGCAAATTAGTTGTAGAATCGAACCCCGCCCGGTGGTCCGCCCGAAAGGGTGACACCCTGTATAGCTGAGATACATCTATGGTTACACATCTATCTTAATGTGATTATTCTCAAATGTTTTTTCCGCTGTTTGAAGGCTCCCGGAAAGCTGGTATGCAAAAGTGGCAGATATAACTACGTTATAAACAACGGGAATTTCGAGTTTCCTGCTGAAACTCTGGAAAAGTTCGTGAGCGCTCTCTACCAAAAAGCCAAAGACAAGGAGAGCGACTTCGCCGTTTCCCTTCTTGCTCCTGAAAAGGAATCTGCTCCAGTGCCTCATTGCCATCCCACACTTCCATCATTCTCGAAAGAAGTCACTGAATCAGGTCAGTAAACAATCCAGGTTAAACCAGGCCGGGTACTTTTAACCAAAGATTTAAACTTAGGTTGACTCGAGTCAGGTTCTAGGGGCGCATACACATCAGGCAAGAGCGAAATATTTCAAAAACCTAAATGTTTTACATTTTATTTTTGTACAGCTTGTGTACATTTTTAGACGTATTGCCTAATTACGAAGAGGTTGAATTTGACTTGGAAAAAGTTGAATTTGGTTTGGGAAAGGTTACATTTGTTTTGGAAAAAGTTAGATTTGACAACAAAAACGTTGATTTTGATTAATTTGGAAAATATTGAATTTGACTTGGAACTTCCAAGTTGGAAGTGCTACTGTATTATAATAAGAGCGTGCTATACTTATGTCATTTTACGATTTTTGGTACTTTTCCGTTATAACCCCCCCAGTCTGTCTTCAACACTCCCGCCCGGTGTTTCTAGGCATTCCTTCTCACTTACATTACATATTTACGTCGAATTTGTTACAATTTCAAGCTGTGGGAAGAAATGATATTATTTAAAAAAAGAATTACCGTGTCTTTACAAGTTGCCGATGTCGTTGAGGATTTGTTGAAACAAATTGGCGTGGTTGGGATTTGATTCCCTCCACATAAATTCGCACTAAAAGGTATCGAGTAGTAAAACGAATGACCTGCCTTTGCAATTATTATTCAAATTCCTTATCTCCTGACCTTTGTGAAGAGATATTTGTAAACCAACCGATTCATCGGGAAGGTATTGGACCCAAGCAAGCGCGCAGCGCCCGTGGTCAATCACTTTACCCCTTTTTTCCGAAAATTCACTGATGTCTCTTTACTTCCTCAAACTGAGCGTACATTAATTTATTGAAAAGGAAAAGATTAAAACGTGAAAAGGAATCATTACCGGTGCCTAGAAACATCGGGCGGGCGTGAAACAGTCGCGAAAGTTGTGAAACAGACTGTTGAAGGGGGGGGGGAGATATAACGGAAAAGTACCCGATTTTTTGTTTATTTTTTTCTATAATGAACCTTTGGAATCGACCAAGAAAATTTTTTTTAACCCCCCCCCCCTCAAAATTTTGTTGCTTTACGTTTCAAGGTACGTAGAACCCAATTAGCATTGACCGATTTCGATGAAATTTGGTATGTGGGCCCCATTTGGCGTCTAGTTGTGCCCCAAAGCTTTTGGTTAATGATGTAGGTCGTTTCTAAGGGTTGAAAAATATGGGTTGACATTTTGAAAACGCCCTAACTCAAAAAACGCTGCAAATTATTACACATTGGTTTATTATTTTTCTACATAGATCACTCGTCTACAAAATCACCAACCATCCATTATGAAGAAAAAAAAACGTCTGCCAAGTTGGGTGGGCAGTATAGCTTCCTCACTCATTGTAACATGGACGTATGGAATCAGTTGGCGAAAAAATTATGATTCTTTATTTAGCGGTCCACCGTCTAGGACCTAACCCACACAATCCCTGAAAATTTCATCGAAATTGGTTGAATAGTTGCGGAGTTTTGGTTGTAACAATAAATTTAAAGTTCGCGCATGCGCAGCGGCTTTTGCTTGACCAATTTGATTGAAACTTATAGGGTGTCTCTTAGAAGTTAGTCCCTAACTAACCTCCAAATTTGAGCAAAATCGGTTCATTAGAAACCGAGAAACCGAGGTTCCAGGAAATTCACGTTTACGCATGCGCACTCGCTCTTATTGGTCCGAAGGTGCTGAAATTGATAGGGGACCGTCTAGGATCTAACCCGCACAATCCCTGAAAATTTCATCAAAATCGGACCACAGGTTAGTATAGTTTTGCCCGGGACAAGGATTGACCACAGACAGACCGACAGACCGACAGACCGACAGACAGACAGACAGACAGACAGACAGACACGGAACCAAAATTGTTCGGGAAGCTCTAAAACGCAAAAAGCAAGTGGAAATTTTGATTTTGGAGGACATTTTTTTTTTTCACTTCTTTCACGAATACAAAGCTTCCCTACCTTCGGTAGTGAGGAAGCAAAAATCAAAATCACCAACGATCGATCGCATTTCGATCGAATTTGAACGGAGATTAGGCCTCTTTTGCGATCCACACTCGTGTTTTGATTTATATATATATTTCAATATAAACCCTTAAATTTTCGTATTGAGCTACGGTTTGTCCTACAGAGCTCCGCGTGGTCTCAAAAAATTCTAAAAATTCTATAGAATCTTAAATTGAGGGAAAAACAATACCTTTATATCGAAATTTTTTGAGTTAGGGCGTTTTCAAAATTTCAAAATTGATTTTGGAACCCTTAGAAGTGAACTACATCAACCAAAAGCTTCGGGGCACAACTAGACCCCAAATGGAGCCTACATACCTAATTTCATCAAAATCGGTCAATGCTAAGTGGCAAAAGTGCCGCGTACGGCGGACGGACGGCCAAATTTTTATTCGATTTTTGGATTCTACGTACCTTGAAACGTAAACCATCAAATTTTGAGGGGGTGTTAAAATTTTTGTTTTTCTTGGTCGATTCCAAAGGTTCAATATCGAAAATAATAAACCAAAATTTGATATGAAGTTATTGTTTTGCCATCAATTTAAGATAGTTTTGCATTTTTAGAGGCCACGCGGAGCCCTGTAGGACAAACCGTTTGCTTCCTACGAGAACTTAAGGGTTGGACAAACGATAAATCAGAAACACGAGTGTGAATCGCAAAAGAGGCCTAATCTCCGTTCAAATTTTAGCTGACCGAAATGCGATCGATGTTTTTCTTCATGTTGGTTGGTGGTAACAATGGCAAAGCTGTGTTCTTTGCAGACGAGTGATCTATATATAAAAATAATAAACCTTTGGGTAATAATTTGAAGCGTTTTTAGTTCTACTACAAATTTGTTCAGAAGCTCTGTACTGCAAAATGACAGAAAAAATATTTTGATTTTGGAAGACCCACTTTTTTGACCTATTGCACGAATGCGAAGTAGTGAGGAAGCAAACTTTGATAGCAGGCGGATTTAAAAGTACAACGTTTGTTGCAACCGCCTATAATTTGAGTCGTCCAGTTCCAAAAGCCACTTTGTCCAATTTTCGAACGATTCGAGACAACTATCGATTTTAATTAAATCGCAGGTGACGAATCGAATGGTGAAGGTTTTTTCTTTCTAAACCCACCATATCCCTCCCAAAATGACCCTGAACAGTTGTGTTGCTTTCCAAAACCCACTATGTCCAATGAGTATTGTGTTCCAAAAGCCGCCATGTCCATCTCATTTCTCCTGTTTCAAAACCCACTTTGTCCACAGTTCTCTTCAGTGTTCTTTTCTTTCAGTTTTTTATTAGTTTTTTTCGGACCTTAGTAATCTTTTCAACACTTCAACATTCAATGAGTGCAAAAGAATTATTGTTACATTGTCCAGGAAGAACAAAATTCCCTTGGTAAGGGGAGAGCCTGCTTATCGATCAGACATTGGCGCAGGAAAATCAATATTAAAAACAGGGAAAACGCTGACCAAAAACCTTGGTATAGATACCATTCCCAAGGGTAAACCTGTCAATGAAAAAAAACTGAAAGATCTATTGAAAAAACATTTTGGAGATAATTGGGTTACAGATGAAAGGCTCGAATATTACAGAAAAAACTTCATCCTTGAACCAGAAAATAATTCGATTATGGAAAAGGAACCTTCTCATGTCCAAGAAGACGATTCTGAAGATGATGATGACATGTCAGACGGCGAAGTGGTTATAGTTGACCAAGAAGGGCAAGTCACAGACTTTCAGGACAATGCTGATGAGATAATAAAACGCTGCAAATTATTACACAATGGTTTATTATTTTTTATTTTTCTATATAGATCACTCGTCTGCAAAGCCACCAACCAATCATCATGAAGTAAAACATCGATCGCATTTCGGTCAGCTAAAATTTGAACGGAGATTAGGCCTCTTTTGCGATTCACACTCGTGTTTCTGATTTATCGTACGTCCAAACTTTAAATTCTCGTAGGGAGCGAACGGTTTGTCCTACAGAGCTCCGGGTGGTCTCAAAAAATTCTAAAAATTCTATAGAATCTTAAATTGAAGGAAAAACAATACCTTTATAACAAAATTTTTTGAGTTAGGGCGTTTTCAATACTTCAAAATTCATTTTGGAACCCTTAGAAGTGACCTACATCGACCAAAATCTTCGGGCACAACTAGACCCCAAATGGAGCCTACATACCAAATTTCATCAAAATCGGTCAATGCTAAGTGGCAAAAGTGCAGCGGACGGCGGACGGACGGCCAAATTTTTATTAGATTTTTGGATTCTACGTACCTTGAAACGTAAACCATCAAATTTTGAGGGGGTGTTAAAAAAATTTTTTTCTTGGTCAATTCCAAAGGTTCGTTATTGAAAATAATAAACCAAAATCGCTGAAAAATTCAAATGAAGTCTGTAAAAAGTAAGAAGTTTCTTAAAGCTTGATAGATTTGTAAATGTGTTAAACTGTCATCACGCTCGTTTTTTTCATTTTAAAATTTTTTTGCTAGTACCTATACTTACTTGGAAATATTGTAGTTACTTTATTAGGAAAATTTGTAATACCTAAAGTGTACCTATTCTTATTTACTTAAAAATTTGTACTTGATAAAAATGTGTCAAAGCTGCATTATCGAAAGGGTGTGATTTGTTTTCAAACCCCACTTTGTCCAAAGTATACTGTTCCAAAACCCACTATGTCCACCGTAAAGTTCCAAAACCCACTACGTCCAACTTTTCAACTGGATTTAAAATAAAAGTAAGGATCAGGGATTTTCAAAATATATCCCAAATAAAAATTAATTATATGAAGAAAATTTTTTTAAAAAATTGGCTAAAAAACTCTATTCTGAAATATAACAGTTTTTCACGAATATCTCACAATTGGGTAGTGAGGACATGGAGGCTTTTGGAACTGGACGACTCATTTGAATTGTTTCCATTCTAGCAGACCAACTACAACCAGTGACGATTGAGTGCGAGCTAACGGATGCGAAAACTTTGAAAGAAACCAATCCCGATTACCAGCCGAAGCCAAACGAGAAGGTGTTCCGATGTATCACCAAGCGACTAGGAATGAAGAGGAAACGCAATCCACTACATGATTTGATGAATCGGAATCAAATGGTGAGGAAAGTTGTTGTAGAAGTTCAGCCAAAGAAGTTTAGAGAGGGTCAGAGAGTGTTGGAAAGGGTGAAAGATGGTGAAGAGGGTTGGAAAGGGTTAGAGAAGGCGCTAAATTAGCTTGGTCATGATAGAACAAGTTTTTGAAGAGTTATTGAAATTTCTGCTATAATTTCTTGCATAATCATAGGTAGAACATACTACAATCTTGAACCAACAGCGATTTACATTCATACTCGGTGTTGAAGGATGTCTGTAGTATGGGTAGGTATGTATATTTGAATGTAGATGATATAGAAGTAAGTTTGTGTCTACAGATGGGCACGGCGGCGACTTCAATGCGTACCTATCTTCCTATCTGAATACGCCATGATTATTATTTTTCCCTTTTTGGTGGTTTACCGACATCATTTTTGAAGTCGTTCCGTTAAAAAAAAAAAAAAAAAAAATGTTGTTGCTATAATATAGCATCTGATTTTAAAGCTCAAAGTCTCACCTTTAATTTACAATTATTTTTTTCTTCATATTATGAAGGCCGTTTCCAATAAAACCAGAAAAGAGAACCTCCTCAAAGCGAGCCTACGTCGGTCAAAAATGCTGGGGAGTGAGACGGGTGGGGTGGGGGGGTTATGATCAAGTAGGAAAATTTACCAACCAAATATGAGTAAATTGAACAATTACGTGAAAATAGTACTCTTCCAAGTGGGTGTAGCACATAGCTTCCTCGTCATCCATAACATGATTGGGTAGCTAATGGGATGGGAGTACACTACCATATATGAGGGCTATAGAGGGTAATCCACCAAGTGTGTAGCAAACAAATATCATCTTCTTCAACATGACTCAAATTATAGGTGTGGTTATGAGCTTTATGGATCGTAGAGAAACTGATTCAAACTACGAGATCAGCCTCTCATCCTCGTAATCCAAACCCACGCCATCAAGAATTTGGACAAGTGTAACATGCTCTACATTATCGAAACCCTTCTCTATGTCAATAAAGCATGCTAACTCATCATGTCGCTGACCAAATCTTTTTGCACGAGGACTTGCAATGAAAACAGAGCCTCCCTTGTTCCAACTTAATTCTTGAAGCCAAACTGAGAGGCATCCACCGCAGCCTCGATCTTCACCACCTCCACCTCTGAAGTTCACAAAGTCGGTATCTAACTTCTCAAGATTTGTTACGCTTATACCAAACCCAGAATTGAAATTTCATTCACATCCCCACCGTTCACCGAATTAGCGGTCCTCTGACAATTGGTTTGGTTGTGCTGAGTGAGAGTAGCCACCAAACAAACCTCTAACGATGCCCACTAATACTCTAAGTTTCAATCCCTTAGGTCAACATCGTTCGAAAGGGTGAAAATTCGTCTGAAACAGCCGTTGAAGTTTCGCGAAGGAAAAGATTGGCAGTTTCTCAGCACTTGTGGAAAAAATACGAACCTTTTTGGAACAAAGCGAAAGCACGCAGCTTCAAAACGCGATCATTGTCAACCTATCCCATAAGATTAAGAGGTACGAAGAGGTTGTTTATACTTTTTACATTTTCTTGTTACTTTAATATCCATTGAAATACTTAAATCCGACAGGAATGAGATACTTATAAACTCGTGAATTTTTTAATAAATTATTTATCTACGACGAAATCATGCCCTGAATAATTCAACTCGACACGCTAATCACTCGTTCTATTTTTTTTTTTTTAATTACGAAAAGTTGATTTTGAATTACGATAACATGGTCAGAATAGGATTTGTACAGAAACTCGGAAGTCTCGGTGTGAAAATGCTGCAGAACCTCAATAATTAATATAAAAAATAAAAAATTGATATATACCTATTGAAGATGCCAAAATTAACAGGTGTCTAATATTTTGCAGTACTTTTTTTGTAATGTTAAACACAAAACAATGTAAGTGTCTCAACAACCAAAATGAGTGTCTGATGAAGGTGATACAAATAATGGTCGAACTAGTAGGTTTCAACAGGCGCTGAAGTTATACAGTACCCGCAAGACCGAGCGGTTTTGACTGTACTGTATAATCCGTGCGCCTTGCCTCGCGGCCCAACACGGTTCAGAAGTTGTAATACAGTAGGTAGGTACCCTCAAGACCGAAGGGTCTTGATGAATAGGGCCAGCTTCAGAAGAAAACCGCAGCAATTGAGAATTAGCGGCCAATATATTCCCATTCACTTGTCTGTAAAATTATGTTTATTCTTAATTTATTTTCCGAGTTAGTCTACTACAGGGGTTCCCAAACTTTTTTGTACCACGCCCCCCTCTGGTTATTTGGAGACCCCCACGCCCCCCTACACATATCAGCTTTCCATTTTGCAATACCCTATTTCCACGGTGCCGTACATACCAACTCCAACTTGTACAAGTATGTGCCTACTTGACACGGTGAGTAGGTAGATTTTTCGATCACTGTTGAATGCGGTAACGCAGAATGGAAAGATTCGTACGTATGGTGAAAATTAAAACAAGTATTACATGAAAAACGAATATAATTACTGATACAAAATTTAACATTGTAACACAGATACATTTTCAATTTAAGGAAGGTGAAACAATAGGCCTACCTACTTACAAAAACAAAACATAAAATGTAATTTAGTGAGATGAGTGCGCTTGCATGTTCTGGATAAGTTGACAGATCCTGAGAGGGGGACGGTTTTGAGAATATTGAACTCTTGTGTGTTTTGATTTGTTTTATTTTAAACAATGGCTTTAATTTTTTACAAACACTTGACCATTATGTCGAGTGAATATTCTTTATGTGGAAGCGTGGAAATTGGTAAAAAAAAACGTGAAAATTGAAACATTACAAAAACAATTTTGAAAACTTAGAAAGACTTCATTTCAAAAATCTGAGGAAATTATTTTTGTAATTTTTTAATTTATTTCATTTGGGTGTCACGCCCCCCAGTTTGGGAACCACTGGTCTACTAAATTAGTGCTCCCAAGTTATCAGTTCTTAATTTGAAAAATGTATGTTGAAATATTACGAGCAATGTACTGTGAATATTTTACATGGGCACAAACAAGTACTAACATGGCTTTTAGTTTTTTTTTTAAAGAAAATAAAGCTATCGCAATAGACTCAAAATGTTTAGGATGGAAAATTTTCTTTTATAACATTCTGAATCCATTCTCAAAGTGTTTCAATAGTATGTATATATTCCAAAAATGCTAAGTTTATACTACTGTTCAATAACATAGAAAAAGACTAAGAAGTCAAAATTTCAAAAAATAGGGTAAAAAACTTGGTTTTGAGTGTGGAAATTGGCGTCTAAATCATAGCATTAAATGGTACAATTCGGAACCCCCGGAACATTGCTGAGGGAGGCAAAATCCAGAAATCCTAAATTGTCCAAAAAAGGTTGACATTTTGGTGATTAGTAATGTTTGTACTTGTACTCGTACCCAAAAAAGTAATTACTTAATAATAGCCGAATAGGTTCTCTACGAGTTCTTTCAGACGAGTAAAACATAGAAATGGGCTACTAAAAATTTCAAAATATACTCTGTGCAAAAGGTATTGTAGGTATACGGAAAATTTAAGAAATCAATTATTTACGTGTGTGTACTCCATGAGTTCCTTCAGACGAGTAAAACATAGAAATGGTATACTTAAAAATTCTAAACCTACGCTGTGCATACGGTACGGTAGATATGTTGAAACTAGAAAAAAATCAATTATTACGTATAATGTATTATTATTTACGTTTGGGTTCTCCATGAGTTTGGGGAGACAAAGATAGTATTAATTTTCGAATATTACTCGTCGTATCACTCAAAACAAACTCGGTGTAATGTTCGCCAGGCATGTAATGAACATTATTTGTTCAAGTTTTCAAGTGTGAACTAGGAACCTACTTATCCAACGTTGATCGAGGTGTCAATTGAATTAAACACTTTCAGATTTTGGGAGGAAGACTGGATTCAGAAGCATGGTACATAAGACTGAAGTGGAAGAAGAAGGCAGCGAAAATGAAAAAGATGCTGCGGGGTGAGTTGGTACCTTGGTAATAATTACGCTTTTTGATTCCCCGTCTCCTGAGAGGTTGAGCACATCAATAGACAATAGAAACGCCCAATGGTTGCTTCCACTTGAAAAACAATATTTCAATCCTTCATTACCTTCAACATATCTTGTTTTTGTGGCAGTTTCAACTAGGTAGGTGCTATTCAATTTGTTAACCTTAAGGGGGTTCGTGAGTCAAAATCGAAAAATTTTCGACTTTTTCTTTTTTATTTTTATAAAATTCTGTAGGTTTTTCCAGACATTTTGGTATATAAAAATATTAAATTTGAGCAGTGGAAAGCAGAGATATGAGTTTCCAAAGATTGAGGAGCTAAACGCTGTTTCCGGGGGATAGATGTTTCCCGCTCCAGGTTCATAGTTTCTATATTTCTGCAACTGCCTACCGTTCTTTCGCTGTTCATAGGTTCTGATTGATACCTACTACGTGATAAGAGCCCGTGATAAGCCCTAACCGGTGCACCTAACCGGTGCAAACAGTGACTGATAAGAATCATAGATAAGGAATAATCAGACCTCATTTTCAATTTCTTCAATATGAAATCGAAAAACGGTAACCTTTCACAAATCGCGGTTTTTCTCCAAACCGGAAAACCATTGTTTTTCGTCATTTAGGTACCTGTTTCTCGGCAGCCAATAGAGCTGGCAGCTTGAATTTTTTTTATATTGTCGAGAGGGGTTTATTACAGTCATTGAATAAGTTTGGACGGAAAACTCTTAATAGAAACATGGCTAGAATTAAAAAATCACTAACATGAAAAATATGAAAAAACTGGTTTGCTATATTGTCTCTAGGTAAAGTAATATTAACACAACAGAGTTGAAACTCGCTCAGCGGTTATATGAAGGTTAGATGAAGAATTAAAAAAAAATATGAAGATATCATGAATATATCCAGAGAAACAGAAAAGCGTTAAATTAGAACCGACTCATGAACCCCCTTAATCCATTTTCTTGTTCCTTTAACCTTTTTCTTTAACTCGCGAGTTAAATTCGTTGACTATAATTTGCCATTTCTACTCACACGAGTATCAAAAAACTAATATTTAAATTATTTTGCCATATTCACCAATGAAATGATTGATATACGAGTACCTGTCCAAGATAATGGAGGAATGCAGGAGTGACTTCTTGTACCTCTTAACGCGCACACTGTACCGCACTAGCACCCAGTAAACTGAAGATAGAACACTATCAATAACCCTCTTTATGAAGGACCTATCTCCCAACATCAAAATCTTCTATCGACGCTTTTTGAAGGTATTACCATCAAGCGTTTCCTCGTCCACGAGTACGAGACTACAACTACACGTGCGGGGACAGCAACCCGACAGGCTGGTGTCCACCTCTGCGCTCAACCTCCTGCATGGCTCATAACTGCGCCTTCACCACCACTCTCCATCCGACCTTCTACACCGTCAACCCCGAAGACGAGCACGACGAGGGAATCAGACTTTACAAGAGGTTAGAGATATTTCATAAATTCAAAATCCAATAAATAACCTATTGGTAGAATTTACGAATACCAGTAGGTCCTACCAAGTTACTACAGATTATTAAGAGGAGAAGGGGGAGGGGACTGCTTGACATTACACATGCAATCGTATCAGGTTAGTCGTAGGTGCATTCAAATAACAATCCACAATGAATCTGTGTACAAAACTAGGTAGATCCAGTACCAATATCCCTGTTTATTAAACTCGTACCTGCATACTACTTATGACTTATTTCCATTTGATCCAAATTCTACAGAACTAACTTGAACTGAAATCCAAAAATTATTAATGTAAATAATTACCCCTGATGAATGTTAGTAAGACTCGTAAAGTATTGACCTTTCTTCAACGAAATATCGTTAAATTTTCATGTCCAATTATAGTTGTTGACGTCTCACAACAGCACTAAAGAATCATTGATGAGCAACAGTGTCATTTTTCTTTCATTTTGATACAGCATTGGCAATCTGAATTGAACTCTTCTCAATCTTCAGTAAAATAACAACCCATCTAGATTTTTGTTGATATTGTGATCTACAGCGAAGGTGGCTTGTAGCCCACGTTTACTTAAAAAACTGAGATCAATCGAAGAAGTTTTCAAGATCTGACTTCGGAAAGAATAGTTGGTTTTGTCTCAACTCCTACTTTATGAGAAGAAGCCTGTAGAAAGCCGAGGAGATCCACAAGCACGCGGCCGATTTTCGAGAACTCCGGGGATACGAACCAGAGGCTGTGATTGTTGTACGTGGCCTCTGAAGAGACTCTGTGGCCGTGAACCACGGCGGCACTTCTTGAGAGATGAAGTTTGAGAGGCATAAACGGCAGAATAAGCGAGTGATGTCAATTACAGACTGCATTTGATAAAATCGGAATTTGGTATTGGTACGCACCACTTGTTTATTGATTACAAGGCTGCATATGTCAGTATTAATAGAAGTCGTCTTTACGCTGCCATGGAGGAGCTGGGAATCCCCAGCAAGCTCATAAGACTGGTGAAAGCGACGATGGCTGATGTCAAGAGCTGTGTAAGAGTGAATGGTACTGTATCCAAACCACTGACCATTCAGAATGGCCTACGGCAAGGTGACGCGCTTGCGTGCTTGCTCTTTACAGTAGCGCTCGAAAAAGTGGTCCGTGATGCAAATCTACAGAGTAGAGGAACGATATTTCATAGGAGCGTGCAGATTTTAGCCTATGCTGACGACATCGACATTGTGGCCAGAACCAAGCAGGACATGGAACGAGCCTTTGTTGCTCTAGAAGCTGCAAGCCTTGATATGGGGTTGACTATTAATGAGTCAAAAACCAAATACATGGCAGCTGGTTTGGCTCATAGAGACAATTTGCCATCACACCTCACTCTTAGACAGTATGAATTTGAAAGGGTAAGCCAATTTAAATACCTTGGTTCCACAGTCACCTCAAAAAATGACACCTCCGCCGAAGTCAAAGAGCGGCTTATGGCAGCTAATAGAGCTTACTTTGCCATAACCAGGCTATTCAAATCCGTGCATCTGTCCCGTACAACAAAATTCAACCTATACAAGGTGCTGATACGACCAGTAGTGACCTACGCCTCAGAGACGTGGCCCTTGACCAAGCATGACTGCGAACTGCTGAACAGATTCGAAAGAAAGGTTCTTCGCAGAATCATAGGACCTGTCTGCGAACAAACGAGGTGGAGAAGAAGGTACAATGCTGAGCTGTACGAAATGTATGATGACCCTCCTGTTTCGCGTATTATCAAGTCTGCAAGGCTTAGATGGGCTGGCCATGTAATGAGAATGCCTGAGTCAGAGGTGCCCAAAAAGCTATTTACTGGTGATCCTGGAGGTCGTAGGGGACGTGGTCGTCCGAAAATGAGATGGTTGGATGGAGTGGAGGAGGATCTCCGGCAGATGGGTTATAGAGGCTGGAGGACGATGGCAAAGGATCGAGGCATCTGGCGGAAACTTGTTGAGGAGGCCAAGGTCCACCCTGGACTGTAGAGCCAATGAAGAAGAAGAAGATTTGATAAAAATCGACCAAAAACAATACTTCATCATCTGGCCGTTACTCCTGTGATAAGACGCTAGTTCGCCTTGAGTCTCCTGTAAGGCAAAGCACACGTTGAGGCACTGGCGACGCAGCACAGATCAGGGCAGTTTTTTTGTGAATCACATCAATAGGTACCTTAAAGCACAAAAGCATACATTTTTTATTTATTTATTTTTTTTAATTTCAGAAAAATTCAAATTTATTCTTGAACTTCTTGACGATCATAGCTTGAAAATTTGTTGAAGAGTCAAAGAGTTTAAAGTAGTAAGCCATTATTTTAGGAATTGTGCACTGGTGAAAACTTCTTTTGTGTTTTTCTGAAAACTCCGTTTTTGGAAATAGCTCCTTTGTGCTTTAAGGAATCTACATGATAGAATGAAACCTCGCATATTGGGGCGCAGGGTATAGCAGATCTGCTCCTAAGGGACACAGAAAGATATTAGGTACGTGAAACAGCAGTAATTCCAGTTATCTTCCCGGCCAGTTTTAATAATATTTTCTTCACTGAAGAAAAATGTGTCGTAAAAACTCTGTATTCTAGGACACCGTTCATTCTCAGTTCTCAACATAATTTTTTTTGTTTTTTCATTCACTGAACAAAAACTCTGCATTCTAGGACACCATTCTCAGTACTCAACATCAATTTTTTTGTTTTTTCATTCACTGAACAAAAACTCGTTATCTGAATCGGATTTGGAGCTCAATCTAAAATAATCAGACATATCTTCAAAATTGTTTATCGATGGACTTCACGGAACCTCATTTTGTTACTTTGCTCAATCAAATGAAGACTACAGGGGAATAACGCACCATGTCCCATTTTGTAAACTTTTCAGGAAATCATTTTTTCCGGCAAAAACCCAATATTAGTTCGAATTTGGTCGATACAATTAAAAAAAAAAAAAAATGGAATTTGTATCTCAGCGTACTGTAGAATGCGGTGGTACAATCAAAACTACTGCAAAAAGTATTTTAAAACTCCATTTTGCTATCCAAACTTGCAAAGGTCCATCTGTACAGGGGAAGAACGCACCATGAACGTGTATTGCTGGTTTTATCCATAGTATCCTACCATAAGATTTCTCTCTTTATCAGGGCATAACGGTTTCGTGACATTTTAATAATATATATAATGATTTGGTATTTTCAAAAGTTCACTCACGAAGAAGTTTTGCAAAATATTTTAATAGAATAAAATCCAGGAAATTCATTTTTGTTTCACCGTTGTCAAGAAAACAAACACTAATCTCATATAAACTTATTGGTATGAAGAAAATAATGATCGCCGCTAACAATCGAAAATAATACTGTGAAACCCAGGAAAACCGCATGAATGCGTGAATCACAGAGATCCATCAGGTAGGGGAATACGACCTGGGGGAGGGAGCCCGAAAGTTGGCACGTTCTTCCCCGGTTGCGCTCGGCTTGGTGCGTTCTTCCCCTGTAGGGTGTTTCGTTTCTCGCATTTTTCTCCTATATTGGATCGTTTTTGCTCATTTTGGTTGTCACCATCGAGTCCGCCGTGAAAAAATCTATAAGAAACCGTCATAACCTATTTTTCGCAAAAAATCGACTTGGTGCGTTCTTCCCCAGTGGTCTTCAAATGCTACCCAATGTAAAGTAGAGGCTGTGCTGCTCAGTCCTGCACCATGCAGCTCAATGTGCGCCTTAAGATGGCGGTGTTGCAAGGAGTCTGTTCACCAGAGGCACCTCCAGTAGACTCAAATCCGCAAATTCAAATAAACTTTTGGCACAGCCTGAAGGAAAGATCGCGCCACGACTCAACTTTTCTAAACGTCGAACATATGTAACGATTGAAAAAGTTTTAACTCGTACATTTTCGGTGGACATCCTTGCTAAAACGGTTCATTCAACACCTTTAAATGTACAACTGTATCACGATTTGGGTAAACTGGTTGAGATTTCGAAAAGTTCAATTCTGATTGTGAATGCTGCGGGTTTTCAACGTTTCAATAAAAGAGCTAGGAAATATTTGGGATGGCCAGAGAGAATTTTGGGGGAAACCATGAAGAGGATCCTCTTTCTTCGAAACAACGAATACTTTGTCATTTAATGCATTCAAAGATGTACCTGTGAAGTAGAATTTATTCCCGTTTAAACTTTCCCTGAGGAACCAAAACTCACTATTTTGAGAAAAAAACGTTTGAATACAGGAGCGCTAATCCAAGTAGTTTTGTTCTCCAGGCTGGTATATAAATTTCGCAATCCGTTACTGGAATTCTTCATCCCTTACGGGTTAAAGGGCTTTACTCGAGTTGGAGCTCCACATTGTTCTGGGTGCACTTGTACGGAGAGTAACACAGAGCATGTGTGCAAAGACGATGAATTCAGCGAAGTCGCTCACTCGTGCAAGAGCCCACCAAAAGATGCGGAGGAAGAGATGAATTCGACACCCAGCGAAGACGAGTACTACGACTCTTCCGAGGGGAAAGAATCACAACAAATGAGAGGCAAATGTAACCATCGGAAACACGATTGCGACAAAGGGCACAAACAGTTCGCAAATAAACAAGGGTGTGGACACCTGGAAGAGTACAATTCGGATTGTAAAACCGAGAAGGTTAAAACGAAAGAATTCGTGAAACACGATCCCCTGGGAGGGTACACACCAGGTGGCGGAGGATGCAAATGCTGCAAATGCGATATGCTTTGCTACTGCTGTCCACCTCAGAAAAAGAAGGTGAATGGCATGGTTACACAATATTTTAATACGAAAAATCTGCCAAGGAATTATTGATTCTTGAATTGGTCCAAAACCTTTCCCGTTCTAAATGATTATAGCCAGAGGGAAACAGCGAGGTTCGGTTTCATATAGCCACATTCATAACGTGACATTTTGTTAATGGAATTTCGAGCATGTTTCCCTCTCCCTTTCTTCCACAACAATTGAACGGAATAAACATTGTAGGCAGAGCGTCATTGGTAGGTAATTGGATCATTGGTATTCTACCAAGTTTCTATAGTTATGAAATCATGAAGGTTTAGCAGTCATTAGGATTTCGCATCCCCTCCCTCTTCTCGTAGTCGGTAGCTTTCTACGAGTGTAGTCGTATAAGAGAGCTACAAAAGAATTACAATAGTTTATAACTGATTGATACAAACCTAAAATTCTTGATCAAACACACGCACGCAGGTATTTACCCGTATTTCTTAACCTCTTGCGGTCGTAAGGCTGACAAGGTGAATCAAGCGTTGCGGTCGTATGACATGATGCGTCACATGCAAGCCGCCATTTGACCTCCTAGGACGAAGTTTATTCTGCGATGATGAGTTGGCCTGGACGTCATGGTATTTACATCGATATCGGAATTTCCGAACACTTACAAATGTCGTTAGTGTTCCAAATTGAGTCAAATTTTCCAAATTTACCCGACTGATTTGTAATATTGATGAATGACCTACGATCAAGTTGTTTTTTCTTAACTCTTCTAAAATTATTATTACGAGGAACGATCAAAAAGTAAGAATACAAACGCTCTAGCTCACTCAAAAATATTTTTTTTTTTTTACAAAATTTACAGGGTGGGTACTTCAGGTATATAACTACTTTTCCACGTAGTCGCCGTTCAAATCTAAATATTTGTATACCGAGAAATGAGCTTGGTAATTCCTGAATTGTACTCCTCTCCCGCCAGCTGTTGAAGCCAAACGGAAACGTCATTCTTGAGGTCCTCGTCTTCGGAATAGTGTTTTCCCCCCGAAAATTCCTTCAGTTGGCCGAACAGATGAAAATCACAAGGTGCAAGGTCTGGGCTGTGCGGGGGGTGGCGAAAATATCCCAACCAAATGACTCCAAGAGAGACTGACTCCAAAAGGGTTTCTGAAATAATGTTTTGCACAGTTCCATATGAGAGATCAGGAAAATGCTCATTAATGTCCACAACTCTTCGTCGGCGATCCTCACAAATCAAATTGTTGATTTCTTCCACAACTTCGGGAGTCATCACAGACGGACGGCCACTTCTTTTTTCGTCATGAACATCAGGTCTCCCGTTTTTAAATTCCCTACACCATTTGGCGACGTTATTGCGGTTCATTACCTGCTCTCCATAAACAGAAACAAGCTGGCGATGAATTTCAGCTGGTTTTTCACCTTTAGCAAATAGAAAACGAATCACTTCGCGCACACAGCGTTGGGCCGGCGAGGGGTTGGAGGTGGCGGGAACGTTCACGGAAGCGCACATTTCAAAAGGCTCTCAAGGGCAAACTAACGGTCGCAATTAAACGCCGGACCTCTTGTTTAATTCACAATGATCCCGCCCATAACGCAGGGGTGCCACATTTGGAAACAAAAATTCCCCTGCTGCGCAAAACGTTTTGTATTCTTACTTTTTGATCGTCCCTCGTATTTCACTCTTGAAAATTATGTAAGATTTGACACTCGCTTATACTAGTTTTTTTCAATAGACCATTTTCATGGGTTCTGATCAGCGGAATTCTTCAATATTTTTATCAAATTTTGCTACTTACCTTAGATGCACGCTGCAAAAATTTCAACTTCCTCAATTCAATGGCTTAGGTAGGTAGAACATTATTTGGAACGCGACGAGTACCTACACCAAAGTCAGGAGCAGTATTTTCCAATTGTTCAGACAAGAGTGGGTTATTTATCTGTCAAACCATTATTATGAACTAAGTATGACAAATAAATTGAAGAGCATTAAAAGAAATAAAAAGGAACTTTTAGTTTCTTGAAAATGATAAAATGCCCTAAACCGGTGTTTGAAATAAAATAAAATAAATTAATTGAACTTCATCGGCATGTAGCAAACTCTTGAAAATAAATATTTAGATAAAATAAGCCACGAAGATAAAGGTTCTCGCAATAAGTATTATTTGATTGCCTGATTGAATAAAAGAGTTGAGAAATAAACATTTATGATCACAACTGCAACGAGCATTTTTTTGCTAAGGTATCTGAGAAGGGCAAAATTTGTAGTATTTAATTTTGTTTAATTTTTAATTTGTTTATTTAGTTTTGCAAAATTTGTATTATTCAATTTTTATTTATTTAATACTACCCAGAAATTACTTAGAAGATCGTAGGAATAAGTAATTAAGGATAAACCGCAAGTCACACGTCCAGTAGCCGTTCAACCTCGTCAATAGATGACGTCCAGGCTAATAATGGCCGGCTGCATGTCACACATGCCATACGACCACAAAAGGTTAAGAACCCCTCGTACTGTCAATTAAATGTTTAAACGACTGTTTTTGCAACTAATTGAACAGTTATTAGTACTGAAGGGCACTCTCCTCCGTGATTTGAATTCCCCCCTCAATTACTAAGGTGTGTACCTGCCTGGTGGTACCTACTTTCTCGGTGAAGTTGTGGAGATGGACAGCAGCAGTTCCTACAGGATTTTGTGCAAATCTGTTTCTACCGATTATCCGCGCAAGTCAGATATATCGGGTTTCTCTCTTTCTAAGTCGTTCACAAGTTCGAGGGTTTGTTTGTGCCCTTCACGAAAGAACTGTGAAAACTGAAAGCGAAAGTGAGGGAAAAGTGAAGGAGCTCACAGGCCTTCCATGGAGGCCTTCCGTAAAGTTTTGAACTCGTTTGGATAGGCAAACATCGGGGCTGCCACAAAAGAGATTGATTGGTGAATATCGAAATGGGAAAGTGGCAGGAGAGGGGAGCATTGCATACAGACTTGGCTGCAAAGGAAGGTAAACTGTTCCTACTTTCACTGGATGGGAAAAATCAAATGTCGAAATCGCCAAAACACGACGATGAGTCACAATCATCACTCATTCCGCCGACCAACAGAAGTGGTTTTGGGCGAGATGCGAGTAAGGGAAGAACAGTGGAGCCACGTGGCCGAATTCAACGAAAGGATTCTAAGGAAGAAGATCGTGCCAAAAGGGAGAAATATCCTAGGACTCAGGCCGAAACGTTGCACCTTAATGGTGAATCCTATTTTCTGTGTGGAAGGCCAGATAATTTTAGCCTGAATAAGCTATTTCTACCAAAGGAAAATAATAGTTGAACTCGAAACCTTCAAGACCATTATGATATACAAATTCTAGGGTCTGATTGGTATAGGTATTGGAATAGGTTTCAAATCATCTATTCGTACCTCATACCTATTACAATGGTTTAAAACCGTCGTGTGTAGAGTCCCAGACTGAGTTCCAACATGAAAGATAAAGTTACGGTTTTAAAAGGGTTTGAATCCTACATTAACCTAGGATGGCGGTTCCTTGGATATTTTACCAGATCCAACGATATCATCAGTAGTTCTCCTCGTCTCGGTCGTATCTCAATAGAAACCATCGTTGCATACGCTGACATCTACTTCGACCCACTCTGTCCAAATGTGATTGACCTCATGAAAAATAATGCAGGTACAACCAACTCACCTATTTATTGTGTAGGCATCTCCAGTTAAATTCATCTCAACCCGAACATTAAAGTATTTTTCAGGATGAGATCACGCTTAGCGTACTATAAACCCCATTCAACTCCTAATGTTAGTGCGAAGCTCTATCGGCAGAGAATCACAATCTATTGCGAATTGCATGTGTAATGCAGGGGTTTCCCCTCCCATCAATGGGATGGACGAGGTCTAGATCTAATTTTGGTTTGTTCACCAATGATCCGAATCCAGTAACTTGCGACAGGAAATCAAATTCGAATTTTCAACAACCAATGACGCTGACTAACTAGGTGTCTGAAGCAAGACGTAGGTAATTACCTACATATATTTTGGGCCTAGTACCAACCAACCATCTACCTACTCCGTTAGTTTAGATAACATTTCTGTTCAATTATTGTGGGGGAAAGGGAAACCCACGCTATCTATAACCTCTCGAGTAAAAACCATGAAAGTATGGATTCAGTAGGTGTAGGTATAGCACTTTCACGTCAAATTGGAGGATGACGGAAATGGTTCGTTTCTCATCCATTTTGAACGCCACGACGCTAGCCCACTTATAAGGCGTAAACCCCCGGTGCTTCGGGAAATACCTTCTCCGTGCAACATGACTAAGACATTCTATCCGTCCCTTCCAACTGCCATTCTTTTAAAAGTGCCTATTGTCACGGAGTGGCCGAGCAGAGGGGTAGAATGCAAGTCAGCAGAATGCTCCCTCGGCTCTCCATGAGGTGGCATCTCCTTCAGTCAGTCTTTACCCGTACTCCGTCAAACAGACGCCTCAGACTTAACCCGTACTCCATCGAACAGACCCCTCAGACTTTACCCGTACTCCGTCGAACAGACTCCTCAGACTTTACCCGAACTCCATTGAACAGACTCCTCAGACTTTACCCATACTCCGTCGAACAGACTCCTCAGACTTTACCCGTACTCCATCAGACAGACTCCTCAGACTTTACCCGTACTCCGTCAAACAGAATCCTCAGACTTTACCCGTACTCCGTCGAACAGACTCCTCAGACTTTACCCGTACTCCGTCGAACAGACTCCTCAGACTTTACCCGTACTCCGTCGAACAGAATCCTCAGACTTTACCCGTACTCCGTCGAACAGACTCCTCAGACTTTACCCGTACTCTGTCGAACAGACTCCTCAGTCTTTACCCATACTCCGTCGAACAGACTCATCAGACTTTACCCGTACTCCGTTGAACAGACTCCTCAGACTTTACCCGTACTCCGTCGAACAGACTCCTCAGACTTTACCCGTACTCCATCGAACAGACTCCTCAGACTTTACCCGTACTCCGTCGAACAGACTCCTCAGACTTTACCCGTACTCCGTCAGACAGACTCCTCAGTCTTTACCCGTACTCCGTTGAACGGAGTCTGTTCGACGGAGTACGGGTAAAGACTGATCTGTCCATCGGACAGACTCCTCAGACTTTACCCATACTCCGTCGAACAGAATCCTCAGACTTTACCCGTACTCCGTCGAACAGACTCCTCAGACTTTACCCGTACTCCGTCGAACAGACTCCTCAGTCTTTACCCGTACTCCATCGAACAGACACCTCAGACTTTACCCGTACTCCGTCGAACAGACTCCTCAGACTTTACCCGTACTCCGTCGAACAGACTCCTCAGACTTTACCCGTACTCTGTCAAACAGACTCCTCAGACTTTACCCGTACTCCGTCGAACAGACTCCTCAGACTTTACCCGTACTCCATCGAACAGACTCCTCAGACTTTACCCGTACTCCGTCGAACAGACTCCTCAGACTTTACCCGTACTCCGTCGAACAGACTCCTCAGACTTTACCCGTACTCCGTCGAACAGACTCCTCAGACTTTACCCGTACTCCATCGAACAGACTCCTCAGACTTTACCCATACTCCGTCGAACAGACTCCTCAGACTTTACCCGTACTCCGTTGAACAGACTCCTCAGACTTTACCCGTACTCCGTCGAACAGACTCCTCAGACTTTACCCGTACTCCGTCGAACAGACTCCTCAGACTTTACCCGTACTCCGTCGAACAGACTCCTCAGACTTTACCCGTACTCCATCGAACAGACTCCTCAGACTTTACCCGTACTCCGTCGAACAGACTCCTCAGACTTTACCCGTACTCTGTCGAACAGACTCCTCAGACTTTACCCGTACTCCGTCGAACAGACTCCTCAGACTTTACCCGTACTCCATCGAACAGACTCCTCAGACTTTACCCGTACTCCGTCGAACAGACTCCTCAGACTTTACCCGTACTCCGTTGAACAGACTCCTCAGACTTTACCCGTACTCCGTCGAACAGACTCCTCAGACTTTACCCGTACTCTGTCGAACAGACTCCTCAGACTTTACCCGTACTCCGTCGAACAGACTCCTCAGACTTTACCCGTACTCCATCGGACAGACTCCTCAGATTTTACCCATACTCCGTCGAACAGACTCCTCAGACTTTACCCATACTCCGTCGAACAGACTCCTCAGACTTTACCCGTACTCTGTTGAACAGACTCCTCAGACTTTACCCGTACTCTGTCGAACAGACTCCTCAGACTTTACCTGTACTCCGTCGAACAGACTCCTCAGTCTTTACCCGTACTATTTCGAACAAACTCCCGCGACGGCTGGTCTCCCCAGTAATTTACAGTAATTTATATAGTTTCAATTTCTAACAAATTTAACTTTATTTAACTAAATAAAAGCTCAGTTCTCAAGCGCACTCTCTCTTTTATTTTTTCTCCGCCACCACCAAACTTAAAACTATTTATGCGTTAATCTGTTGTTACTGCTTTCTCAGAAATAAATAATGTATTTCTGTCATCCTTCAATTTGATGCGTAAAACTTCCAATTTGAAATGAAAAACCTCCAACTTGAAATGGAAAGCCTCCAAATTGACGTGTAAAACCTCCAATTTTATGAGTAAAACCTCTAAATTGACGTGAAAATGCTAGAGATTACTCAGAACTTGGAGGTACACAATGGCGACTGTCTAGGATTGGTGGTGCACACACTATTCGGAGCTAAACTGGTTCATTCATTTCACAACTCAAGAGATATGAAAAAATGGATGTATCAATATTCTTGTAGCTGGTAATAAAGAGGGACTGCTGTACAGGTAAGTCGACATAGCGCAGTCTGTTGGGTACTTATGGAGCTACCACATCAGCAACTGGAGTTGTGCACTTCCAAGTTCTGAGAGATCCCCACCTACACCTCGGACCGATAAATTAATTGAACAACAGTTTCAGGTGTGTCAGATCATGCCTTCAAAATGGCGGATAAACCATTTTTAGGTGAAAAGATAATTAGGAAATGTTGATAAATTTGAATAATTCCTTGGCCATAGAAATACAAGTATTCTAATGTACATTATTAAAAGGTATTACTAGGAGTAGGTAATAGAACTAATGAGAACATGTGACTCGTATCAGTTACTTAATGCATACGTTTAGTCATCGCTGATGATGTCCGAGAGATCCGATGGGTCTGATGCGCCATGTTTTTTTCCTCGGGAGTGTCACTATGTTTGAACTTGACTGTAGCGAGAGAAGGGGAAGAAAGGGATGAGAAGGGGGGGGGGGGTAAAGTGGACGGCCAATAGAGTGAGAGGTGGGGAGAACAATGGAGTGAGACGCAACGTGCTGCACTTGGGTGAGTTATACATTTTAAAACGGTCACAGGCCAGGAATTGATTCTATAGCTCATTTACAAAAAAAAATGCATGTTGGTAATTGTTTTTTAGAGGAATCGTTTTCAAGTCATTTCACATTTAAGATATTTTTCGTGATTTTGACCTTATCACAAACTGCTAAAACTCCCCGAATTTCCATGCAAATTGAAATCTGATTACACACTGAAATCTGAAAAAATTGTTCAAATCTAGGAAATTTTGACTTTTTTTAAACGCTCATAGGCTCTGTAATCCGGCACGTCAATTTTTGTCTGTAGTCCTAAAAGATGCGCAAAAACCTCAGCTTTCCAACGGCATAGTCATTTCTATTTTAAAGGTAGAGTTTAACATAGAAACTTTCATTGGAACGCGGAAAAACGAGGATTTTTTCAACGAAATCAGCGTTCCGGCAAAGACGATTTGAGGGATTGGACGATGGGGTGGCAAAGTTGGGCCTAATCTTACTCATGAATATGATTATAACTTTTAATCACAGGAACAAGTTCTAAGAATAAGATTAAATTCGTATTCACACGTAACAGTATAATTAAAATTGTAATTATTCTGTATGATTAAAACCATAATTATTCTGTGATTAATCACATAAAATGTTTGATTAATCACTGAAATTGGTCAGTAATCCGGGAAATTGTGATAAATCACAAACCTGCGTTCAATCATAGATGAATCACACATTTCCTGTGATTAAGAATTTATTCTTATGCATACATTGATTATTAATCTAATCATACTCTTAAGTATAAATACAAATTTAATCTTATTTTTAATCATAGAAACGTGTTCCTGTGATTGAAAATTATAATCATATTCATGAGCATGATTTTGCCCAACTATGCCGCGCCCTCCCATCGTCCAATCTCTCAGATCATCTTTGCCGGATTTCGTTGAAAAAAAATCCTCGTTTTTCCGCGTTCGAATGCAAGTTTCTGTGTTGAACTCTACCTTTAAAATAGAAATGACTATACCGTTGGAAAGCTGAGATTTTCGCGCATCTTTTAGAGCTAGAGGCAAAAATTGACGTGCCGGATTGAGGAATCTATGAGCGTTTGAAAAAAGTTGACATTTCCAAGATTTGACCAATTTTTCATTTCATGTCCAATTTTCACCCGTTTTAAGAAATTGGGGTTCCCATCAATGAGATAGAAAATCTCACGCTCTTTCCAGCGGTGTAATCAGATTTCAATTTGCATCGAACATGAAGCCTCTGAAATACAATTACTAAGAGACAGTTTTTGCTAGAAATGAGCTGTAGAATTGATTCCTGGATGTTAAAATGTAACACCCTGTAAACAACTCTATTACAATAAATGGTAATATCTTGAAGGGCAGGGTGGAGCAAAAAACATGATTGTCGAGCTCTACTATACCTACATTAAAGTTTTCATTACTATGGCAGAGGATGAAAGTGCACTGATAACGTACTTGAAAGGAAAATTCAGATTTCTCAATCATTTATATTTTGTGGGATATTGGGAAAAGTTGGATATTGGGGCCAACCATAGTAAAGTTTCTAAAATTTCGTCTTCTCCCAAACGATAGACTTTGTTTCAAGTCTTGTAAAAATCAGAGGTAAATAATATCATTTGACGAGGAAGCAGTTGGATTTACAATTTCAAGATGCCCAGTATATTTTTTTAATTGTTAAGTACATTTTTAACAAATAACATTCAACAAGGAAATCTACGCTTACTTCACTGAAAGCGTAAATAAGCTTAAAAACAGTAGCGATCACAACGTAGCACACTACTGAAAAAATAATCGTATGACTCGCAAAATAAAAAGCATCACTTTTCAGATACCGAAACCCACGAAATGTACATCACGTACGAAATGTACAACTAAGCGGTGTCCAACTCGATCGACCGTTTGCGCTGTCATCACTCAGAGGATTTGTATAGGACTTCGAGGAGAGTTGAGGACCTCCGAGGCAAATATGGATGTTTTACGATCGATTTCTGAATCGAAAAACCAGATCGAGCGGCCACAATACTCGAAATAAACTTAGTAACCCGTTTCTTTTATACCTTCATGTTCAATTTGTGCCTTTTTTACCAGAAATTCGGATGAATTGTAATAGAATTTTATCAAAAAAAATAGAAAATGACGAAAATGGCAGGTCAAGGCATAAGGAAAATCGTTTACTGGAAGGTTTTGATATTACGATAAAACTCAACATCATAAGTTTTCAACTCAACGAAAATTTTAAGCAGAGCCTCCATGATCTGTGCGTTAGCTCAATCTAAATAGAAACACCCCATCAACCATTATCTGGCAGCTCATAATTGGCTGATCTCAGAACTCTCAGTGGAAGCGGTAAGTAACTGGTATATTTGAAAATAAAACCCTGTATTTATATGACATCTCCTTCAGGTGTTGAATAAGTCAACTCCCCTAAATACCTCAAGGCTTTCAGTAGGTACACAGTTTTGTAAGCTTTATGGGGCAGTGTTACAGTGAACAGGTTCCTTCGACAACGGGGGTTCTAAGGGGTCGCGATACTGAAAGGCAAAAACAAGAAAAATATCGGAATCTTAGACTAATTGAATTTAGTGGTACTTAACTGGTTCTGGTAGCGGCGTTTCTCCCGAGCGGCTTGGAGATGAGGCGTAGCGTTCCAGTAGATACCTTTATTATATATGTTAATTTCAATACTGTTATACCTGAAGGGATCCGTTAACCTGAAGGTTTCTATGTATCGATATGTTGAAAATAAATGAAGTTACGTTACGTTTGTTGTTTCTTTCAAGCAAGTTCCTATTATCGATACGGTTTGCGATACTCCTGTTACTCAGAACCTGGGATGTTGGGTAAGTTTTGAAATGAGAAGAATTATTTAACCAAATGTCTTTTAGATTTAATCTCAGGACTAGAACGACGATACAGGTAAGTAAAATGGTTTCAAAATGGTTACGGTACGTTCTGCAACTTCGATCCCAGGGATCGAGCGCCTGAGGGGCGTTACGGTGGAATTCAATCAGGTAAGGAAGGTAAGTTTTACTTATAGCGACTAGTCTTAGTCTTACGTTACGGTACGATACTCTTAGAGGTAGGATCAACAAGGTGAGTATTCTTAATCTCTCAGATACGTTACAGGTAAGTTCCTCTTAGTTCCTATTTTAGTTATAGTAAAATATCACTGAGTCACGGTACCTCTACCTTTAATTGGCCAATTATATTTAAGGTAGATTAGTTTGTTTGCACTCACGTCCCGGGTTACCGTAGCGAGTCCGGAGGCGATGCAGCGAGGTTGAAGGGGGAGAGCCGGGAACGGACTGTTTCTGCGTCTCTTCCTCCGATACGACGATCCGGCAGGTTCAACGAGATCCAGGGGAGGCAGGACGAACAAGTTTCACCGGTACTGTCTTTCACTGAGTAACCGCGTGTCTTGGGGGAGGCAGGAGGGATACGGTTCGGCGCGATACGGGTCGACGCGGAACAAGGGGAGTGCGCTTCAAAGACAATGGGGAGATCACTTCGAGACGAGCTGGCCAGGCTAAACTTCAGGACTGAGGCATTTCCGTTGATACATCATAATATCATTGGGTTCCTGGGCTCAGTGTTGCCTCTTCCATCTTCAGTTGGCACTCCTGCTCTTCCATGCTGATTTTAGTGCTTAGCCTCCTCCATGCTAGTTGGTTGGCCTTCTCCATGCTCCTCCATGACAGTTGATTTTTGTTGTATCCTTAGTTGTTGGTCGGATACTTTAGTACTGAGGCCACGCCCCTGTGATGTGGCCTGTGATAGGTGGTGGGGGCCTGGTCCCGAAGGGAATCAGGACTTATGGATGTGAGGTGCCTGTGAGGGGAAATAATGAGCAACTTGGTTGCTCACATTCCCCGCCCCTTCGGGAGCCAGGGTCATCTACGATGACACTGGGCAATGGCACCGGATCCTCCGGATATGTTCTTCTCAGCTCTTGCTCGTACCTATAGCGCCTGCATCCAGAGCAACGGGTGGGGTCTCGCTCCTCCTGGTGGTCGGTTGGGCAGGTGGGCAGTGGCTTCTTCTCGGCATGAGCTCTCCGCAGCCGTTGCCAGAATGTCTTGCATGCAGTACATCGGAATTTGAGGATGTACTGGCATGGCAGAAGACAGACTGGACACTTCTTCGAACCTTTTCTGGCCGACGACCCGTCAGGTCGGAGATTCGAAGGAGTGGCTGCGGTGGGGGTTCTGCATCTGCTCAGGCGGAGTCGTGGCAGCTGGAGTGGGGTGGATATCCACGCCTCGTGGTCGGTGTCTCGGTCTGGTGTAGGGGACCTCATTATAGCGGTTGGGTCGATTTCTGCCACAATTTGGATCGGTGTTTGAGATGGACCCGGTGTTGGAGAGATGTTTCGCCCAGGTGTTGGAGGCGGAAACTCGATCCTTCTCACGGCTGAACGTGGTGTGTCGGAGTCGGAATCGGCTGCTGATAGTGGTGAGGAACTGGGTGGGCGACTGCTTGCTGGTGGCACTACTCCACTGGTACTCGCCGCGGGTGGCTCCGCGGGAGTCAATGCCGGCGTGACGGTTGGTTGTGGTGCCGCCTTGATCGCTTTCAGCAACGCCGCGTTTTGCCTCTCCAGTTGCTTGTTTCGATGCAGCATTCATTGTCTCTCTTCCAACAGAACATCACGCTCGTCCGCAATCCGCTGGAACGTCGGCAACCACGATGCGACTCGGCTCACCGCCACCATGCTTATGTCTCCCAAGGCGGCTCTCGCTTCGTAGTTATCGGTGCGGATCATTGCTCTAATGAATGTAGCAAGGGCGCACATCTTCATCGCTGGCTCGCATAAGGGTTCGGGGGTGTTCACGACCGTTTTGGGAAGGGCCTGGAGGTTACGCGTTTTTTCTTCAATTTCTTCGCGAAGGTGAGTGAGGGCTTCATCTGGTGGTGGAGGGTGTTCCCAGGCTTCCGGCGTTTCGAGGTGACGCTGCGTCATCCTAAAATAAAATTGTACCTTGCTAGTGTGTGTTTTTGAAAGTGATGTTATATTGTTTTGGCCCGTAGGATGAAGGTTACAGTGTCTCAGGGACAGGTGAGTGAAAACTAAGTGTTTTTCAAGGTAAGTGTGAAATTTTAAATTATTTTAAGTTGATATTCGACCTGAAGGGTCTTAGTTGTTTAATTTAGCTTATTTGGTTGTATCTTTTTCAGAGTTCCTGGATTAACGGTAAGTACATGTGGTTTTTTTTTTTTTTTTTAAATAAACTTGTAAATGAACTTTGTGAACTTTGCTACTATATACATGTTTTCATAACTGTATTATATTTATACGTATGTGTGGTAGGTCTGTCTGTAGTCGTAATTCCCTAGTAGTAAGTCAGTTAGTTGAGCCTCGTCCTGTGTGAAGGTGTTGGTAATTGACCGGCACTCTCCGACGGAGGATATACCTCGGTGTATCTTCTGTGTGAGATTCGTCGGCGGTGGTTTCCACTTCACTTACAGGAACTGCGGGCTGTTGTCTCGGCGTTTCCGGGGGGTCTTCATCGGAAGATGTTCCGGGAGGGCTGGTGGTCTGGTCCCACAGGTTGTTCTCGGTGCGTATGTCTGTTTGTTTTGGCGAGGTAACGGGGCTATCGACGGTTCCTTGAATTGAGGGACCGGGTTGCTCCCGTTTTCCTTGTTTGTTGGTCGGAGTTACTGGGTACGGTTTGACGGGTTTCTTGTCTGCTGAGGCCCAGTCTTCGGTTAACAGCTTCTCTACTAAGGTGGGTTCGGGTGGTGTTACAGGTGTCACCTCTGGAGTTGTTGGTTCCACTCTCTGGTCGGTAAAAGCTTCGTCAGGGATACCATTTTCGAAAGCTGGCTTGAGGCGGTTCACATGAACTGTCTGTTGTTTTAGGTTCGCGGGGTCGCGAATCTCGTACGTCACTTCTGTGTATTTGGCTGAGATCACCCAAGGTCCTGACCATGGGCTCCACAGCTTTCTGGCGGCTCCCGTCGGTGGCTGTATCTCCCTTAGATACACTCGGTCATCCAATTCGAAAGACCTGCTTTTCAGTCGTTTGTTAATGACGTCACTGCGCCTCTTCCAGGCGTCGTGAAGACAAGTTATCGCAGCGTTACGGGCGATTCTCAATCGTCGTAGATTCGAGTCTTCATTATCCGGTTTCAGAGTCTGGAACGTTTCGTTTGGTAGTCTAACCTCTCGACCGAAAGTTAAGTAATTCGGTGTGAAACCAGTACTCTTGTGGGGTGTCGCTCTATACGCTGCCAGTGCTACTGGTAGAACGGCTTCCCAAACTGTAGTCTTTTTGACGATCTTCGCCAGGATGTTTGCCAGTGTCCTGTGAAACCTCTCACAGACACCATTTCCTTCTGGGTGGTACGCTGTAGTGAATACCTGGCGTATTCCCCAGTTCAGACAGAGTTCTTTTGTCGACTTCGCGGTGAACGCTGTTCCCCTATCCGAAACCAATCTTTCTGGCACTCCGTGAGTGGGTATGTATTTGGTTGCCAACACACGTGCCACTGTTCCTGCAGTGCAATCGGCTACCACGTACGCCTCGGCATATTTGGTAAAATGATCAATAGCCGTTAATATGTACTTCGGGGTGGATCCAGACGTGACTGGTCCAACAAAATCCACCCCTACGATCTGCCCTGGCCTTTCTGGTAACAGAGGTTTCTGGATTGGATGGCGTAATCCGCTCGGTGTGTTTCTTTTCTGGCAAGCGACGCATTGGCGGACGAAGTTCTTGACATCTTTGGCCAGACCTGGCCAATACCCTAGTCTTCGGACAATCTTTTCCATGGCTTCGGCGCCGGGATGACCAGCCCAAGCGTTCCGATGACAATTCTCCATCAACCATTCCCTTAACGACACGGGCATCAACGGGGTCCATCGCTCTTGTCCATCCAGCGTGATCTTTATCTCGACGACTCCGTTTACTTTGCGCGTTTCACCTCTGTTTTTGATGCGGAATGTTGATTGAACCCACGGGTCGATATTCTGGGCGGCGATGATGAGACTTCGGGGAAACTCGAGGGTCATCGCGCCGATGTCCATCCGGCTCAGCCCATCCGCGTGAGCCATCTGCGATCCGGGTCTATATCGAGGCACGAAACTATACTCGGCGAGGCGAAGGGTCCATCTTCCGATTCTGGAAGTCGGGTCCTTGAGGCGCATGGCTGCTGTGAGGGCCATGTGATCGGTCTGTAACTCAAAGGACCGACCCAGCAAATATTCTTGGAAGTGTCTCACTGCCCATACGACAGCGAGCAGTTCCCTTTCCGTCACAGAACAACGCGTTTCGGCCGGATTAAGCTTTCGGCTTGCGTATGCAACTGGTCTTTCTTGTCCGTCATACTCCTGAGATAGGACGGCGCCTATCGCGGAATTCGATGCGTCTGTAGCCAGGATAAAGGTTTTGTCTAGATCGGGGTATGCTAGAACAGGTTCTCCTGTCAACTGTGTCTTCAACTCATCAAACGCCTTTTGATGGGATTCGTTCCACTCGAACGGCACTCCTTTCCTGGTTAGGTTGGTCAACGGGGTAACGATTTCCGCAAACTTTGGGATAAAGCGGCGGTAAAATCCCGCTAATCCGAGGAAGGATTGCAATTTCAATACGGAGGTAGGTACAGGAAAGTCCCTAACCGCCCGCGTCTTCTCGGGTTCGGTGTGTATCCCCGTTGATGTCACCCTATGTCCAAGGAATCGTACCTCTTGCTTCAAAAATTCACATTTTGCGAGGTTCACCTTCAGTCCGGCATCCCTAAACCGGTCGAACACCTGTCGGAGCTTGAGTAGATGTTCTTCTGCTGTTGGCGAGAAGATGATTACATCATCCAGATAGACGAGGCATTGGTCACCCAGGAGTCCATCCAATACGTTGTTCATAACGCGTTGGAACGTCGCTGGCGCATTTTTTAGCCCGAACGGCATTTTATCATACTCAAAGTGCCTACCAAGCACGGAAAATGCGGTTTTTTCCTTCGTATCAGGGTGCACAGGAATTTGGTGATACCCTGAAATCAAATCGATGGTGGTAAAATATTTGCAACCTCCCAACATGGACAATGTCTCCTGGAGTCGTGGGATGGGGTAGGCGTCCCCTTTCGTAATTTTGTTTAATTGCCTGAAGTCGGTACAAAATCTCCATTTTTGCGTTTCTCCGAGAGGCGTTTTCTTCTTTACCATCAGTACCGGTGCACACCACGGGCTGGTCGAACTACTGATTACTCCGGAAGCCAACATATCTTTCAACTGTTTTTCCACCACCTCGCGGAGAGCGTGGGGGATCGGATATGGTTTTTGGCTGGTCACTTCCGGTTGCGTTGTCGTAATTTCATGGGCTACCTGGAGACTGCATCCCTCTCCCGATGGGGGTTGGAACAAGTCCCAGTAGAACAAAAGTGTGTTCCTAGCCATTATCTGCGGTGCTTCGGTAAGATGGGAGATCTTTTCTTCAATTACTGCCTCTGTATCTGGTTGTGGGTCGTCCCATTGATCGGTGGGTATGAGTTCCCATTCGTCGTCTTCACTGGTACACTCTTCTGTTTCTGGTCCAGGTTGTTTCATTTCCAACCTACATGTCTTTGTGATGGGTGGTTTCTGTGTTGACAGTTCGTGGACCCTTTTTAGAGTTCCTCTGGATTCTGCAAAGGCGTCCTCCTCAATTTCATGTTGACTCGAAGTTTCAGTGTCGTCCTCACAGGGGAGCGTTACACCTCTCGATACACCTGGTTCCTCATCAGATGTTTGGGTTATCATCAGTATCGATACACCCGGCGATACCATGGGCGATACCCCCGGTGTCTCTTGGTACTGCAGGGGCGACACGGCATCCGATACACCCGGCGATACCATGGGCGATACCCCCGGTGTCTCTTGGTACTGCAGGGGCGATACGGCATCCGATACACCCGGCGATACCATGGGCGATACCCCCGGTGTCTCTTGGTACTGCAGGGGCGACACGGCATCCGATACACCCGGCGATACCATGGGCGATACCCCCGGTGTCTCTTGGTACTGCAGGGGCGACACGGCATCCGATACACCCGGCGATACCATGGGCGATACCCCCGGTGTCTCTTGGTACTGCAGGGGCGATACGGCATCCGATACACCCGGCGATACCATGGGCGATACCCCCGGTGTCTCTTGGTACTGCAGGGGCGATACGGCATCCGATACACCCGGCGATACCATGGGCGATACCCCCGGTGCCTCTTGGTACTGCAGGGGCGATACAGCATCCGATACACTCGGCGATACCATGGGCGGTTGTTCGCTGCTACCCATTTGTAAGTATGAGTTTGGGGTCGTTACAGGATCCGATACGTCCGGCGATACAGTGGATGAGTGTTCGCTGCCACCAATTTGTAAGCTACCAATTTGTAAGCTTGGGGGCGTTACGGTACCCGATACACCCGGCGATACCATGGGCGATACCTCCGGTGTCTCCCTATATTGTTGGGATGTTACGGGGTCCGATACCCCTAGCGATACGGTGGTCGATACCGCTGAGGTTCCTTCGTGTTGTTGGGTCAATGAGGGGTCCGATACACCCAGCGATACGGTGGGCGATACCTCGGGCAATACCCTTGGTGTTCCTCTGTATTGTTGGGTCAATGAGGGGTCCGATACACCTAGCGATACGGTGGGCGATACCGTCAATGTTCCTGGGCACGGCTCCCAGTTCTCAAGGTCCACAAGGGCGGCGGTTACCGAGCGAGAGGTGCTGGGGAGGGCCGTATCCGTACCGTCTGTGTAGCTCAGGTACTGCGATCCGGGGTTCTCCCTCCTCCCGTCCGATATTACTACCCCTATGTTCCCGAGACTCCGATACTCCTCATCACGTTCCTCTTCAATTTTTCCGGTATCGGTCCTCATCTCCATGTTCGGTCCCAGTGTCAAGGTCAGTGGAATCTGTCTCAATACGTCGAGACCCAGTAGGTTCAGGTCGGCACGCTTCCGCGCGAACACCGGAAAAGTGTGGAGAAATCTGTACTGGCCGATGCGGGTGTCAACGACCTGTTCCCCTGCAAAGGGTAGTAAGGTTCCATCGGCTCCCCAGGCCACCATTTTGGTTGGCCGTAACGGTATTCCAACTATCGGGCTCGCCAACACGGAAAGCGCGGCTCCTGTGTCCACCAACATATGACGAGTCTCCGGTCCTAGACCCACTTCTATTCGAAGGGTTCGGGCCATTGGTTGTTCCACCGCGGTTACACGAGGTTTATCTTCCTCTGTTCCCCTGTAGAGAGTTACTTCCTTCACATGGTTCGGTTCCGCGAGCGGTTGTGATACGGGCAGCAACTTTTTCTTCTGCGGACAATCCGGTTCCAGGTGTTCCCGACATCCACAGAAATTACAGAAGATAGTCTTCTGGGGACTTCTGGGACAATCCACCGGAAAGTGTTCCTTCGATGCACAAAAGAGACATGGATATCTGGGCATGGGTTTTTCATCGTTCCGTTGGTTACGATGGTCGTTGTTCCACTGATCTCTACGGTCTCTGTTCCACTGGTTCCGCTGGTCACCGTTCCATCGGTTCCGCTGGTCACCGTTCCACGTGTTTTGCGGGTTCTCGTTCCACTGGTTACGGCGTTCTTCACCGTATCTTTGTTCCCGTCTCGATATGGGTTGGTCTCGACGCGGACATCGGGCGGCAAAGTGGTTCGTTCCACCACAATTGTAGCATCTTTGTTCCGCCGATACCGCTGCGAGTTCCCAATGTTCCTCGGTATCCTCCGTTTCTGCGAAGGTCTCTTCAAGTTCCTCGGCCTTCTGTAGGGCGATACGTATCGTAGCGGGTCGATCCATGACGAGGAAGGCACTCAATTTCTTTCCGACACCTCTAATAAATGCGCTGAGGGTCTTCCGTTCCACCCAGTCACTTCGGTCATGCCGATCCAGATGGGTTCCCTCCTCTACTACTGCGCATTGTGCCAACCCACGTATGCGATCCGCAAACTGACGTAGGGTTTCCGAGGCGTTCCGCTTCACCGTCCAAAGTGACGCGGCGGCATGTTGCGGGTTCTGTCTTCTGAACCATGACAGCATCTCGTCTCTGATCATGTTATAGGCATTGTTACAATCAAGGGTATCGTTCCTATCAATGAGGAATTGTTTCGCGATCCCTCTTGCCTTGATCCTGAGGAGTTTCAGCTTCTGTTCCTGTGTTAGTCCCTCGGTTACTGCGTCGAAGTTTGTAAAGAACGAGCCAACACTCAGCGATCCGGTTGCGTCGGGGTCCCATGGTTCCACTTCTAGGAGCAAGGAACGTGGAATGCCGTTCCCGCCCTCGTCACGGCTCGACTCGTTGTACTTCGACAATAAAGTATTCATTTGCTTCATTGTTTCAGTAAGCAAGTCTACCGGACCCTTTTCTTGGAACGGATCGGGATCCACAAAGTCTTCTGGATTTCCCAACGACATTGTCACTGTTAATTAAGCAATACCGGAACACAATCACAATCACAGTCACAGGGTCGGCTCGGAACGGTTTCTGTCAAGTTTCGGTCTGTATTGGGTTGTTCTGTGTGACGACACAGGTTTTTGTTTGTGTAATACAGTTGTGAAAATACGGTGTAATAGTTCACTTAATATATACAATTTTCTTAGTACTATACACAATACACCAACACACCCTGGTTCTGGTTATTCGATTCCGATATGACTCTACTGGAAGGAACTGTTACTGAACACCTAGCTACAAAATGGAACTGGGTTCGTGCGGGGCGCACCACACGCAAGTCCGGGCGATATACCGACCCGACACACAAGTTATCGAGTGCGATACGGCGCTTCGGAGTTACGGTTCGCAATAATCCCAGACACGGGTCACCAACTTGTAAGGTTCGTTTCGGAACCCCAAAATTCGGCGATCCTAGGCTGAGAAAATCCTACCGCTTGCCACCAATTTGTAAGCCGGGGAACCAAAGCCTAGTGTATTGGGGAAGCAGGGGGTTCTTGTTAGATCCCACCGCTGCCACCAATTTGTAAGCTTTATGGGGCAGTGTTACAGTGAACAGGTTCCTTCGACAACGGGGGTTCTAAGGGGTCGCGATACTGAAAGGCAAAAACAAGAAAAATATCAGAATCTTAGACTAATTGAATTTAGTGGTACTTAACTGGTTCTGGTAGCGGCGTTTCTCCCGAGCGGCTTGGAGATGAGGCGTAGCGTTCCAGTAGATACCTTTGTTATATATGTTAATTTCAATACTGTTATACCTGAAGGGATCCGTTAACCTGAAGGGTTCTATGTATCGATATGTTGAAAATAAATGAAGTTACGTTACGTTTGTTGTTTCTTTCAAGCAAGTTCCTATTATCGATACAGTTTGCGATACTCCTGTTACTCAGAACCTGGGATGTTGGGTAAGTTTTGAAATGAGAAGAATTATTTAACCAAATGTCTTTTAGATTTAATCTCAGGACTAGAACGACGATACAGGTAAGTAAAATGGTTTCAAAATGGTTACGGTACGTTCTGCAACTTCGATCCCAGGGATCGAGCGCCTGAGGGGCGTTACGGTGGAATTCAATCAGGTAAGGAAGGTAAGTTTTACTTATAGCGACTAGTCTTAGTCTTACGTTACGGTACGATACTCTTAGAGGTAGGATCAACAAGGTGAGTATTCTTAATCTCTCAGATACGTTACAGGTAAGTTCCTCTTAGTTCCTATTTTAGTTATAGTAAAATATCACTGAGTCACGGTACCTCTACCTTTAATTGGCCAATTATATTTAAGGTAGATTAGTTTGTTTGCACTCACGTCCCGGGTTACCGTAGCGAGTCCGGAGGCGATGCAGCGAGGTTGAAGGGGGAGAGCCGGGAACGGACTGTTTCTGCGTCTCTTCCTCCGATACGACGATCCGGCAGGTTCAACGAGATCCAGGGGAGGCAGGACGAACAAGTTTCACCGGTACTGTCTTTCACTGAGTAACCGCGTGTCTTGGGGGAGGCAGGAGGGATACGGTTCGGCGCGATACGGGTCGACGCGGAACAAGGGGAGTGCGCTTCAAAGACAATGGGGAGATCACTTCGAGACGAGCTGGCCAGGCTAAACTTCAGGACTGAGGCATTTCCGTTGATACATCATAATATCATTGGGTTCCTGGGCTCAGTGTTGCCTCTTCCATCTTCAGTTGGCACTCCTGCTCTTCCATGCTGATTTTAGTGCTTAGCCTCCTCCATGCTAGTTGGTTGGCCTTCTCCATGCTCCTCCATGACAGTTGATTTTTGTTGTATCCTTAGTTGTTGGTCGGATACTTTAGTACTGAGGCCACGCCCCTGTGATGTGGCCTGTGATAGGTGGTGGGGGCCTGGTCCCGAAGGGAATCAGGACTTATGGATGTGAGGTGCCTGTGAGGGGAAATAATGAGCAACTTGGTTGCTCACAGTTTGAACATACGATCAGAAAGTTCCAGGACTTTTACTAAACACACCTTTTAGTAAACGTAGAGGGTTGATATGGCGCTCATTTTTTAGCATGAACCTTCCAGAATAACCTCTTTTTTAAAATGTATTGGTCCTCCAAAACCGATTTTAGTTCCTCTTTTTTGTGTTCGACAATTTATTGTTGCTATGGATGCAATCACAGAAACTTTTGAAATGCTTCAAAGAGCTTAAAAAGATGATGTGAAGAGTCGATCAAATGGTTCACGACTGATACGAGGGGATCGCATCGAGCTTTGCCAGAAGATCTTGGAAATAGCCTAACCCAATCGAAACTTCATGGACACCATCATCACTGGACACCAAGATGCAGTCGTCCCAGTGGAAGTCGAAAACCTCTCCCAGAGTGAAAAGCTCGCCAGGAGAGATTGAACATCAAAGTCACGCTATTTAGCCTAACCCAATTGAAACTTCATGGACACCATCATCACTGGACACCAAGATACAGTCGTCCCAGGGGAAGGAAGTGGTTTCCCACCTCGACAACACGTCCTACCACACTGCAGCCCTCATTAGTGATTATCTCGCCAAAAACGCCATGGCAACCCTCCTACTTTTCTCCTGGCTCTCTTTGACTTCTGGCTGTACCCCCAAACTCTAATATCCGATGAAAGAACAGCGATTTCTTCAGACGAAAGAAGAGATGGAAGATAAAACGTAGGAGCAGCTCAATAGAAGTTGAGTTTTCCAAGTGCATGGACCAATGGAAAAGTTCAGGAAGTTTTTGATATGATCTCAGGTACTTATCTGCACGTTTCAGTGAAAAAATAGAAAATAAGAACATAGGAATCAGTTTAGTAGTTTACAATAGGTACCACGAGAATCACAAGTCACTTAAAAAGTTGTAGACCACAACTGGTAGGTAATTAATTACATACCAAGTTCTTTTTCGTACAGTTTCAGCTGGTTAATAAAGCCGACGTTTGGTTGAATAGCAGGTCTGAGCTTTTTCAGTCTGCTGTAGGCTTCTTGGAAGCCGATGAGTTGATCTTGCATGACGTAGGCGATGGTGACTGCAGCACTTCGCGACACTCCGGCGTTGCAGTGAACGAAAACTGTGCCGCCTTGCTCTCTGACGCCGTCTATCAGAGCCAGACATTGAGGAAGTGATCGGAGAAGGTCAGTTTCAGGGAGATCCAGGAGTTGTACCTGAGAAATGTCCAAAAAGTTGAAGGAGGGTGGATTTAGTCGAGAACATTACTCGAAATCATCATTAATATACTTAGTAGGTATTTTACTTTTTTGTTAAAACTTTTTACTGCGAATTACAACTTTTTCACTTTGAGTAAAACCTCTTTCACTTTTAATTAAACCTTTTTTACTTCAATTGAAACATAGACTTTTAATTAAAAATGTTCTATAGCTGCTCAAATACACCAATCTGCTGAGCAAACAACGATCTGATAGGTTTTAAATATCTGAATACGAACATTTCAAAAGTTACCTAGATTAATATTATTTTATCAATAAAGAATGGGGAATTTGCCTCAATTTTAGATTCTGGAATTTCAAGTCAAATCCTATAATAGGGCCCTAGAATAACGTTTAACACTAGGAATAACCAAGGGGAAAAAATTACCGTAGGAGAAAATGCCTAAACAAGTGAAGCCTCTGTTACAAAACACTGCGAAAATCGAGGAATATTGTTGACGTCATACGAAAAAAAAAAAAAAACGACGCGAAAACAACTCCGAAAACAGACAGAGTTCTAGCACCACCACACAAAACGATCCAGTGAAATGGCTACTCGAATAATGTGATTCAAATCTTGAAACTAAATAAGAGAAGATGAAGACTAATAATGCTTGATAAACTGGTAGGTAGAATCGTATTGTAAAAAAGTGAGTAATATTGTTTCTTTTGGTCACTTTTGTGTCTGGGTTCTTCCTGCCAGTTCGCGGCGCACTCTGGTGCGCACTACTCGGAAGCTAAAAGTTCGTGTATGTTCCGCTTCTGTGGTAAGCGCCACAGAACCTACTTTGAAGTCAGATTGGTAGAATATCCGTTATGTTTCAAACATGGCTGCCTCTTACACATTGCCACCACATTTAAAATTTCCATATTCCTTAAATTCTCTAATTTTTTGGATGCGTTTTCGAGCAGCTCACTATGGTTTTATTCCATAAAAATAAACCCTCATTCGAAAAAAAAAAAAATGTGAGGCAAATTCCCCATTATAAACGTTCTATAGCTGCACAAATACACCAATCTGCTGAGCAAACAAAGATCTGATAGGTTTTAAATATCTGAATACGAACATACCTATATCTGAATACGAAGTTACCTAGATTAGTATTATTTTATCAATAAAGAATTGAAGGTTTCTTCCTGTATATCATTGTGAGAAATACAATATTTGACCTTTTAGTTAAACCTTTTCTGAATTAATTTAAACCTTTTCCACTTTCATTTAAACATTTTTTTACTTTCAGTTAAACCTTTTCCACTTTCATTTAAACTTTTTGCTTCCGAGTCTACCAAGGTAGCAGAAGCTTTGTTTTCACTTTTCAAGGACGAAAAAAAAAGTTCTCCAAAATCAAAATTATCACTCGCGTTTTGCGTTTTAGACCATTCTGAACAATTTTGGTTCCGTGTCTGTGTGTCTGTCATGAATTCCTTGTAACGCGCATAACTATACGAAGTTATTGCCCGATTTCGATGAAATTTTCAGGGATTGTGCGGGTTGGTGTGTAGACGGTCCCCTATGAAAATCATCATCCTCGGACTGATAGAAGCGACTGCGCATGCGCAAACGTGAATTCCTTGTAACGGCCATATCTTCCACATTTTCCATCCGATTTCAATGAAATTTTCAGGGATGTTACAGATCATTGTTTAGATGGTTTTCTATGAAAATCATCACCCCCGGACTGATAGTAGCCGCTGCGCATGCGCGAACGTGAAATCCCTGTAACAGCCATAACCTCCAAAATTTCTACCCGATTTCGATGACACTTTCAGGGATTACGCGGATTAGGTTGTAGATGGTCCCCAATGAAAATCAAGGCCTTAAAATCTCACAGTAGCCTCTGCGCATGCGCAAACGTAAAATCCTTGTAACAGCCGTAACAGTCGCGTGTGACGTGAGGATTTCAAACCCCATTCAACCAACCCCTTTATAGGACAGTGAACAATGCTCTGGACTCCCACCCAGGAGTCCCAGGTTCAACTCCCAGTCAAGCTAAGAAATTTTTTGATCCAATCACTACCGCACTTACATTTTTCGTCCGAATTTGATGAAATTCTCTAGTATTGTCCAGATTAGCGTGTAGATGGTCCCCTATGAGGGTAGTGAAAGGTACTTAGAGATTGGTGTTTTCAGATTAACTACTATGCATCGGATCATCTATGTAATCGGGTTATGGATACGAGGAAGCTATGTGCCACACCCACTTGGCAGACGTTTTTTACTTTCATTCAAACCGTTTTTGCTTTGATTTGAACATTTTTCATATTGAATTAAACCTTCTTCGATTCCCAAGAAGGAAATTAAATTTTTGAACAGATTGAACTCATGAAAACTTTGTTTCACACACAAGGAATAGCAGGACAAACGTAGCTAATGTGGTGTTGCAGTTAATGTGGAACTCAGGAAAAACGCAGTCAATGCGGTCTTGCAGAAATGTGATGGTGACAATTTAGTGGTTGGCCATTGACTGCTGTGGGTAGTAACAAGTACTTGACCGGGGAGAATGCTGAGCGTCATTACGGAGGAATTTACGACACGAAGGAGTTATTTACTGTACGCTCATAGTAACACGCAGTAGTAATCGCTCGTCTTGGCACACAGAAGGCAGGTACTTACTCTAGTTACGCAGACATGGGTAAATACGGATCACCTTCTTCTTAGGAGAAATGAGGGGACTGAATGTTTCTTCTTCTATTTCTCCCTACATCGTCGCCTGCTATCTCGACTTCTCAATAATCGGCCAAAAAAAAGTTACCCAGGTACACGGCACTTTCCTTAGTTCCCATGGACCGATTTTGATGAAATTTGACATACGGGCTCCAATTGGGGTCTAGTTGTGCCCCAAAGCTAGTAATTTGTGTTTTATTCGCAAAGGCCGGATCAGCAATACAATTGTGAGGCGGAAAGCGAAAAGGGACCTCTTGTCGGCATTCGTCGAAATGGAGTTATTGCTATTTTCTCAATCTGTATAGATTTATGAAGAATTTAAGACCAAAAGCATCCTTGTAGCTCAAAAAATGACGAAGCTTCAGTATTTCAGTGTTTTACAACAGAAAAAATGAATTTTGAGAAAAACGACCATAAACTTCAAAATGCTACTTTCTTGTTCTCAGAGTTCGATATCTTCTTATTTAGGTTACTTTCGATTCGATTCGATTCGATCTTTCAGGCCTATACACTTGGGTTCTAGAGGGTCCAAGGATCAATAATCGATAGAAACATTTTTTTTTTTTCGAATGAGGGTTTATTTTTATGGAATAAAACCATAGTGAGCTGCTCGAAAACGCATCCAAAAAATTTAGAGAATTTAAGAAGATGGAAATTTTAAATGTGGTGGCAATGTGTAAGAGGCAGCCATGTTTGAAACGTGACGGATATTCTACCAATCTGACTTCAAAGGAGGTTCTGTGGCGCTTACCACAGAAGCGGAACATACACGAACTTTTAGCTTACAAGTAGTGTGCACAAGAGTGCGCCGCGAACTGGCAGGAAGAACCCAGACACAAAAGTGACCAAAAGAAACAATATTACTCACTTTTTTACAATACGATTCTACCTACTAGTTTATCAAGCATTATTAGTCTTCATCTTCTCTTATTTAGTTTCAAGATTTGAATCACATTATTCGAGTAGCCATTTCACTGGATCGTTTTGTGTGGCGGTGCTAGAACTCTGTCTTTTGTCGGAGTTGTTTTCGCGTCGTTTTTTCTTCGTATGACGTCAACAATATTCCTCGATTTTCGCGGTTTTTTTTAACGGAGGTTCACTTGTTTAGTCATTTTCTCCTACGGTAATTTTTTCCCCTTGGTAATTCCTAGTGTTAAACGTTATTCTAGGGCCCTATTATAGGATTTGACTTGAAATTCCAGAATCTAAAATTGAGGCAAATTCCCCATTTACGATTTAAAACTAAAGTTCGGAAAAAATAAGAAAAGAGGCAAAAAAAAAAAAAAAAAACACGCCCGGTAAAAACAAAATATTAAGGACCAAAGCCCTCCTGAAAAAAGTCCGTCACAGTATAAAGTTCTGCATTCAACAGCTTCTCCCTGACCGTAGCGATGAACTTCTTTTCAGGAAGAGAACGCAACTCGTTGGGAAGGTGATTAAAAAACTTGGCACGAATTGCCCCATACCAAAACTCCATATGAAACCCTGCTCGCAAAGCAGGCAAAATATACAGTCCGAAGGACATCCCGTGACACAGAGCCAGCCAAACGGTGCAGCATGAAGTTGCAAGAGGCTAATTTTAGCAAAAGATTATCAATGTGTGACCTCCATGATAGCCGATTAATATTGGTGAGACCAAGAAAGTTCACCTCCTCTTGAAGTCGTTGATTGAGGCGGAAAGTTATACTCCGCTTTTTACTGGCGTTTAACGTCAAACCATTAGCGGAACACCAACCCTCAATAATCATATTCACATTAATCTGGTCACAATCTAGAGCTGAAAGAGCGGTGACATCATCGGCGAAAAGGAATATCCTTTTGTAGTGGAACTGGTGAGCCAAATCATTGATGAAAATCAAGAAAAGACATGGACCAAGTACTGAACCCTGCTTTACTCCACATGGAATGTCAACTGCTGAGGACTCGACGCCATTGAAAATAACCACCTGTTTCCAGCCTCGCAGAAAACTCCCAAAGAAAGACAGAGCCAGATCTCCAAACCCATAGTGGCGTAGCTTCCTGATAAGCAAATCATGAGGCACAGAATCAAAAGCCTTTGACAGATCGTAGAGCTTTAGGTTAATGTCGGTCACTTCTAAGGGCCGGTTTCACCAACAATCCATTAACTCCGTTCGACGAAAACTGCGTTTAAAGTAAACTGAGATTGATCTCCAGTCAAAATTTGTTTCGGTTTCACCAAGTTGAACGGGTTCTCAGGAACGGCGTTTTCGTTGATCTCTGGTAAACTTCTTCTTCACCATCGAAGCATCGAAAATCGTCGTACAACTCTGATCTGGCAGGTGATACGAGAGATAACGACATTGTTTTGTGACAGTTTTCCCGCAGAATCACTTTTTCGATAGTTATGACTTCATTCAATCCGCGATATTTCATCAATACGTCAACTATCCTCTTTCAGCGCTATAATTTGTGTTGTTCATGAGTTCATTCTGATTGTTGGAGTTCAGATTTTCGATTGGACGTCTACCTACTTCATCAACGTGAGTACATTTACCTACTTTTATCCCTGGTGATTCCCTCTTCCAGGCTCTCTGGGTTTTTCTACAAATGTGCCTTACTGCATGACTTCTAAACCATATAGGTACCTACTCACCGTTACTTTCAACTACTCTGAGCTACCTAGTAGACATAGCTAACTGCTTTATAATGTGCGGATGCAAATTTTTGTTTCAGATTTCGGATAACAGGCTACGAACTGTGTGACGTATTTTCTGAACAAATAAGGTGAATTTCATTCTTCATGTCAAGAAAACCTATTATCACTTCAGCATTCATGAAATACTACTACGATCGGTACTTGTGTGAAATTCTATGTACGCATTTTATAAGAATGAATGAATTAAAATTATAATTATTGTATTCAATAAAACGTGATACGTATGAATTGATTTGTTCATCTGCCTACACATTTCTCCAAGTCAATCTTATGTTGCAACAAATCGGTTCTTTTTTCTCCTACCTACCTATGCTGATTATGGTGCAAACAAAAATAAATTCGTAGGTATAAATAATAAGAAAAGAATTTTCGGCATAATTGTTTGAGATAGGTAATGCGTAATCAAATAATAAGAATAATCATTCAATCAAACAACTATACAAGAATATAAACGACGTAAGTAAGCAATCTTTAGTAAACACCTAACGAGAAAAAAGGAAATATGAAGAGGGGATCTTGCGAAAAAATATGTATTCACCAGATACCATATAGGTATGTAACAGTTTTATTTTCATAATGATTAACATCAGCAAAAGCAACTACTCACAATAGGTACGTAAAATGCACACAGCAACTGGGAAACGGAAATATCTGAGATGGTAACGAAACTTGTAGGCTGAAATAGCGACGTCCTGCAATGGATTTTTTTGGGACCGCGAATAATGAAATGGTTCACAATTTCGTTGTCCTTTCTCACTCCCGTATGATACCTACGAGAAGGTGCGCACCAAAGCTCGTGACATGATAAAAACTCCAGCAAAACACGGACGAAAAACAGCTCGACGGAATAGGAAAAATAACAATGGCGTCCACGTCCGTCGCTTTAAACGAAGATCAAACCGATTAACCAGCCAAAATTGAGCGATCAGCGCCAAACGCCGGATGAACCGAGGAAGGCGTTGATCGCCTCTGGTGAAACCCATTTTCTCGGTTCAGTAGTTGAATCGGCCCTCGAACTCCGATCAAAATGTTGGTGAAACCGGCCCTAAGGGTTGAAATTTTGAAAACGCCCTAGCTCAAAAAATTCGATATAAAGGTAGTGTTTTTCCATTAATTTAAGATAGTATTGAATTTTTAGAGACCACGCGGAGCTCTGTAGGACAAACCATTCGCTCCCTATTGAACTTAAGGGTTTGACTTAGGATAAATCGCAAAAGAGGCCTAATCTCCGTTCAAGTTTTAGCTGACCAAATGCTACTGCTGTAGTTACGTGGAAGGTAGGTACTATGGTTGGTAAGTGGTGACAATGGCAAAGCCGGGTTGTTTGCAGACGAGTGATCCTTATAGAACAATAATAAATTTTTGTGTAATAATTTGCAGCGTTTTTCTATTGTATTCCCACATGGTTCAATAATAAATGATAAAGGGAGAAAATAAAAGGGAGAGATAAAACTAATCCTATTAGCTAATTGTACATTCACCACATGGTAACCACGAGGTGACCACGTGGTCTTCTATTCTAAATTATGAATATATTATAAACTAGCTTACATAACTAAATTATTGATAAAATTATTAACTTATATCTATATCTATCTCTAACTTGAAAAAAAATAAGTTAGAAATAGATATAGATATAAGTTAATAATTTTATCAATAACTTAGTTATGTAAGCTAGTTTATAATATATTCATAATTTAGAATAGAAGACCACGTGGTCACCATGTGGTGAATGTACAATTAGCTAATAGGATTAGTTTTATCTCTCCCTTTCACTTGACATGACAGACAAACAACCTTTCACCACGTGGTCTCGTTACTATGTGGTCCCCTTTCCTTTCTAATCCTTTCACCTACCTCCCTTTCACCCAGACTATATAAATAGAACGACGGACTGACAAACTTTAGCACTCTCTCGACGGCCTGAAGATGATGTCTTTACATCGAAAGCGCTCGCCTCCTGTACTCGACTTCCTGGTTACGACGGATTCTCCAATACGGTACGTAGATAATAGAGAGTTCCTAGTGGTTTTTGAAATGGCGTGACGTATTACACACACACTCTCAACATGGAAGATATACTTCTTCCATGCTCTCAATCCGGCGCCGGATTGTGATAAGAACACGCCCTATCCGATACGGCGCCGTATTGTTACGGTCTAATACGTCACTAGGAGGCAATCCGGCGCGCCGTATTGAAAACATGGCGGACGATCCGGTTCCGGCGCCGGATCGACCCTACTAGGAACTCTCTAGTAATTGGATAAACTTGTTGAGATTACGAATTTTTCCTATTCTTACCTGAGTATAAGATATTCCGGGGTACTGAATGGTGGAGGCATGTCCCACGTTCAAGATGTGAGTTATGGAGTTTTCTTTGAGGGCGTTCAAATCAGCTGCGACGTCCTGAGAGCCCATCAACAAACCCGGCAATACATCAGCTACTACCAGGTCAGGTTTATCGTCAACAACAAATCTGCAATTGGTAATCAGTAGGTACTCCCTAGTTTTCCAACATTAGGTTCACATACATATCAATAAATTACTGACAGAAGACCTATACATGTATAGGTCTTCTGTCAGTAATTTATTGATATGTATGTGTATATACATACATATTTATTGAAATGTACATGTATATACATTTGCAGCATCGCGACTGTCACAATTGCAGTGATAGGAACGGTGATAGTCGAGTAGTCACGAATCTAGTGTTCAGTTCCTTGGAACACAAATCTAGTGCGGGTAAATTAATCGAAGTATTAACCTATATCTAGAAGGATTTTATTAAGAGTCTTCATTAATTACCTTGAAAAATATCTTGAATAATAATAATATAATACAATTGTAAAATGAATATTATGGCTGTATAGGCAACCAATGCCAAATAAAAATTATAATTAAAAAAAAAAAAGTTGCCAAGTGGGTGTGGCACATAGCTTCCTCGTATCCATAACCCGATTATATAGATGATCCGATGCATAGTAGATAATCTCAAAACACCAATCTTTAAGTACCTTTCACTACCCTCATAGGGGACCATCTACACGCTAATCTGCACAATCCAAGAAAATTTCATCAAATTCGGATGAAAAATGTTTACAATTTTTACAATGCGCAAACGTAAAATCCCTGTAACAGCCATAACACTTACAAGTGTTATGGCTGTTACAGGGATTTTACGTTTGCGCATGCGCAGAGGCTTCTGTAAATTTTAAGGCCTTGATTTTCATTGGGGACCATCTACAATCTAATCCGCATCATCCCTGAAAATTTCATTGAAATTGGATGGGAAAAGTAGAAGTTATGGCCGTTACAAAGAAATTCACGTTTGCGCATGCGCAGCGGCTACTATCAGTCCGAAGGTGGTGATTCTCATAGGGGATCATCTACATCCTAATTCGCATAATCCCTGAAAATTTCATTGAAATCGAATGGAAAATGTCGAAGTTATGGCCGTTACAAGGAATTCACGTTTGCGCATGCGCAGTCGCTTCTATCAGTCCGGGGATAATGATTTTCATAGGGGACCGTCTACACGCCAATCCGCACAATCCCTGAAAATTTCATAGAAATCGGACAATAACTTCGTATAGTTATGCGCGTTACAAGGAATTCATGACAGACAGACAGACACACAGACACGGAACCAAAATTGTTCAGAAAGGTCTAAAACGCAAAACGCGAGTGAAAATTTTTATTTTGGAGAACTTTTTTTTTTTATCCTTGAAAAGTGAAAACAAAGCTTCCGCTACCTTGGTAGACTCGGAAGCAAAATTACCTTTTGCACGATCATCTCAACTAAACTTCTTATTGCCCGCACGAACAATTTATTATTAGTGAGCTCTAATATTACTACTAATGATATTTTACTAACCCAGGTACGGTCTCTCTTAGCTGACAAGTGCTGTAGCCGTTTTCTTCTCTTTCCTCGCAGAAGACGTGCCCTCCAGGGGTTGAAACTCTAGTTGTGGTGTGAGACAGTTCATTTTTTTGACGGACAAGTTCGGAGAGGAAACTCATTTCTCCGTTCAAGAAGTTACAGTAGAAATGGGAGTGAACACCAAAATGTCCACGAATCGGAGGAACGAAGAATCAGTTAAAAATTGAACAAATTTAAATCAAAGGGTAAAAGTTGAATAGGTACATAACGGCGTTTCATGACGCGACATGACTAATTACCTACTACCGGTATGTTTCTGCTCTTCATGACACTCATCACAAACTACTTGATACCTTGTCTGGCAAATGATTACCTATGAGCTAATCTTGAAAAGTTCAGCTTAATTAAATGGAATAGTTTTCCGGCAGGTGATACAGTTTGAACAAAATGTAAACAACACAGAGACTGAGCTAGAGATAAGCAATATTCCTTATCTGATAACAAATCAACGTCGGAGTCGGAGCCTTCAAGGTGGCCAACTAAAAAAACACCAGGTTTGTTCGGCTAACGATTCCGAACCAGTTCCGGACGGAACGCGATTCTGAAAGTGGAAGGGATAGAATCAGTTCGGAATCGTTGTTAACCGAACGCCTTTGGAACTCGTTCGGAATCGATAGCCTGCATTGTAACCTCCTTCCATTTGTCATCTCCTGTTGTTGTCTCCTTCCATTATTAAATAATGGAATTAATAAATTTTATTAATAATCCGTATTCGCAGTTCAGCATTCTCTCGTTTTTCCAATATAGAGAATAAATATTGTATTCTCTATTCTGAATTTTCAACTCTTCTGCAACAAACTCTAGTTGTATTAGGGAAGTCAATGTTTTTAAAGAACTTTGTTAAGAGAGAGAAAATCATTAATTTATTGAACATTTTAGGAGTATAAAAGTTGGACAACGACTCCATTAGCTGTCGAAAATGTTTTTAAGAACTAATTTTGATTTTCAGTTTCCTAAGTAGGTAGGTATGTTTAATAAAGTTTAAAGTAGGTATGTTGTATTTTTTGAAGTTCTTGAAGCCTCCATTTAGATTTAACGGGATTTTTAAAGTTTAAGATTGAATGATTTAAAATTATTGTTGTACCTACTAATCTCTCATCCTTTTAAAAAAAAATCCCCCTACAAATTTGACCAAACACCCATTTTTCCAATTTTCACTGAGTCAATGGAAACTTTTCAACCGAATTGAAAGGCGTCAGGACAACGGCTACGATTCAAGTGTACAAAATATTTAACTTTAAGAAAAATTAGTATGACTTGATAAAATCAATCTCACTTATCACAGATTGATCACAAAATAATAGGGGTCTTCCCCAGGAACAATGTTCTTTTATTAAACAATGAAACATTTAAAATTTGCCATAGGTAAAACCGTTACGAATGTTTTGAAACATAGTTCGACTCACGATGAGTTACTTCATGCATGAAATGTAGTCAGACACTCGAAAAAGCTTGTAATTCAAAGCTCCACTTTTGTTGTCAACAAATCAAATTTTGCCCCATGTCACATAGGTACTAATCACCCCATTTCACGATCAATATTTGGCAGAAGAGAGAGATGATGTGAACTTCCTTGAACCACTATCCGAATAAATGGACACAGTGGAATAATTATTGCGTATTTGTGAAAAAAGAAATACCTAATCAAAAATGGCTTCTGTTAGAACGTAATTTCTAAGAATTTCGAAATTTTCACAACAAAGGTGAAAACGTTTAAGCACATTGAGTAAAAAATTGCGCGTCTATGGACCAACAAATTTGCGCGCTATGTACTTCAAGTAGGAGGAATAACAAAAGCAAATTATTTCACAGCGGTTTATTAGGATAAAAATATGAAAATACGATTTTAAAAAATCCACAATAGAAATATCTCCAAAGTCGGCATCATAACCAGGATGAACGTCACTGTCTCTTCAAGATTACACTTATAAAAAATCATGCCTCCAGGTACCTACCTACTGAATTTGAGATGGCACAACTCCCGAAACTTTGGTTTTATGATGCCTTGTTCCGATGCCCACAGCATCAAATATAAAATACCAAAACACGATGCTCAGCCTCCGAGGCCTTCGTCTCGTTCCAATAACAAACGCAAATTATTTCACAACGGTTTATTAGGTAGGTAAGGATTTTCATAAACATAAACATTTTCATAAAAAAAAGGAATTTCATAAACGGACTTAGCTATACCATTGGGGAATCTGCCCCTTGTTCCTGCTCACTACGATGTGTTCGATGATCATGTTCATTTAGAAGAGGCTTAAAAAATGTTCTTAAAAAAGTTCTTATTTTTTGGATGGTCACGAAGAAGAAAAAACAATTTAATTGATCATCCGATTCCGAAACTTCGTGAGAATCGTCAACAGGAGTAGGATTAGGATTACCAGAAACCCCCAGATGATAGACCACAGGAGACTAGGACAAAATAAACAAAAATTGATGATAAGCGAAACGATAAGACTATCTGATAAGCGTAATATCTAGTGCGCATGTGCGGAACTGTTGGTCCCGAGAAAATCTCAGAACTGGTAGAACTGATTCTGGACGGTTCCGGATGCCTAGCCGAACAGCGGACAGACAGTTCCGAACCAGTTCTGGGCCTAACCGAACGCCCCAAAGGAGGTCGGAACCGTCCCGAACCGTTCGGAATCGTTAGCCGAACAGACCTACCTTTTTCCGTAGATCGTTCCCAGAAAGTCGGTAGACTTGGAAAAAAAGGCAGCAGAAAAATTGAAAATGCCAAGTGGGTGTGGCACATAGCTTCCTCGTATCCATAACCCGATTATATAGATGATCCGATGCATAGAAGTTAATCTCAAAACACCAATCTCTAAGTACCTTTCACTACACTCATAGGGGACCATCTACTCGCTAATCTGGACAATCCTAGAAAATTTCATCAAATTCGGATGAAAATTTTAAATTTTATGGCTGTTACAAGGATTTTACGTATGCGCATGTGTCAGCATTTAGTGTGGCAGCCCTGCCTACCTCCTCAGGGCTCCCCGGCTTCTCCTCTCTCTCTCTCCGCTCGTCTGCTCGCCCTTGATGAACCTACGACTACGAATGTATTATTGTTCAGTTTATTAACTACGTATACCTTTGATAATTAACTTCATTATACAGTTCAGTATTTTGTTCTTAAAGTATCTCCTCATTTAAATATAATCAGATAACGAGAGAACGTCTACTGGTGAGTAATCACAAGTTTATTTAGTTATCCCGACACGTATACGTGCGGTAGCTGATCGTGCCTTTGGCCCAAAATGCCCTTTCTTCCGTGTTCGTATCAAACCGACTATAAATAATCCAATAAAGCAAATGTCCGAAAAGATACTACTTTATTTAAGTGGACACCTTAGTGCATGAATAGTAATACGATCTGGTCGATCTTTTCTTTACTTTTCACTAAGTTCAAAGCACTTCTAATGTGGGTGTCAAAGTCGAGTTTGAACATAAAGACAAAGTTCCTCTTTGTTTTGAGGTTGACTAAGGAGTTTGTATTTCGTAATTCAAGAAATTATTACGCAGCTTCCAAACTAAGTTTTGAAATAGGACTAGCAGATAAATCGGACACATAACGAATAAAATTCACTAAGTTTGACATAGATGCGGCGAATCTTAAATTCTCACATAGCACAAAGAATATAACGACAGGAAGCACATAAAGAGGCCGTCATCTGGAATACAAACTCAAATAAAGTTTCACCCAAATAGTTTCCATGGAATAACGAGCGTAGAGTGCACTCGCAAATCGCAATAAAGATGGGTACATAATGCTTGCAAGGAGTTCGTTTCATAAAGTTGGGCAAATAAAAATAAAGTAAAACGAGTTTGATCATAAAGAACTATGTATGTGAGTGTTAAAATAAAGATGAAATAAAGTTGTGCCGAGCTAAGTTCTCGTTCTTACTCGTGCATTTGGAACTCTATAGTTACCTATGTTAATGGGTACCTAGCTACAAAGATACACGAACACTGGAAGAAAAAGGGCTCAGCCAACACGCGCGCCAATCATAATTGTCGTAAATAAATAAAGGATTTGATAAACTCAATTAAATTTTATAAATAAAGAAAAATAGTTTATACTTATGTTTTTAAGCATTTTAACTATTTTTATTTGAATGCGACTACATAATTTATTGATAAAATTGTTTGTGTACCAATTTATTTTCCACCTTGAATTAACCTATGTTGTATTGAGAATAGTAAGTACCCATATTCCTATGAAGATTGTCAAAATAATGGAATACGACAATTGGGATACCAGTCTTCAGTGACACTGGTTTCTGTCCTCGGATTTCCAAGAACCCTCAGGTGTTTGTCAGAGTTAACGTCAAAGCGCTCTCTGGTGAGCAGCCTGGGAAGGTAGGCAATCCTTGGATGGGACAGTCTTGCTGGGTCTACTAATGGCGTTCTCACTCATAATGAGGAAATTCTGTTTGGATTAGAATGATTAAATCTATGGTACTAAGAAAGTTCGCCCTAGTGGTACTAAGAAAAATTCGCCCTCGTGGTACTAAGAAAAATTCGCCCTTGTGGTACTAAGAAAATTTGCCCCAGTGGTACTAAGAAAAATTCGCCCAAGTGGTACTAAGAAAATTTGCCCCAGAGGTACTAAGAAAAATTTGCCCTAGAGGTACTAAGGAAATTCGCCCTAGAGGTATTAAGGAAATTTCCCCTTGTGGTACTATGAAAATTCACCCTAGTGGTACAAAGAAATTTAACCCAAGTGGTATGTAGGTCTAAGAAAATTATGCCTTTGCGGTACTAAGAAAATTATGCCTTTTTGGTAGGTATTAGGAAAATTATGCCTTCATGGTACTGTGGTTATGAAGTTATAAAGGAGAACCGCGAGGAACGAGTGAGAATAATTTATATTTTACAAGACTCAAAATCACAGAATAAGAGAAAAGGAAAAAGTAAGTTTCTATGTAAACGAATTTGCATAGCAACCAGCTGTTGTGGGGTTGGACCTCCACAGTACTCCCCCCCAAGTGTCAACGATACCAGACTGGGAAACGAACATGACGACCAGCACGAGTCACTGACGGCCGGTTTGGTTGGTCCGGATTGGCTGCATTGACTATGTTGGATGGCAGATTGCTTGAGGATGATGAGGGATTCGGTGGTGATGCGGTCTCTGTAGTATCGACTAAAAACGCTGGCTTCAGTCGGTCTATAGACAGCGTTTGCTCTCCACGGGGCGTGGCAATCTTGAACACTTTCTCGGTCCGCGAAATCACCAAATAAGGGCCATCGTACGTCGGGGTCACCACTGTGGTTATGAAGTTATAAAGGAGAACCGCGAGGAACGAGTGAGAATAATTTATATTTTACAAGACTCAAAATCACAGAATAAGAGAAAAGGAAAAAGTAAGTTTCTATGTAAACGAATTTGCATAGCAACCAGCTGTTGTGGGGTTGGACCTCCACAGTACTAAGAGTACAACGAAATACCTACAAAATTCTAATGAAGTCGATAGAACATTATAGTGAAATTAAAACCATGATTTCACATGCACCCACGAAGAGCTTATTGCACTTGTTACTAAGAAACAAGAATTCTTCTCCCGAGACATCATGGCATCATTATATAAAGTTTTAAAATAAAAATACAAATAAAGAATAATGAAATCCGCGGGGATATAACTACTTAAACTTAGTGAGACTTTGATTCTATGTCATGATGAAACTTGGAAGAAGACATAAAGACTTGGATGACTATTCTTGCATAGGTAGTAGTTGTTCATTTTCTAAGATAAAAATAAAGCGTAACTGATCAAGTCCCTGTTTCGGTGAATGATAGGTTACAATTAGGTGCAATAAGCTCTCAAAAATAAAGTACAAAGAACCAAAACTTGCTGTAAAAAGTTTTGGAACATAAAGAGTGGCTGAATAGTCAAGCTGGTGACTGATGTCACTGTGGCTTGTATGTTGCAGCTTATAATACACAAAGTACACTACAAAGTAAAAGATGAACGAAGAAGAGGACATTGCCGATCGTGAAGATCTTTATAAAGAAGTCCCAGACAGTAAACACCTAGAGCTTGAGAGAAATAATGAACGAAAACAAAGAATGAGTGGTATTGAAAGACGATTGCGCAGAGACCTGATGCATGTAATTGATGGCAGAATGACAATGATTGAGCGAAAGATGGAAGAACACCTACGAGAAACTAAAGAAATGTTCACTCAGTTGCTTGAGAGTGTCCAAGAAAAAGAACCTACTATGCTACATACTCCATCAGAAGAAGAACCTCCTGCAAGGATAGCCAGTAGCCTGGACACACAAAGACCCTGGTTGAAACTCCGTCTTCAACGCTTCGATAACAGGTTGACTCAAGAAAGTGACTACACCCTATGGCGAGATAAAATACGTGCTGAAATTTTGGCAAATGATTGTCTGTGCGTATTTGAGAAAGATGGAAAAGCGAGAGGTCAGTACAGCTCAGAAGACCTAGACAGCATGAAATACTGTGTTCGATCATTCATAATAGGACACCTTGGCCCATTCCATCATTCACTTGTACAATACACTGACGACCCGATTGAGATGATGGTATTGCTGGACCAAGCTGGTCAACCATTGAGTAAATTTGGAGAGTACGAACTTCAAGACAAGTTGAACCACCTTAAATTCGAACCTTCCAGAGAATCAGTCTTGGAATTTATGAAGAGATTTGAAGACTTGGTTGTGCAACTAAGAAGATATGTAACCTTGACTGAGGAACAAGCTAAAAGATCATTGATCCTTGCAATAAAGCAGACATTGCCAAGTATTTACAACAAAGAATCCAGTGCACCATCTCCTGGATTAACAGTTTCTGAGATAAAGAGACTGATGTTTGATGAGGAAAATCTCACGAAGGAAGAAAGAAGGCGAGCAACACAAAGCAATGCAATGCTCAGTAACACCACTCAAAAGACGAGTTTTAAGAAACGTGGTGGAGCCAACTCTTATAATAAAGCTCCTTCTTCACACTTGCTCTCTTCCTCCCAAGGACCTTGTAAGAAGTGTGGAGTCAACGGCCACTCTTCAGATGCTTGCATAAATAAAGGATGGAAATGCTACGCTTGCCAGAAATTTACCTCGTCTCATTATTCAAAGAACTGCCCATACAAAGAATCGTCAGCACGTGGAAAATTTTACAACAATGCTCAAAAGAGAGACAAGGCAACGAAGAGACTTGGTAAACATAAAGGTATGAAACGGATCCCAATGTGGAAAGCGAAGAAAGTCATGAGTGCAATCAAACATAAAGGACACGCGAATCTCACTATTCAAGCTGACAGTGAGACTGAAGATCTACCTGAAGCTCAAAGGTGTGTTTGGGTGAATAATGAATTTGACTGCGAAGATACTGAAATCCTGTACGCGGATGCTTCAGACAATACTTTGGATTCAGCTCTAGTATGTTTTGATGGTAGGTTCTCCACTTTTAATTGCGTAAATTTCATAGCTGATTCAGGAGCAACTGACCACATTGTTAATTCTGATAAATATTTTGTAAGTATCACAGAGCTTTCTAGACCTAGGCGCATTACTTGTGCAAATTCTGACAATAATGCTGATTTACTTATAACATCAATGGGGGATATAGTTGTTCAAAATAGTGATACTGGAATGGTATCTTGTTTAAGAAACGTACTTTATGCTCCTGGGTTAGTAGAGAATCTATTTTCAATTAGGAAATTGGTGAGTTCCAATTTAGGTGTTGAGTTCACTAAGAGCAAGCTGTTGATCAGAGATTTGTCATCTGGTGAGGTCATCAAAACTGGTAAGTTTTGTGGAAAGTTTTGGTGGCTTTCTTTTTCTCTTCCCTCAGCTGATGCTAAACCTCAGATGGTACAAAGTGCTCTAAAAGAATTGAGCAAGCAACAGATAGGGGTCGGTAATAGGGACAGATATCTGCAGCTTGTCAATTCAAAACCTCCTGATAAATTCATAAAGGATCTTCAATTAAATAACGACATAAAGGATCTTCAGTTAACTAAAGACAACTCAAATAAAGATATAAAGGATCTCCAGTTAAATAAAGACATAAAGGATCTTCAATTAAATAAAGGCAACCCAAAGAGAGTCATAAAGGATCGTCAGTTACTTAAAAGTAACCAAAATAAAGATACAATTGAACGACAAACAAATAAAGGATCTACTATCCATCACGCAAGTCATGACGCAGACCAGAAGACTAGAAAGAACACCGTCAATACCAAAGGAGGGAGTAACTCCATGTCTCTTCTTGGCAAACGACAACATTCCCACCAACCTAGCCAATCACTCTACCTGACAGATAAAGACAACGGAGGGAGTTCTTCGAAAAGGAAGTCAAACCAGGACCATGATTCTACAGAAACTGATGAAGGATTGGATGAAGATATCGACTCTTCCCATTCAACTAAAGAGGATTTAGAACGCCTCAGTACACAACGAGTGAAAAGCCTACGAGACTGCGTTGGTTACCTCTGGCACTTACGCTTGAACCACGCCTCCCTAAGCTATCTGAAAATAGCATCAACAAGAATACCTGAGCTCAAAGGAATAAAATTTGGTAATGAAATCCTAGACTGTGAGTTTTGCAAAATGGCAAAAGGTAAACGATTGCCATGTTCTGAAGTGCGGAAAAGGTCTGAAGTACCCTTTTCACGACTCTGGAGCGACCTCATGGGTCCAATAAAACCCCAAGCTCTCAGAAGTATGGCAAAGTATATTGTTACCTTTACGGATGACTGTACGCGATATGTAATGGCTTACACATTGACTAACAAGACGAGAGTGCATATTGCCTTGCAAAACTGTCTTGATGAGATCAGGCAAATAACACAACGTGAAGCTAAAGTTATTGAGATCTGTACTGATGGTGGCAAAGAGTATCAAACATATGAAATGAACGCAATACTGAGACAAGAAAGAATTAGTTTGAAAATCTGTGAGCCTGCTACTCCTCAACACAATGGTTGTTCTGAAAGATTGAATTTAGAGCTCCAACAGAAAATAAGAGCTAACTTACTGGCTGCAAAAATGCCTAACTATTATTGGAAACACGCTCTTAATCATGTTGTTCACATCCACAACAGAACCCTAAATCGATCTATTAATTTCAAGTCTCCTTATGAGATGGTGAAAGGAGTACCACCCCAAATGAAGTACATTAAACGTTTTGGATGTGCTGCTTACTATTATGACGTTCATGCAAAAGAAAAATCAAAATTCACTCAGAGGTCCAACTTGGCCATTCTCATGGAATGCAACGAGACTGGATATACTCTGTTGGACACAAATAAAGCAATTATCACCAGGTCCAAAAATGTTGATTTTGTTGAGTCCAAAGTGTATGGTGACTTTTATGGCCCTGAAACCATTCTTCCTATTGATGAGGAATTAGGATTCAGTGAACCTCCAGCCCCGAGTATTCCTACTGATTTATCTTCAGGATCTGGGAACCCCTCAGAATTAAGAGAAATACCATCTGATTCAGGAGATCACACCATTCCACGTCATGATGTATGCCTGAATGAAAAACCTGATGATTGCTCAATATCTACGTCTGACAACCAACAGACATCAAGTAAGTGCATTGGTGGTACAGACCAATACGACTTTTATGATGATGGAAGTGACAATGAGGAAACTGGTGAACTCGATACAGAAGCAAACCTGATACAGCTTCTTCAAGCTGACATTTCAGAAATGGATCATGAGCCAATAACCTATCGTGATGCCTTACTCAGTCCCGATGGAGAGCAGTGGCTTGAAGCTATTAATGATGAATTCAAAGCTCTTCATGATAGCCAGACTTGGGAAATCATACCAAGACACCAAGTTCCACCGAATTTAAAAGTCATTAAAGCTCGCTGGGTGCATCGAAGAAAACAAGAAGCAAATGGTACTACTCGGTATCGTAGCCGTCTAGTAGCCAAGGGATTTGCGGACAACAATGACTACGACCGCACTGAAATATATGCACCTGTAGCAAGATTAGTCGATGTACGTTTCATGCTTATTGTGGCCAACAAGCTCAACCTTGAATTAATTCAGTTTGACATCAAGACAGCGTTTTTAAATGGAACTTTGGAAAAGCCTGTCTTTATGGAAGTGCCTGATGGCCTGACAGAATACCTGGGAGAGAATAATGATTTGTCACAAAAATATGTTTGCAAATTGAAACGAGCTCTTTATGGGTTGAAAGTATCACCTAAATGTTGGTTCTTGCGTTTCCAAGCAGCAATGGAAAAACTAGGTTTTGCACCTTATGAGTTTCAACAATGCATTTTCGTCTGGAAGAACGGAAAACACTTCGCAATGATATTGTTATACGTTGATGATATTTTATTTGCAACAAACAATAAAAGTAAGCTCAAGGAAGTAACGTGGAAACTAAAGCAAGAGTTTAAGGTTACAGAATTAGGTGAGCCCCAGAAGTTCCTGGGAATGGAGATTGAACGAGATCGAGAAAAGAAAGTGCTTTTCCTACACCAACGGAAATTCACTGAACAAATTATCAAGCGATATGGTACTGTCAATCGGAAACCTGCCAATTCACCTATGGTGCCTTTTGACCAACGCAAACCTTCAAATGAAAAGGAACTGAGCCCAGAGGAAAGGAAGAAAATACCATACAGGAGAGTAATAGGTTCATTACTCTACCTCCAAAATGGAACCCGTCCAGACATTTCTTACTCAACAAATGTCTTATCAAGACGTCAAAGCAATTTTGATTTAAATGACTGGAATCGGGTACAACGGGTAATATCCTATTTGAGAGGTACCATGAAAATGGGATTGCTCTACAAAGGTGAAGATGAAACGATTGAATGCTTTGTTGATGCATCTCTCGGAACAAATGACATAGCTGGACATTCAACTAGTGGTCTAATAATAAAGCTTTTTGGTGATATAGTTTATTGGAAAACCAAGAAACAAAATCATGTTGCGCTGTCCACAGCTGAAAGCGAGTACGTTGCTTTGAGCCTTGCCTGTCGCGAACTTTCCAATGTTCGAGCCATGAGTCAAAGCTTGATTGGGAGACTCATGATTCCTGTTATTCATGAAGACAGCATCGCTGCTATCGAATTAGCAAAAACGGATGAATCAAGTACACTAAAGCACCTGGTGTACTTGCACTACCATTACATCAGATCTGAGGTGAAGCAAAAATTGGTGAACATCAGATGGATATCAACTGATCAGCAGATTGCTGACGTGCTCACCAAGGCTTTGGAACCATCCAAATTCATCGAATTCAGAGATCAAATAATTTATGATCCACACAAGAAACCTAGGTTGTAACTCTGCTTCTCTTTTTTTTAGGAAGACTACAGTAGGACACCAGTAATCACTTTTACAACTGGTGGCTATAAAGACTGAAAATAAAGAATCCCCTATAAAGAATAATAAAGAACGTTTGCATGAATGAGATCATTGATTCTCATGCATGCATTTACATAAAGGAACTTCACAACTGAGAAGAGAATGACAGCATTGTTACTTCAGTTGCTGTCATCATTTCTTCTGTGGCAAGGCCTGCCCCAGGAGGGAGTGTCAGCATTTAGTGTGGCAGCCCTGCCTACCTCCTCAGGGCTCCCCGGCTTCTCCTCTCTCTCTCTCCGCTCGTCTGCTCGCCCTTGATGAACCTACGACTACGAATGTATTATTGTTCAGTTTATTAACTACGTATACCTTTGATAATTAACTTCATTATACAGTTCAGTATTTTGTTCTTAAAGTATCTCCTCATTTAAATATAATCAGATAACGAGAGAACGTCTACTGGTGAGTAATCACAAGTTTATTTAGTTATCCCGACAGCATGCGCAGAGGCTTCTGTAAATTTTAAGGCCTTGATTTTCATTGGGGACCATCTACAACATAATCCGCGTAATCCTTCAAAATGTCATCGAAATCGGGTAGAAAATGTGGAAGTTATGGCTGTGGCAAGGAATTCACGTTTGCGCATGCGCAGCGGCTACTATCAGTCCGGGGGTGATGATCTTCATTGGGGACCATCTACAACCTAATCCGCATAATCCCTGAAAATTTCATCGATGTAAATATGTATGAGTTCGTGGGGCGAGTAGAACATGAATATGTACACTTAACATCTTCAAAGCATACCCAGTGCATACAGTATGTTGGTATGGTAGGTATACTGAAAATCGAAAGAAACCAACAATAGCCTTGTGGGTACTCTATGAGTTTGTGGAGACGAGTAGAATGTGAATATGGATTCCTAACATCTTCAAAGCATACCCGGTCTATACAGTACGTTGGTATGCTATACCTACTGAAAATCGAAAAAACCTAGAACCGTGTAAAAAAAAAACTTTCAAGAAATTTCAACACCATTGTTCCTTTTTTTTAACGATACCTTCAACTGAAAGATTTCTTTGAAAATTCGCTCATTAATTCATGCTGCATGAAAGGACTTTTTTAAACGTTTGTTTCTATCATTAATTGAATGTGTAGGTGTAGGTAGGTACATCATTTTGGTTTATTATTTTCAACTATGCAACTTGAACTAGTAACTTGTATGTTAGTGGTTTATGTCCGAAAATCGAATGGAAATTTTGCCGTCCGTCTGCAGTACTTTTCTTAGTTCCCATGGACAGATTTTGATGAAATTTGGTAGGTATAGGCAGGGTTCCATTTGGGGTGTAGTTGTGCCTCGAAGCTTTTAGTAGAGGTCACTTCTAAGGGCTGAAATTTTCAAAGAGCCCTAGCTCAAACACTCTTGATATGAAGGGATTGCTTTTTCATCAAATTTTAAACAACATTGAATTTTAGAATCAAATGAGACCACCCTGATCTCTGTAGATCCAACCGTTGGCTCCCTCCAGAACTTGAGGGTTGGACTTTCAATTAGAACAGAGTATTAACGACAGAGGACCTACGGAGACCAACATGAATATGGACTCCTCACATCTTAAAACATGCCCTGTGTTGGTAGTTGTGAACTCTGTGGTGGATACTTTCTTTGTTGTGTTGGTAGACCTGTTGTCTGTCCTCCCGCTGTCACCGGCGTTTGCCATTTCTCTCTTCCTTCTAAAAATGTAATGTGATGTGTCGTGCTGTTCTTAATTCGATTATAAAATATCTAAAAACCAATATCGCCGTCGTGATTTGTCTTCCCGTTAAACTCTGCTAGTTATTCTAACAGGTTATGAATGGCCCAGTCATCGATTTCCTTCGCGAATAAACGGATTACAGTGGATAAAAATTGATCATCCGAATCTACATCAAAATGGATTCGTCGATCTCCACCACATCCGCGGTCAACGTGAGTGTCGACAAGTTGAAGGGAAGTCAAAATTATCTTGAATGGAGATTTCAGATGATGAATATCCTGAAACACGACGGTCTTTGGTGCTGCATTAATGGATATCCGGCTGATGACAGGACGTCGCCCGAGGTGAAATCCCGACAAGAAGAGAGAGCTTTGTCAAAAATTAACCTCTCAATCGTCAAGTCAGCATATCCCCACGTGATCAAATGCAACACGTCCAAAGAAGCCTGGGAAGCCCTAAAATCGGCATATGAAGATAAAGGCCTCAATCAACGTTTGAAAATACTTCGTAGACTGTGTTCAGTTCGTCTTCGGAATTTTCCATCCATGGAATCTTACGTCAATGAGGTGATGTCGCTCTCTACCCAGCTTGACGCCACAGACAAGCCGATCGACGATGATTTTCTCGCCGCTATTTTGCTTCAGGGACTAACTCCTGAGTACGATGCGATGGTCATGGCTCTTGAACACTCAGGAAAGGAGGTTAAAAGCGATTTGGTAATAACCAAACTCCTCCAAGATACCCGTTTTAAAGGTAAAGGTAACTCTGGAGATGTCGCACTCTACTCCTTCGAGGATGGTGAACAGGAAGCAAGTCGCCCTACGTGCTGGAAATGCCACAAAGAAGGACATTATTCTCGAAATTGCTGGCTTAATAAGAAGTATAAGCCTCAGAAGCGTGATGAGAAAGGAGAAACAAGAATGAATACATCTGAAGAGAAGCAGTCTGCAAAGAGAAAGTCTCAAGGTAGCAAGAAAGGACTTTTAGCTGCTTTCAGTACTCTTTTTTCGAGTGAAGTGTGGTATGTTGATAGTGCTGCCAGTACACACATGACAGGTCGTAAAGACTGGCTTTCCAACTTCACTAATACGAAGTATAATCAAGAGGTGACACTAGGAAACAACCAGAAGCTGAAGAGTGAGGGCGCAGGAGATGTCAATGTGGTCTTCGAATCTACAGGTACTGAAAATACTATTCACGATGTTCTGTATGTACCTAATTTGAAAGCGAATTTGTTGTCTGTCGATGTCCTAATTCGGAAGGGCTACCGAGTTTGTTTTGATAAAACTGGCTGTAGTATTTATGATCTGGATGACGCAGGAATGAGGGGTAAACCTATTCTTTCAGTCCCTAGTGAAGATGGGGTTTATAAATTGAAAGTTAAGGGTCAACTAGTAAATTTGACCGAAGTTCATGATAGTACCCTAGCTCCTGAAGCCTCTCAGACACTTTGGCATAAAAGGTTATCCCACTTAAATCACCACAGTATGTCTTTGCTGAAAAATGGACTAGCCACTGGAGTAAATTTTAAACCAGATCAGGTGGTCAAACTTTGTGAGCCCTGCATTCAAGCTAAGCATGCTAGGAAGCCATTTTTGCCTAGCAAGTCTAAAATTGCCAAAAACAAGCTTGATTTGGTTCACTCTGACCTGTGTGGGCCGTTTGAGGTGCCTTCTTGGGGTGGCGCTCGTTATATCATGACATTTATAGATGACTACAGTCGAAAAGTGTTCTGCTATTTTCTACAAAAGAAAGATGAGGCTGCAGAAACACTGAAAGAGTTCGTGGCCATGGCGGAGAACCAGGCTGAGCGTCATGTCAAGGTGATCAGAACTGATGGAGGCGGGGAGTACATGGGAGGCTCTCTGAAAAAGTTCTTCAAATCCAAAGGGATTGTTCATCAGGTGACGTGCCCTTACTCGCCAGCTCAGAATGGGACAGCTGAGCGTTATATGCGTTCGATCCTTGAGAGAGCTCGCTCAATGATGATTGACGCTCAGGTTCCAAAAAGGATGTGGGCTGAAGCTGTCAACACGGCCGTATACGTCATAAACAGATCGCCAACGAAGAAGCTCGTCAATAACACCCCAGAGGAATGTTGGACGGGGAAAAAGGTGGACCTCCGACATCTTCGAGTCTTTGGCTGCCCGGCATACGTTCAGATATCCAAGTCTAAGAGAAGAAAGCTCGACCCTCGAAGCAAGAAACTCACGTTTGTTGGTTATAGTGAGACTTCTAAAGGATACCGACTTCTAGACGATCGCCACCGCCTAGTGATATCTCGAGACGTAATTTTTCTCGAAAATGAAACTATGGGAAGGCCGGAGATTCAGGAGGAGGAAGCAAAAACTCCCCCGAGCTATACAATGCTTTTCCCGATGATTGGTGGCTCTGATGAAGAAAGAAGGGCACTGGAAGAGCAAGTTTCGCATGAGGATGTCTCGACCACTGATGATGAGGAGTCGTCGACTGGTGACAGCTTTGAGAGTGTTCCCGACCCAGATGCGTCTGAAGAGGATCTAGACCAGGGCAACGACCCAGAGGATGATGATGCCAGCTCCTTGGATATGGTCTTTGATGAGGAGACCAAGAAGCTCCGTGCACCAAGTACAACGACTGAAACCAGCCTTGAGGACGACGAGAACTCATCCTCAAATTCAAGGTACCCCCTAAGAAAAAGAGTTCCTAATTCAAAATATAATAGTCAGGATTTTTTGCTTAATTATTCAATGATGCATTCCGATAATGATCTTAGTGTTGATCAAGCTTTGAATTCCAAAGATAAAAATAATTGGTTTGAAGCGATGGAAAAGGAATATAATAGTTTAATAAAAAATGAAACCTGGGAATTAGTAGACAGACCTAAAGGGAAAAATGTAGTTAAATGCAAGTGGGTTTTAAAAACCAAGAGAGACGAGTCTGGTGCCACAAGATTCAAGGCCCGGCTAGTAGCTAAAGGGTGCAGCCAGAAATTTGGTCTAGATTACGATAAAACCTTTTCTCCTGTTATTAGGTATAGTTCTCTAAGGCTATTACTGGCAATAGGAGCTCGGTTGGATTTAGAAATAGATCATGTCGACGCAGTTTCAGCGTTTTTAAATTCAGATCTCACTGAAGAGATTTTTATGGAACAGCCATCAAAATTTGTCAAAAACGGAAATGAAGGGAAAGTTTGTTTACTCAGAAAAGCAATTTATGGTTTAAAACAATCATCCAGGGCATGGTTTGAGACTACCAAGAAAATATTGACAGATTTGGGGTTCAAGCCTTGTAATCATGAGCCTTGCGTTTTCACTAAATTGAGTAAGAAAGGCAAGAAAATAATAGTAGGTCTCTATGTGGACGATTTTCTTTTATTGTATGAGGATCCTAATGATGCAACTTTTCTGAAAAAATGTTTAGCAAGGCAGATAAAAATTAAAGACCTAGGACCAGTTAAGGAATTTTTAGGTATGAAGATTGATAGAGATCGACCTAATCGTTTATTGCGTATTTCGCAGCTAAATTATGCTGAAGAAGTGATAGCTAAATTTGGGATGACGGATGCTCATCCAGTTAGTATTCCTATTGAAAATGTTAAAGGGCTTTTTGAGAATTCGGAGGCTGAGTTTGATTGTCCTTATCAAGAGCTAATAGGGTCTTTGATGTTTTTGAGTACAATTTCACGCCCCGATCTCACTTACGCAGTTAACTTTTTAAGCCAATTTAATAATAGGCATACTAAGAGTCAATGGGTGGCAGCTAAACGTGTTATCCGATATTTATTGGGAACTAAATCCCTAGGCATCACTTATGGTAATTCGGACCAGTTTCTCACTGGTTACTGCGACGCCGATTGGGCAAATGATAGTGATAGAAGGTCCTATAGTGGAATAGTGTTTAGTCTGTTTGGTGGAGTAGTCTCATGGGCTAGCCGAAAGCAACAGTGTGTTGCTCTTTCTTCCGCCGAATCAGAATATATTAGTATGAGCGAAGCATCAAAGGAAGCAACTTTTTTAAGATCATTCATGGTTGAAGTCATGTCTGGATCGAATAATTGGGGATTCCCTAGTGATCCATTAGTTTTGTTTTCAGATAGTCAAAGTGCGATCAAAATCGCCGAAGGTGAGTCGCAGCATAGGCGGACCAAACATATTTCGGTCCGGTATCATTATATCCGAGAGAAAGTAAAGGATGATACCATTAAGCTTAAATTTAAGCCCACAACTGAAATGTGGGCGGATATGTTTACCAAGGGTCTTGTAAAGAGCAAATTTGAAGCTTGTAGGAAAGGTCTTGGTTTAAATTAAACTTTTGTGATATTGTTTGTGATTATTTAGTTATATAATATTACTTTATGCCTTCTGGTAATAAAAATGTTCCTATGCTGATGTTTCTATTTAGATTCTGTAATTTTGACTTTAACTGATAAAAATGTAAACATTGAAATGAATTGATAAGACTGATAGTACTGATAAAAGGTTGTTGTTGCATTCCTATTGTCCCACAGCAGTTCAAGGAGGAGTGTTGGTAGTTGTGAACTCTGTGGTGGATACTTTCTTTGTTGTGTTGGTAGACCTGTTGTCTGTCCTCCCGCTGTCACCGGCGTTTGCCATTTCTCTCTTCCTTCTAAAAATGTAATGTGATGTGTCGTGCTGTTCTTAATTCGATTATAAAATATCTAAAAACCAATATCGCCGTCGTGATTTGTCTTCCCGTTAAACTCTGCTAGTTATTCTAACACCCTGTGCATACAGTATCTTGTTATGGCATACGAAAAATAGAGAAGATTAATTTTTGAGATTCATTAACAATACTTAGCTAAGAGGTTGATTGTATAATTTTAACGATTCTTGTCAAGTGCCTCTTGGCTGACTAATTTGTCAGACAACTGATACTGATTTTTTCTAGCCGTACCTTTGAAGATTTCTTTGGAAATGAAAGTATGGACTTTTTAAATACCTATTTATTTTGTTGTTCAATCAAGGAGACCCCAAGTGAAGACTCCAAAGAAATCTGTAGGGACAAATCACCTCAATAAATTCTTTTACAATTCACTTCTAGAACTAGGTAGGTACCTACCTACTCTCTTAACGGAAGCCAAAAAAGTAACAACTTACAGACTAATTAGGTACCCTCAGAGACTAGATAGGCATACTAACGAAGCTGTGAGTAAATTTCCACTGAACCCCCCGATATTCAAATTAGTACGGATCGAGTTCAAAAGGAGCCTTTTGTATGGAAACTCACAAACATGGGCAACCATTTTTAAAGGTTTTTTTTTCTCAAGCTTTTGTGGACGAAGATGCAAATACTTTTGTACAAATGTGGGATTACAGTAAATATCTAAGTACCCAAGATGATATTTTTCATACCGTCTTTCGCCACCAAGATTATTAAAAAGATTGATCATGCCAGATGATATAATATACACAACAACATAAATTCAACTACCAACCTGATTAATCAAGCCTAAAAAAATATATTTTGTATCATCTTCGAAATTGTAAGTTTGCAACACAACAATGGCCCTTCCAAATCCTCAGATGTTGCTCCTGGAGCCCAAGGATGAGTTGAGATTCCACGCGCCTTTTCACGCGAAGAGCACTTGCACGCTAGAAGTGACAAACCCCACGCCGTACAGCATTTATTACAAGATTAAAACTACAGCTTCATTTCGGTATTACGTCACCCCTAAAATGGGATTATTACTACCCTACAGCCAAGAAGTGATAACGATCGGGATGAAGGCTCCAAAAGGTAATTTTGTCTGTTGAAAGTTGTCTTGAATATTCTGGTTCGTGATAGGACTGACTTTCCAACCGCTGATGACAACTAATGTGCAGAGCTGCGTGGGTAGAGCTATTCCAAACGAAATGTTCTTAGTAGACAGAAACGCTGCAAATTAGTACACGATTAATTATTTTTGAGTTTCCGGTATCAATAAATTCGTCTCAACCAGTACTTTCAAATTGTGTGCATTATAACGCAATCTATTGACTTCCTGACAATCTAGGGTTGATAGGCTGTTTGTGCGAAATTTATTTTTGAAGTTCCATTATTCGCACAAAGCGTCCAACCACCACTCCACTGCTTCTGAGCGTCAGTATTCCAATGTACTGAACCCAAGTGAATCTAGTTTTTGATTAACCCTAGGACCTCACGCAGGGGTACAGCTGTACCCCACTGTTCCTATTTTTGGGAGCACATCCGCGAAAAGAAATTTCCCGCCCGAATGGGACCCACGTAAATTATGTTGGTACCCCTGTGAGCGGGAAACACACGCTGAGTCAGTGTTGCCAAGTTGGGGGTTTCCCCCCCCCCAAATTTGGGTTTTTTTCTAGATGGGGGGATTTTGGGGGGAGAAATCTTTTGGGGGTTTTTACCGACGAGTCAGGGGGATTTGGGGAGAATAAAAATGAATCAGCAATTAAAATAGCAGCAGGTAATATATATATTCAATGGAGTGAAAAATTTCACCGAATTTACCAATGTATATCGTGGGCTCAATGCTTGTCAATGGGACTATAATTTTGGAGTTTTGGAGGACAAACTTTGTCTCTACTCTTTTTCGATCTTTGATCTTTCGCAAGCACACACACTGATAAATTCTTAAAGTTTATTCGTCCGTTTCGCAAACTTGAAGTTTTGAAGAAATTGAGAAGGTTTTGGAGATGGGGGTCGAATGCAACCTCACTGTTTGACATTTTGATTTTTTTGTACAAAAAAGTACCCTACCTGAAGAAACTAGTTTATTTTTTAAATGTTTTTTTTTAAAAACCTTTATGACCTGAAACATTATAATATAATGTATAATGTATCGCATATTATGCGATATATTATATCGCTAATACAATAATTGCATTGTCTCCAAGATCCACTCCACCCTCAAATAAATAATAAATTACAATCTACTACTAAAAAAAAAAAAAATATTGCATTGTATTCATTGATATTTTTATTTCATCCTTAACTTTTAGGGTTTTTCTTTTTTGGGGGGATTTTTGGGTTTTTCGAGGTTGGCTCAGGGGGTTTTGGTAGCCGCTTGTTGGCAACACTGCGCTGAGTCCAGTTGGCTCTGAGAATTCGTGTGGTTCCCGACTTTTTTCGTGGTGGGGTTCAAAATCACCCCAGTGTGTTTTTTCAAACTGTTTGGGGTACTAATTTACCCCAGTGTGAATCCCTGGAAACATTATAGGTAAATTTTGGATCCTCACTGTTCCGAGCCACCATGCCACAACAATTTGTTGGTGAGGGGGTGAAAGTGCCACGGAGATTACATGACACCACAGCTGATGCAGAATTGGAGGGTGGTGCCCTATGATTTGGGGATGGTCCCTTTTGAATTGGTGGGATGACCCCCTATGAATTGGTAGGAGGTGGTGGAATTTGGTGGAGTTGCCACAGAGGTTACATGACGCCACATGTGATGCAGAATCGGAGGGTGGTGCCCTATGAATTGGGGGTGGTCTCTTTTGAATGGTAGGATGACACCCTATGAATTGGTAGGAGGTGGGGGAAGGGGGTGGAGTTGCCTCGGAGGTTACATCCTAATTGGAGGATGGTCCCCTACGAATTGGGAGATGGTCCCTTATGAATTGGACACCACAGAGCACTGATACGGAATTGGAGGGTGGTTGGGGAAGGGGGTCAAGTTGACATGGAGGTAACATGACACCACAGAGCACTGCTGCCGAGATGCCTAGTAACTGTGCCAGAACCGCCCTTTTCAGCCCTTTACAATTTCTACGTAACAATATTGCACATAACCTTTATTGGGAAGAAGGGAACGCTCAGAAGTAGCAGAATAGGGTTCAAGTGCATCACAGAAGGGTGATCTTTGGGGTGGTAGAATAAGGAAACTACTCATTTGATGACAAAGGTCATTCCATATCGAACAAATTTTATTTCGAATTTTGAATGAGAAGCGATATTTAACAGTTTTGAAAAATGGTTTTCGACAGGAATGTCCAATAAAAAATAAAACTATTACCTTTTTGAACCCCCCATAATTTTTATCATTGTTAGATGCTTATAAAATTTTAAGCAACAATAATTTCATTTAAAAATGGCTACAGACACAAGATTTTAATTTTTTGTAAGTTGGGGTACATTTGTACCCCTGTGTGAGCTCCATGTCACAAAAACTTACGTGTGACCTCCTAGGGTTAATAAATACACATTTACTGCATCAACGTTGTAAGTTAAAAAGTTGAAAAAGAGTGGAGCTGAGAATGGAAAATTAATTTTAGTTCAAGTTACAAGTGTTTTATTTCAATAATGAGTTGGTGAAGATTTTTGAAAAAATGTTGGTGCTATAATTATTGCCTTTTTGGTTTATTATTTTCAATAATGAACCTTTGGAATCGACCAAGAAAAAATTTTTCAACACCCCTCAAAATTTGATGGTATACGTTTCAAGGTACGTAGAATCCAAAAATCGAATAAAAATTTGGCCGTCCGTCCGCCGTACGCGGCACTTTCCCCACTTAGCATTGACCGATTTTGATGAAATTTGGAATGTAGGCTCCATTTGGGCCCCAAAGATTTTGGTTGATGTAGGTCACTTCTATGGGTTCAATGAATTCTGAAATCGCCCTAACTCAAAAAAATTCGATATAAAGGTATTGTTTTTTCTTCAATTTAAGATTCTATAGAATTTTTTGAGACCACGCGGAGCCCTGTAGGACAAACCGTTCGCTCCCTACGAGAATTTAAGGGTTTTACGTACGATAAATCAGAAACACGAGTGTGAATCGCAAAAGAGGCCTAATCTCCGTTCAAATTTTAGTTGACCGAAATGCGATCGATGTTTTTCTTCATGTTGGATGGTTGGTGGCTTTGTAGACGAGTGATCTATACAGAAAAATAATAAACCATTGTGTAATAATTTGCAGCGTTTTGTTTAGCCTAGGAAGATACCATAACCACATTCCAACACAGAGAGAAAAAGAGTACCTACTATACTCGTAGTAGCATAACCAACCTACATGTACACGTCTTTATTATAAATGAGTAAGAATTATCTCAACATTTACAGGAGAAACAGAAGACAAGTTCAAACTTGTAGCAATGGTATCGCCAAGCACTGGGGAATCTCCAGCGGAAATATGGGATAAATTCGACGAGAGTCTAGCCATGACCAGTAAACTGACGGTAGTGTTTGTTGAAGGGGATCAGGAGCAAGTGCAGCACGGATCAGCGGAACTGGGAACCGCCAGCTCACTCCACAAATATGAATCCTCGATACCCTCAGTGGCCAAAATGATAGCTTTTGTGGCTGTGGGCATCATAGCGGTGGCCAGCTGGTACTATGGGATGGGTAACAAACTCTGATGAGAAATAAATTGACAAGAAATTCCGTTGATGTAATTCTAGCCTAATCTGCTCCTGAACGAATAAACATTTTCGTTGCAATATTTGTCAATTTGAGGGTCGGTATAAGGGACTTATATTATTGTGTATCTTTAAAATTTTGACTAACCTTCCTTAAGGGGGCCTCAGTTAGTGAATAAACGGGGTTTCCCGCGGCAATCTTAAAGATATTTCAAATTTAGATACCATTTTTGGTTTATTATTTTCAATAATGAACCTTTGGAATCGACCAAGAAAAAAATTTTTTTAACACCTCTCAAAATTTGATGGTTTACGTTTCAAGGTACGTAGAATCCAAAAATCGAATAAAAATTTGGCCGTCCGTCCGCCGTACGCGGCACTTTTGCCACTTAGCATTGACCGATTTTGATGAAATTTGGTATGTAGGCTCCATTTGGGGTCTAGTTGTGCCCCGAAGCTTTTGGTTGATGTAGGTCACTCCTAAGGGTTCCAAAATCAATTTTGAAATTTTGAAAACGCCCTAACTCAAAAAATTTTGATATAAAGGTATTGTTTTTCCTTCAATTTAAGATTCTATGGAATTTTTAGAATTTTTTGAGACCACGCGGAGCTCTGTGGGACAAACCGTTCGCTCCCTACGAGAATTTAAGGGTTTATATTGAAATATATATATATAAATCAAAACACGAGTGTGAATCGCAAAAGAGGCCTAATCTCCGTTCAAATTAGAGCTGACCGAAATGCAATCGATAGTTGGTAATTTTGAATTTTTTTTTTAATTATTTTTTTCTTCTCTTTATATTGGATGGTTGGTGGCTTTGTAGACGAATGATCTATATAAAAATAATAAACCATTGTGTAATAATTTGCAGCGTTTTACTTTCGGAAGTAAACAAGTGCATGGGCGTAGAGATTATAAAAAATAAGGAGAATGCCACAAGAAACATGAAAATTTCCAGATGAAAACTGGATGATTATTTCCAGAGAAAACTGGGAAAAACTACGTCGAACGGATTGGGAATGGGGCACTTTGGACCAATTTGTTGGGTCGATCTGCATGGTTGCTACTGGGAAAAACCGTTAATGAAAACCGATCAGCTATGAGAAGGCTGGGGGAGGCACTGGGTGGCAATGTTGCTCCTTCAGACGGGAAGGAGGGGGGGACCGAATGCCGGTTCGTATGAGATTAGACTAATCCGCAACAAGGAAGAAACGGCGACCGACTGAAACCCCCTTGCGGATGGTCCGAGTTTTCTAGGGAGCATCAGTATAGCTTTTACTTCTAGTGATATAATTCACAGATGGATGGTGTTTACCTCGGGAATGAGAACTAAATAAAACCACACTGGTTGAGAACTAAAACTTGTATTAAACAGAACTATTATTTGAGTTGAATGGAAAATAGAGCGCAGAGTTAACTTGGTAGGTTTCAGGAATGTTCGAGGCATCGGGGTCGCAGAGGGGCACGTACGCCGCGGCCGTCTTGATCTGCCCTGTGCTTTCATGTTCTATGTTGTTCTTATTTATGATTAATTATGATCGTCCTTGGTCTACTAGTTCATTAACTCTTACAGATCTAATACTGGCCTATCAGTTCTGAATGCAATAACCCATTGAATGTACGAGATGATCTAATATGGTTCATTCTAAGGGAACTACTTTGTTGGTAAACAGGACTACTTTCTCTTTGGGCCAATCGCCCAATTTGGCGCTCAATTTGGGCGGGAAGGTCCAAACAGAAGGAAACAACTTCACTATCAACCAGAAGGCATCGTAAGTAAATTTGACAATTTACTTGACATTTGGATATACAGGATTTCCAAACCTAATTCTACATTTTCCATAACAAATGCAACACTTTTATGAAATCAAATTTAACGTATCATTTTAAGGAATTTTCAACTAAGTTTGCCTAGTAGTACCTACTGGTGTAAAGGTCGGCCTGCTGCCTCCGTTGGTATAAGTCAAGCGTTCACAACATAATTCGTACAGTCACAAGGAGTTTTAACTGCTACCGGTTCAACCTTAAGTGGTAAGTTCTACGCTGAGAATTACGGTCTTGATTTTAGAAAATACACTCACCGTAAAGAAGTCTTACTCATATTACCAGTTTGCCACACACAACACACCTCAGTTTTTGAGATGCCTGATTGATTTATCGTATCCAATGAGAAGACTTCGGGAGAGCGTCACGACGTTTAAAAAGGAACTCCAGGAGCATTTCTTCTTTGTGGCACTCTCATTCCACATCACATCAATATGATGCCCAATCCACCTCCTCTTTGGGGCTGGCTGATCTCATAAAAACGTCGATTTAGTTTCATAACATTTGTTCAGCAAGAAATCTTTTGGAAAATGTTGAATTACATTTGGAAATGCTAAAACATAAAAAGAACCGGGTATAGCCGATCTTAATCCTGAAAGCAGTTAATATAATTGAGAAATGAGACAGGTTTGGTTTCTCACAATGGAGTGAATATTTTATTCAACGATGTAAACAATCACATAGGATACGTATGTGATTGACAGTGGATAATTGTTATAATAAAGTTTGAACTTGATCCGATCTTTAATACGCCCCCTCAAGCAAAACTTATATAACCCCTGACATTTGGGAACAGAACAAATGCTTCATCTTGCTTAATGATTTTGTCAAAAAATCAGCCGGCATTTCTTCAGTCTTCAGGTATTTGATTTCGACTAACTTGTCGTCCACCGTTTGCTTAATGAAATGATTTCTAATGTCTATGTGTTTTGTCCGCGAGTGGTACACAGGATTGGCAATCAGCATTTGTGCCCCCTGGTTGTCATTATATAGACTTGTTGGGCCATCAATTGGAAATCCCGTATCACTGGACAATCTTCTCAAATATAGTGCTTCCTTTACAGCTTCAGACATGCTCAAATATTCCGCTTCTACGGTTGAGAGAGCCACAGTCCTTTGCTTTTTCGAGACCCATGTTACGGCTGCTCCTGCTAGGGTAAAAATGTATCCACTGTAGGATCGCCTGTCGACATTACAATTCCCCCAGTCGGCATCAACATACCCGGTAAGGTGGTCTTGAACCTTTTTGTAAGTCAGGCTGTAGTCTAGCGTACCTTGTAGATATCGTAGGATTCGCTTTGCCGCTTTCCAATGAATATCGGAGAATTTCGAGTTATACTGGCTGAGAAAGTTGACAGCGTACGTTATATCAACTCGAGATCCCATTGTCAAGTACATAAGCGAACCTATCAAATTTCTGTAAGGGAGGTTGCTATCTTCAGGATTTGGCGTGTTTTCATTATGTTCAAATTTCGAATTGACATCTAGTGGAGTACTTAGAGGCTTGCAGGATTCCATTTTGAATTTCTTCAAAATCTCTTGGGTATATTTCTTTTGTGAAATTTGCAAAAACCCCTCTTCTGGTTTGTACTTGAATTCAAGACCCAGACAGTAATGAATCCGCCCCATGTCTTTCATTTTGAACGCTTCTCTCATTTTTTCTTTCAATTTATTCAATTTTGACACGTTCTTCGATGCAAGAATGATATCGTCAACGTATACAGCCAAAATTACCACATCCTCAGTGTCCTTGTCTAGAGTATAGACGCATGGATCTGAGTTAGATTGCTTGAGTCCGAGTTTCTTCAATGTCTCATCGAGTTTTAGATACCACTGCCGACCCGACTGTTTTAAGCCGTACAGAGATTTTCTCAGTCTGCAGTGTTTCTTTCCTCCTTTCACATCGTTCAGCATGTTCCAAGCTGCTTCTTGAATTTTCCCTTCTTCCTTGTCAATCATGTCCATCAATATTTGTTCCAGGTATTCAGGTGATTCCATGTATATCTCCTCGTCTAGGTCTCCATTCAGATAAGCTGTCTCCACATCCATCTGAATAACTTCCATGTTGTTTTGTACAGCAAGAGCCATCAACATGCGAAGTGAGCTGATCCTTACAACAGGAGAATACGTTTCATGGAAATCCACTCCTGGTTGCTGAGTATATCCTTTTGCGACGAGACGAGCTTTTCTCCTTTCAAGATCACCGGTTGCGGTATACTTGTTGCATAGGATCAATCTACAGCCAACCGCCTTCTGGTTTGAAGGTTTGGTCTCCATGGTCCAGGTATTGTTCAGAAGAAGAGATGAGAATTCTTTCCGAACTGCAGCGCGCCAGTCACCAGCATCTGGACTTGAGAACGCCTCTTTGGGCGATATCTCTGATGCACAGGCGATTTCCAACATTGCTGATTCAGAAGTTGTGATGAGATTCTCTTCCTGAACTTGGTGTGAAGATGGAGGCGCATCGGTTTGTAGGATTTCAGTTGGTTTAGGGACTTGGTACACTTTCTTCGGTCTCCCTCGATGACCTGTCTTCACCAATTTCGGTCTTCCCCTTCCTCTAACCTCTGAGCCTACTTCCCCTTCCTCTTCACGCTCTTGTTCCGTTGGTTCACCATCCTGCTGATCGAGAGTCACTTCTGGAGTGGTATCTACAATAGGAATTATTTCTGTCTCATTTCTACCATTTTCTGTAGTCTCAATTCTAGTTTCCTCATTTCCAGTCTCTTTTACAAATTCTATTTTCATTTGTTTGAGCGTTTGAATATTTTGAGAAGGAACCCTTTCCTCAACATCAAAAATGTCAAGGTTTGAATTAAAATTTGAATCCAATCTATTTGGTTCCAATTCATCTACAAATTTCAGGTCTCTCGTTGCTACAATTTTTCTTTTCTTTGGATCCCATACACGATACGCTTTTGCAGTATCAGAGTATCCCACGAAAATGCACTCAACTGATCTTGGTTCCAGCTTCCCCTTATTGACAGATTTATCTAGCATGTAGGCTCTACTTCCAAATGTTCTGAAGTACGAGACTACTGGAGCTTTCCCAAACCACATTTGGTATGGAATCTTTCCGTCAATTCCGGATGATGGACACCTATTTCTAATATGAACTGCAGTAGCAACGGCCTCTGCCCAGAAACTATGAGGTAAATTTGAATCTATGAGCATACAACGAACTATGTTCAGTATAGTTCTATGTCCCCTTTCTGAAATTCCATTCTGTTGAGGGGTATTAGGAACTGTCAATCTACGTCCAATCCCACAGTTTTCAAGATATTCTTTAAATTCCCTACTTTCGTATTCACCGCCGTTATCAGATTGTAGATATCTAATTTTCGTTCCTTTTTGATTTTCAACAAAACTTTTGTACGCCTTGAAAGCCTGAAATGTTTCGCTTTTAGCTTTCAAAAATTTTACAACACAATATCTTGTAGCTTCGTCTATAAAAGTCACATAATAACGCGAGCCACCATTCGATCTTGTTCTCACTGGTCCCCAGACGTCAGTATGAACGATTTCGAGTGGTGTGACCTTCTTCAACGATTTCTTAGGAAAAGGAGTCTGAGACATCTTACCTTTGAGACACGTTTCACAGTTTTCCAATTTCTCTCTCACGTTGAAATTCGCGCCAACTACTTTCCGAGTTTTGACGATACTCTTGAGGTCATTCTCGTTCAAATGTCCGAATCGATTGTGCCATACCATCAACTTCGACATTTTCTCATGGCTTTCGTCGACTTTGTTCGCCACATCATCTGCTTCCTTCAGGTAATATAATCCATTTTCTCTATAGGCAGAAAGAATTACTCTCCCGTTATTGTCAAACACAGATGCCTTATTCCTAGTGAACAGGACCTTACATCCATTGTCTGTCATTTTTGACACTGACAATAACCCCATTCTCAAATCAGGAACGTACAAGGTATTCTTCAAGTTGATCTTACCCAACTTATTGTGTTCGTTACGAGTAAGAAACTCAACCGACCCTTTAGCTTTTATTTCGGTGCTAGATTTATTTGCCAACTTTAGTGTCATATTATCTGTGGGTGTCAATTCTTTGAATTTACTTCTATCACTACACATATGACTACTACATCCACTATCTAAACACCATTCTGAATTGCTACTAGCGGATAATCCCATCAATCCGAAATGATAGGATAGTTCGTCGGTCGTTCCTGCTCCTGCCTTCTCTACCTTTTGGGTACAATTGGAGGCTTTGTGACCTATTTTTTGACACTTGTAACATTTATATTTAATTACCTGAGCAGATTTATTCTTATGTTTTGCATACTTTTTGTTCTTCGCTACCATCGCATCAGGATCGTCATTTCCGAATTTATTGTTCCGTGCATCCGACTCTTCCAAAATCTTCGTCCTTAGAACGTCCGGTTTTGGTAGGTCATCTCTCGATTCGATAGCACATCGGAAATTCTCAAATTCGTCGGGTAGGCTATACAACAGCATAATTGATAAAAGATCATCATTAATGGCAATTTCCATATCATTTAATTTATCGACAGTTTCGAAAAAATTAGATACATGATCCCTAACATCGTCACCGATTTTCATCCTATGTAGAATCAACCTTTTCAGTAGCGTCGCCTTTCTCGCAGGACCCTTTGATTGGTACACTTCGTGGAGTTTAGTCCAAACAGCATTGGACGTCAGGCAACCTTTTATTATTTTCAACTCCGGTGGACTAATGGCTAAAATCAAGTCTGACCTGGCTTTTAGATCTTCAGCTAACCACTCAGCGGCTCTCGCAGCTGTCTCGTCAGCATCTCCACCAGCAGTAGTACTTTGTTCAGGTACTACTGGCTTCTTGATCTTACCAGTCACGTAGTCCCATCCTCCAGTTTTGATAAGAAGGGCCTCAATGTGAATCCTCCACGTATCAAAGTTATTCCTTCCTAAAGGCTCAATTCTCACAGAGCTATTCATCTTCTCAAACGATTTTGATAACTTGTATCAAATCCTAGGATAATTGTTATAATAAAGTTTGAACTTGATCCGATCTTTAATAGCAGTTTCATCAGGACAAGCCATTAATTAGCTCTTTCATCTACAAAATTGGAAGTTTGCTCTCCAGGAAGCGCTGAGGAGAGCATCCCGATTCGTGGACAAAAGACCGTGTGAGTCCATCAAGTCAAATTTGAGTCAGAACGTGAGCCCATTTCCCCTACAGCACCTACATGAGTGGTCATTGTTCACACACTTCTTTTCGAACAGTTATTTTAGTTTTTTTTAAACAGGAATTAAATTAATTTGTGTTTCACAGAAGAACGTCCAACAGCGCGCTAACAGCTGGGGTCACTTTTACTCGCCGATATTGTAAAGCCTGCCTCCTTTTATTGTAAGATTTTCATTTAACCCTTATAAACAAATACCTATCCTCTGACACTTCAAGCATTGTTCGTTCCGAATTCGATGAAAAGGATATTTCCCTGACACGCTATTACGATCTCGGCTTGGAAAAGGCAAACAATGCATTCACAGGGCGATAAAATGTATAGGGGACGATTCACGGGCTAACTCACACCCTGAAAATTTGTGTATAGTATTGCTTGTAAAATAAATAGACTCTAAATGGGGGGAGCCGCCTGATTTTTTTAAAAATTTTTAATCGAAAGTAGACCTCATCCTGAAAATTTTGACACCAGCCGTACTCTTTTTGGATGAGTAGATCTTTTTCTATGATTTTTCAAAGTTTGAATGTTTATGACGTCACGCGCCCCTCCCGCCAGGACGGTAGCCCCCCCCACCAGCCCACTGTGACGTCATATATATTCGAAACTTTGAAAAATCATAGAAAAAGGTCTTTTTACGCTAGAAGGTCGCGATAGGTGTCAAAATTCTCAGAATGAGTCTAGTTTAGATTAAAAATATCAATTAACAGTTTGGATGCATTGAAAGGGCGATAATATTTATAGGGGACGATTCACGGGCTAACTCACACCCTGAAAATGTGTATATAGTATTGCTTGTAAAATAATTAAACTCTGAATGAGGGGTGCGCCTGATTTTTTTTTTAAATTTTTAATCGAAAGAATCCTGAGAATCTTTGAAACCAGCCGTACTCTTTTAGGATGAGTAGATGACATCATACATTGTATGATTTTTCAGTTTCAAATGTTTATGACGTCACGCGCCCCTCTTGCCTGGCAGGATCCCCCAGTCCACTGTGACTTCAAAAACATCTTCTCACGCTAGAAGGACGCAGTCGGTGTCAAAATTCTCAGAATGAGGTCTAGTTTAGATTAAAAACATCAATAAACAGTTTTTCCGACCCATGCGCACACCCCATTGTGAGGCAACAAGGTCAGAGCAGAGAAACTATGTCTTATGAACTAAACGTATATTTAACAATAAATTTTATTATACACAAACAAAAATGGTGATTTAAAAAAATGCTTTTTCATTAATGGCGTATCCATCTACAAACGTACAGCCATTAACCAAACTTGTTCTCTACCGATGTCTAAACACGATGACAGCGTCTGAACACCACCACTACGATTTCATAGCACAGCAGAGGGAGGAGCGTGTTGACGCGAGAGCAGAAGTGGAGAAGGTTATTGAGAGGGAAGGTTAAGTAAGACAGACTGGCCACCCGGGAGGTAGGAGACTTGTCGGGAGCGTGAGAGTTGGTAGGCGATGTCTTCAGCAGCCTCGATCTTCCTGAGTTCAACGAGACCTTCGCCAGCTTCACCGAAGGATTTGGCCAGGAGCGTGGCAGCTTGAGCGTCACCTTCTGCTGTGATGATGGAGGCCTGTTTCTGCTGCTCAGCCTGAACGAAATAACAACACCAGTCAGGTGACCTGAACTATAATAGTGAATAGCGGGTGATATCACTATGGGCCGGGGGTACAACACCCGTTTAAACGTCACTCATCGATTAAACTACTGTTTAAACGGAGAATGCAGTTTAGGGCTGGGGTACAAGTTCCTAAACTACGTTTTTAGATCCTGATAAGAGCTAAACTAAGACTAAAGTTAAACGGTCACTGATGGCCGTTTAAGCTGAGCTTAGTGGGTAATAATGAGAAATATTGTTACCAATGTGGTGAAGTATTTTGGTTGAGGTTGAATTTTATTAAATATATTGTAGTAGCTGCTCAACTATGTTACATTATTCACTGATGATTGTAGTGTAGAAGTTAGTCTGTACAAATATGCATCAAATTTAAGGAATACCTAGTTGGAAAAAGCATTCAACAATTTTAACTACAAAATAGGAAAATATTCCAGCGTTTTCAATATTCAATATTTAAGTTTCAATGAACTAAATTATTAACTAGTTATTTCAAGAACGGAATCAAGAGAGGTAAAGTCACAAAAATTATAAAAAAGGTACATTTGTGTATTTTTCGGAAAAAATATACAGAATATCTCAAAACATTATTGATTTGTGATAGGTACAGTCATTCAATAAATAGATATCAGTCAGGTCCTTTACTCAGTTACACAATAATAATTATTACAATACAATATTATTCTGTAGGTATCAATTATTGATACCTACAGAATAATATTGTATTGATAAAATAAAATGGGAAGGTAGGAGGAAACGACCATTAGGAATAGGGCAGCACCCTTCGTAGGAGACGTATCTTCAGTTGAACATGGTAATCACCTGAAAAAAATGAAAGGGGTGTGACGAAAAGAGTTTTGAAATAGGTAACTATGATGAAGAGTGACGTAAGAAAGTAGTTAACAAAATGCATCTATAGTATTACGAGCAATTTGAGCTACATAAGTTGCTGTAGGTACCTACTTGCTGGTTTTTTAGGAGTGCTTTTTGGTAATACATTCTATCAGGTATTCTACTGATCGTTATGATTATTTACGTACTTCAACCAATATTCGGAACAAAGTTGCTTGCTAGTGAAAGAAATAGTAGTTATCACTGCTCACTTTCACATTATCGTAGGAAGTATTCGGCATGCAAAATTTCTTTGAATGATAAGAAATAGGATAAAATTAATATGTCGTAAGTACTCACCACATCTTCGAAAAACCGGTTCTTGGACGGGAAGACTCTTTCTTGATTAACCTTTTCCTCTTTCTTGAATAACTTTTGGGTCGATCATGAAAGTTAATACGTCGTTTTCATCGTTGGTTTGTTTTTATTTATTTTTCGACACTCTTTTCTTTCACCACTAGTGTATTACAATAAATAGAAACGCTAAAATGAAGGTTTTTGAGCCGATTGAAGTAAAAGTCATCCGCACTTTTATTCGAGCAAAACCCACATTGAGGTTTTAGGTTATCCTGATTAACGTGAAGTTGATGTTTATTCCAACTTCTGCCTTGAAATTCATAAAAAATTTGCAGTTACGAACATGGAACAGCATGGAACCTTTATAGTTCCATGCCGTTTTGTTCTCTTCCTCTTCGTCTTCGTCGTCTCTGGATTCCTAAACTCCAGTTTCCTAAACTGAGCTGATAAGGGCTTGTACACCTGCCAAACGGGATCTGTCGTTTAAACGGCGTTTCAAAATTAAGCGAAGCTTAGCTATGTCCCCGTTTAAACGATGACTTGTACCCCCGGCCCTATATCGATGGTCCACTTCTAAGGGCCGGGGGTACAAGTCATCGTTTAAACGGGGACATAGCTAAGCTTAGCTTAATTTTGAAACACCGTTTAAACTACATATCCCGTTTGGCGGGTGTACAAGTCCTTATCAGCTCGGTTTAAGAAACTGGAGTTTAGGAATCCAGAGACGACGAAGACGAAGAGGAAGAGAACAAAACGGCATGGAACTATAAAGGTTCCATGTTCGTAACTGCAAATTTTTGATGAATTTCAAGGCAGAAGTTGGAATAAACATCAACTTCACGTTAATCAGGATAACCTAAAATCTCAATGTGAGTTTTGCTAGAATAAAATTGCGTACTACTTTTACTTCAATTGGCTAAAAACCTTCATTTTAGCGTTTCTATTTATTGTAATACACTAGTGGTGAAAGAAAGGAGTGTCGAAAAATAAATAAAAACAAACCAACGATGAAAACGACGTATTAACTTTCATGATCGACCCAAAAATCAGTTATTCAAGAAAGAGTCTTCCCGTCCAAGAACCGGTTTTTCGAAGATTTGGTGAGTACTTTCGACATATTAATTTTATCCTATTTCTTCTGATTAAAAGAAATTTTGCATGCCGAATACTTCCGACGATAATGTGAAAATGAGTAGTGATAACTACTATTTCTTTCACTAGCAAGCAACTTTGTTCCGAATATTGGTTGAAGTACGTAAATAATCATAACGATCGGTAGAATACCTGATAGAATGTATTACCAAAAAGCACTCCTACAAAACCAGCAAGTAGGTAACTACAGCAACTCATGTAGCTCAAATTGCTCGTAATACTATAGATGCATTCTTTTAAGTACTTTCTCACGACTTCTTCATAGTTACTTACCTACTTCACAACTCTTTTCATCACACCCCATTCCTTTTTTTCAGGTGATTACCATGTTCAACTGAAGATACGTCTCCTACGAAGGGTGCTGCCCTATTCCTAATGATCGCTTCCTCCTACTTTCCCATTTTATTTTATCAATACAATATTATTCTGTAGGTATCAATTATTGTGTAACTGAGTGAAGGACCTGACTGATATCTATTTATTAAATGACTGTACCTATCACAAATCAATAATATTTTGAGATATTCTGTATATTTTTTTCCGAAAAATACACAAATGTACCTTTTTTATAATTTTTGTGACTTTACCTCTCTTGATTCCGTTCTTGAAATAACTATCTTTAGTTCATTGAAACTTGAATAAAACGCTGGAATATTTTCCTATTTTAATGTTCAAATTGTTGAATGCTTTTTCCGACTAGGTATTCCTTAAATTTAATGAATATTTGTACAGACTAGCTTCTACACTAAAATCGTCAGCGAATAATGTAACATAGTTGAGCAGCTACTACAATATATTTAATAAAATTCAACCTCAACCAAAATACTTCAACACATTGGTAACAATATTTCTCGTTATTACCCACTAAGCTCAGCTTAAACGGCCATCAGCGACCGTTTAACTTTAGTCTTAGTTTAGCTCTTATCAGGAACTAAAAGCGTAGTTTAGGAACTTGTACCCCAGCCCTAAACTGCATTCTCCGTTTAAACAGTAGTTTAATCGATGAGTGACGTTTAAACGGGTATTGTACCCCCGGCCCTAAGACCTTGTAAGTCCAAATTTGAAATCCAATCAGCTGATGCGTTGGTGGGAAAGATTATCTCCTTCCACTACGCGTCAGCTGATTTTTTTCTAGTCTTTGGAACGGAAAACTGGGTTTGTTTCAAATGCACTTTCACCAAAAGTTGTTCTAAACTTGCAATCGTTAATAAACCCAAAATTCTGGGTGTAACGTTAGATCCGAAATTGAATTGGAAATTCCACTGTAATGAATTGGAGAAGATGCTAAATCGAATAATTCTTCTATTACGAAGGCTATCTGATCGATTATCCGAACGAGCTGTCCTAGCGGCCTTTCACGCAACATTTCAGAGTCGTGCTAGTTATGCGAAACTTTGCTGGGGCCATACTCCCTCAGCAAAACAAATATTCAATTGCCAGCGTCATGCTATTAGAGCAATATCTGGTCTCGGTTATAGGGAAAACTGCAGGCCGATGTTTTCCAAACTCAAAATAATGACTCTACCTGCCATCTATATTCTCGAGTGCCTTTTACACGTCTATGACCACCAGGATGAATTTGGAGCTGCCCCACATAACTATAATACAAGAAATTCCGATGATCTTCGATTACCATTCAGTAGGTTAAGTGCGTCCCGAAACAGTTCAAAATGGTGGGCTTTAAAGTTTTTTAATGCCATCCCTAAGAAAGTGAGAGAACAAAAAAAAAAAAAAGTTTTAAGCATACGGTTGTTGAATTCCTTTACAAGCTTGCTCCATATAATTATTGCGAATATTTTGAAGCAAGTAAGATTTATTTCTTATAGTTAACTTATTTTTATGACATGCTACTACCTGAGGAATATTTATTAAAAGTAATCAGTTCAGCCTAGCGCAGATGTATTTTTTATATACTATTTATTCTAGTTGACTCTGTGATCTTTTTTGTGATAAGTAATCTTGCTGTGATATTAGGATAAGATACGTTGCAATATAGGTATAATTATAGGATATATATTTATTTGGGTGGGTTGTCTATTGTTAAATGTTTTTATCGTCTTTTAAATATCCTAGTCGTCATTAACGTCGTCAACATATTTTCTAGTCATTTTAGTTTAAGTACCCCCGGTTCGAGACCGTAGGTTGCGGTGTCCCGGTCGGGGTGTCTTGGCCGGCCCGGGGGCCCTTGGTGGATTTCTCTCGTTTGTAGTGTCTGCGTTGCAGACTTGGCCGTTGCCCATTTGGGTATACGGTCTGGGAGCCGCCATGGTGGGTGGGTCTGGGCCCGGCTGGGTACCCCCTGCCGGGCTCCGCTGCTTTTGTGGCTTGGAGTTCTTTTTGCCTACTTTTCTTCTTCCCCCCTTTTTCTGTCTTTTTTTTTTAACCTACGTTACCTGTCCTAATATTATCACATGTTATATTGATTTGTTAGCCATTGTTTATTATCTATTTTGACTATTGTTATGCACTACGTGTTACACAGCAAATAAAAAAAAACTGGGAAAAAAAAACTGGGAATTGCTTAGCTAAACGCGTTAATAGTTAATCTGAAGGTATAAACCTGGCAAGATGGCGAGCGCCTTTCGCCAACCCAAATGATCGTTAAACGTCGTTTAAGATAATCGAGTTTGTCTAAACTTGAAATGTTGAGCGGAACGAATGAAAGTTGGACATTATGACGTATTGGGGCAATAGAAATGTTGAACAACAACCACTCCCACGCTTGCTATCAGCAGATTACTGCCTTGTGTATCTTTATCAGTGTCAGTTTTTCGAATTCCTTGTTTTTTTTTATTTGCTGATTCCTGTGGTTTGTTTAGAGTTTTCCGGTTCCCTTCACACATCATCTTTGAGCCGCAACGAACGCAATAACTCTAGTATTTCTCCAGACTCAAGTACCTTCCTTGATGTATCCTAGTGAAACACAGTGGCCGCCGCCTTGTTCTGAACAGTAGGAATGTACTTCGATAATTTGAATGATTACTGATGGATGTAAACTCGAAGATGAGGGCCCCCAATTTCACCTCAATAGAAATGTATTTTGGTCGAACTGGTCTTTTTGTATAATTCGTCCAAATAGAAACAACCAAGGAATGTAGGTTGCACTATTATGTTATTGAAAAAAACATTATTCATTTTAAAGTAACGAGCTCAACTTATTTGTATGACGGGAACTCGAGGCGAGTGTCATCTAGTCGAGCACTTGGACGACTCGGGGCTTGGAAAGGCGGAAATTCAGTAACGTACATAATCTCGGAATGTGGAATCCGATCCAGGATTCGACTTGGACGTCGTCGTCATCGTCAGACGAGTCAAAAATAATTCGCAATTTCATTTCGAAAACAATCACAAATCAATGCGCGGCCATATTGAATTGGTAGTTAAACGAGGTAAGCTAGTTTATTTGGCCGACTTTCGACTGTTTAAACTCGAACCCCCCCCCAGATGGAGTTTAAACTCGTAAATCGCTTCGGTGAAAGACGATTATTACTAAACATCGATTATCTCTCGCCGCATTCGGTTTAAACTCGTTTCGAATGTTTGGGGAAAGTGGGCATAAAAACTCATTTCCAACTTTGGGATTTACGCGGGTTTAGAAGAAGATCAGCGATACAGAATTTGTTGTACTGCTTTTGAATGAGATCATTGAATTTTGCAATACTACCGAATGCAAACTTTCTTTTTTGGCGAATCTCCGCCCATTCCAGGAAGTCTCCGCCAAAATCAGCACCACTCGCAACGTATTGATAAGTGCAACCAAAAATCCAGGGATTTACCAGACATATCAAGATGTGAATAGATTATCCTCACTGTGACAAGGAAGCCATCACATACCTTTTCGACGAGGAACCTGGCTCTCTCGGCTTCTTGTTGTGCAACTTGTTTCAATTCGACGGCTTGAGTGAATTCTTTGCCGAACGTCAAATGAGTCTGAAACAATACAACGATAATGTAGTCAGCTCAATAATATTGATGTAAACTCAACTATATATTATGCAAGATTTTCTTGTATGAGCTAGATCTACTTAGCTGAACACTCATCAAACATGAAAAGCGCAAACAGTTGGGATGGTTGATATAATTATGACCGTTTATCGACTTTAATGTTTAATTCAAAAGAACCGAGGTACTTATTGAAAAAGTAGACATTCCCATGCATTTTACACAGGTTCATTATAGCTTCATAAAAAGATAAATAGATATAATCTAAACATATAACAAATAAGAAAACTCGGGCCTCGTCCTACTGCTTAGAGCCTTTGGCTAAAATTCAAGAAACATGGAACATACTTCAGCCACGTGACACACGCCTTTTCGGGTAGTTATTTCAAGGCTAAAGCATGCTCCATGCTAATATGAATGGAAACCAATAACTTGAAGAAAATGATGGTTTGACTCACCAGGGCAATGTCATCTAGGATGACTCCGAACTGGCCGGCTCTTTCGGTCAATTCTTCGTTCACTTTTTGAGATACAATTTCTCGCTGCGTGATAAGTTCTCCAGCATCAAACTGCGCCTGGAAACAACATTAAAGCCATTCAAGAAACAAATGTTCCAAACAGAAGCAAAGGTAAAACCATCATGAATGTAGACTGAAGGGGGTATGAGCATCAGAAATGAATATCGGGGAAAAGGTCATAAATTATATTAATTCTGGTGCTCTGGGTTGAAAAAAAAAAATTAAGTACAAGAAAGGTAATTTGAAAGTTGGACGGTCTGAAAATTTGGTACGTAGGTTCATCACTATTTTAGTCGCACACTAAAGGCTTCATAGCTCTTTGCTTCATTTGCTCCTACTTTTCACTCTAACCAACATTTCGACGACTAATATTGGACTGAATAGCATGCCTTGACACACTTTGAGTGTAGAGGATTTTGATATTAAGGGGACCATTGGTAACTGTTCTGACTAGTCAAAATCCAATCACCTGTACACGCAATGTATGCCTATCCCGTACTTCGAAGGGGCTTCACACAGGACCCAGTTCCACTTCTCATCTCACATTTTGGTGATGTGACCAGTGGCTGTCTCTGGTACTGCGCTCTTGCGTACATTATTTATAAAATACGCTTAATAAACCAAAAGGTCAAAAACTGGGAATCCCAGAACGTTCTCTGAACTAGTCATCCACCAAGTGTCACTCTATTGGCATAACAGTAAATTGATTCTTCTTCTATAGGTCTGCCACAGAAACTTTGCATCCCTTTGGCGCATTCTGCTGGAGAAAATTGAACTACTTATCTCTTATCACCAAGCATATTCCCGCACAAACAATAATTTTTCGCGATTCTCACCTTAAAAGTGACATGATTCCCCTCCTACTGCAGATTGAAGTTCGAGCATTTCCGAAATTGAAATTCCGTGGCACTGCACGAACATCAAATTTCTCACAGCTCCAATTTCTGTGTCAAGGTTTCACCATGGAAGGTTGACTCGATCGTTATAGTTCCCAGATCCGCCACCTTGGGGGCGCCACATGGATGCAAAGTTTCTGTGGTAGACCTATAGCATATTGATAATGATTGTTCTTCTACCAGCCATGGAAGGACTAATGGGCCTGATGATTTATTATCGTCATCCATGAAGGTAAAATTATCCTTCTGACGCGCTTCACTGATATTTATTGCTTCCGAGTCTACCAAGGTAGCGGAAGCTTTGTTTTCACATTTCAAGGATGAAAAAAAAGTCCTCCAAAATCAAAATTTTCACTCGCGTTTTAGACCTTTCTGAACAATTTTGGTTCCGTGTCTGTCTGCAATGAATTCCTTGTAACGGGCATAACTATACGAAGTTATTGTCCGATTTGTATGAAATTCGTAGGGATTGTGCGGGTTGGTGTGTAGACGGTCCCCTATGAAAATCATCATCCCCGGACTGATAGAAGCGACTCCGCATGCGCAAACGTGAATTCTTGTAATGGCCATAACTTCTACATTTTCCATCCAATTTCAATGAAATTTTCAGGGATGTTGCAGATTAGTATTTAGATGGTCCCCAATGAAAAACAAGGCCTTAAAATTGACCGTAGCCTCTGCGCATGCGCAAATGTAAAATCTTCGTAACAGCCATGTCACTTACATTTTTCATCCGAATTTGATGAAAATTTCCAGCATTGTTCAGATTGGTATGTAGATGGTCCCCTATGAAAATCATCTCCCCCAGACTAATAGTAGTTGCTGCGCATGTGCAAACGTGAATTCCTTGTATCATTCATATTCTATATTTTCCATTGTGACGAAATTTCTCAGAATTGGTCAGATTAGCGTGTAGATGGTCCCCTATGAGGGTAGCGAAAGGTACTTAAGAGATTGATGTTTTCAGATTAACTGCTATGCATCGGATCATCTATACAATCGGGTTATGGATACGAGGAAGCTATGTGCTACACCCACTTGGCAGACTTTTTTTCTCGCATGTTATGTACAACGAACTTACCACGACAGCTTTGAGTACTTCGGTGGTGATGGAAGGCAAAACTCTTTCGTCATAATCCTGCCCAAGGATCGTGTAGATTTTCGGGAGTTGGTCCGGAACAGGCCTGAAGAGTATCCTCAAGGTGATGTTTACATTCTGCAGATCTGGAATAAAAATAGTTTATGCGCTCATAATTTATTGAAGGATGTGAGTAAATATAAATCTCGCATTTAAAATGAGCTGCCGTCAAACAGGAATCCGGATGAGATTAATTCTGTGTCCTTTAATTTACCGAAAACCCACGAAGATTCTACAAGCTACATCCATATAATATTTTTTCTGATCTCCTTCCAGAACACAAAATTACGAATAAACAAGTTTAAAAAAAAGTTACAAATATAATTGAAAATATAACTTTTGTGACAAGTAATAAATAACTGTGTTACTCCAAAGACGAAGAGGAAAATTTAAAATAAAAGTCATGCAAGGTAATAAGTGTACTGAGGCCCCCCATTGCCGTAGATAATTTTCTAGGAGTGTCTTGGAGAAGAGTGTGGTGGAACGGCACTAGCGCTGCCTAGTGAACATCAGATGAACTTTCCCTGGTAACATGAATTCCCATTATCTACCGTCCGTGTAGGCAATAGTGTAGAACCCAGCCCAATTTACAGGAAACCATAAATTTTCCCTCAATGAAAGAGGCATTCAAATATGTTTGAGGCAGCAATCAAAAAGGTATTCAGTCCGAAATGAAAATCTACTCGCAAGAAGACAAAATTATTTCATAAAACATATTTGAATAAATCTTGTGCTGATCCCGAATCTACCAAATCATGTCTTGCGTACTGTCTTTCTCCTGGATATGGAATTTAGATAGGTATGGCAAAACTTTTTCATTTTTCATAGCAATGTGACGTTTATGAGGGAGTGATTCAACGCAGAATGTGATGCTCCACAAATTCTCTTTTGAACGAAATATTGTATGATTCTTCGATTAAATATGAAAAATGAGCGGTTTTTCATATGCTTGCAGGTTGTTCAGCGAATGTGGGAGCTGCATGTCTGTCTGAGTCATATCCACAGAAACATTGATTTATTCTTCATGGTCGAAAAAAAAAGTTCTCCAAACTCAGGATTTCCACTAGCATTTTACGTTTTAGACTTTCCTCACCAATCGAAGAGAGCTATTCAAGGAGGAGTCTGCTGACAAAGGGAGTGAGCCTATAGCACGACAATGCTGGATCCCACACTGCCAACTACATGAAGCAACTATCGGACTCCTTTGGATGGGATGTTTTTGTTCCTAAGGGAGAATTCGTCAAGTGGGCGAAGGAGGTGACGGTGAGTTCTACTAGGCAGGCATAAAATCAATTGAATCCCCGTCTAACCACCTGCATAGATAGAAATGGCGACCACGTTGAAAAATAACTTACTAATGTTAAAGTGTAGGTACTTTTCTTTAAAATACATTTTTTGAAGCCTACAAAATCAAGTAGGTACTCTTGCTTTCTGAACGAGCCTTATAGTTTAACTTTGATGACCACAAAGAAGGAATAAAACTAGTCGTGGAATGTCGATGACCAAATTGGTGTATCTTATTCAATTGGGATCATAAACAACTCCGGAAAACAAGTAGTTTTCGTGTTCTGTAAGTTAAATGACAGTGGAAAACAATAGTTCTTTTCAAATTAAGATGCTCTATTACTAACACCAATAAGCGCTGCCTTGTTTGAGCTAGCGGAGTTCTCTGAAAAACGGTATCGACGTTATTTCTCAAAAGTAGACCAACTCGAGGAACGGAGAGTGAATGGGGAATTTGCCTCAATTTTAGATTCTGGAATTTCAAGGCAAATCCTATTATAGGGCCCTAGAATAACGTTTAACACTAGGAATAACCAACGGAAAAAAATTACCGTAGGAGAAAATGACTAAACAAGTGAACCTCTGTTACAAAACACCGCGAAAATCGAGGAGTATTGTTGACGTCATACGAAAAAAAAAAAAAAAAAAAACGACGCGAAAACAACTCCGACAACAGACAGAGTTCTAGCACCGCCACACAAAACGATCCAGTGAAATGGCTATTCGAATAATGTGATTCAAATCTTGAAACTAAATAAGAGAAGATGAAGACTAATAATGCTTGATAAACTAGTAGGTAGAATCGTATTGTAAAAAATTGAGTAATATTGTTTCTTTTGGTCAATTTTGTGTCTGGGTTCTTCCTGCCAGTTCGTGGCGCACTCTTGTGCGCACTACTCGGAAGGTAAAAGTTCGCGTATGTTCCGCTTCTGAGGTAAGCGCCACAGAACCTCCTTTGAAGTCAGATTGGTAGAATATCCGTTACGTTTCAAACATGGCTGCCTCTTACACATTGCCACCACATTTAAAATTTTCATCTTCCTTAAATTCTCTAAATTTTTTGGATGCGTTTTCGAGCAGCTCACTATGGTTTTATTCCATAGAAATAAACCCTCATTCGAAAAAAAAAAAAAAAAAATGTGAGGCAAATTCCCCATTGTATTGTAATGGATAATTAAGCATTAATTGTAATGGATGATTAAGTTGTAGTGTAATACTACCCCTTGCAGAATTCTCATAACTAGGTACCAACCTTTAGAGCCAGTGATGACCGGGACGTTACGGGGGCGAGAACGAATGTCGAAAAGAATGGGCCGCTGGACCCACGGGACGAAGAAATGCGTGCCTTCGCCGACAACCTCGTTTTTCACTCCAGTGAACCTGTCAAAAATGACTGCGCGGTGCCCTCCATCCACTAGAGGTGGAACACACAGAAGACGATAAAATAATATTGATAAATTGCACATGAGTTAAATTAATACCATTTTACTTTGGTTTTTTCAGGTAACATTAGAATAAAATGCGAAAAATATACAAGTCCCCTACCAATCGGTAGGTCTAGTAATTCGGTCGTCTATCATCTTCACAGCAAATTGAGATAACGTTATTTTGGATTGTAGTAAAACCTTAAGCAACGTCAATCCTGTTTCTGATGAAATTACGGTGAAAGTTAGCATCCACTTGATGCTCGCACTAGCAGCTAGATATGGAATGATGGCTCCGAATGTCTCTCTTAAGGCCATATCACACGAGCGATTTTTCAGCTTTTTTCCGCAGAAAAATCGCTGGAACGTGAAGAGGAAGTTAGAATAAGTTAGGCGAAGTTGAAGAAGAATAACCGCAGAAAACTGCGAATAGAGCGCATTCTGGCGGCCAGCGATTTTCACTCTACAAGTTTTGGATCAGGTTATAGTAGTGTGGAATTTTGAAGCAACGTTTTAGCGTCGCTCCCACTCCCAGAAAAAGTAATCACTTTTTTTAAAGATGGGTGATAGCAGAGGTATTAGTCAGAATAGGACCTAAATCTACAATTATTATTTTTAAATAAAAAATAAGCGTGTTGAGCAAAAGTCACGAGAAGAATGTATTTTCCTATTCAACAATAAATTGTAAAATAGGAATCACCTGTTGTTTAGGTAATTGATGGGTGGGAAACTAAACTTGATTTTCGGTCCTGGTAGGTAATTAATTAATTGAAAACTTGGCTTCTTTATTTTTTTCACTCGCCAACAACTTTACTTGTCTCCGTGGCGTCACTACGATCTCGTTTTCTTCAGTTTTTGTGCTCCTGCCATATTATTCTTCAAAATGGACCCTATTTCCTTGATCATTAGTGGTGAGTACCTACCAACTACAATATCTTAACTTAAGTATATAAATTATGTACCACTGTCCAGTATTTTGTCTGTCAAACATGTAAGTATTTGTACATAAAGAATTACTGAAATCTGATGGTTCATTGTTAAAAATCGTCATTGTAAAAATGAACGAAGAACTGATTAATTTTTCTCTCGGAAAACTGCAGAAAACTGAACAGACGTCGACTAGTAGATCAAGGAATGCTACAACCACAAATTACTTATCGATGGAGAACCTTCGAATGGTTTCCTTCCAGCTTTTTTTCCCGCACAAAATGGCGGACTAGAAAAATTAGAACGCGTTCTAAATATTCCAAAGCTAGAAAAATCGCTCCACCAGGGTGCAGGCTGTGCTATGGGGGGGTGGGGAAGTGGAATTAAAAACCCGCTGCATGGATACTTGAAACACTGTACTTCTCCCCTTGCATGGATACTTGAATCACTGTACTTCTTCCTCTTCACGTTCCAGCGATTTTTCTGCGGAAAAAAGCTGAAAAATCGCTCATGTGATATGGCCATTAGGAGCCTTCTGGCACTTGAAAAGTGAAGACCAAGGTCAAGGTTGCGTCAAGGTTTTTGCAGAATCATCGACTGAATTTCGAGAACTATCGGTAATAATAAATAGTAAAAGATTGAACTCACCATTGAACAAAGCTGAATTTACTACTCCTCCTACGAGAGCAACGCCCAAACCAAGTTGGCCAACTCTGTTCAAGAATTGTTGTGCCATTTCACTGAGAGGTAAATAATTTATCTGGAATGAATATCAGAAATAAGGTTTAGATAAGCACTGAGGAAAATATTGAATAAGTACATTTAAAATTAATATAATTGTCATTCTCCATTACTAAGAAATAGGTAGAAAACTAAACTTGATGCGCACTTTGTACTCCATAATATGGAGTACTTCTAGATATTATCTAGAAAATAAAATTAAGGGCCGGTTTCACCACAGTGGATTAACTAGAGTTGATCCACGACAGATATTTAAATCCCGGATTTCGAGAAAGGACTGTTTCACGAACGCGTTATCACGATTTAACTCGGCCTTATCACGATTTAACTTGATCCACCCCGGAGGGTGGTTTAACTCTTCTGATCCGTGGATCTTTACGAAAAAGGCGCCGCCATATTGTTTTTTGTTTACAAATTCAAATTCTGTTTACAAATTGCCGTCTTCCTACCCGTCTTGTGTTCATTTCGTTTTGATTTCATTTCGTTTTCATTTTGTTTAAATGAATCGACTATTCCCTATATTTTCGTCATCCTCGTCGTCTTTTGAGTCCGACGAGGACTTCCAACAACTATTGGAAGTCGTGGTGCCGAGACGGCGTATTGTGCGGGAGGGAGTCCGACTGATTTTTGTTTCAGACTGATTAACATTTTTATGAAATATATTTACCAACTATTGCGTTTGTGGTTTTATTCGTGGTAGGTACCTAGATTGATTTGACGTGAAGAAATGTAGTTGAACATCAAAAAATGATCATTTTCATCGACAATCGTAGGTAAAATGATGCAGACGGGGGTAAGTAACTCCCCAATACTTCCTAAATTCTATAAAAACCACAAGCTAATGCATTTGGTAAGGTAAAAAATATTATTTACGCCAGGAAAACGCAGGAGTCAAAATGACTCCGAATTCTTCCAATGAAGGGGGTAAACGTTATTCTTCCATTCCAGGGTTAACATCAAAACAACGCCGTTGATGGCAAAAAATTTAACACGAAATTACGCCCGACTATTGAAAAAAGTAAACAAAACTAGAGTTGTCATCTCTCACTTATTTGTCAAAACACAAACAACGGCGGACAAGACGTAAGCATCCACGGACAAAATATTATAGTTCCATGCTATTACTTCTTCCATGCTCCTTCATCGCGAGCGTTATCGTGCTGGGGATAGCAATTTCGATGCTAACTAAATAAACTAGGATTAACCTTGATCCATGGATGAAACTCTTTCGTGAAACGGTCAAGATCCTGATCCATGGATCTATTTTGAATCCTGGCTTAAGATGATCGGAGGTTCATCCACAGTGGTGAAACCGGCCCTAAGTGATTAATCTACAATCAACAACCATTGAGAAGGTAACATCCCATAGCGCGGGAGAGTGTAAAAGTGCCTCTCCGAACAGACCCCAAGTGATATAATGGTTGGAGGTAACAGAAAAGTTTAGAATATTTTCCACCAGGGTGTAAGTCGTTCCCTATGTTCACACACGACCTATCTACCATTTTGGCGAAAATGAGGTTTTCATTTATGTATGTAACTTTCCGCGCCGAGCACACTGGTTAGCTCAGAATTGCTCTATCTAAATCAGGTGAGTCAGAAAACACTAATTTGAACACACCTCGTATCCACATTCGGTTTTTCCTAACAACCTATCAACAGTGAAGAATGGTTTCCACAGTCACAGTTTCCAAATGCAGATAGGTGGTGTGTGAACATAGGTGACGAAGTGTTTGAAATGAGGCAGTCTCCGGTATTCTGTGGATACAACTACCAAGTCGAGCATAATAATCATCGCAGTTTGAACTGTAGAGCATATCAATAGTACGAATTTAATCGCGAAAATTGTCCACATCTTCTGAAATGAGGATCCAGGCTATGATTATGGGAAATTGGTTATTAACGGACAATCGGAAACAAATATTAATCGGAAATGCAGAACCAACTAAAGAGCTTATACTTAATTTCAATATTAGCCCTACATTTTAACCATTGTCCAACTTTTTGAACATATCGCCAGCAAATCAAGCAATCTCAGTGTTGTGATCTGCTACCTCTTCGCATTTCTGTCCATTTACTTCCTTAGCTCAAGTGGTAGGAGCTCCGATTCAGAATCGGAATGATAGGAGATCGATCCCCGGTCGAGGGAAGTTAATTTTTGATGATTCAACAATATGGCGCAGTCGGTAGGAGTAGAGATGGGTCGCTCAATAAAGAACCGGCTCTTTGAGCCGACTCTTTTAGAGAGCGAGTGAACCACGGGTCAGTAAAAATGAACCGCGGCTCTTCGGATCTTTTGAGCTCAGTGTTGGTAGTGTTCGGTGAAGATCGGTTTTTCAAAAAATTGGGTGAACTGCGGATCAGTAACAATGATAAATGAATCGCGGTTCTTCGATCTTTAGATGTCCAGTAGGAATAAATGAACGACGGCTCTTCGATCTTCGGTTCTTTTGAGATCGGTAGTGTTCGGGAAAATTCGGACTTCCTTTTCTTCAGCTCACTGTTGCGAACCCATAAGATAACTCAGAGGGAAAATATATATAAGTCGATCAAATAATACAATTTTGAAGAGTTGTATCGTACTATAATTGACTGGTAGCGGGGGAAGTACCATCTCGAAGACGTGTTACACACCAAGAATTTACCCAGTTTTGGAGGTTTTTGTCTTTGCTGAGTCGTGAAGATAATTAATTGTATTATTTGGTAATTGAATCAGCATTCAGAGGACGACATTTTGTATTTAAGCTGGAGTCTCACATTCTTGATTGTATGGCTCAGAGGATGCTCTAGGCAGTAAGTGCCTGTTGTTTAGGGATGGCAACGATATATCGATATATGAAATGTATCGATAGATTACAGTTGATATATCGAAATATTTACATCGATATAGAGAACTGATATTATCGGTCAATATCGATGTATTTACCGATAATATCGCGAATTGTTTTCAACGAGTAAAAATTAATATTAAAACGAATGCATGAGGAGGGACGCCTGTACCTATGTAAAACATCAAGTGATTTTATTCCATATTTTCTAGGTAGGTACATGATGTGTACACGTACATTAATGGTTTACACCTACAGAGTCGCTCAGGGCTCAATTATTTGACCCAAATAAAAAATAATGGATCCGTCTAGATTAAAACTACCTACTATACGAAGTGAAGCAGGTTTTCACAACAATTATTTTCAATTTTGAAATACCATGCCTTAAGTATGCCCCAGTCAATTTATAAATCGAACATTGCAATGGCGAGGGTACTCACGATATTTTATATGTTGTTAGCACCTCGAGGGTAGTTTTCCCCCAATATTTGCAACCCCAAAACCCTGTGTTACTGACATAGTGGTCTGAAACCATAAATTTACGAACTTTTCAGTTTTCAAACTATGAATTTCGATAATTCATATCCAGTAAAACTTTCTAAGTAGGTTAAATACTAACTTCAACCGGATTTCCCTAGTAGATTTTTCGATATGTGAGTACCTAAGTATATCGATATATTTCTTCCAAAATGATGTTAGTAACGTTTCAATTCTCCTACCTATTTACTTCGACAAGTTTTTCCAAGTATATCTTCCGATATGTCGATAAATGTCTTCCTAAATGATGTTTGTATTGTTTTAAAACGATTTAATCCACCTACCTACTCCCAACACGTTTTTCCAAGTAAATCTTCCGATATATCGAAGTATCGATACATTTTCTCCGATATATCGAAGGTATCGATATCTTATTGACGATATATCATTCGATCAGTACATCGATATATTTCATTCGATATGCCATCCCTACTGCTGTTCTCCCAACACTGGATTTTCAAGCGGACTTGAGGTGCGAACCCCCCCCCCCCCCCCACAAGTTTCCCCCACTCACCGCATAATTTAGGTAATAGTAAACTTCATATTCAAACATCTATCATGCTTGTAATGACCATGAAACTATGTTCAACCTGATCATTCAAATTTGCACTTGTAACTGATAATGAGGAATTTCACCGACTTCTGTTTGCATTTTTCCTGAATAGTTAATGGTGTGGGATAGATGAAAATCGGGCTGATTTCGGAAAATAAGTCTCCTGTTATTTTTGGGACAGTCAAAATTTTTAATTTCAAAACTAACCGGGAAAACAGACGTGCAGTGGGAACACTCGCTGATTGGGCTGTTCGGATCGCCGTCTCCTCCCAGTGTTGCCCATTGGGACGACGAAATCGTGTTTTCTAAGAGAAAAGTTATCAAACAAAAACAGAGGAAACCTAATTTTCCCCATCTTGCTTTTTCTATTTTTTTCTTCAGTTTTTCGATTTCGAACTTTACTGTTTCATGAAATTTTGCATCTGGGGACTATGGATTTCTCGATCTCAGCGCTTCAAGCGGCCGTAAATGAACTATTCCAGCATGACGTCATTTTCCCGGTTTTTTCAAACATTCGTATTTTCTACACTGTTTTGTTTATTCGTAAATTAGGAAGTTCGGACTGAAAGTTTGCCTTAGGAGGTTTTTAGAGGTGCTGAATCCAATTTGGGGGTCAAAAATAGGAAATTCCGACATGGTGAAATTCCTCATTACAGAGGTTTTGGCTGAAATATGATCTGTATCATTTCACCAAAGCAGCCACATAGCTACTACCTTAGTCATGTGTGTCCGACACCAGTTTTGTTGTAGATGATGCGCCTGTGAATTCCAAGGAGAAACCCGGTTTGAGACTTTCATAGGTAGACATTTAAGGGTAAATGGGTACCATAAAACGGGTCAACTATGTGCCAGGGGGGGTAAACATGTGCCACTTGTGTTTTGTGACCACAAATGGCCTCTAGCGGCCGAAAGAGGAAGTTTCATGTTCAGTAAAAATTCACAGGGGTCGTGGGGGGTTGTAGAATACAAAATCGAAGTGGAAGAACCTAGGGCGGAATTCACAGTCGCGATTCAAGTCAAGAAATTTCTTGACTCGAGTCGAGGTGACATCGATCTCGAGGAGAAGGTTTCGTATTCACAGTCGAACCAGTCATATCTCGAGGGTGGCCTCAACTCGAACTTTTCTCAAGGTGGCTTCGAGGTGGGTTGGGAGAGAACTGTCTTCTAGAGCGAGCAAAAAGCATGTTTTTTCGTTATTCCATGGTCATTGGTAGTTCCATGTTGATGGTTTTTGTTGGCCATGCTTCTACAGAGACAGATGAAATGTGAAAAATAAGAGAAATTCATTCAACATTTTTCACATTTTCAATTCAACTTCTTTTTTCTTTTTCTGTAGAAACATTTTTTGTCCTATTTGCTGTTGTAGGCCGTGTTTTATGTGATTGCGGATAAATTTAGTGCGAATTTTGTTATTACAGTGCGTGTTCTCCAGTTCTTTTGAGGTAAATATTGATATGCGATTGCCGTGTTCTATGTGATCGTACCGTGTAGGGAGTTGTACCATCTCAAATTCAGAAGGTATCTTGAAGAGACAGTGACGTTTATCCCGCTTATGATGCCGACCTTAAAGATATTTTTATTGTGGATTTTTTAAAATCATATTTTCATCCTAATAAACTGTTGTGAAATAATTGGTTTTTGTTATTCTTCCTACTTGAAGTACAAAGCGCGCTGGTTCAAAGACGTGCAATTTGTTAATCAATGTGTTTCAACGTTTTCACCTTTGTTGTGAAAAATTCGAAATTCTTAGAATTTACGTTCGAACACAAGCCATTTTTCATTAGGTCTTTCATTTTTCACAAATACCTATGCAATACTTATTCCACTGTGTCCAGTTATTTGGATGGTGGTTCGAGGAAGTTCACATCATCCCTCTCTTCTGCAACATATTGATCATAAAATGGGATGATGAAGTAACTGATTGTGATTAGAACTATGTTTCAATATATTCGAAACAGTTTAATGGCGAATCTTTAATTTTTCGTAGTTGGATAAAAGAGCATTGTTCCTGGGGAAGACACTATTATTTTGTGATCAATCTCTGATAAGTGAGATTGTTTTGTTGTTCTCTGATTATAAGTAAAATATTTTGTACACTAGAATTGGAGCCGTTGTCCTGACGCCGGTTGAAAAGTTTCCTTTGAAGTTGAAAATTTGAAAAACTCGTGTTTGGTCGAATTTGTAGGGAGATTTTTTTTTAAAGGAGATTAGTAGGTACTACAATAATTTATTATACAAACTTTAAAAATCCCGTTGAATCTAAATGGAGGCTTGAAGAACATTAAAATACAACTTTATCAATCATACTTAGGTAGGTACCTACATAGCAAACTGAAATCAAAAATGGTTCTTTAAAAACATTTTCGACAACTACTGTAGTCCAACTGTACTCCTAAAATGTTCAATAAATTAATGGTTTTCTCTCTCTTAACAAAGTTAAAGTTCTTTTAAAACATCGACTTCCCTTATACCTACAACTAGAGTTTGTTGAAGAAGTGTTGAAAATGCAGAATAGAGAATACAATATTTATTGGTCGTCCCAATCAAAAATTAACCAATTATCCATCTTTTTCCTATCGCAGAAATGTTTGAATAAAAACAAAATGTAAATAAACTGAATAAAACGGTACGAAAACACTAGTCAATTGTCAACACTAGTCGAAACACTACTCACCTTGAAAACAAAAAGCACTTCAAGGTAGGTTCTAGGCTACCTCAGCTGGAGGAGGGTTTCGAGCTCTTTGAAGTCGAGAAAAATCTTGACTCATCTCCGAAATTCGTTCCTGAATAGGAAATTCGAGGCTGGCCTTGAGGGTGGCCTCGTAATTTAACAACTCAGAATAGGTTGAGGAGGCGGGAACCCTCCTTGAGGCCAACCTCGGCTCAAACACGACTCTCCTCGAAAGTCTTGCTACTCTGAATACGGATGAGTAAAAACTTTCCTCGAAAGCCACCTTGAGGCCGGCCTCAGTCCTGAGGAGGGACTGTGAATTCCGCCCCTAGTGTCTCTTCATCCCTCGTTATCAGAAATCCTCATCAGAAAGTTGGTTTCCAGTGATCTGACGTGTGACCATATTTGTCTCATCTGGTGAGACCTGAAGACATTGACTCCTGATCTCGGTAATTATAAATCATGTAGTACATATCCCTAGCAACAAATAAAGCCCATTACCATTTCTAAATGTTTTGTTGGGGAGATGTTCGATGTTATTAGTGGTATTAGGTATTAGTGGATTAATGTTTTCAATGCCTTTCAATAGACACCAACCAGTTGATCAATAGAAACCAACTTCTAAATAAATGAAAATTGGACAGAACAATTTTTTTTACAGTTTAAAGAAGGTGAAGGCTCAAAGATGAGATGCTTAGGTACAACAATGTTCCAGATTGAATTTTTAATGTGTTTTAGAGCCAGGAGATTGGGTGGACCATAGTTGTACCTCCCATGGGTACAAGAATGTGTCACGAAGAAAAAAATCCCCCACCTCACCTATTCATCATATATTTTTTTTCTAAAGCAGAATTTGAAAGCTGAGATGTGTAGGTATGATGGCTAAAATACGCAATGGGTTAGCATTTTTTTCCCCCGGAGTTATTAAACAAAAACCTTGAAGAGTGGCACATAATTGACCAGTTTTACGGTACCAACATATTGTAAATAGCGCAGCGAAAGTCAGGTACTTAAAGTTATTCAGTTTTCTTTGAAGAAGAATAGGAAAGAGTTTAGGTACCATGTTATTTGGATATCACTGGGGTGCAATGACGGAATAGATCAAACCCCAAAAATAAGTAACCAGGTACTTACCTACTAAGGTAAAACGAGTACGAACAAGTAAAATCGGTCAACGATAATTGGCCAAAAATTACTTACAACCACAATATAGATTCTACAGAATGAATTTCAACGCTCCATAGCTTACATAAGTAATTTCAGAAAAAATCATACCCAACTGAAGTCATGCTTCGCCAAGACACGGTACCGGTCGGATGCAAGTTGAATAATGTTGCATCAGCAATGTACAAAATCAATAGGAGCGGACAAATTCATTACATGACGAAAAATAGTGTGAATATTGGTACTTACGGAATTGCAATTTGCAGGAAGAAAGACGCTCAAAATTTGGAAAATTCAAAACTAGAAGACTCGGAAAATGTAAGAAGTAAATGGCGACTGGTGATAAATGAAAAGATCTAAAATACGATCATAATACTAAAAAAAATATCGTACGTTATCAGCACATGTGCTTCTCACCGGGTGGGGCTCGAAATTCGACGCAAAATACTTCAGTGATCACAAAATAGTGACGTTGTTTGTTAAAATCTCAACAAGAATCAATTTTTTAACCAGATTTATCGAGAAAATGGGGTGGCAACGTCTAAAATCATTGCGAAGAAAACATGGATGTCGTACTGCTCAAAGCATCCATGAAAAGAGGGATATTTGATATAATTATGTTGGCTTCACTGCGACGGAAGTTTTTCTTCGGGTTTTCTCTTTCCTGGCATCTCGCGTCGTTCCTACTTTCAGCTTTCGGGTGTTCTGTGTTGTTAGTAACGTGAATAGTCTTTCAATGAATACTTTCGTCAAAAAATGAATTGTATTTATCGCGACTACTTTAATTCTTAGATTGGACCAGGATTTCTAGTTTTTCCCGTCTATCGTGTATTGCCGGGGTCGAAATGAGGTTGTACATTATCCTGACGTTTGCAGTTCATCTCCTCCGCTCGTCGGTTGCTGAACAAATCAAAGATGAATATCACGAAGAGCTTTTCATCAAGCCCTTCAACGGTTACGTTTATACGTATTTCCAGTTTTCCACAGTTTGGGAGACTGAGCTGAAAAATGATACTTGTAAGTGCTACATCCTACTATTTGTGTAGGTAGCTAATTTGTAAGCTATTTGTGTAGTCCCCTGCGTTCAGCTTTTCCTCAACGGATTACGGATACTCTTGATGAACTCAAGACTTTTGCTTCCGAGTCTGCCAAGGTTGTTTTGAAGCTTTGTTTTCACTTTTCAAGGATGGAAAAAAAAGTTCTCCAAAATCAAAATTTCCACTCGCGTTTCACGTTTCAGACCTTCCCGAACAATTTTGGTTCCGTGTCTGTCTGTCTGTGTGTCTGTCATGAAATCCTTGTAACGCGCATAACTATACGAAGTTATTGTCCGATTTCTATGAAATTTTCAGGGATTGTGCGGGTTGGCGTGTAGACGGTCCCCTATGAAAATCATCATCCCCGGACTGATAGAAGCGACTGCGCATGCGCAAACGTGAATTCCTTGTAACGGCCATAACTTCTACATTTTCGATCCGATTTCAATGAAATTTTCAGGGATATTACAGATTAGTGTTTTGATGGTCCCCTATGAAAATAATAACCCCCGGACTGATAGTAGCCGATGCGCATGCGCGAATGTAAAATCCTTGCAACAGCCGTGCATTTGTCGCCCTCCCGTGTGACGTCAGAATCTCAAATCCTATACAACCTATCACCAGGCCCCAATAGCTCAGACGTAGCGCTTTCGACTCCCACCCAGGAGTCCAGGGTTTTGACTCCCAGCCTTACTGAGACATTTTTTGATCCAAACACTACTCACATTTTTCATTCGAATTTGATGAAATTTTTTAGGATTGTCCAGATTAGCGTGTAGATGGTCCCCTATGCGGGTAGTGAAAGGTACTTGGAGATTGATGTTTTGAGATTAACTACTATGCATCGGATCATCTATATAATCGGGTTATGGATACGAGGAAGCTATGTGCCACACCCACTTGGCAGACGTTTTATTCTGAAACAGTTAACCCTTAACTGCACCAGCTATCATATATGATATGGAACTTTAAACGAGGCTCAAGAGCATTCTGGTGGTCTTCTCGAGCTCTATGTGGTATTTTTACTTTAGTCAACTACCGCTAGATCTCATAAGAATCAAAGATTAGAGAGTTCCTAGTAGGGTCGATCCGGCGCGCCGGAACCGGATCGTCCGCCATGTTTTCAATACGACGCACCAGATTGCCTCCTAGTGACGTATTCGACCGTAACAATACGGCGCCATATCGGATACGGCGTGTTCTTATCACAATTCGGCGCCGGATTGAGAGCATGGAAGAAGTATATTCTTCCATGTTGAGAGTGTGTGTGTAATACGTCACGCTGTATCAAAAACCACTAGGAACTGTCTAATATCCATAACCCCTCCTGTAAGGTTATAACCTCTTTCAAATCAGCAGAAATCACGAGTTGACAACACGCGTGAGAAGTGTTGTTTTGCTGAGCCTCTTACAACAACATTTTTGAAGATTTTCGGCTGAAAAAATACTGCGGGCTGTCTCAAGATATGTAGAAATGAAATACGAAAAGAACTAATCGATCAAGTTTCCAGTGTTTATGGAAACTGCGCTTTTGCTTGGATATCTCATACGATAGAACGTGAAGGAGGAGTACCTGGGTGAATTTCATATATGATAGAACGTGGACTTCTGCACTGCATTACCATCTTGTTCAAACGTGATACAAGCCACTTGCTGCACATGATGTTTTTTAAATATAATTTTATTTTATGTTTTTGATGATTTTATAAATTTTATTTGACGTCAGCATAAATTTCACATTAGGTATCCCTACTATATTTCAGAAATGGTTCCTAACCACTTCACCTATGTGGACAGAGATGGAACCAAAAGAATCTAATTACATAAAACCCCAACCGTATTTACATGCATGTATGTATGCATGTCGCCAATCGCGAGGAGTTAGAGTGGTCGTGGGAGATGTCACATGAAGCCGAAGCCACCTTGTCAAAAATTGTTTACTTATTGTTTAGTCTTCAACTTTTCTTGTTATAGTCTGGCCAATGATAAGAGGAAAATTTATTGCTGCCTGCAGGCCTTTTTTTAAAATTACATACATACAAATTACCTATCATATTAAATGCTTTGAAAAAATGTCTTATGTATAATATATCACTAGATTTTTGTCCATGATCCTACTAAGTTTCTAAATAGGTGATAGAAACTCCAAATGAGCATTTATGCTTTCTTATAGCATTATAAATGTGATTTTTAAATAGCATTATGCGAGAAAACCTATTTGGTCTCATGTATTTCTTTCAACCATTTTGCTCGCATTATATCACATATGAAATCATCGTCTCGGCTTCTTAACCACGTTCTATCATATATGATAAGGGCATAAATTAGGGATTATCGGTCAAACTATGTAATTTAGGGACTTTTCCTTGTCACTTTCGTTTTCAGGGGGCCAAAATACATGAAATTCTTTTTTTTTCAAGAAAATCGGAAATTGTGTGCAGTTAAGGGTTTATTAAAGGATTACGCCTGATGAATTCAAGTACTCGTCAAGTGCAGTAACCACGAGGTTCAGGATGCAAGGAGCAATTTCTTACCATCATTTCCTACTATCTTATCTATTCCCACGTACAAAATTAAAATTTGTTGTTTTCCGGTCGTACCACTTTTTGAACGCAGTAAAAAATCCCCCAGTAACAAAAAATCCCAAAAGTTTCCTTTGTGAAACTCAATTTTGAAAATGTTGATAAGTAGGTAGGTAGTTTCCTGAGTTGACGAAAATCAATCCAATCAAGAAGTTATTCCAGTTATATTGATTGAATTTTCTTTCATGTGAGTGGGTAGGTAAGAAGTACCGAGACTCTTACTGAATGGATCGTGATGAAATCAACAAGCATTCATCTATCTTTGTGTGTGACTCAAACTTAGGTACAGACAGACTATCGAGCTTTCAAATGAGGAATTTTACCGATTTCTGTTTGCATTTTTCCTGAATAGTTAATGGTGTGGGATAGATGAAAATCGGGCTGATTTCGGAAAATAAGTCTCCTGTTATTTTTGGGAGACAATCAAAATTTTTAATTTCAAAACTAACCGGGAAAACGGACGTGAAGCGGGAACGCTCGCTGATTGGGCTGTTCAGATCGCCGTCTCCTCCCAGTGTTGCCCATTGGGACGACGAAATCGTGTTTTCTAAGAGAAAAGTCATCAAACAAAAACAGAGGAAACCTAATTTTCCCTATATCGCTTTTTCTATTTTTTTCTTCAGTTTTTCGATTTCGAACTTTACTGTTTCATGAAATTTTGCATCTGGGGACTATGGATTTCTCGATCTCAGCGCTTCAAGTGGCCGTAAATGAACTATTCCAGGATGACGTCATTTTCCCGTTTTTTTTTTTTAACATTCGTATTTTCTACACTGTTTTGTTTATTCGTAAATTAGGAAGTTCGGGCTGAAAGTTTGCCTTAGGGGGTTTTAAGAGGTGCTGAATCCGATTTTGGGGTCAAAAATAGGAAATTCCGACATGGTGAAATTCCTCATTATGCGATGGGTTGGTTTGACTTCAAACAAAATTGTTCCGAAGCACAGAATGCTAACAATGATTTTGATTTTGGTTTTTTATTATTTTTACTATCAATATATTATTATTTTAAATAATGAACAGGAATCGAGCTAGAAAAAAAGTAACCCACGTCTCCTCCCTCTATCCCAAAAGTCGATGGTTACTTTTCAAGGCATGTGACGTCGATGGTTACGTCGTTTTACTTTTCAAAGCACCTATGTAAAATCCAAAAGTAGAATGAACATTTTTCCGTTCGTACGCCGTTTGCGTAAATTTGCCCAGTAGGTACCCATGAACCGATTTTTAAGAAATTTGGTATGTTGGCTCCACTAGGGGTCTAGTTGTGTCTCCAAGATTTTGGTTTTCGTCTGTCACTTCGGGCTAAAAATGGAGAAACATGTTATCGCTCTATGTCGGATACTTTTTTTTGGCAATTACCTCATGGCTCGGAGTTGCTCAACTTTTCAAGAAAGTAGAAGAGGAACAAATTGCAGAATGAGGAATTTCACCATGTCGGAATTTTCTATTTTTGACCACAAATTCGAATTCAGCACCTCGAAAAACCTCCTACGGCAAACTTTCAGCCCGTACTTCCTAATTTACGAATAAACAAAACAGTGTAGAAAATATGAACGTTCAAAAAAACCGGGAGGATGACGTCATCCTGGAATAGTTCATTTATGGCCGCTTGAAGCGCTGTGATCGTGAAATCCATAGTCCCCAGATGCAACATATCACAAAACCAGTAAAGCTCGAAATCGAAAAACTGAAGAAAAAATAGAAAACGCTGCAAATTATTACACAATGGTTTATTATTTTTCTATAGATCACTCGTCTGCAAAGCCACCAACCATCCAACATGAAGAAAAACATCGATCGCATTTCGGTCAGCTTTAATTTGAACGGAGATTAGGCCTCTTTTGCGATTCACACCAAAAGCAAGATGGGGAAAATTAGGTTTCCCCTGTTTTTGTTTGATAACTTTCCTCTCAGGCTGGGGTTATACTGCGGCGTTTTGTCGCGACGATAAAATACTGCGGTGTCTCGCGTTTATACTGCGGCGTTTGTCGTGACGTTTTCGCCCCCCTTCCCCACTGCTGCACACTCTCCCACATCCCCTCTGCACCAACTCAGTCGTTGTTCTACTCCCATGATGAACAGTAGTTTGTTAGTTGGAGTACTAGAATCAGAGGGGCTTTTAAGTGAGGGCAGAGGGCGGCGAAGATGTTCTTCAACGTCAGCGCTCACCAGGAAAATTTTATGAAATTTCATATTGAAATCAGGAAATACGAAGAAAAGTTTTTCAGTTATTTCCGAATGACAATGAGTTCCTTCGATGAACTGCTGAATGTGGTGAGCCCATTCATCAAGAAATCAACTTTGGAAAACAGAAATTGGAAAGGAAATATGAAGAGAGGCGACCTGTCGCTCTGCTGCTACCGTCACAGTAACAACACTGCCATTAGGTTCAATGTGTTAGAAGGGGTGAGCGGCTGCCCCCGGGGTGGGGCGACTGTCGCTTTACTGTCAGCATGCAGCAACACTTTTTCGGTGTCGCGAGACCTGGTGGCAGTCGCAGTATAAACAACTCCATTGGTTTCTTGGTGCTGCCGCGACAAAACGCCGCAGTATAAGCGCACCCTTAGATAACACGATTTCGTCACACCAACGGGGAACACTCGGAGGATACGGCGATCCGTACAACCAATCAGCGAGCGTTCCCACTTTATGTTGAAGAGGTCCGTTTTCCCGGTTATTTTTAAAATCATAAATTTTGATTGTCTCCCAATAAAAACAGGAGACTTACTTTCCGAAATCAACCCGATTTTCATCTATCCCACATCAATAACTATTCAGGAAAAATGCAAACAGAATTCGGTGAAATTCCTCATCGTCGGGTTTGGGCATATGTAGTTACTCATCTAAATGTTTTGGTCTTATCACCGAGTGGACGTCCTTCTCCTTATTCCATGATTGGATCCTCTACAAAATCGGTTTCGTGGATAACTTGTCATTATTTCAATCTGTGGTGGCACTGTGAACTACACCCATGGTTCCAAACTGCCGTTAATCCACAAAAATCCAAAATCAATATTCCTTCAAGTTTTATTTATTGCTCACCGAAATAATGTTAATGTGCTGCTTTTTTCGTTTGCAGTTGACAACTGTCATTTGTTTCCAAGGAGTTTGGGGGAGTTGATTCAACGTCATTCAGTACAGGAGTTACATGTCTCAATGACCAAGGGGCTCTGGCGACATGAGACGTGGGGCTACCCAGTAAAGCCCGCATCCCCGGGGGCTGAGCTCTGGGCTTGGTTTAAACCTGAAACTGTCGAGTGAGTACTTATTATTATTTTTTCCTTTTTTGATTGCTGGCCTGTGTCATCAGGAGGTCCGAACAAATTAGGATCAGTGTCTGTTCTGGACAGACCTCGTACATTCACGACGTTCAAAAATGTTTCTTTGAGTATGCGATTAATAAGGAACCGACGCCGATTGCCAGTTGTTTATACAAAAACCTATAATTTTCTCCAGTGTGAACGAGAATTGGAAGTCGCTGACGGGAGCGCTGTCTGGGTTGCTGTGCGCGTCTTTGAACTTCATCGACGGGACGAACACCATTTCCCCTCGACTGTCTCTCCGGCCGTCTGGCGTCGTCATGGCTGACGCGCCGCAGCCTCATCTTCGCTATGCCACCCTTCCCAGGGAGATCGTTTGCACAGAAAATCTAACGCCTTGGAAAAAGTTACTTCCATGTAATTTGAAGGTTTGTACTTGTTTTACAAGTTATTATACGTTAATAATGAACTTGTGGAGAATGGGGTAGTTGCATGATATTTTTTTGTATTTTTTCTGTGTAGAGAATCTCTATTGAAGTACGTATCTGCAAATAAAACTCCCGGAAACGCTTCCTAAAAATTTAGAGATTTTTTCGAAAAACGGGATTTCGGATTCAGGCGGGAAAACCTACACACGGTTTGGACACTGCGGGGTGGGGGCTACGTCACGGGTGTGAAGGGGGCCAAGAGACCCCTACACCACTGTTACCTACCCTGACGCAAGGTTAGGGGTACTGTGCCAGGGGGTCCTTTGATAACAACCCTCTGTTTGTTTACGTTCGTTTGTGGCAATAAAATTGGAGAATCACTCACACTTCGTGGTGCTTTCATACTGAATTTTGCTAGCTGCGCAATCGAAACATGTTGCATCAAAGATTTTGTTTCCTACTGGCATTCCCTCCACTGTAACTGAAATCGTACATGGTTGTGAGGAAACGCGGCGTTCTGGTGATACTCGAGCCACAACCTCGCAAATTTGCTAGATTCTTCTAAGTTGGACATAACCAACATTGTTTTATTTAACAATTTACTAACTCATTGGTACTACGTTGTACAGGATAATGACACTACAATGAAACTTCCAATAAATGAGCAACCATTTGGATGAAGAAGTACTACACACAAGAAATCACAGTTACAACTGACCTTTTACTTTAAAAGTGTCAACTTACTTCACATTATTGGCTCCTTTTATTTCGGCGCATTTTATTTACGCATAAATGATATACTGCCAAAACCGTTGTACTTACGGAAGAAACTGAGATATACCCCTGAGTTAAAAGAACTATCAACAACATTCGAAACTAGATTGGGTAGGTAGCGGGAAAAAGTGAAGACATGTGTTGCAGACTCGTATGCAAGCGTTTATTAAAAGCTTCTTGAAACTTTACAGTGAACATTATCTTTTCCAAACCAATCAACTAATAAATTATGGTAAATACTGGTTTAAACTATGGTAAAAACTCGGACCGCACTACGAGAAAAGGCCACCCGAAAAACTGATAACGTGATAACTATGACCGTAAAAGTAACGTGAGGTTTTAGCGCCAACACAACAAAAAGAAAAACAGCCAAAATTATGCTTCAAAATTTTCAATTCAAACGATTAATTCAAACATAAAAAACCAGAAAAATATATTTCAAAGTTTTTTTAATCATCACTATCATTTTGCAAGTATATTTCAATGTTTTTGACTCGAATTGTCCTCGATGGCAGTGATCTCAACGCACTCTATCGTGAGATTCTCGTTTAGGGATGACGTAAGAGGAGTGGCCCGCACAATGGTTTATTATTTTTCTATATAGATCACTCGTCTACAAAATCACCAACCATCCAATATGAAGGGGGAAAAAAATCAAAAAAAAAAAATTAAAAAAAAAATCAAAATCGCCAACTATCGATTACATTTCGATCAGCTCTAATTTGAACGGAGATTAGGCCTCTTTTGCGATTCACACTCGTGTTTTGATTTATATATATATTTATATTTCAAAATAAACACTTAAATTTTCGTAAGGAGCGAACGGTTTGTCCTACAGAGCTCCGCGTGGTCTCAAAAAATTCTAAAAATTCTATAGAATCTTAAATTGAAGGAAAAACAATACCTTTATATCAAAATTTTTTGAGTTAGGGCGTTTTCAAAATTTCAAAATTGATTTTGGAACCTTTAGAAGTGACCTACCACAACCAAAAGCTTCGGGGCACAACTAGACCCCAAATGGAGCCTAAATACCAAATTTCATCAAAATCGGTCATTGCTAAGTGGCAAAAGTGCCGCGTACGGCGGACGGACGGCCAAATTTTGGTTTATTATTTTCAATAATGAACCTTTGGAATCGACCAAGAAAAAAAAAATTCTAACACCCCCTCAAAATTTGATGGTTTACGTTTCAAGGTACGTAGAATCCAAAAATCGAATAAAAATTTGGCCGTCCGTCCGCCGTACGCCGTACGCCGTACGCGGCACTTTTGCCACTTAGCATTGACTGATTTTGATGAAATTTGGTATGTAGGCTCCATTTGGGGTCTAGTTGTGCCCCGAAGCTTTTGGTTGATGTAGGTCACTCCTAAGGGTTCCAAAATCAATTTTGAAATTTTGAAAACGCCCTAACTCAAAAAATTTCGATATGAAGGTATTGTTTTTCCTTCAATTTATGATTCTATAGAATTTTTAGAATTTTTTGAGACCACGCGGAGCTCTGTAGGACAAACCGTTCGCTCCCTACGAAAATTTAAGGGTTTATATTGAAATATATATATATATATAAATCAAAACACGAGTGTGAATCGCAAAAGAGGCCTAATCTCCGTTCAAATTAGAGCTGACCGAAATGCGATCGATGGTTTGTGATTTTGATTTTTTGATTTTTTTTGATTTTTTTTTTTTTTTTTGATTTTTTTTTCTTTTTCTCTTTATATTGGATGGTTGGTGATTTTGTAGACGAGTGATCTATATAAAAATAATATACCGTTGTGTAATAATTTGCAGCGTTTTTATTCGATTTTTGGATTCTACGTACCTTGAAACGTAAACTATCAAATTTTGAGGGGGTGTTAAAATTTTTTTTTCTTGGTCGATTCCAAAGGTTCATTATTGAAAATAATAAACCAAAAGGATGGTACTTCTTTATTGAAATACGGCTAAACTAAATGGAATTTCGAACTGAAAACTGGTCCATATACGTTTTTAAGTGTGCTAAATTTGAATCTGAAGTCAAAACACGAAATTCCGACCCATGCAACTACCCCATTATTGAACATATTTTTATTATTTTAAAACTAGGATAATTGGTCAATTTTAATAAGAAAAATTGCACTTCTACTCATTGTATAGTCATTTGATATAATATTAATTTGTTCTAGTATCTTGGTACCTCAACAAAATGTTGTCTTTTCAGAGAGGACTCTCAGCTTTATTGAATTCTGATCATATCTACAACACAGCCTATCATTCGTTGGGAATCCATTTTAGACAAATCTGTCTGGTGAGTACCTACAGTGTAGTGTTTAAGACTGGTACAAGTATCTTCCTAGCTGTTTACTCCAGCAGGAGATATACTGCCGTGCTAAGCCAGAAAGTCGTATCTTGACTTCACCCAACTTTCGGGAAAACGACCTAATAGGTTTCGTGGCGAAATAATTCTTTCGCGGGATTATTTTTCCTCCTTTTACCACAAGTATAGGTTTTTCTTAAAATAAATTAAAAGCCGAATCGATTTCTGGAGTCAACAAAACACAAAAACAAAACATCAAAACAACATCATCAAAACATCATCAAACATCGTCATTAAACATTTTTGAGTGTAAATTGTCAAAAAACGATGATACGAGATTACGCTCTCGTAAACCCGAAGTTACGACTATTCTGTTCATTTTAATTCTTGAAACATTAATTCATTTGAATTAACACTTTAATTCAAGAAACCATTTTACATTGATTATTTTGTCATCCTACTTGGCTCAAAGTCAATCGTATTAAATACGATTGAGATATGAAATTTTCATATCTCTGTTCAGAGTGTAAGAAAAAACTGCTGAATTAATAAACTTAAACGTTTATTCACTTAGAGTATAAACGTAAATTCACCACTAAATGTTGAGTTTTCAGAGGCAAAACGTCGTATCATGCCGATTTAATGCTAGAAGTCGTAACCTTGAAATAGGCAGATTCCCATATCAGTGTCAAGATACGAGTTTTCTTCTTCTGAATCGCTCTGATACGACTACTGCTAGTTTCTTAGCAAAATCAAGTTAACACGCCTTAACGCGAAAGTCGGGGGGCTTGTTTGAGGCATTTCTAATAGAGATCGGACTCTAAAACTCCGAAAATCGATAGAAATCGACGCTCAAAACTCCCGGGTACCAATAACTCAATTTGGTCAAATTTTCACGTTAGTACTTTCTGGCTTAGCACGGCAGTATACCTGTGACCTGGCGTAGCGTGTGGTGTGGACGTGGTGCCACTGGATTTACGTTTGAAAAAAAAAAAAATTTAAATTGACTGAAATACCCCATTTTGTGATGTCACGATATTTTTCGGGTTTCGGCCTTATGACTCTAAAAGGGTGCTTTTTCAGTAAAATCAAATCTGAGGAAACCATTGAAAAGAGCGGTAAATTTCCTATAGAATACATGCCGTAGGTTCAAGTTATTTAAAAGTGCCAAAAAAACAAATTTTACCAATTTTGGGAAATCTTCATTTTTTGAGATGAAGAGAGTTCAAAACTAAAGCCTCAGGCTGGGACGATGATTTTGTTGAAGAATTTCGCTTTTTTCGAATTCAAACGTAGGTAATATTGTCTCCCCTAAATTCGATTGTATACTTAGGTATTCTATACTGCACCTTTGGAAATCTCAGATATTGGCGCACTTTTTGCCATTCTTGGATCTTGGAAAATTATTTGTTCACATGGTTCTATACGCGTTTAAAAACGCTGCAAATCATTGCTCAAAGGTTTATTATTTTCTGTATAGATCACCCTTCTGTATAGATCACTGGTTCTCCATCAATAGCACCTACCACCATCTGTATTCTCCCTTGACCTTCCCTCTCAAATTTCAGCTTCCTGCGTTCAATAGGATTGAAAATGACTTCGGAGCTCACTCAGCTGATCAGTGATCTGAAGAGTGAAGAAGCCTTTGAGCAATGATTTGCAGCGTTTTTTACCCACCAACATTTTTTTACCTACCAACTTTTTTTTACCTACCAGCTAGGTACTACCTACCACACCATACTGGCTTCACACCTTCACAATCAAGTTTATTAGAAAGAACTAAACGCTTCACACTCGATTGGAAAAATAGAAAGCTTCAAATGGAAATTTGATTACTGGTTACGCAGAAGGCAAAACTGTATACAAATCGAAGAAATGAACAGCGATCGCATTTTAGTCCGATAAAATTTGAATGGAGATTAGACCTCTTTTGCGATTCACACTCATGATTCTGTTTTATCGAAGGAAAACCTTCAAGTACTCGTAGGGACCGAACGGTTTGTCCTACAGAGCTCCGGGTGGTCTCAAAAATTTTAAAAAATTCAATACTATTTCAAATTGGTGAAAAACGATACCTTTATTTCGAGAGTTTTCGAGCTAGGGCACTCTTGAAAATTTCAACCCTTAATTTTCACCCCTTAGAAGTGACCTACATCAACCAAAAGCTTCGCGGCACAACTAGACCCCAAATGGAGCCCATATACCAAATTTGAACCAAATCGGTCCAGTGTTGCTAAGAAAAGTGCCGCGTACGGCGGACGGACGGAAATTTTTTTATTCGATTTTCGTATTCTACGTAGGTACCTTGAAACGTAAAACATCAAATTTTGAGGGGGGGGGGGGTTAAATTTTTTTTTTCTTGCTCGATTCCAAAGGCTTATTATTGCAAATAATAAACCAAAAATGAAATTTCACAAATGTATCAAAATTTCTTTTTTAGGGAGCTTTTTCATGACTTGAACGTACATTTTGAAGGTCAGACATGTATCCGATAGGAAATTTGCCTCTCTTTCCAAGGGTATCCTCAGATTTGATTTTACTCAAACAAATAAGGGGCTTATGTCAGTTTAGAGTTACAAGGTCGAAATCACGAAAACATCTTAGAAGTGAAAAAAGTGGTATTTCAAGCTGGCTAAAAAATGTTATAAGGCAAATTCGATCAGAAATTGATCTGAATCGTTCTTTGAAGTTCGGCATACCCGTTGTGTGTACACCCTGTACACCTTTATTTCATTGGAATCGGTCCAAAGGAACTGGGCAAAGTGCCGCGTACTGACATTTTTTAATTCGATTTTTGGATTCTACGTTACTGTGAAACGTAAATCATCAAATGTTGTGGAGGGGGTTAATTTTTTTTGCTCGATTCCAAAGGTTAGTTATTGAAATTGATAAATTAACGTTGAGACAAGAAGCATAAAATGTGATAATTTTGTGAGGATCGAAGTTGGGAACTCTACTCAACAATCACTGTCCACCTTAATGGGGGATAACCCGATTTATAACACTGAAGGTGGGTTCACAAGCGTCCGACTCTGCGACTTTTTCCGACTCTGCGACTCTTTCCAACATTCCGTTTGGGTGTTCACAGGCGTCCGTTTTCCCGCATTGCATTTTCGCGACCCCACCTCCCTCCTTCTGCCGCCCACCACCCACTTTTACCACCCTTTCTCCGACTCTTTCCGTCAAATATCTAATTTTTCGGATGCGGACAGTCCCTCCCAAAAGTGCCTTCTTTCTTTCTTCTTTTATTGGCGCTACGGTCCTCCAAGGACCAAGGCCTTCTCAACAATGGATTTCCATTCCTTCCTGTTCCGCGCGTAGCTCCTCCATCTCTGGACGCCAAGCCGGGTCAGGTCCTCCTCAACATCGCTCAGCCAGCGTAAGCGTGGCCTTCCTCTGTGCCGTCTTCCACCGGGCATTCCATACATGGCTCTCCGTGGGTACCGCTCTGCAGGCATTCTCTCAACATGTCCCAGCCATCTGAAACGAGCTCGTCTGACGAATGCTACTAAATCTGGCTCACCATACAGACGTCTCAGTTCATTGTTTTTACGTATTCTCCAAACACCCCCCTCACAAACGGCGCCGAAGATTTTTCGCAAAATCTTCCTCTCCCAACAATTCAACAGGCGTTCACTAGTGACGGTCAGGGTCCATGTCTCACAACCATATGTGACCTCTGGTCGTATAGTGGTCTTGTAAATGGTTAGCTCAGCTCGTCGTGACAGCCCACGAAATTTGAGAGCTCTCTGAACCGCCCAGAAACATCTATTTCCTGCAGCTATGCGCGCTTTTATTTCTGCGGTCACGTCATTATCCTCTGTTATCAGTGTTCCCAAATACTTGAACTCGTTACACACAGGGAATTCGTGGTCTCCACTTGTGAAAGTGGTCTGAGTAAGCGGAGGTTTTCTGGAGGTCTTCATGTACTTCGTTTTTTGTGAGTTGATCTTCAGGCCCCTTGCATTTGCTGCCCTTTCGAACTCCTCAACTGCCCCTGAGAGGGCAGGAGCTGTTTGTGCCATGATGTCTACGTCATCAGCGTAAGCCAGGTGCTGCGTGAGTCTGTTCCAAATAGTTCCTCCTGGGTTGGTTCGAATGCTTCGTGCAGCGCTTTCAAGTGCAAAGTTGAACAGGGTTGCTGCTAATGGATCGCCTTGGCGCAAGCCTGTGTTAACTGGGAAACTCCTGGTCAGGGATCCCATCACCTTAACTCTTCCTGACGCACTTTTCATTGTCATTTTGATTATGCGCACCAGCTTCTTTGGGATGCCAAAACTCACCAGATCCTCATACATTTGGTCTCTGATGATGCTGTCGTATGCTTGGCGGAAATCGATGAAGAGGTGGTGTATGTCAACATTGTACTCATACGTCTTCTCCAGGGTTTGTCGGAGCGTGAAGATTTGGTCTACTGTGGAACGGTTACGGCGGAAACCACACTGGTACTCGCCGAGCTCCCGTTCCATGTGTACAACCAACTTTTGGTTCAGCCAACAAGTCATTATCTTGTATGCTGCGCACAGTAAGGCTATACCCCCATAATTTGCGCAGTCCATTTTATCGCCTTTTCTGTAGATAGGGCAGATTCCTGCCACGCTCCACTCTTCTGGCATTTCTTCCGTGTCCCAAATCAACTGGATTAGGCTATGCAGTTCATTTCACACAAAAGTGCCTCTCCGACAATATTACCCCCCTCTCTTCGACTCTTTCCGTCTGTTCTTGGCCAATCAGGGGGCAGAACGCAGAGTCGGACGCCTGTGAACCCACCTTGACACTCTCACTATGATTAAACTATGACTTGGTGGGTCGTTTTGAGTGGTGTGTGAAACTCACAATTTCATGGATTTTCCTTTCAAACATCATTTTGTGTCAAAATACAAACTCATATCTTCTCACTTTCTCACTATTACAGGATAAAGATTGCACCAAAGTTGGCCTCGAATTAGTTCAAACGGTGTCGCTGGTGTACGATTTGGCCATCGTTGGAAGATTCCAAAGCCACTGGTCCATCCAGCGGTTCTTCGGACAGGGACTCGGCAAAACCTGCCCGCTCGCCAAAACCTCGAAAATTATCGTTGATGTGACTTCTAACAAGGTGGGAATTTCATCGATCGATGGAGGATTCGCTCCTTTTGATTGAATCAAAACAAACCGTTACAGATGATAGATAATTTCAATGTTTTTTTTTCAAGACTGACAATCAATTCACGCTGAGACCTCTGAAGAAATTCAACTTTGTGACGAGCACGAGAAGTGGAATCAGCACTACATTGGCGATACTCGATATGTCTTCTCACGTATCGGATTCACTGTACAACATCGAAGTCGAGTACTCTCGAAAGAAAATGTATCCAGTGAATGTCCCCCCATTCGTATATGCATCTAGATACATAACTGGTAAGCTGTTTTATTTTCAATAATGAAACTTTGGAATCGAACAAGAAAAACAAATTTTAACCCCCCTCAAAATTTGTTGGTTTACGTTTCAAGGTACGTAGAATCCAAAAATCGAATAAAAAGTTTCCGTCCGTCCACCATAAGCGGCACTTTCCTTAGTTCCCATGGACCAATTTTGATGAAATTTGGCGTATGGGCTCCACTTGGGGTCTAGTTGTGCCCCGAAGCTTTTGGTTGATGTTAGTTACTTCTAAGGGTTGTAAAATAAAGGCTGAAATTTTCAAAATGCCCTAGTTCAAAAACTCTCGAAATAAAGGTATTGTTTATTCACCAATATTTGAAATACTAGTATTGCATTTTGTTTATTACTTTCAATAATAAACCTTTGGAATCGACCAAAAAAAAAAAAAATTAACCCCCCCTTCCCCCCAAATTTGTTGGTTTACGTTTCAAGGTACCTACGTGAAATTCAAAAATCGAATAAAAATGTGGCCGTCCGTCCGCCGTACGCGGCACTTTCCTTAGTTCCCATGGACCGATTTTGATGAAATTTGGTATATGGGCTCCATTTGGGGTCTAGTTGTGCCCCGAAGCTTTTGGTTGATGTCAGTCACTTCTAAGGGTTGAAATTTTGAAAACGCCCTCTCTCAATAATTTCGATATAGCAACACCTACAGGTGTTGTTTTTCTATAAATTTAAGATAGTATTGCATTTTTAAAATATAATGAAACCACCCTGTAGGACCAACCGTTCGCTCCCTATGAAAAACCTGAGAGTTGGACTCAAGAAGAACCATTGGAATCGACCAAGAAAAAAAATTATGTAACCCTCCTAAAAAATTACGCAAATTAAATGTATTCATGGTTTACGTTTCAAGAATAGAAGGACGGATTTTTCGCACTTTCCTTAGTTACCATTGACCGTTTTTGATGAAATTTGGTATATGAGCTCCTTTTGGGATCTAGTTGTGCCCCAAAGCTTTTGGTTGATGTTAGTCACTTCTTAGGTGAGAAAATTAAGGGTTGAAATTTTCAATAGTGCCCTAGCTCGGAAACTCTCAAAATAAAGGTATCGGATTTCACCAATTTTGCATAGTGTTGAATTTTTAGAATTTGTAGAGACACGCGGAGGTCTGAAGGACAATCCGTTCGCTCCCTGTGAGGACTTAAAGGGCGGACTTATGATAATTCAGAATCACGAGTGTGAATAGCAAAAGAGGCGTAATCTCCGTTCAAATTTTAGCTTTTAGCTTAGTTGTTCGTTTCTACGAGTTGTACTCAGTTTTGCGTCCGTAGCAACCAGTCCGTAGCGGGTTTTGTCCAGTCGGGATTTGAGCTTTGCCTTGCGGTGGCGGATGGTTCAGTGCTACATTTTCTCCATTGTCCTCTATGGCGTGGAGTCTTGGACTCTGAAGGCGGCAGATATGAACCGGCTAGAAGCCTTTGAGATGTGGCTTATCCGCAGGATGCTCAAGATTCCTTGGACCGACAGGCTGCGCAACGACTTCATCTTGCAGTCTAATGGTTTGACCCGGGAGTTGTTGCACACTGTGAAGATCCGGAAGGTCGCCTACCTGGGGCATATCATGCGTAACCCAAAGTACCAGCTGCTGCAATCCATCATGATGGGGAAGATTTCCGGAAGAAGAGGCGTGGGACGAAAGCGAGCTTCCTGGCTCCTCAACATTCGCCAGTGGACTGGGGTTCAGGGAGCAGCAGATCTGTTCCAGTTGGTCAGAGATAGGGACAGATTCGGTGAAGTGATCGCCAACCTTCGTTAGCGGAGAAGGCACCACAAGAAGAAGAAGAAGAGCAACCAGTAATAAAATTTCCTGATAATCGAGGTTACCTCAACTCCGTATTTCATCGAATTGAGAGTAAAACGTTAATTTCTTCAAAATAAACTTGACGGTGAAGCGAACATTTGGTTGGTAGGTCTTGACAATGGAAAATCGGTGTTCTTTGCTGGCGAGTGATCTACACAGAAAATCAATAATCCTTTGTGTAATCATTTGCAGCGTTTTTGATGTCTGGCGGGCCTAGCGCGGTGATGGCGCGCGGCCTTCCTGACTTCCCCGTAAGTCAGATAATATCTGACTAACAATCATATATTGATTGTTACCCATCATAGGGGAGTAATCAATATTTGGTGCTCACTTTTAACCAAATTTTAATCAATCTTTTTCATTTTAGGTACTTACATTTAGGCGCTATGTCAAAAAACGGAGTTTTGAGAAAAACGCAAAAGAAGTTTTCCCCACTGCACTATTCCAAAAATAATGGCTTATTACAGTGAACTCTTTAATTTCTTCAATAAATTTTCAAGCTATAATCATCAAGAAAGTCAATAATAGTTTTTCTAAAATTTAAAAAAAAAAAAATGTGGAAGATGGATGGACGCCATCCATCGCGCGCCTTTGCGCTTTAAGGTACCCGTTTTATTCCCAAACTACTAAAAAGAAAAAGAATTTTAAATTATTTTACACTTGTTGAAGACCCATGCTTCAATGGATCATCGGTGAGTTTTGAGGAAAAAAATTTTCCACTTGGGGATTTTTTCTACTTCGGGGAGAACACTCTTCGAAGGGTGTTTTTTCATCTTTGAGGTAAAAATCTATCTTACAGTGGAGGAAAGGCTAGACCCTGAGTGGCCTTTATGGACTGACACGCCCCTGCCAATAAGTATAGAGGGAAAGTAGATTCAGTGAGGCGTGTTCTTAGAATTTCGTCCTTATACTACGTTAAATTTCGTTAAATTCGTTCTTTCTATTTTATAATAATTATTGTGCCTCAAATTTGCAGGTTATGGTCAGGAGTTTGGAGGTATAACAACCAAGATTCATAATAGGTTTTGGCAGGCCCAAAAGGTAATTCTTTTGGAAAATATTCCTTGGTTTGTTCCAACTTACCTTCACTCTCTCAAAGTTAAACATGGAGATCGAGATATCAAACCGCGTAAGTACAACTTAATTTGACTTACAAGGTGCCAGCTTCTATAAAAACATACCGGGTGTCCCAGAAGTTATGGTCCACCCTCCGGCATTTCCGTATTAATTATGTAAAAAAATGGGTTCAACGCCATTTTTCATATTTTTTTGTAATGAATTCAGGAAAAATACTTTCGCGCAAAAAAATTGCGCGCAAGTGCGCGCAATTGACACTAACTTTGTTTTTTCAAATGGGAACCCCCATTTTTTATTGCAGATTCAGATTCTACGTCAAATTTCATGAGAAATTCATACCCGAACCGACTTTTTTCATTGCGCGCAACTGGTACTTTTCGCGTGCAAAGTGACCAGGGTGCGCAAAAGTGCATTTTTTCAAACCCCAAGTGTGGCACATGTTTTGTCATTATTTTTTGACGCTGAATCACGAGGTGAGGTCCTTTCTTCGATTTGATCGTTATTTTTTCAAATTTAGAAGGAAAAATTATGTTTTTGGGCTTTATTTTCCCTCCCCTTTCCGCAATACGGGCTGGGACCGGCTATGGTGGGATTAAATAAATTAATAAATTTCCTTATTAATAATATTATAATATTATAAAATAAATAGATTAATAAATTCCTCACTTCTAAATTTTAAAAAAATGTTCGAAAAGTAGGAAAATGTTGGAATGTTGGAAAATGTTTGTTAAGTAGATACTTACCTACTTTAATGTGAACAAAAATAAAAAAGCTTCTCATCTAAAAACCTTAAAAAAATTAAAAGTTACAAAAGCTCAAAAAAGTAATAATAAAAATGAATGTCTTATCATTATTCACCTTGGGTTGGGGGTCGGCACCCGACTGGTCAAAGACCGTTAGATGAGAAGCTTTTTCATTTTTGTTCACATTAAAGTAGGTAAGTATCTACTTAACAAACATTTTCCAACATTCCAACATTTTCCTACTTTTCGAAAAAATATTTAAAATTCAGAAGTGAGGAATTTATTTTTAATCCCACCATAGCCGGACCCAGCCGTATTGCGGAAAGGGGAGGGAAAATAAAGCCCAAAAACATAATTTTTCCTACTAAATTTGGAAAAATAACGATCAAATAGAAGAAAGGACCTCACCTCGTGATTCAGCGTCAAAAAATAATGAAAAAACATGTGCCACACTTGGGGTTTGAAAAAATGCACTTTTGCGCACCCTGGTCACTTTGCACGCTAAAAGTACCAGTTGCGCGCAATGAAAAAAGTCGGTTCGGGTATGAATTTCTCATGAAATTTGACGTAGAATCTGAATCTGCAATAAAAAATGAGGGTTCCCATTTGAAAAAACAAAGTTAGTGTCAATTGCTCGCCCTTGCGCGCAATTTTTTTGCGCAAAAGTATTTTTCCTGAATTCTTTACAAAAAAATATGTAAAATGGCGTTGAACTCATTTTTTTACGTAATTAAATACGGAAATGCCGGAGGGTGGACCATAACTTCTGGGACACCCGGTATATTCACTTCAATTTTGACCTCTTAAATTGGTTTTGCAGTAAAAATTGAGTACAAACCAGGAAAGGACAGGGAGAGGCCATTTTACCTGGAGGTGCTGCTCGAGATCCCTGCCAGATCAGTGGTGACTGTGAGCGTAGAGTTCGACTACGCATTCCTCAAGTGGCAGGAGTACCCGCCAGATGCCAACCACGGCTTTTACATGGGATCCGCTTCAGTGACGGCTTATTTGCCTTCAGCCAGGAACTACACAGCACCACCCAGAGACAAGACTCTCTTCATTGACTCGTAGGTTCATTGATGGAAAAACTATAAATTCTTGAAGGTTTGCTCACGTCGTCCACTTAGCGAGGCGACGTTAAAAAAAATCATTAATACTATCAGTTAACGTACATCAACTTCTAAAATATTATCTATTGGTAAATATGGATTCTCATAATCCATAGGTCTATTGGGGACTGTCTCCCTCAGTCACGCCCCCGTAATGCTCGGGATAGGATTTTATACTAGGAGGATGTAAAGCGGTAGGTTCAGACTATCTACTATCTGGGCCTGTGACCAGTCATGGGTTCTGGGGCACGGGCCGTGCCAGCACACTGGTTAACGGCCCTACCCTTACACTGGTACCGCGGGTGGGGGGAGCCCCAGGCTACCGGAACACCGACGAAAGTCAAAGTGCCACCTGCCTGCCCCCCAATTGAGGTCGCAGTACAGGTTCTGCAGAGCTGGGTAGGGTTCCGAGGGCCATGGCCAACACGTTGACCTGGCACTCGGATCCCGGCTTGTGAGTTTTGTGAATTACCAAAAACTCGGGCACCGGACCCGCTAAGTCTGGAAGCATGAGCTAGAACATGCGGCTTCACCTGTAAGAAGTGACAGGGAGATGCAATTATGCAGCAACGCTGATTGTATGAACAATCCCTCTCCGGAGGAGCTTTTCCTCTGCTGCTTGCAGTGGAGGGGGAGAGCATAAGGCTTGTCCTCAGTCCTCCTTTAACCAATTTCCACTTTGGAAAGAGGTAAGACTTTCAATCCATAGGTCTGAAGGACGACTTCCATCTGAAGGCTAAGACTCTGAAATGAGAAATGGCAGCCCTTACATAAATTTTAATTCTGCAAAGGAAGTTCTCATCAAGATTCACGTAAAATTGTGACTAATGGGTTCGAAAAGCGTGCTCATTTTTCTGATCGATGTTTAAAAAAATTATTTGGATATTTAACAATTTTTAAAAAGAGGTCATAAATCCACTTACATTATATTCTCAAGCATATAGATCCATTTGCAGAATTAAAATATCTTGTTCCATTCTCAAATGGGAAGTAAACAAAAATTTCTTTCATTTAAGTGCTGCCACAAGTGGAAGATTTCACAACTAAAAATGTTGCAATTAACACAAAGTAGGTCACGCTGATGTGTTTACACAGCATTCATTTGTTGCGTATTTTGCTCAAAATTGGAAAATTTGACAATCTAAGGGACAATAAGATGAGGTACGGTTGCTTCAGTTAACATTTTTATTCATACAATTGCAAAACATTGGGTAGAATTATGTGGACTTGAACAAAACAGTAAAACCTCAGAAAGTCTAGTTGCCCAGCTGTCCAAACACCTTTAGGTAGGTTCTTAACCCACGCCTTACTTAACGACACCTGAAGCAAAATTGAATAGCAACTTTTACGTCGCTCTCATATGCAATTTAGGGAGTGGGATCCTAAACAAACAAAAAATTTGGGCAAAGCGCAAGCGTTTTCTTCCAAGTGTGGTGTAAACACCTATTGTGATCAGCGACCTCTTCGCATTTCTGTCCATTCGCTTCCTTAGCTCATGTGGTAGGAGCTCCGATTCAGAATCAGAATGATAGGAGATCGATCCCCGGTCGAGGGAAGTTAATTTTTGATGATTCAACAATATGGCGCAGTCGGTAGGACCCAAATGGTCTCCTCAGCATTTCTCAGAGAAACAATAATTCATTAAGATCAGGTCATCAAAAACAACGAGTCGAGCCACCGCCTATTAGGAAAAACGATGAGATCAGCAGTTCCCCCGCCCCGTCAATAAGGAACAGTAACAAAAAAAACTCCGAAGCCAGTCAAAAATACGCATTCTCAATGGGTTGTAAAACGATGGCCAAAGCAGCCACCCTGACTAGGTAACGGAGTACCTAAGAATCCCTAACGGGGGGGGGGGGGGAGATGTTGTGATCAGCGACCTCTTTGCATTTCTGTCCATTCGCTTCCTTAGCTCATGTGGTAGGAGCTCCGATTCAGAATCGGAATGATAGGAGGGAAGTTACTTTTTGATGATTCAACACACCGCAGGCGTGACCGAGGGAAGGTTAAGCTTAGGAAATAAAGGATATTTCAGTTTCCCTTATCATACACTTCGGTGTAATAAAGATGCATCTCTCAATCATATTGTAAGAAGGAGGAAACTAAACTGGCGGAAAATACTGTTGTACTCAGAACGATCAATTAAACACAGAACAAACGAACTTTTCTAGATGCCAACAACTCCAAAAACTAAGTAACATTTAGTAATTCAACAACCTAACAGTACGTTTCTATTTTGAGTCCGGTGTGGCGCTGGGATCCGCGTTCTTTGGGTTCGGACTGACTTCTGCAGGGGTCGTGGGTTCGAATCTCGCGCCGGGTTTCGTGCGTCCGGGGCTCATAGCTCCCGTATTCATAACCCAGGGCGGTGAGGCAAAGGGAAGCCATGAGCGAAATCATCAGAACAAATTCAGATCTTCGTTTTGGAAGACAGCTGATGACGTCCGCGACGCCAGGAATGGAAGTCGGGACGAAAATCCAATCTGAAAAGGTTGTTTACTTACTACTATTTTGAGTCGAGTCATGTAAAGTAATGTCCACGTTTCTATGATTGTTTACAGGATCAACGCCTCGCGTATTGGTTACTTGGTCAGAGTGACCACGGAAACTCTAATCATCACTCTTCCAACGCCCGACTTCAGCATGCCCTACAACGTCATATGCCTCGCTTGCACAGTGGTGGCCCTAGCCTTCGGTCCTCTGCACAATATTACCACGAAAAAGTGAGTTCAATATTGCTGATTTTCATAGTCAGTCTTGGAGAATTTTCAGTCTTGGAGTCAGTCTTGGGATAGTTTTAGTAGTAATGGTTTCATAATGGTTATGGTTGAAGTCAGTTTGTAATGTTTGCAGGAGAGTCTAGCCCCCAGAAAGTGTTGTCGGGTTTCAGCGCTACCTACCGCCACTTCAACGAACTACCATTTCTTTTATCTTATCAGGTGATCGCGCTCGCGACCGCATTACCGTCGCTCCTCTAACTTGCAGTTATCCCAAGATTATAAACTTGCAGTTATCTCCACTATAATAATGCATTTTGCTTGATTCGTCACTCCAAAACACAAAAATGCAATAACAAGTTCCTTTTCCTCGCAATTTAAAAAGGCAGGGAAGTGGAGCTGCCAAACTTTTAGAAATGAGCGGTAAAACCGAGGTGAGCCTACTTTTCAGAAATGCCGCTTGACCACGCTCATATTGAGCTGATAAGGATGGTAGTTCGCTGAAGTGGCGGTAGGTAGTGCTGAAACCCGACAACACTTTCAGGGGGCTAAACTCTCCTGATGTTTGCTTTGTCCCTCTTTGCAAGGCGATTAACACTCGGTACGACGTGATTGGATCCATCGACGAAATAAATCATTTGCGCGATAGTTCCTCGCTGATAAAGATCAAGTTGTCCCTTACTTTTGTATCGAACAATATTCAAATCCATTAGCCTTTGTGTAATTATTGCAGGTTTTTAGTGCTGAAGAGTCAGAAGAAAGGGTTGATCCGAGAACTCATTGGCAAGGCCAAACAAGTACTCAAGAAGGATAAGACTGCATCAAAGGAGGAAACTCCATCTAGTCAAGGGGAGTCCGATGTTACTTCCCCAGAAAAGTGCGCTGAGCACGAAAAATCAGAGTGATTGTAAGAGTTTTCTACACTTTCTGTTTATGTTATGTTAATTTTGTATGTTCCTCGATTTGTATTCCTGCGTTACATTCCCGCGTTCTGTCCGTACTCAGTAAAATTTTTTAAAAATTCAACAGCACTTCAGTTTTTCAAAACACTGGTGTTTAAATTTCCAATTATGGTTGACGGTGAAATATTTAATTTATTTAACGCCTTATTCAAAACGGAGCTACGTCACTGTCATGAGGAAAATATTACCTATTTACTCAGAGTTGGTTAAATTCGTATTTATAAAAATGAATTTGAATAAAATCCACTCAAGGGAATTTTTGAATATGAATACTGGTATGAATTTGGATACGAATAGTCACAATCACACAGGATTGTGAAAGGAAGGATTGTTTTGACGACCATTGATGGAAAACTGTGAGAAAAGTCCTCACCTACTATGGCGTGCCTACTGCTTCTTAGCAATAGAAGTCACATAAATCTAAATACATTTTGGGAACTTGAATAATAATGACCTGCTATTAAAATGAACGTATAATGGGGAATTTGCCTCACATTTTTTTTTTTCGAATGAGGGTTTATTTTTATGGAATAAAACCATAGTGAGCTGCTCGAAAACGCATCCAAAAAATTTAGAGAATTTAAGGAAGATGGAAATTTTAAATGTGGTGGCAATGTGTAAGAGGCAGCCATGTTTGAAACGCAACGGATATTCTACCAATCTGACTTCAAAGGAGGTTCTGTGGCGCTTACCACAGAAGCGGAACATACACGAACTTTTAGCTTACAAGGATTAACACAAGAGTGCGCCACAAACTGGCAGGAAGAACCCAGACACAAAAGTGACCAAAAGAAACAATATTACTCACTTTTTCACAATACGATTCTACCTACTAGTTTATCAAGCATTATTAGTCTTCATCTTCTCTTATTTAGTTTCAAGATTTGAATCACATTGTTCGAGTAGCCATTTCACTGGATCGTTTTGTGTGGCGGTGCTAGAACTCTGTCTGTTGTCGGAGTTGTTTTCGCGTCGTTTTTTTTTCGTATGACGTCAACAATATTCCTCGATTTTTGCGGTGTTTTGTAACAGAGGCTTCACTTGTTTAGGCATTTTCTCCAACGGTAATTTTTTCCCCTTGGTTATTCCTAGTGTTAACGTTATTCTAGGGCCCTATTATAGGATTTGACTTGAAATTCTAGAATCTAAAATTGAGGCAAATTCCCCATTGAAAGTGTCTCAAGGAGCCTACAGTTATATTACATCCGGCTGCGATGAATTCACAACTTTCGCAGATTTTTATGTTTGGGATTCAGAAATAAATTGGGTTATAGCTTTTATTTGTCCTGATTTGTGTTTATTTTAATTTGGTTTAGGTTCCTCGATCTACATAAGTATTCTGTTGTGATCTGTAAAGAGGTTAGTGAAATTCCAATTTGTAGGTGCACTGTGAGTAGACTTACGAAAACCTAAGAGTCTTAAGGGTAAAGACTTTTGCTTGGTGATGATTTAAGCCAGAGATGATACCTAGAGTCACTTGAAGTCTCAAGGAATCACCTCTCTTCCTCTCGAGTATTTTAAAGAATGCCTCACGGTGGCTCATGGTACAAAACAGATATATACGGCTGAAAAATACCGTATCCCATAAGAATGATCTTGAATGATCTTGGTTTTCTGGGCAGAAGACGAGGTCTTCGGGCCATCCAACTGTCCAACTACCTAAACCCTACAAGGAAGTAGCGCTCATCTTTCTTGAAGATGTAAATTTTATTCAGGAGGAATATTTTAATATCAATTCAGTTGAGTAGACCTTTGGCCACATCTTTGTCTTGTTATTAGTCAGATATAACAAGCCAGTAGTTATATGTACGAGTAATTTTCATCATCATACAGGTACACTTTGTTTATCTAAGACAAATATTGATTTAATTAATTCGATATTTTATTTACTCTCTCTCCTACCCTTATTAGCTTTTGTACCTACCTATAACTTTGTTCGAACTTCTTTGAATTTCTTTGATCAATCCGAATAATTCTATTTAAAATTCGAGTTTGAAGAACAATTAACCCTTTCCTGCCCGCCAACGGCATATATCGGGCGGCTGAACTTTCCGTAGCTGCCCGCCAACGTCATATATCGGGCGGCTGTACTTTCCGTAGCTGCCCGCCGCCGATAATAGCCGTTCTGGCACTTGAGCTCTTTCGCCGTGTAACTACGATCTTCCAGGGTGTAATGTCCATTTCAAACCTCATGATATTCCATTCACAGAACAGTGTATATGTACCTTGAACAGTTTAAGTGTTTTTTTTCTCTCTAATAACATTGTTTGTCGGCGTTTTTTGGTCGGTAGTTTATCCTTGATCCAGTAGGTAAGTTCTGATGCAGCGGCACCTCAAACAGTTGGTTCTCTTTGATCTTCGCCGATTTGGTCAGTCTTTTTTTTTTTTTTTTTTTGTTTTTTTCAACTCTTCTAATTCTATTTTGGTATTTTTGGCGGTTGGCCTGTCAAAGATATTGCCGCTTTTCAGATATTTCACCGCCTATTTGAACTCTGCTCGGGAATATTCGCAAAAATGTTATGTCCCTCTTCCAACTTTTGGTTTTCCCCACTATGAAAATTTATCAAATTATAGGAATTTTCCTAAACAGAATGAAAGTGGAAAACCATAAGTAATATTGAAATTATAATAAATTATATTGAATGAATTTAATAGAAATTGGAGCGAATCATGAGGTATCATAATTATTCTACATTAATTTCATTATTTCCATTATGTTTAACTGGCCAGTAAATGAATAAATAATGCATATAATCTCAATAATTCTAATGAACTCATAACAGAAAGTATCACGCGAAAAAAAGACAATAAAGTAATGCAAGGAAACAACTTCGGACGAACCACCGTGTCGCCGAAATAATGCGGTACTGGGGGGACAGAAGGGCTGCCGGCGGGCGGGCTGTGAGGGACAGTAGGCTCTCGAGAATCCGGGCGCGAAAAGGTTAACTATTGACAATTTTTAATTCTAAATTTGAAATGATTTTTTGTTGTTGTTAGAAAAAGAACAATTCCAAAAACGAAAATAAAATTAACGATAGTAGGTACAGTTATCTTCCCGACTATTTCAAGGTTAAAAAAAAACATCAAGTTCATGACGTTTTTTTATTGAGTAATTTGGAACCTAAAACATTGATAGCGATGGCCCCGATTGGGGCTGTGACGACGATAGAGAGAATCGCCGTATTCAGGATCCAAGATGCAAGTTCGAGGTCTTCAGTGGACGAGACTGAGTTTTGGCGCGTTCTTACGATGTACAAAGCCTGCGCGCTGATCGCCGCCTGAACTGTGGCTTTTGGCAGCCAAGCCAACACCACAAAGACGGTTTCCTTCATATTTAGTCCAGTGCCAAAAAGCGCCAGGTAGCATACGAGGACACGACCCTGTAATGAGAGATGGACTATTTGATAAAATTAATCTCGTAAAAAACCATTATTGCTCAAAAAGAGTAAACCTAAAGCCACGGGTCGACGACCGCTCGAAGGGAACGAACTCATTAGCGCAGGTGTGGTCTCAAAAGTATTTCCACTAAAACGGTTCTTTCATGTTTTTCACGTTATAACCTCCAAGGGGCTTCCTTTCCTTCAACATATGATATGATTCTAACATGAATGAGGTTGACATAAATTTAGCATACTCGTAGAATAGAAAGATAAGTATACATAGTTTACACACAACAGGTATGGCTAACTTTAAGGATCGGTTATACGACTAATTTCTGATATAAGATGCCAACTTTTTTAACCGATTAAAACGCCTCTTTTGGTTTATTATTTGCAACTAGCTGAAAAGCCTACTAAAAGTAGGCAAAACGCTTCTTCCGACTCTCCCCGCATCCCACTCCCTCCGGCTCCTCCCGCCTCCGATTCCCCCCCTCCCGCCCCTCCGACTCGTCCCGCCTCCCACGACCCCTCCGTGCATACGTACGTACGTACGTACGGTTGGCGTTTTATTATATTAGATAACTAGCTGAAAAGCCTACTAAAAGCAGGCAAACACGATTCCTCCGACTCTCCCCGCCGCCCTCTCCCTCCGTTTCCTCCCGCCCCCATCTCCTCCCGCCTCCGACTCTCCCCACTCCCAAGACCCCTCCAATCCCTCGCGATCGGCGACGTGCATACGTACGTACGGTTGGCGTTTTATGTATATAGATAAGCCTTTGGAATCGAGCAAGAAAAAATAAATTTAACCCCCCCCCCCCTCAAAATTTGATGTTTTACGTTTCAAGGTACGTAGAATCCGAAAATCGAATAAAAAAATTTCCGTCCGTCCGCCGTTTTTTTAACGTTTAAAATTATTTCGTGGCTTTGACCTTTTGACTCTAAAAACGGCCATATTAATGTTGAATAGATAGGTTAAATTAATATAAAAATGGCCCTTATTTATTTGAGTAAAATCAAATTTGAGGATACCGCTGGAAAGAGCGGTGAATTTCCTATCGGATACGTGCTTGCCATCTCTTGACAATTTAGGTCCATGTCCTGCACGAAAAAGCTTCCTGAAAAGCAAATTCTGACAAATTTGGGAAATCTTCATTTTTTTTCGGGAATAAAACCATGTTGACGAAATTTGTCCAAGATGCAAAAACGCTGCAAATTATTACACAACGGTTTATCATTTTTATATAGATCACTCGTCTACAAAATCACCAACCATCCAATATGAAGAGAAAATTAAAAAAAAAAAATAAAAAAAAAAAAAAAAAATTAAAATCATCAGAAAAAAAAACAAAATCAAAGATCATTGATCGCATTTCGGTCAGCTCTAATTTGAACGGAGATTAGGCCTCTTTTGCGATTCACACTCGTGTTTGGATTTATATATATATATTTCAATATAAACCCTTAAATTTTCGTAGGGAGCGAACGGTTTGTCCTACAGAGCTCCGCATGGTCTCAAAAAATTCTAAACATTCTATAGAATCTTAATTTGAAGGAAAAACAATACCTTTATATCGAAATTTTTTGAGTTAGGGCGTTTTCAAAATTTCAAAATTGATTTTGGAACCCTTAGAAGTGACCTACCTCAACCAAAATCTTCGGGGCACAACTAGACCCCAAATGGAGCCTACATACCAAATTTCATCAAAATCGGTCAATGCTAAGTGGCAAAAGTGCCGCGTACGGCGTACGGACGGCCAATTTTTTATTCGATTTTGGTTTATTATTTTCAATAATGAACCTTTGGAATCGACCAAGAAAAAAAAAATTTTAACACCCCCTCAAAATTTGATGGTTTACGTTTCAAGGTACGTAGAATCCAAAAATCGAATAAAAATTTGGCCGTCCGTCCGCCGTACGCCGTCCGCCGTACGCGGCACTTTTGCCACTTAGCATTGACCGATTTTGATGAAATTTGGTATGTAGGCTCCATTTGGGGTCTAGTTGTGCCCCGAAGATTTTGGTTGATGTAGGTCACTTTTAAGGGTTCCAAAATCAATTTTGAAATTTTGAAAACGCCCTAACTCAAAAAATTTGATACAAAGGTATTGTTTTTCCTTCAATTTAAGATTCTATAGAATTTTTAGAATTTTTTGAGACCACCCGGAGCTCTGTAGGACAAACCGTTCGCTCACTACGAGAATTTAAAGTTTGGACGTACGATAAATCAGAAACACGAGTGTGAATCGCAAAAGAGGCCTAATCTCCGTTGAAATTAAAGCTGACCGAAATGCGATCGATGTTTTTCTTCATGTTGGATCGTTGGTGGCTTTGCAGACGAGTGATCTATATAGAAAAATAAAAAATAATAAACCATTGTGTTATAATTTGCAGCGTTTTGGATTCTACGTACCTTGAAACGTAAACCATCAAATTTTGAGGGGGTGTTAAAATTTTTTTTCTTGGTCGATTCCAAAGGTTCATTATTGAAAATAATAAACCAAAATGCTAAGAAGTGTGCCAAGAACTTAGTTTTCCAACGGTGTAGTATATTTGAAGATTTTATTTGTCGTTGTACACAGTGTGCATTGACAATTGTCATTTATGACAATTTTATTATAATAATAAAAAATCTTATATATACAACTTTGGTGAGACGAAGCAAAATTAGTACCTAAATAAATTGAATTAACAAATTGCAATGAATGTTAGTAATAATATTAAGGTGAAGTACTCTAAAGTGCGACCCTGCGAAGATGAATAAAACAGCCGTAGCCTAAGCCCGTACGTCACGTGGCCCAGCCTGGAGATACACTTACATATAGGTAAGATACATACAACACAAAACAGACCAGGACTAAAACAGCAACACAAGAATGACTAGAAGAAGAATTGAATGGGGACTATTTACCAATATCACAGAGTATTTACTTAACAAATTAATCACAGAGTTGCATCACAGAGTTCCACCTAAGTTAAATCATGAACGAGCGCGAGTACTTTTAAACAATATTCCTCGGGTTCAAAAAAAAAAAAAATACTCGTATAGCTAATACTAAAATTACAAATAAATACATAATATCACGTCGAGTCGAGTTTTTAGAAGGTACTAATTTCACAAAAATATTCCTCAAAGTCGAATGGTGCCATAGATACGATAGTCCAGTCAAATTAGCAGTTAGGGTTTGCATTAATTCCGGACAAAGCGAAACTTTTATGGGTGACTTGTGGGTGCCTATGGAACATGTTTTTAGTATATTCTACTAGATTCTCCTTGTGCTAACTTTTTGGTGCCCGAAAAACCGCGATTTTTCGGCACTTGTTTCAGTTTTTTGCCTATAACTCGTACACGATGCATCCTACGGAAAATTTTACTTTTGGTTTATTATTTTCAATAATAAGCCTTTGGAATCGAGCAAGAAAAAATTTTTTTTAACCCCCCCTCAAAATTTGATGTTTTACGTTTCAAGGTACGTAGAATACGAAAATCGAATAAAAAAATTTCCGTCCGTCCGCCGTACGCCGTCCGCCGTACGCCGTCCGCCGTCCGCCGTACGCGGCACTTTTCTTAGCAACACTGGACCGATTTGGTTCAAATTTGGTATATGGGCTCCATTGGGGGTCTAGTTGTGCCGCGAAGCTTTTGGTTGATGTAGGTCACTTCTAAGGGGTGAAAATTAAGGGTTGAAATTTTCAAGAGTGCCCTAGCTCGAAAACTCTCGAAATAAAGGTATCGTTTTTTCACCAATTTTAAATAGTACAGAATTTTTAAAAAATTTTGAGACCACCCGGAGCTCTGTAGGACAAACCGTTCGGTCCCTACGAGTATTTGAAGGTTTTCCTTCGATAAAACAGAATCATGAGTGTGAATCGCAAAAGAGGTCTAATCCCCATTCAAATTTTATCGGACTAAAATGCGATCGCTGTTCATTTCTTCGATTTGTATACAGTTTTGCCTTCTGCGTAACCAGTAATCAAATTTCCATATCAAGCTTTCTATTTTTCGAATCGAGTGTGAAACGTTTAGTTCTTTCTAATAAACTTGATTGTGAAGGTGTGAAGCCATTATAGTGTGGTAGGTAGTACCTACCAATAGTTGGTAGGTAAAAAAAAGTTGGTAGGTAAAACAATGTTTGTAGGTAAAAAACGCTGCAAATCATTGCTCACTGATCAGATCACTGATCAGCTGAGTGAGCTCCGAAGCCATTTTCAATCCTATTGAATGGATGTGCTCTTCCAGGCGTCTCCAGCATTCGAGGATATCTTCTTCACTCCTCACATCACTGATCAGCTGAGTGAGCTCCAAAGCCATTTTCAATCCTATTGAATGGAAGTGCTCTTCCAGGCGTCTCCAGCATTCGAGGAGATCTTCTTCAATCCTCACATCACTGATCAGCTGAGTGAGCTCCAAAGCCATTTTCAATCCTATTGAATGGAGGTGCTCTTCCAGGCGTCTCCAGCATTCGAGGAGATCTTCTTCAATCCTCACATCACTGATCAGCTGAGTGAGCTCCAAAGCCATTTTCAATCCTATTGAATGGAAGTGCTCTTCCAGGCGTCTCCAGCATTCGAGGAGATCTTCTTCACTCTTCAGATCACTGATCAGCTGAGTGAGCTCCGAAGCCATTTTCAATCCTATTGAACGCAGGAGCTGAAATTTGAGAGGGAAGGTCAAGGGAGAATACAGATGGTGGTAGGTGCTATTGATGGAGAACCAGTGATCTATACAGAAGGATGATCTATACAGAAAATAATAAACCTTTGAGCAATGATTTGCAGCGTTTTTCCTTTATTAAACAGGATGAATTTCTGCGTCGAATGACCACCTGAAACGTTAAGATCGGTTCAGCCGTTTGGCCGAAATCGATCGTTGAAGTTTGGCGATTTTTCCCAAATTGGTTGAAAAATGGGTTACGCTCAAGTTTCAAGGCCTGTACATCAAAAACGGCGTATCCAACCAAAAAATGTCACATAATCAAAGTTGTAGAGAATCAAATTTTGTGTAAGAAAAGCATCCCCCCTTCCTCCCCCCTCCCACCCGCCCCTACCAAATGATAGAATAACGAAACAACTTCTGAGTAAACGAAATTATGAGTATTGAAAACGGTGTTGCAATCAAAAAATGTCATATAATCAAAGTGAAACGTCTGTTGTTCAACTTACTAAGGCACTGAGGTACTTGTAATACTAGAAAAGGCGAAAGAAAAAACATTCTCCTGGTCCTAACTTTTTGGTGCCCGAAAAACCGCGATTTTTCGGCACTTGATTCAGTTTTTCGCCTATAACTCGTACACGATGCATCCTACGGAAAATGTTACTCAATCCTTTATTAAACAGGATGAATTTCTGCGTCGAATGACCACCTGAAACGTTAAGATCGGTTCAGCCGTTTGGCCGAAATCGATCGTTGAATTTTGCCGCTTTTTCCCAAATTGGTTGAAAAATGGGTTACGCTCAAGTTTCAAGGCCTGTACATCAAAAACGGCGTATCCAACCAAAAAATGTCACATAATCAAAGTTGTAGAGAATCAAATTTTGTGTAAGAAAAGCATCCCCTCTTCCTCCCCCCCTCCCACCCGCCCCTACCAAATGATAGAATAACAAAACAACTTCTGAGTAAACGAAATTATGAGTATTGAAAACGGTGTTGCAATCAAAAAATGTCATATAATCAAAGTGAAACGTCTGTTGTTCGACCTAAGGCACTGAAGTACTTATAATAATAGAAAAGGCAAAAGAAAAAACATCTCCTAGATTCTCCTTTTGCTCACTTTTTGGTGCCCGAAAAACCACGATTTTTCGGCACTTGTTCCAGTTTTTCGCCTATAACTCGTACACGATGCATCCTACGGAAAATTTTACTCAATCCTTTATTAAACAGGATGAATTTCTGCGTCGACTGACCACCTTCATTTTTTAGATCGGTTCAGCCGTTTGGCCGAAATCGATCGTTGAAGTTTTGGCGATCAACCAATTTGGGAAACATCGCCAAACTTCAACGATCGATTTCGGCCAAACGGCTGAACCGATCTAAAAAATGAAGGTGGTCAGTCGACGCAGAAATTCATCCTGTTTAATAAAGGATTGAGTAAAATTTTCCGTAGGATGCATCGTGTACGAGTTATAGGCAAAAAACTGGAACAAGTGCCGAAAAATCGTGGTTTTTCGGGCACCAAAAAGTGAGCAAAAGGAGAATCTAGGAGATGTTTTTTCTTTTGCCTTTTCTATTATTATAAGTACTTCAGTGCCTTAGGTCGAACAACAGACGTTTCACTTTGATTATATGACATTTTTTGATTGCAACACCGTTTTCAATACTCATAATTTCGTTTACTCAGAAGTTGTTTCGTTATTCTATCATTTGGTAGGGGCGGGTGGGAGGGGGGAGGAAGGGGGGATGCTTTTCTTACACAAAATTTGATTCTCTACAACTTTGATTATGTGACATTTTTTGGTTGGATACGCCGTTTTTGATGTACAGGCCTTGAAACTTGAGCGTAACCCATTTTTCAACCAATTTGGGAAAAATCGCCAAACTTCAACGATCGATTTCGGCCAAACGGCTGAACCGATCTTAACGTTTCAGGTGGTCATTCGACGCAGAAATTCATCCTGTTTAATAAAGGAAAAAGTAAAATTTTCCGTAGGATGCATCGTGTACGAGTTATAGGCAAAAAACTGAAACAAGTGCCGAAAAATCGCGGTTTTTCGGGCACCAAAAAGTTAGCACAAGGAGAATCTAGTAGAATATACTAAAAACATGTTCCATAGGCACCCAAAAGTCACCCATAAAAGTTTCGCTTTGTCCGGAATTAATGCAAACCCCCCCCCCCCCCCTTTTTTGGCTAATTTGACTGGACTACGAGGATAGATTTGCACATTCTTTTGAAGGGTATGAAATTTGTGCTTACTTCCCTAGCCCTCATAGAGAGAACATTATAAAATTTACAGCACCCTATCGAATTTCGGGCTACGTTAAGCCTGCATGAGGGTAAAGCAAGCAGGTCAATACGGCGTGTATGGTATGTATGGGCAGGCTTTGAAAATTCGTAGGGGTGCTTGGCAACATACAGTATATTTCATTTTTGAAGGAGACATTTTTTGGTTTATTATTTTCAATAATAAGCCTTTGGAATCGAGCAAGAAAAAAAAAATTTTAACCCCCCCTCAAAATTTGATGTTTTACGTTTCAAGGTACGTAGAATCCGAAAATCGAATAAAAAAATTTCCGTCCGTCCGCCGTACGCCGTACGCCGTACACCGTACGCCGTACGCCGTACGCCGTACGCGGCACTTTTCTTAGTTACCATGGACCGATTTCGATGAAATTTGGTATATGGGCTCCATTTGGGGTCTAGTTGTGCCGCGAAGCTTTTGGTTGATGTAGGTCACTTCTAAGGGGTGAAAATTAAGGGTTGAAATTTTCAAGAGTGCCCTAGCTCGAAAGTTCTCGAAATAAAGGTATCGTTTTTTCACTAATTTTAAATAGTATTGAATTTTTTTAAATTTTTGAGACCACCTGGAGCTCTGTAGGGCAAACCGTTCAGTCCCTACGAGTACTTGAAGGTTTTCCTTCGATAAAACAGAATCATGAGTGTGAATCGCAAAAGAGGTCTAATCTCCGTTGAAATTTTTTCTGACTAAAATGCGATCGCTGTTCATTTCTTCGATTTGTATACAGTTTTGCCTTCTGCGTAACCAGTAATCAAATTTCCATAATCAAAAGTCAATGGAGAATACTGAAGGCGCCTGAGTGGTCACTGATCACCTGAGTGAGCTCCAAGGCCATTTCCTCTCCTGTTGAACGCAGGAACCTGAAATTTGAGAGGGCGGGTCAATTGAGAATGCTGAAGGCGCCTGAGTGGTCACTGATCAGCTGAGTGAGCTCCAAGGCCATTTTCTCTCCTGTTGAACGCAGGAACCTGAAATTTGAGAGGCAGGGTCAATGGAGATTGCTGAAGGCGCCTGAGTGGTAACTGATCAGCTGAGTGAGCTCCAAGGCCATTTCCTCTCCTGTTGGACGCAGAAACCTGAAATTTGAGAGGGCGGGTCAATGGAGAATGCTGAAGGCGCCTGAGTGGTCACTGATCAGTTGAGTGAGCTCCAAGGCCATTTCCTCTCCTGTTGAACGCAGGAAGCTGAAATTTTAGAGGCAGGGTCAAAGGAGAATGCTGAAGGCGCCTGAGTGGTAACTGATCAGCAGAGTGAGCTCCAAGGCCATTTCCTCTCCTGTTGAACGCAGGAACCTGAAATTTGAGAGGGCGGGTCAATGGAGAATGCTGAAGGCGCATGAGTGGTCACTGATCAGCTGAGTGAGCTCCAAGGCCATTTTCTCTTCTGTTGAACGCAGGAAGCTGACATTTGAGAGGGCGGGTCAATGGAGAATACAGATGGTGGTAGGCGCTATTGATGGAGAACCAGTGATCTATACAGAAGGGTGATCTATACAGAAAATAATAAACCTTTGAGCAATGATTTGCAGCGTTTTTCCAACGAGATCATCGTCCCGGGATGAGGCTACAAGACTCATTATAACTCGACGAAGGGAGCGGCGTAACCAAAACGATGATTTCGTTGGAAAAAATTCACGTTTTTTTACATTCAAACCAAATTTTCTCCTCTCGAACGAATTTCAAAATTAAAATCCACTACACCGTTGGAAAGCTGAGATTTTGGCGAACTTTTTACCTTCCTGCATCTTGGAAAAATATGTATACAAATGTATTTACTTACAAGCTCAACAACAACAACAGTAACAACATAACCAAAACAAGCATCCATAGCATTGATGTCCAACGGGTGAGTTCACTGTCAAATTTTGTTGTGGACGTCTGTTGAATTAGATTTCTGAATAATCTTAGAAAAATATTAATTTGTTTAAAAAAAGAAATTAAAAGAAATTTCCAAAATTTTAGGTACCTATATTTGCTTTTTAGGGAACTTTTTGCTTCCGAGTCTACCAAGGTAGCGGAAGCTTTGTTTTCACTTTTCAAGGACGAAAAAAAAAAAGTTCTCCAAAATCAAAATTTCCACTCGCGTTTTGCGTTTTAGACCTTTCTGAACAATTTTGGTTCCGTGTCTGTGTGTCTGTCTGTCTGTCATGAATTCCTTGTAACGCGCATAACTATACGAAGTTATTGCCCGATTTCGATGAAATTCTCAGGGATTGTGCGTGTTGGTGTGTAGACGGTCCCCTATGAAAATCATCACCCCCGGACTGATAGAAGCGACTGCGCATGCGCAAACGTGAATTCCTTGTAACGGCCTTAACTTATACATTCTCCATCCGATTTCAATGAAATTTTCACTGATGTTACAGACTAGTATTTATATGGTCCCCTATGAAAATCATCACCTTCGGACTGATAGTAGCCACTGCGCATGCGCAAACGTGAATTTCTTGTAACGGCCATAACTTCTACATTTTCCACCCGATTTCAATGAAATTTTCAGGGATTATGTGGATTAGGTTGTAGATAGTCCCCTATGAAAATCATCACCCCCGGACTGATAGAAGCGACTGCGCATGCGCTAACGTGAATTACTTGTAACAGCCGTAACTTCAACTGTCCCCCAGGGGTCGCGGGTTCGAATCCCAGCCGAGGCTAAGTATTTTTCTGATCCAATCATATACAATGTATGTTCTAGTATGTAGATGTCATCTACTCACTTACATTTTTCATCCAAATTTGATGAAATTTTCTAGGATTGTTCAGATTAGCGTGTAGATGGTCCCCTATGAGGGTAGTGAAAGGTACTTAGAGATTGGTGTTTTGAGATTAACTACTATGCATCGGATCATCTATACAATCGGGTTATGGATACGAGGAAGCTATGTGCCACACCCACTTGGCAGACGTTTTTTTGCTTTTAAGGGAAAGTTACCGCTTTTTCCAATGGTATCCTCAGATTTCGTTTTACACAAACAGACAGAGGGTTTACGGCATTCTAGAGTCATAAGGTCATAAACACTAAAAAAAGTCTGCCAAGTGGGTGTGGCACATAGCTTCCTCGTATCCATAACCCGATTGTATAGATGATCCGATGCATAGTAGTTAATCTCAAAACACCAATCTCTAAGTACCTTTCACTACCCTCATAGGGGACCATCTACACGCTAATCTGGACAATCCTATAAAATTTCATCAAATTCGGATGAAAAATTAAGTGACTAGAATGTGATTGGATCAAAAAAATTCTTAGCTTCGGCTGGGATTCGAACCCGCAACCCCTGGAGCTCAAATCGAGACTCTTCCCTCTGAGCTATTAAACTTGTCATGAAAAAGTTTGAGATTCTCACAGGAGACCATCCCTCTATGAAAAACAATTCTCCATGATTTTCATAGGGGACCATCTAAACACTACTCTGTAACATCCCTGAGAATTTCATTGAAATCGGATGGAAAATGTAGAAGTTATGGCCGTTACAAGGAAATTCACGTTTGCGCATGCGCAGTCGCTACTATAAATCCGAAGGTGGTGATTTTCATAGGGGACCATTTAAATACTGATATGTAACATCCCTAAAAATTTCATTGAAATCGGATGGAAAATGTAGAAGTTATGGCTGTTACAAGGAATTCACGTTTGCGCATGCGCAGTCGCTTCTATCAGTCCGGGGATGATGATTTTCATAGGGGACCGTCTACACACCAACCTGCACAATCCCTGAAAATTTCATCGAAATCGGACAATAACATCGTATAGTTATGCGCGTTACAAGGAATTCATGACACACAGACAGACAGACACGGAACCAAAATTGTTCAGAAAGGTCTAAAACGCAAAACGCGAGTGAAAATTTTGATTTTGGAGAACTTTTTTTTTTCGTCCTTGAAAAGTGAAAACAAAGCTTCCGCTACCTTGGTAGACTCGGAAGCAAAATCTTGAAATTGAAAAAGAGCGCATTTTAAGTGGGTTAAAAAACGATTACATAGAACAACATCGATCAGAAATTAGTCTAGAATCGAACCCTGAAGTTCGTCAAACCTGTTGTGTCTACACTCTGTAGAATCATTGACCGATATTCACCGAAACGAGAATTTTGATTAAGAAGACACTTTTCTGAATTTACAGACAAAGAATTTTAAGAAGACAGACAGACAGTTTTAAGAAGACATCAACACAAAGATTTTTTTTCCGATTATATTGATGTTTTTTTCGCTCTTTCATTGTGCCGTGGCTACAATAATACGGATTGCTATGAAATCAATGAACCTTTGGGCTAAATTGTCCAATTTTTCAAATTTCAGCAGAATTGGGCCACTAGTTTGGGAGAAATTGATTGACAATTTGTCATCACTACTAGTGGTACGATGGCGTTGAAGTACGTAGGAAACCGTTTGAAGGAGGGCAGGAAGAACAATATCTAAGTAATTATTAGGTTGTGAATGTTACATCGTAATATAAGTATCTAGTAAATGTTAGTACGTTTGTGTGTATCCGAATATCTGTGTACTCTACAGAATAGTTTAAGTGGTTTTCGTATTACCAACAAGCCCACAGCAAGGACTGCAAGTCCTTGAACGATCATGGTTGGCGGAATAGATTTTAAGTCGATTTCTGCGCCCACCATTGCAAACAGCATAGGCTCCGTGTACCTCCACACCACAGACAACACGTTGGCTACGGGATTCTGCAAAATAAAATTGTTGCAAATCAGGAAGGTAAGTTTTTAATGATTAAAAAATCTATTCAATCATGAACATTTGGAATGTACTAAAACACATCTGAAAAAAGAACCTTTATTAAGTGCGGCACTCGGACATTTTTGTTCAATTACATGATGTCGTAGAGACCAATGGGAAATGAGTTTCATTGTTATGAAGAATCAAAATCAAGAGGAATCTAAGGATGATTCCTTTCAGCCGACCTTTAATCAGCAGACAGATCTAATGGCGTGTCTCCATTGCTGAGTATGTTGATATCTTTCATTACTAATCATTAACAGTTGAATATACCGATAAATGCATTCCAGAAGACGTCCCACTGGATAAGCATTAGGTCAATTTAAACGAAGAGATGGTGAACTCCTCCACACCGCCCGTAGCAGCCATAACATTTCTAGTGGCTTGCGAACCTCGAATTTGAACAGCATTTTAAAATCCATGGTCTACGATACCCAACATGCGAATTCGAGTATGCGGTAACGGTGAACTTTCATCTGTTTATACAGGGTGTCTACACTTAAGATGGGCATAACTTCAGGGTTCGATTCTACAAGGTATTTCCTACAAAAAATTCCTAGCAATTTTCCTAAAAATTCCTAGCAACAGCAAATCCTCCTAGCAATTTTCTTTTAACCCACTCAAAATTCCTTTTTTTCGCGTTTTCGACCTTACAGCACTGATATGGTCATAACTCCCTTATTTCTCCTGAAAATTCAAATCTGACTACACCGTTAGAAAGAGCCTTAAATTCCTAAGCTATCAAGTGCAAAATCAAAAACTTTCAGCAATAAAATAGTTTCAAAAAATCAAGTCAAAAAGCAAACTTTTTTTTTTGAAACTTGACTTTTTTCGACCAGTTTTCACTCTAAATCCCTGCCCATTTCGATGGGCGCTCTTCGGAGAAAACATGCTCAAATAGTCAGCTTTCCAACGGTCTATCAATTTTTCTTTTTAATATTAAAATTAGAAGAGTAAATGAAGTTTGAATGTAAAAAAACGTGTTTTACAAGAAATTCCAGTGTTTTAAGCGGTTTATGGTCCCCCTCGATCTCAAGATGGCTTGACGATTTTGGTATCATTTTCTATGTAAATTTTCACGCTGAATCCAATGGCGATACTTCCGAATGATTCCGACTGCTAGAAAAAGGATGTTTCGAAGAAAACCTTCGTTCTTCGTACATAAAATAGGTACGCATTATTTGTAGATCTAGTAAGAAGCGTAAAGTAACACCTTTCTACTCAATAAAAACTTCAATCAGCTAGAAATTCGGTGTTTTTATTGAGTAGAAAGGTGTTACTTTATGCTCATTACTATATCTACGAATAATGCGTATTTTATGTACGAAAAACGAAGGTTTTCTTCGAAAAGTCCACTTTCTAGCTGTCAGAATTATTCGGAAATATAGCCTAAAAATTCAAGTTTCAACAAATTTTTAAAGTTTGTATTTTGACTCGATTTTAACACAGAATGTGTTTTTGCGATGACCTACCGAAAAAATCATTTTCCCCGGACTGATAGAAGCGACTGCGCATGCGCAAACGTGAATTCCTTGTAACGGCCATAATTTCCACATTTTCTACCCGATTTCAATGAAATTTTCAGGGATGTTACAGAGTAGTGTTTAGATGGTCCCCTATGAAAATCATAGAGAATTGTTAACACAGAATGTGTTTTTGCGATGACCTACCGAAAAAAAATCGTCACGAAAAAGCGACAGAAAAAGATCATGGATATGACCTATTGTGGGTGTAATTTGAATATTAAATTTTTTCTAAAAAAAAAAACAAAAAATAAAACGCTTGCATACGAGTCTGCAACACATTGAAACATTTTCATGCCCCCCTGGTAATATCAAACTGTAAAGTACCTACCTACCTAACAACTTCACTTCTGATGGTCATAATCATCATTGTGGCGACTTGGGACAAATATCGTTGCAACAAATATCGTTGCAACAAAATTTGTTGCATCAAATTTCGTGACGATTTTTTTTTTATGTGCCATATGAAAGACATGAAAATGTCAAAAATCGTCACGAAAAAGCGACAGAAAAAACCGTTGGTACGCGCCTTTTATAATGATTTTCACGTGCAACCAAGCCGTTGGTAAGGAAATAGAACTCCCGCAGTGTTCATTGCACAGAAATTGTTCACCATTCGTTGGAAAGCTCTCAATTTATATAGTATTTTTCTTGTAGTTACATATTTATTTATATAACATTTATAGGGTTTTAGACCAAATTAAATGTCTAACAATTATTTATTTTATTATTGCCAAAGACTCCACATTTATTATTGTTGTTTTTTATTTAACGGATGACTAGCATCGCAAAAACACATTCTGTGTTCCTATGATTTCATACAGAGTATGGAAAAAGAAATAAACCGGGGGGTGCAGGGGGGCGGAGCCCCCCGCCGAGGCGCAAAGCGCCGAGTTTTGAAACTATTTTATTGCGGAAAGATTTTGATTTTGCACTATATAGCTTAGGAATTTAAGGCTCTTTCTAACGGTGTAGTCAGACTTGAATTTTCAGGAGAAATAAGGTATTTATGACCATATCAGTGCCGTAAGGTCAAAAACGCGAAAAATAACTTTAAAGTTAAAAAAAAAAGGAATTTTGAGTGGGTTAAAAGAAAATTGCTAGGAGACATTTTTTGTTGGAAATACCTTGTAGAATCGAACCCTGAAGTTATGCCCATCGAAAGTGTAGACACCCTGTATAGTCCGTAGTAGTTCACATTCGTATTCAAGTTAAACACACAAAAACCCACGAAACACGTGGTTTCTGGTGTCCTGGCACCACTGATTTGTTTCACGGTGGCACAAAGAATTATTCATGAAAATTCAGAGGTATATTGTGAATATTTCCTCAATATCAAACCTTGGGTACAAGTAAGAAACTGTTAAGGAACCAAAATGTTGAAAAATCGGATATTTTGTGAATACTATCCTCCCCCCCACTCGCCCCCTCCCCATGATAATTTTGATACTCTGGTGAAATAATGTGCAATTTGGAAGATTTCTGTGTCGAAAAAAAAGAAACGCAAATCGATTGGAAATTGAAATTGAGCAGAGTTGACTAGATTATGCCCGAAAACGCACTTATTTTAAGCATTAACCCCCCTTCCCCCCCCCTTAAAACCTAAATTTCAAAATTCCGTCGGCGTAGTGCACAACTAGATAGATTTCCGCGTCGAACAAAAAAAAAAAAGTGGGTGTGGCACGTAGCTTCCTCGTATCCATAACCCGATTGTATAGATGATCCGATGCATAGTAGTTAATCTCAAAACACCAATCTCTTTCACTACCCTCATAGGGGACCATCTACCTGCTAATCTGGACAATCCTAGAAAACTTCATCAAATTCGGATGAAGAATGTAAGTGAGTAGATGTATGTGATTGGATCAAAAAAATACTTAGCCTCGGCTGGGATTCGAACCCGGGACCCCTGGGGGACAGTTGAAGTTACGGCTGTTACAAGGAATTCACGTTTGCGCATGCGAGGTCGCTTCTATCAGTCCGGGGATGATGATTTTCATAGGGGACCATCTACAACCTAATCCACATAATCCCTGAAAATTTCATCGAAATCGGGTGGAAAATGTGGAAGTTATGGCCGTTACAAGGAAATTCACGTTTGCGCATGCGCAGTGGCTACTATCAGTCCGAAGGTGATGATTTTCATAGGGGACCATCTAAGTACTAATCTGTAACATTCCTGAAAAATTCATTGAAATAGGATGGAAAATGTAGAAGTTATGGCTGTTACAAGGAATTCACGTTTGCGCATGCGCAGTCGCTTCTATCAGTCCGGGGATGATGATTTTCATAGGGGACCGTCTACACACCAACCCGCACAATCCCTGAAAATTTCATAGAAATCGGACAATAACTTCATATAGTTTTGCGCGTTACAAGGAATTCATGACAGACAGACAGACACGGAACCAAAATTGTTCAGAAAGGTCTAAAACGCAAAACGCGAGTGGAAATTTTGATTTTGGAGAACTTTTTTTTTTCGTCCCTGAAAAGTGAAAACAAAGCTTCCGCTACCTTGGTAGACTCGGAAGCAAAAAAACAGTAGTTAATCTCAAAATACCAATCTCTAAGTACCTTCTACTACCCTCATAGGGGACCATCTACACGCTAATCTGGACAATCCTAGAAAATTTCATCAAATTCGGATGAAAAATGTAAGTGTTATGGCTGTTACAAGGATTTTACGTTTGCGCATGCGCAGAGGCTACTGTAAATTTTAAGGCCTTGATTTTCATTGGGGACCATCTACAACCTAATCCACTTAATCCCTGAAAATGTCATCGAAATCGGGTAGAAAATATGGAAGTTATGGCCGTTACAAGGAATTCACGTTCGCGCATGCGCAGCGGCTTCTATCAGTCCGGGGGTGATGATTTTCATAGGGGACCGACTAGAACCTAATCCGCATAGTCAATGAAAATTTCATAGAAATCGGACCATAACTTCGTATAGTTATGCCCGTTACAAGGATTTCATGACAAACACACAGACAGACAGACACGGAACCAAAATTGTTCAGAAACCAACCTCTATTGAAAATGATTACACCAAACAACCAACATAATACTAAAACCATCCGACTGCCTAATTATTATCAGGTAGGTCCTCCCCTTCGACAATTACCTATTCCATAGATTTTGAATTTACGAGTACAATAAGATCGGGGCGACAGAGATGAAATCCATATAGGGAAGCATCCGGAGCCAGGAAATCCTGATGAGTGGAGTTCCATTGACTTGAATACATTCGTACTTCCATAAATATCAAAGATCTTCATTCGTTTGGGTCGTCCGACGACGAATTAATTTAAAAACCTCATTTGTCTTCTCCGTGAAATGTGATTACTGTGGAGAGGTAGTATTTTTGTCGTAGGATGTAATTAGTAGGTGCAGTATGCCCAACATTCGGGATCATTAATAATGCTTTCCACGCGAGAATTTTTCGTCCCTGGTTCGTATTGCAAACGCTGGTTGGCCAACTCCATTTTTTCACGAAGTCTTTAGGATTTCTGACCACGAGCTGATAAAATCAATGGAATGGAATCTTGAGGGTTGGTCTGATTATTTAGTCAAATAAGTATCGCTTCGTCCAATTTACTTGTCATCTTCAGGGCTTAGGAAATTCCGAATGGTGAGATGTCATAATATTTAGCTGATATTCGCCTGATAGTTTCTATAGATTACGTAGAAATGATTATGAAAATATCATGGAAATATGTCCTACTTATATGAAATTGTGTTAAGGGGGTCTCAGTCGGTCGCCGTTCGTTCCTCGTTCCGGGTCAGTATTTCACGAAATCGAAGGCGCGAAAACTTGAAAAGTTGTACCTTAATTGAAAATTCAAGAGGATTTTAGAAATTAATTAGTGCACGGCCCTAGCAAATTGAATAACTGAAATATTGCCGCGGGAATCATCTAAATCGAACAATAGTTGCCAAAGAAAAATGGGAAAAACTACTGAATAAACATTTTTTCCCATGTTTTTTCCATATTTCTCTGTCAATTATTGTTCGATTTTGATAATTCCAGCGGCAATCTTTCAGTTTTTATGTCCCCAAGGCCCGTGCACTACCGGCCTACGGTAATGAATTTCTAAAATCCTAGAAAATTTCAAGTTTAGCTACATTTTATGGGAAAAACATAACTGAATTAACGGTTTTTCTCATTTTTCTCAGGCAATTATTGTTCAATTTTGATGTTTCCTACGGCAATATTTCAGTTTTTCAACTCCCTAGGGCCGTGCACTAATGCATTTCTAAAATCCTTTAAAATTTCAAATTTAGGTACAATTTTGGTTTATTATTTTCAATAATGAACCTTTGGAATCGACCAAGAAAAAATTTTTAACACCTCAAAATTTGATGGTTTACGTTTCAAGGTACGTAGAATCCAAAACGCTGCGAATTATTACACAATGGTCTATTATTTTTCTATAGATCACTCGTTTGCAAAGCCACCAACCATCCAACATGAAGGAAAACATCGATCGTATTTCGGTCAGCTAAAATTTGAACGGAGATTAGGCCTCTTTAGCGATTCACACTCGTGTTTCTGATTTATCGTACGTCCAAACCTAAATACCTAAATTCTCGTAGCGAGCGAACGGTTTGTCCTACAGAGCTCCGGGTGGTCTCAAAAAATTCTAAAAATTCTATAGAATCTTAAATTGAAGGAAAAACAATACCTTTATATCTAAATTTTTTGAGTTAGGGCGTTTCCAAAATTTCAAAATCATTTTGAACCCTTAGAAGTGACCTACATCAACCAAAATCTTTGGGGAACAACTAGACCCCAAATGGAGCCCACATACCAAATTTCATAATAATCGGTCAATGCTAAGTGGCAAAAGTGCCGCGGACGGCCAAATTTTTATTCGATTTTTGGATTCTACATACCTTGAAACGTAAGCCATAAAATTTTGAGGGGGTGTTAGAAAATTTTTTTTCTTGGTCGATTCCAAAGGTTCATTATTGCAAATAATAAACCAAAATCGAATAAAAATTTGGCCGTCCGCGGCACTTTTGCCACTTAGCATTGACCGATTTTGATGAAATTTGGTAAGTAGGCTCCATTTGGGGTCTAGTTGTGCCTTGAAGATTTTGGTTGATGTAGGTCACTTCTAAGGGTTCAAAAATGAATTTCGAAAACGCCCTAACTCAAAAAATTTCTATGTAAAGGTATTGTTTTTCCTTCAATTTAAGATTCTATAGAATTTTTAAAATTTTTTGAGACCACGCGGAGTTCTGTAGGACGAACCGTTTGTTCCCTACGAGAATTCAAGGGTTGGACGTATGATAAATCAGAATCGCAAAAGAGGCCTAATCTCCGTTCAAATTTTAGTTGACCGATATGCTATCGATGTTTTTCTTCATGTTGGATGGTTGGTGGCTTTGCAGACGAGTGATCTATATAGAAAAATAATAAACCATTGTGTAATAAATTGCAGCGTTTTTAAAGTTTTTGCGCCTTCGATTACGTGAAATACTGACCCGAAACGAAGAATGAACGCCGACCGACTGAAACCCCCTTAAATAACAGCTGAATAGCCTGATCTGTTAAACTCTAATGCAGCTGTAACTGTTGAGGTGTGAAGGATAGTTTAATATTATTTTCCTAATCATTTCAACGTGAAATTACATAATTTATTTCATTTATTAAAACCTTATGACGCCTGATAAATTTGGGAGAAACGTTGGCCTAGAAAATGTACTATTCAAATATTCTTGAAGGAAATTTGGCGCTGATTCCGAATATTAGTACCTCAATATTTCTGTACCTTGTTTTGTAAATAATGAATTGTAGGTGAAGTTGGTACATAGGTTTTTTTTTCCAAATTCAGCCCTTGAGAACCAATAATAAATTGTCACACAACAAAGGGTTGTGAAGCTTCAATTTCTGCGCGTGACCGAACCCAGGGTGATAGATGCTTTTGGTCCCTCCACAAGGTCCTCAGCTTCAGTGCTCTCCCTCGAAAGGCAAAGGTGATGTTGTATAAGACCACGATTCGCCCAGTTGTCACCTATGGGTCTGAGACGTGGGTACTCACGCTAGAATGGGAACAGAAGCTCCGGGTTTGGGAGAGGAAGATCCTCCGAAGAATTTACGGTCCAGTGTTTGACGCAGAGAGCCAAGCCTGGAGAATAAGAACAAATGAAGAGCTGAGAGAGCTGTATGGTCAGCCGGACGTGGTGACATTTGTCAAGAGGTGCAGACTCCGATGGTTGGGTCACGTTGAACGGATGGAGCCTGAAAGAGTTCCACGAAGATTGCTCTACGGACATCCGGGTGGCAGTAGATTGAGAGGAAGACCGCGTATGAGATGGATTGACGACGTGGAGGCCGACCTTAGGGCCCTTCAGGTCAGGCGATGGCGGATGGCTGCCTTGGATAGGGATGAGTGGTGGCGGATGAACGAGGAGGCCCAGGTCCTTTAGAGGACTGTTGCGCCGCGGAAGAAGAAGAAGAAGACCGAACCCAGCTCTCTGAATGAATGTAGCTGTAGTGTTCAGCAGTTCATCTCCATTGTAATTCGTATCACCACCATATTTGACTCGAAAAAATAAAATTGTACGTTTTAGGTACAATATCTAACTTGGTACCTATATCAGTAAGGTATCAATTTCAGTCACTAGGTATCGTATGGCTGCACCAGTTCTAAACAAGTCTCTTATTGTCGAGAATGAGAAAGCCATATTGCCGTCCAATTCGTTTTTCAACACCAGGTAGCTACCTACAAAATTCACATGAGTTTGGAGAAATGCAGCTCATCATTAGTGATGAGGAAACACTAAAGTGGTAACAGTCCCAGAAAGTAATATTAGGTCAACTAAGTAACCAACGATCTTGACCAGGAGGTGAACTACAAGCCCCCACGACTTCTTCCCTCTTAACACCATGCTGTCGATTCTGGATACTGCAGCTTCCATCATCGTATACCAGTATCTTCCGTCACCCTCTAAAACGCTATATTTCGATCTGGATGCACTCTACTGAAACTTGCAGTACATTCACATTCTGTCATCCTAGAGATCTTGGAAGTGCAGATTCCGCACCTCCAGCATTTGGTACATCACAGAAGAAGTACCAGGTATTTTTTGGCCTCTCCCTTCTTCCCTTGGAAGTACTCTTCTGCAGGCCACCACGGATCCGCCGTCACATGTTGTGTCGTTTTCCCTTAATTTTTTTAAATGACTTCATTTGTAGGTACCTTTCTATTTTCTTGGTATCATTCATATTCACTTCAGTGGGAGACATTTTAATCTTTTCTCATCATTTTGTGCACATGTACAAAAGCTTCCAAGGGCCCACATTAGGTATAAAGTTTTCATTCAGCCTTTTTGGTTTATTTTTTTATTTTTATATAATTTTATTCAGTTTGGTCTCAAATTTTTTTTTTGTTTCTCTTTAACCTAACCCATTAGTGCCCACATTAGGTATAAAGTTTTCATTCAGCCTTTTTGGTTTATTTTTTTTTTTAATTTTTTTTTTGTTTCTCTTTAACCTAACAACCCATTAGTGCCCACATTAGGCCCACATTAGGTATAAAGTTTTCATTCAGCCTTTTTGGTTTATTTTTTTATTTTTATATAATTTTATTCAGTTTGGTCTCAAATTTTTTTTTGTTTCTCTTTAACCTAATATACATTCTACTACAATTGGGATTCACTTGCCAAAGGTTTTTTTTAATTCTCTTTCGAATGACCCTTCAATTAAGGGGAATAACTTGGTGTCATAAGACTCACGTGTTTCAAGTTTGATGGGTCCTGAGCGCACCACGCGATGTTAGCGAAGAGCGAAGCGGTGATGCTTCCCATGGTGCCGATCACGCTGTGGTTCAGCGCTGATGTTCCCAACACGAGCGAAACCCCTCCGACGCCCAACATGGCGCTACGCTTGCTGACGACTGCTGCCTGTCGGATTAAGAATTAGGAATTTTGGTTTATTATTTTCAAAAAGAACCAATGGAATCGACCAAGAAAAAAAATTATGTAACCCTCCTCAAAATTTACGCAAATTAAATTTATTTATGGTGTAAGCCGCAAATTCGTACTGACGCGGGAAAAAGGCGCGCCACTGGCTTCGAGGAGGTCGGGGTGGCAGTGGGAGAGGAGGTGGACGCGGGAGGAGCCGTGGAGGAGGGGGGCCCCGACCCGTTGAGTCTAGAACCTTCAGTAACGGATCGTCGTCGCTCAGAGTCGCCTCAATTGAAGGCCGGGTTGTATTGTTGAAAGCCAGTTGTGCTAGCCTGTGTGGACTTTTTGAAGGGATATATTTCCGAGTTGTATCGAACTGTCGTTGAATTTGAAACCTTTCGGATTGATTTGCATCGTTTCGCAAGTTTATCCACGAACATTTATCTCCAAAGACGCCCTCGGGACCGTCTTCACCATCTACATTCTTCTACGCGCAATTCCGATCGAGTAGTGGTAAAGTACCAAGTTTTATCGTTTTGTATCTGCTGTATGACCATTCTTGTCACCTTTTGCAATATTGTTAATCGTCAATTTCACTTAAAACTACGTAAATTCATGCACAGTCACTTCGCATACCTAGGGGCGTTGGCATACCCTAACCACACTTGATTCGGCGTCATAGGTCCACGTGGTTAGGAACCCACATGTTGAGTGTAATATCTACTTAAATTCTATAGTAAATCAACTTAAAACTAATTACTTACCTGTTCTAAAACTAAATACTTACCTTTTTACTGAAGTTCCTGGAGTTTTTCTCCCGAGTATAAAGAGATCTTACCTTGTACGTCGAAGTCGGAGTCTTGTATCTTCTTTGCCGAGTCGATTATTAAATTCATACTTACCTGTATTATCTTATAACTTCATTGTGGTTTTGAGACCCTTTTTACGTTCGAAATACTTACGTTTTGTTAACTTACCTGTTCCTTATAGAGGTCCATGATTTATGTTCTTGTCTAGGTCTCACCTAGGAGTTTTACCTACCTTTTTACCTGTTTTCCTGGATACTTGTTCCTATAACGTCGTTGTCACCTCGTGATTATTTCGTTGATTGATTATTTTTGAGACTGATTAGTCCTTTTATTCGAATCGTACCTCGTGGTTCACGTGGTCGGTACTAGTTCCTGGGTACACATACCCAAACATACCTCTGGTATACTTACCTTTGTGATTAACTGAATCATTTATTTCTATTTGACCTACATTTTCTTTTAATGCGCTTATGAGCGAAGTTACCTTTTTTCTTTGTTTTCTGAATACAGTATTTTCTTGTTGGTAACCTGTGTAACTATTTGTCATACCCTGAGTACCCCCCAATATTGGTGAGTTCAGACTTGATAACCTGTAATTGCAGATTTGGTGAACAATGCCCATCAGGCAATAACGCTACCACAACTCAATTTCAAATTTCATAAACTTTATTTGAATTGTTCAACATTTGATAATAGTGGGCTTTCACTGTCAATTTGCGGCTTACAGATTTGGTGGCAGCTCGTGGGATTTTTATGAAAGGCAAGCCTTTCACGAATCCAATTTATAAAAATCAGTCTGAACGAACTTGAAACGGGACTCAGGTGAAGAAGGGTCGAATAGGTATCGTGGGACAGTACAATGAGCGAACCGGGCCAGCATTCGGGTGGAGCGGGAGAGACGGAGATGAGTGGGGTCCTCGGGCAACTTGAGAGGTTGATGAGGGCATACAATGACCTGGCGGGGAAGAGGCAGGGACAGGGAACGCAAATAGTACCTGACACAGATGTACCCCGTTCAATGTTTTTGGAAATAGAAAGTTGGGACCCGGATGAGCCTGGAGCATTAACGGTGTGGTGAAGGCCTGAAGCCTTCCCACTTCCGCCTCCAGTAGGGGATGTGGTGGGGACTGGCCACACATCCCCAACTAGTATATAAGGGGGCCGGAGTGCCAAATAAATCAGATTCGTCTCATACTTACTCGCCTTCTTATTTCTAGCTATAAATCCTTTTCCTATATTAAAATATGTCTACTTAAAACTATGTCTCTGGCATCCATATAATTGCAGCCATTAAACTGGTAACCCCGACTGAGAAAGCGGTTCGCAACTATACCGCCATTTTCTCACCGCAGCCATTCGCAGCATTCTACTTCACTGAAGTCGCCATTCTGCTGCCATCTTCGCTGCTTGATTGTTTCACCATCAGCAGCCATTTCACTGCCTCCATTTGCCATCGAGACTCGCCATTTGCCGCCGCTGGCCGCCCCGATTCGATTGACCGCTCGGCTCGACCCTTCACGCTAATCTGATAATCACCTGTCAGCTGTCAACTTGACAAGACCCCCCACTGCGAAGGTCACCCCGCTCCACCGGCGCTCCCCGCTCTACTGTCTCCTGACGCTTCCGATTACGTCATCTTCCCTTCCTCGCCTCGCCTTCGACCAGACAGGGGCTTTCCCCTTCCAGGAATTCTTCGAGCCCTACCGCGAACAATTCGGCGATAACACACATATATAAGAAAAAATTCGACTGATTGATCACTCCACTGCTCACCGGGAACGAGATCACTACCTTCAATCAAGAATCGCTCTACGCGGTCGAGATTTTCTCCCGCCGACACTCCTCATTCACGACCCTCTGCGATAGACTCCTTGCTGCGCACAGCCCCCGGGATGGTTCCGACCTTGCCTCCATTTTGGCATCAACCTCCCTCGACGGTTCCACCGCCTCAGCTCACGCACGTCTACTCCGCAGAAAGCTTCCCGCCGACACTCCTTCGTCCATCTTGCGATCAATCTTTCTCCGAGCACTCCCTCCGGACATACGCCTCAGCGTCGCCGTCTCCGATGATTCTGACATTGACAAACTAGCCGCCATTGCGGATCGTCTTCTGCCATTTCGAGACACTTCCTCCACTGCCTCTGCTGCACAGCGGCCCGGCTCTCCCTCGTCCGACTCTCACCGAGACTCCGAGGATGATGAAACCTTCATATCTAGTACTACTAGACGAACACGCACCTTCAAGGCTGCATCACGGATGCCCCCGTCAAGACAACCGACGTCCCGCTTGAACCGCCGTCGTATTATACCACAGGCCAACACTACTCCCCAAAACCAACGTTTCTGCTACTATCATCAAAGATGGGGTATCAACGCCAAATTCTGCCAGACTCCATGTTCCTGGAAACAGAGGCCCTCGCAGGGAAACGCCAACGCACAGTTCAAAAGGTGGTAACAACTGTGCACAACTACTCTCGCCACCTCAGGTTGTTCATCACCTGCAAGCGCTCCAACTATGAGTTCCTGGTGGACACCGGTAGTGATCTATCGATCCTACCCAACACCATGTTGAACAGACGCCGCGAGACTCACTCTTCTGCGCTCCTAGCCGCAAATGGCTCCAGAATAACCACTTATGGCTTTCAGTCTGCGACCGTCCATTTACCGAAACTTCCTCCTTACGAATGGACCTTTACCGTCGCCAATGTCACCACTGCCATCCTCGGAGCCGACTTCCTTCGTCATTACGGCCTCCTCGTAGATCTTCAGAACATGCGGCTCATCGACTCGACATCGAAGTCATACCTACCAGGTAAATGCCCCGTAGCTACTCCACAGGAGTCCTACTTCTCACCCGCACCCTTCGGCTCAGCTCGTCCTACACACTGACGCCTCAGACCATGCCATAGGCGCCGCCCTTCATTTTCGTCGGAATGGCACACTCTTCCCATTGGGATTCTTCAGTAAGGCACTTTCCCCCGCACAGCGGAATTACTCAACTTTTGACAAGGAACTGCTCGCCATTTACCTCTCCGTTATCCACTTCCGGCAAACTATCGAGGGACGTCCATTAACGATCGCTACCGATCACAAACCTCTCACGACCGCTTTGACCTCATTAACGGATACAATGCCGCCAATCCGCCTACGACACCTCCGCTTCATTTCGGAATTTACCTCAGACATTGTCTACAGGCCCGGCACATCTAACATTTCGGCGGACCTTTTCTCTCGCATCCGTCACACAGATGCAATCTCCATCATCTCGCCCTCTACAATCCGAGATGCTCAGTTGCACGATCCTCACATCGACAAGATGGATCTTACGCCGGTCGTTATCGACGGCATAACACTTCTATGCGAGATGTCCGACGCCTCTCCTCGACCCTACGTTCCGGCACCACTTCGTCCCGATATATTCAACATGCTCCACGGCCTTTCACATCCAGGAATTAAGGCTACAACTTCGCTCATCAAAACCCGTTTTTATTGGCCTAATATGACTACATCCGTTAAAGTCATGACTCGCGCCTGCTCATCATGCAACAGATCAAAGATCACCCGTCACATCAAGGCTCCCTTAGGAAAATTTGAAGAGACTTCCGCCCTCAACCACGTCCATTTGGATCTTCTCGGTGCTCTTCCTAAGTCGAACGGCTATAAATTTTGCCTCACCATGATCGATCGTACTACAGGGTGGACGGAATGCGCGCCACTCCGAAACATCCAAGCATCCACCATCATCAGAAGCTTCTTTAACAATTGGATCTCACGCTTCGGTGCCCCCCGCTTCATCACTACGGATCAAGGTACCCAATTTATGTCAGCACAATTTCAGCGGTTCTGCTCACAACACGGCATTCAGCATAAGCCTACCAACACGTATCACCCTCAAGCTGACGGAATAATCGAGCGATGGCACCGAGTCTTACAAGAAGCTATCATGGCTACGTCATCACCTACAAATTGGGCGCTAGATTTACCCTCGTTAATGTTGGGGCTTAGAAATCGGCCATCGTTAGACGGTTTCTCTCCTTCACAACGTTTGCTTGGCATTACCCCCCGCCTCCCAGGCGATATCTTCACCCCTCCTACGCCTGATGTTGTACCTCCGCTCTCACACGATTCCTACCGAAAGTTCGCTCGGTCTTATTACCCCTCCACAATGAAAACCGCCTCGCATGTTTACGTTCGAATCGACACACCGAGGACAAAGCTCACACCACCTTACACCGGACCATTTAAAATTTTGTCCAACGACGGCAAGACACTTGTTTATCTGGACAATGAAGGGATCAACAGGACAGTTTCAGTTGACAGAGTAAAACCTGCTCAGGCATCGCATTCACCCTCCTCCGAGATACGTTCCCCCTCCACGAACATACCTCGAGAACATCGAGCTGCTACCGTCTCATTTCACAATGAGTTCTCAACAATTACACACGGACCTCCGCCTGACTCCTTCGCCACCGCCTCCGCCTCTGCCCCCGAGGCCTCAAACATCTACCGGATCGGTCCTCTTACCTACTATGAGGAAGCCGACTCGCCCAATTCCCCCTGGGGGAAGGAGAAACCCAGAATCGTCAGCCGCCGCCAAGGAGAACGCCACCAAACCGCTCCCACTGCCCCCACGACATGTGATGTCCATAGGGACAGCTGTGGACCCTCCTCGACCGCCGCTGCCATCCATCTCCTTCTTGATACCAGCCTTCTCACAGACCTGCACCGACTGCTGTTTGCACGGACTTCACAAACCACCGACCAACTCCGTCGCAACACAATCATCTTCCACAGAACCGCCCAAGGTCCCATCTCCGACGATGCCGCCCCCTCAGCCATCCGTGAAGTCCGCGATCGTACTTCCTCGCCGCCGCCGCTCTCCGAGCCGCCGCCGCTTCATCAGCCCGGCCTCTCGCCGCCGCACTCGCCGTTAATAACGGTATAATGACTCTTGTCAATTTGTAAAAAATAAAAAAAAAAAATAAAATAAAATAAAAAAAAAAAATAAAAAAAAAAAAAAAAAAAACAATAAAAAAACCTATCTCACGAAAAAATATGTCTCGAGATACAAAAAAAAAAAAAAAAAAAAAAAAAAAAAAAACAAAAAAAAAACAAAAAAAAAACCCGAGACCAATGGCAAAATACTTCGCCATCAACAAAAAAAAAAAAAAAAAAAAAAAAAAATAAAAATACTAAAATAAAATAAAATAAAAAAAATAAAAAACCTCGTTCGCTGCCTCACATCCTCGTCGCTGCCTCCGCCGCCGCTGTCGTCGCTGCCTCTCGCCTCCGCTGCCGCGGCGCTCCCGCTCCTGCTTCCGCCGCTGCTGCTCTTCCGGCTGCTACCATCACGTTCAACGCATTCCGGCCCCTTCAATTTTTTCTGTTTTTTCCCCGCTCCAAGATCTATTTATTTTTGTAACCATTTTTTTATTTTGTATCTGGGGGGGGATGTGTGGTGAAGGCCTGAAGCCTTCCCACTTCCGCCTCCAGTAGGGGATGTGGTGGGGACTGGCCACACATCCCCAACTAGTATATAAGGGGGCCGGAGTGCCAAATAAATCAGATTCGTCTCATACTTACTCGCCTTCTTATTTCTAGCTATAAATCCTTTTCCTATATTAAAATATGTCTACTTAAAACTATGTCTCTGGCATCCATATAATTGCAGCCATTAAAAACGGTAACCGCATTTTTCCAAATGTTCGATGACGTAGCCGGAACCCTAAGGCAGGTCAAGAAAATGCGCTTGTTGCGCGCAAAGACCAAGGGCACGGCCAAACAATTTTTAATTGACAATGCCCAATCGCATGCGGGACTCAACCCGTACGATGAGGCACGCCAGGCAATGTTGGCTTGGTTTGAGACCAAGAACCCGGTAAAGGCGGCCGCATCACTGTGCGCGGCTAGGGTATCGCAGGGTGAAGGATTACGACAATTCGCGGAGAGGGTTCACCGTCTGGCTAGGTCGGCAGTGAAGGAAGAAGGACCGGACTTGACAAATGTACAAAAACAAAACTGGATTAGGAGGAAAACTTTGAAAGCATTCGTCAAGGGACTACCGAGAGAGTTGGGATCGTTGTTGACAAATAATCCCCCTGAGACGTTGGAGGCAGCACTCAAGAGAGCGGAGGAGTTGAGGGAGACGCTGGACTTGGAATCGGATGACGACGCTAAATGGGGAGTTTCGGCGGTCACAGTAAGGGAAGAGAGAAGGTGCTACGAGTGCGGGGTGCCAGGTCATTTCGCGGCAAGGTGCCCACGTAACGCCGGAAAGACGGCCGCGCCTAGTCCACGTGCTCCGCCCAAGCCTACCCCAAGGTACCCATGTATGTTCTGCGCGAGCACAGAGCACTTCCCGGTGGACTGTCTAAACAACCCACAGAAGACAATATTCTGCGACTACTGCGGAGTGAGGGAGCACTTAGAGACTGATTGTTATAAAAAGAAGCAATTAACCCCGGTATCTCATCCGCGAGGAACCAACGTGCCAGCCATTGAGGAGGCGGACCGAAAGGAGGGGGAAAATCAACGTACTTACCCCATGGGACACGTACCAATGGTACGCTATCGGTATGAGAAACCAATCCAACTGCGGGTGAATCTGAGCGGGGAGCCTAGAGGGTTGATAGTGGACACGGGTGCGGCGGTATCGGTGTTGGCGGCGCCGGTGCGGGGTGTTCCCCTTAGACCTACAAGAGCTATGGCGTGGGGCGCGGATGGAAGGCAGTTGGAATTTTGCGGAGAGCAGGACTTGACGGTGAAGGTTGGCCAAATGACCGCCGAACATACCTTTTTGGTGTTTTCAAAGGAGGGAACCGGCCTTGATCTTTTTGGTATGGACCTCATGAGAAAAATCCCCTTAATGATTCGTCCGGATAAGGGGGAGGCGGCGCTGGCAGTGCATGGCCGGGATAGAGAACCCCAAGAATTGAGGAGGGTGGCCCGAGTGGAAATACCCGTGACCAAGCCGGACCCGGAGGTACTCGTAGCCGTTCCAAACGCGGAGGTGCCCGTGACCAAGCCGGACCCGGAGGTACTCGTAGTTGTTCCAAGCGTGGAGGTACCCGTGACCGAGCCGGACCCGGAGGTACTCGTAGCCGTTCCAAACGCGGAGGTGCCCGTGACCGAGCCGGACCCAGAGGTACCCGTAGCCGTTCCGAACGTGGAGATACCTGTGACCACGCCGGACCCGAAAGGAACAATAAAAGGAAATGATCCTGAGATGGCTAGGGGATCCGACGCGGTGGAGGCTGGCATACGAATGGGGCACCCAGTGACACATTGGCCTTCGGGGGACGTTGGGTTTCGTCGAGTTGGAGCCGTGGTGACAGGCAGATTCAGTGACTTCGGAGAGGATGCTGAGGGGTTCCCGATTGAGCGCTGGGATGGGGGGACGACGGAGGCCCGAGTGTTGCTGGACGACGGGCTGAGATACCTGGAGCCGGGGGATCGAGTGTACCTGAAACAAATGCACTTACCTTTTGGAGAATGCAGGAAGTTCTGGAGCCCTTGGTCGGGACCGTGGATCATCAAAAGAGTGATCTCAGTGGTAAATTATGAGATCCACGATATGCTGGGAGCTAAGTCTCAGGTGGTGCACATCAATAGGCTGAAGCCGGCAATGTCAAATGACGTGCCTGATGACGCGGTGCTAGATGAGCCAGTGTTCAAGGAGAACTCAAGGGTACGGGTCACTGAGGAGCCTCAGGAGGTGAACCGGGACTGGGACTTGGACGACGCATGGACGGAGGAGGAAACACCCTGGATCAAACCGGAACAAGAGGAACCCACGGAGGAGGACCCTGAAGTGATATCGGAGCACTCGACCCAGGCCTTGGAGACCAGGAGTGAGAATGAGGAGGGAGGAGTGACGGTGAGCGGAAACCCTTACGGTTTGCGACCACGTCCTCCGCGCAACTATAAAAAGTTGCACGAGAAAGGGGTGCTGGCCGGGGTTCGAGCAGGGTACGAGGTAGAGGAGGTGGGAGAGAGAAATGATGCCTGTAAACAATACCTGTAAATTAAGTTAAAAAAAAAAAAAAAAAAAAAAAAAAAAAAAACCCTGTGTTGTTGCCTGTAAAGTCGGTATACGGGCGAAAGTTTTACATGACAACGACTTTGAGTGGTAAAATAATTTTAATGTTAATATTCATTCGTATAGTAGGAAGAAGGATAAAATAAAATTCTTTGTCAAGTTGCACAGAGTAGGTATTTCCCGTAGGTAGTAGGTATTTCCCATGGGTGGGGGGGGGAGTGAGTGCCAGGGAAGGGGGGCGGGGCGCTCCCGCTTTTGTGAGTGCCGGGGAAGGGGAGGACGCGGGGGGGTGTGCGGGGGGGGGGCGCTTTAGGGAGCGCCGAGCTGCACCCCCTCCGTGAGCGGAGCGTAACGCAGTTTCTTGAAGTGTCCCCGGTAAACCAATTTATAAGACGTTATCACGTCAAAAAAAAAAAAAAAAAAAAAAATATATATATATATATAAAATATAAAAAAAAAAAAAAAAAAAAAAAATAATAATATTATTATATATGTCTATAGATGTAAGTTAAGACAATGCTGTAGGGACTTACCTTTGAGTGTAGAATGCGAGTCGTCATGAAAAGGGCGAAGTGACTGAAAATAGAAAAGCAATGTTAATTTTTGATATACGGTGACGGTCATATAGTCGTAGGTAGGAAAAACGATAAGGTACAGTAAAGACGAACGGAGGATTCAACATACTAACCGGAACTTTTTCTTTTGTTGCGCAGCTGGAGATGGGGTCTCGGAGAAATTCAGACTCGCGAGTGCCCGAAGTGGACACGTCTCTCACACGTACCCTGCAAGCGGTACGTCAGGTACGTAAAACGTACGAGGAGGCCTGTCAACAAGTGCTAACGCGAGCTGCGTTTAGTGACGCGGACCAGTCCAGGGATAGCGAGCGGATGGCCATGGAGAACATCGAAATAGCCGCTGCCGCTCTGCAAGTCATGAAGCAGGCGGATAGCGGAGCCATGCTGGATTCCTTCTTTGAAACGGGAATCAACGGACTGGACCAAGTAGCTACTCTTCTACCGGAGTGGCGCCTACACGAGATGGAAGTTGCGGGTTGGCGGGCACGCTGCGAAACGAACGAGGAAAAGCTGAAGGAGTCAAAGAAAAGAATTGAGGAGCTGACCAGAGAAATGGATAATATGGTGGTGCAAGTGAAGGCCGGTACGGCCGTACCACTGACAAAAATCGCGGACCCTGTACCTGAGCGGCGTGCAGGGAAACGAGGCTACCAGGCGGCGGTTGAGCTGGAGGAGTACATGGAAACGTCGGCGGAGGAGTCAGATGAGGACCCAGACTATCAGGACCCTGAGTACCCCGAACCGGGTACCCCGTCATCCATACCCCGGAAAGGTCGCCATACCCCCGGTTTCACCAGTCTACCTACAGTAACGACCAGAAACAAGGAGCAAGAGACAGTGGCCGACACCAGCACAGTCAAGAAGTCACTCTGCCCAATTTGCCTGAGACCACCAACCGTCATGCGAGGATTTCGCTGTGCCTCATGCAAGGCATTTTGGGAGCGTCTCATCAAGAGGAGTGTGCGAGGCCAATTGGTGAACCAGTGCAGCCCACCACACACTGGGGTCGCGCCTACCTGCAGTCATTGTCGAAGAACGCGCTACGAAGTGGAATACACACGACGGTACCCTGGTCGCAAGCTACCCATACCCAGCGTGGTCGATCAGGATTCCGCCGTCGAGGACGACGGCTTCCGGAGAGGGGAGGAAGTTTGTAAGCCGCAAATTCGTACTGACGCGGGAAAAAGGCGCGCCACTGGCTTCGAGGAGGTCGGGGTGGCAGTGGGAGAGGAGGTGGACGCGGGAGGAGCCGTGGAGGAGGGGGGCCCCGACCCGTTGAGTCTAGAACCTTCAGTAACGGATCGTCGTCGCTCAGAGTCGCCTCAATTGAAGGCCGGGTTGTATTGTTGAAAGCCAGTTGTGCTAGCCTGTGTGGACTTTTTGAAGGGATATATTTCCGAGTTGTATCGAACTGTCGTTGAATTTGAAACCTTTCGGATTGATTTGCATCGTTTCGCAAGTTTATCCACGAACATTTATCTCCAAAGACGCCCTCGGGACCGTCTTCACCATCTACATTCTTCTACGCGCAATTCCGATCGAGTAGTGGTAAAGTACCAAGTTTTATCGTTTTGTATCTGCTGTATGACCATTCTTGTCACCTTTTGCAATATTGTTAATCGTCAATTTCACTTAAAACTACGTAAATTCATGCACAGTCACTTCGCATACCTAGGGGCGTTGGCATACCCTAACCACACTTGATTCGGCGTCATAGGTCCACGTGGTTAGGAACCCACCTGTTGAGTGTAATATCTACTTAAATTCTATAGTAAATCAACTTAAAACTAATTACTTACCTGTTCTAAAACTAAATACTTACCTTTTTACTGAAGTTCCTGGAGTTTTTCTCCCGAGTATAAAGAGATCTTACCTTGTACGTCGAAGTCGGAGTCTTGTATCTTCTTTGCCGAGTCGATTATTAAATTCATACTTACCTGTATTATCTTATAACTTCATTGTGGTTTTGAGACCCTTTTTACGTTCGAAATACTTACGTTTTGTTAACTTACCTGTTCCTTATAGAGGTCCATGATTTATGTTCTTGTCTAGGTCTCACCTAGGAGTTTTACCTACCTTTTTACCTGTTTTCCTGGATATTTGTTCCTATAACGTCGTTGTCACCTCGTGATTATTTCGTTGATTGATTATTTTTGAGACTGATTAGTCCTTTTATTCGAATCGTACCTCGTGGTTCACGTGGTCGGTACTAGTTCCTGGGTACACATACCCAAACATACCTCTGGTATACTTACCTTTGTGATTAACTGAATCATTTATTTCTATTTGACCTACATTTTCTTTTAATGCGCTTATGAGCGAAGTTACCTTTTTTCTTTGTTTTCTGAATACAGTATTTTCTTGTTGGTAACCTGTGTAACTATTTGTCATACCCTGAGTACCCCCCAATATTGGTGAGTTCAGACTTGATAACCTGTAATTGCAGATTTGGTGAACAATGCCCATCAGGCAATAACGCTACCACAACTCAATTTCAAATTTCATAAACTTTATTTGAATTTTTCAACATTTGATAATAGTGGGCTTTCACTGTCAATTTGCGGCTTACAATGGTATACCTACGTTTCAAGAATAGAAGGACGGATTTTTCGCACTTTCCTTAGTTACCATTGACCGTTTCTGATGAAATTAGGTATATGGGCTCCTTTTGGGATCTAGTTGTGCCCGAAGCTTTTGGGATGTCAGTCACTTCTTAGGTGTGAAAATTAAGGGTTGAAATTTTCAATAGTGCCCTAGCTCGGAAACTCTCGAAATAAAGGTATTGGATTTCACCAATTTTGCATAGTATTGAATTTTTAGAATTTTTAGAGACCACGCGGAGGTCTGAAGGACAATCCGTTCGCTCCCTATGAGGACTTAAAGGGCGGACTTACGATAAATCAGAAACACGAGTGTGAATCGCAAAAGAGGCCTAATCTCCGTTCAAATTTTAGCTGACCAAAATGCGATCGTAGTTCGTTTCTTCGAATTGTACTCAGTTTTGTATCTTTAGCAACCAGTAATCGAATTTCCTAATAATTAGGGCAACCTTAACTCCCCGTTTTTTCGAACTGAGTGTGAAGCGTTTGTTTCTTCCAAATGAACTTGATTGTGAAGTAGGTAGGTATGTAGTAGATAGGTGTAGATAGGTGTTCTTTGCAGACGAGTGATCTACATAGAAAAATAATTAACCTTTGTGTAATAATTTGGAGCTTTTTTATAGCTGATAATTGTTTTTTTTTACATCAAAGCATTCATAAAGGTACTTGAAAAAAAGCTTTTAAAATGAACTCACCACACGTGTACCTACAAGTAAAGTAGGTTGATAGTTATTGATGTAGTCTCTACAGACATGTTTGTTGTAAATACCAAAATTTAAAAAAAAAGATTCGATCATTTTAGAATAATATTTTAAAATATTAATATAATATAAATATAATAATTAATATAAAATATAATATAATATATTGTATTGAAAAAAACATCACTTTAATATTTATGGCGTTCGAAAATTCCTGAAAAGTTTTGTGATGCATAAGAATTGAGTGGAATAATGAGAAAATCGTTTTTGAGGCAGACTAGAAAAGAGTAGGTAATGTCATGGAGGAACGGCTGAATATCAAACCATTCTTTGTGCTACAATTCATATGCTATTACATAATTACATTCTGACAACGTTTCAGTCTCTATGATTAAAAAAAAAAAAAATCATAAATTTATTTGCATTGGTTTGATTTGGAGCCGTTGAGAGACGTGGGGTTGATCGATAAGGGCTTTTGGCGGGAAGGAGGGAGGGAGAGGGGTCCTTTTGTCCGAAAGGTAACAAAATTCTTAATTCTCCTCATAAAGGGTTCATAAAGTCACGGTTACTTTTGAAACAACATACATTGGCAATATAGGTACTTTCCCATTTATGGTTTATTTTATGACTATGTACCTACTCATACCTACTCATGTACTTATTGTTAGGTATTTATTTTTGTAAGCCTTTGGACTAGAGCCTTCTCTTGGCTACCACACCTATTTTAAAACATTTGATAACTTGTTCCTTGTTGCTTCCGAGTCTACCAAGGTAGCGGAAGCTTTGTTTTCACTTTTCAAGGACGAAAAAAAAAAGTTCTCCAAAATCAAAATTTCCACTCGCGTTTTGCGTTTTAGACCTTTCTGAACAATTTTGGTTCCGTGTCTGTGTGTCTGTCTGTCTGTCTGTCTGTCTGTCATGAATTCCTTGTAACGCGCATAACTATACGAAGTTATTGTCCGATTTCGATGAAATTTTCAGGGATTGTGCGGGTTGGTGTGTAGACGGTCCCCTATGAAAATTATCATCCCCGGACTGATAGAAGCGACTGCGCATGCGCAAACGTGAATTCCTTGTAACGGCCATAACTTCCACTTTTTCTACCCGATTTCGATGAAATTTTCAGGGATGTTACAGATTAGTATTTAGATGGTCCCCTATGAAAATCATCATCCCCGGACTGATAGAAGCGACTGCGCATGCGCAAACGTGAATTACTTGTAACAGCCGTAACTTCAACTGTCCCCCAGGGGTCGCGGGTTCGAATCCCAGGCGAGGCTAAGTATTTTTTTGATCCAATCACATACATCTACTCACTTAATTTTTCATCCGAATTTGATGAAATTTTCTAGGATTGTCCAGATTAGCGTGTAGATGGTCCCTTATGAGGGTAGTGGAAGGTACTTAGAGATTGGTGTTTTGAGATTAACTGCTATGCATCGGATCATCTATATAATCGGGTGATGGATACGAGGAAGCTATGTGCCACACCCACTTGGCAGACGTTTTTTTTACTGTTGTTGCCTGAGTAAGTTGACAAACTCTTGCTTGAAAATTAGCTCGATAAAACCCTTTGTGAGCAGAAGAATACATTTTTTGTTACCTCTCGAACAAGAAGACCCCCCCCCCCCCTATCAGCCTCTCATCGGCTAACCCCGTGAACATTATTTGCATTAATTAGTTTCAAAATGCGATACTCACGTCTGATTGGCTGGGTAAGAGAGAGGAGACGAGTGCCCAAAGTAATCCAGCCAAAATACCACCGACGAGGTCCACGATTCCATTGATTATTGTCGTTGAGACGCCCTCTAAAAACAAACAAATGTGGATTGGTGAAACATGATGGAATGCATTCTAGCATTATTTGCAATTTCCATGTTTCTCGTAATGGTTCCAACATTAGATGTATGTTCATGCGTTTGCGTGGATATTAAAAAGTCTATTCATGCAGCATGAATTAAAGAGCGAATTTTCAAAGATCTTTTTTTTTACAGTCTTTAGAAATTGTTCAAAAAAGTCCATTCTAAAAATGTTGAGGCCATCGCTATGCCATCAGAGTATGCGGATGGCTTTCAAAGACAATAATTGTCTTTGAAAGCCATCCGCATACTCTGATGGCATAGCGATGGCCTCAACATTTTTAGAATGGACTTTTTTGAACAATTTCTAAAGACTGTAAAAAAAAGATCTTTGAAAATTCGCTCTTTAATTAATCTTTTTTTTTTTTTTTTTGTATGTCTGAACACCTTGCATTTCTTTATTCTGGTACCAATCTGTCTGGTTCTTGTTGAAATTTGTTCTACCAGTATCCGTGGTGGTCCCGTTTCAAACAGATTTCACTATGCATTGTTAGAAGTATCGAAAATTTGTGAAAGAAGTTGAAAAACGTGGCTCCCGTTTTCGGGAATATTGGTCCGCATTCACTCTTCTTGCCCTGTGACTTCCGACTGAGTCGATGGAGGACCATTTGTGTATAGTCAAATTGAAGGTCTGATTGTAAGCTTTAAAATGATATGCTATATGAGGGGGGTTCCGATAACTAAAAGGTGCTGCGGGGATGAGAAAGGGGGGAATTATGGTGGGTTATTCGCTCTAAACCTGCATGAGCCGTATCAAACGTGTTTATGAATGCTCAAGTATGGGAGTTTTCCTACCAAATATTAGTGACATAATATTACTGTTATTAGGCATTCTACCAAGTGGGTGTAGCACATAGCTTCCTCGTCATCCATAATATAGTTGGGTAGGTAATGGTATAGGAGATCGTCAGAACTGAATAGTGCTGTACCAAATATGAGGTATGTAGTACAGTTAGATGTAGAGGGTATTCTACCAAGTGAGTGTAGCACATAGCTTTCTCGTCATCCATAATATAGTTCGGTAGGTAATGGTATAGGAGATCGTCAGAACTGCATAGTGCCCGACGTAAAATGAGAGATATAGTACAGTTAGATGTAGAGGGTATTCTACCAAGTGGGTGTAGCACATAGCTTCCTCATCATTCATAATATAGTTGGGTAGGTAATGGTATCGGAGATCATCTGAACTGAATAGTGCCATACCAAATATGAGGTATATAGTACAACTAGGTGATGAGATAGTATTCTGTCAAGTGGGTGTAGCACATAGCTTCCTCGTCATCCATAATGTAGTTAGGTAGGTAATGGTATAGGAGATCATCAGAACTGAATAGTGCCGTACCAAATATGAGGTATATAGTACAGTTAGGTGATTACAGGGTTTTCCACCAAGTGGGTGTAGCACATAGCTCCCTCTTCAATCATGTAATGGTTGTTGAAGTGTATTGTCAGAACTACCAAGTACCTATCAAATATGAGGGAAGTCGAACTGTTAGGAGATAAGAGAGTAGATTGCTAAGTAGGAAAGTGAACCAAATACCTCCTCAAACCGATCCAAAAACGGAAACTCATCTATACATATGGAAACTGACCCGGATTACAGAATTTGGTCCACCCTGCGGCTTCTGGTTCACCTTACTGAAATGATTCACAGTACGGAAATAGATCTATATTACAAGAACTGATCGAAAAACTGCGGGTAAATTAATTTCAGATTTAAATCGAGGACCACTAAAAAGTGAAAAATAAAAAATATTATAAAATGAAAAATAATGAAATAAAATCCTTTTTAACAAAAAAATGGACCGACCTCAAAATCGATGTCTGTAAACACCAAAAAGGGAAAAATAATAATCTTAGGAAATTCAGTAGGGAAGGTGGGTAGGTAGGTACGGATTGAAGTCGCCGCTGTGCCCATCTGTATACACAACCATACGCAAGTAGATTCCACTTCCATCTGGTTTGTATTACGACATGCGTCGATAGTGCAATACAAAACAGTAATGAGAGTGAGTATCATTGAGGTAATAAATGTGTTCCAAAACTATTAGGTAGTAGGTCACTGCTGTCGTATGAAGGAGGATGAGAGTGTGACGATGTGTGTGAATGAATCTTAGTAAGAATATTCCATGTGATAACAGCTGAAGACGTCCACGACACCAAGAAAGGCAGTTGGTTAAAGACTCAACATGAGAAGGTTGTTTACTTACTTACCTACCCTTACTCCGGTTTTGTATTGAACTTTCGACGCATGTTGTAATACTAACCGATCATTTTAGCATGCACCCATACTCATATCACAAACCCACATCTGATCTAGACAATGCTACATGCATCATGCAATACTTGCAATATTAGATTATATAGATATTATCTCATCAAAGATAGATTAGATCAATAGATTAGGTATAATTAGATATCAACTAATCAAAAGATGGTATGTTGGAATCCAAACATTTTCTACGGGGATTCACACACATCGTCACTCTCTCATCCTCCTTCATACGATAGCAGTGACCCACTACCTAATAGTTATGGAACACATTTATTACCTCAATGATACCCACTCTCATTACTGTTTTGTATTGCACTATCGACGCATGTTGTAATACTAACCAGATGGAAGTGGAATCTACTTGCGTATGGTTGTGTCTACAGATGGGCACAGCGGCGACTTCAATCCGTGCCTACCTACCCACCTTCCCAACTGAATTTCCTAAGATTATTATTTTTCCCTTTTTGGTGTTTACAGACATCGATTTTTGATCTCTTTGTTTTGACTACTTTTGGGCAGACCTGGGCTGTACCCAATATCGTTTGAAATAATTAGAGCAGGGGCGGCTGCTGATAGGAGCATAGGCGCATGTGCACCCCCAGCCAATTAAAAAAGAAAAAAAAATCAAAGTTAGTTCCTCTGGGTTTGAAGAGTAAGTTGGATGGTGACAGAAGACACGATCGTAGGTACCTACTGTGCTAGTTGAATCTACGCGCGAAAACTGTGGCGGGAGCTCCCTCTTTCCTGACCAATCAGCGGCGGTTCGCGCAAATCCAGTTTTTTGCTCCGTTTCGAGGAGGGTGACGTCATTCGAGGGAGGCAGGCACGTGAGATTGACCAACCAGAGAGCACGAAATGTGACCTTGAGGAGCAGCCCGGAGGATGTGCGCTTGGGGTGTGTGAGTGAGTGAATTTCCAATTTTATTATTTTGTCTTCCTGGCTCACTGGTTTCCCAGTTTCCTTATCGTAAACAAACAGAACTGATAAGGGCATTTCGCGTTTTTCGTTTTCAGTCCACCGTTTTGTTCAAAGTGATTATTTAGGAGTGTTGTAGGTAATATGAATAATTCGGTGCATTACATTAACGTAAACTATTCGTGTTTGTTGGTCGTGAAAAAGTGCGACATTCCAGAAACTGGCCGCCCCTTGCCGTCTGTACCTGGACTCCAACAGACGTTAAAATTTAAAAATCGTGCAGATTCGTACCGTAAGTTTAATGTCAAATAATATTCAACTTCTTATAATATTATTACAAGAAGGTAGATTGGCTTTGCAGATGTGAAGTGACGAACAAATTATTTTGAGGCTTGGGTTAAAGACGGCATAAGTGATCTCCCATTTAGCCAAAAACGTCTGCCAAGTTGGGTGGGCAGTATAGCTTCCTCACTCATTGTAACATGGACGTATGGAATCAGTTGGCGAAAAAATTATGATTCTTTATTTAGCGGTCCACCGTCTAGGACCTAACCCACACAATCCCTGAAAATTTCATCGAAATTGGTTGAATAGTTGCGGAGTTTTGGTTGTAACAATAAATTTAAAGTTCGCGCATGCGCACCGGCTATTGCTTGACCAATTTGATTGAAACTTATAGGGTGTCTCTTAGAAGTTAGTCCCTAACTAACCTCCAAATTTGAGCAAAATCGGTTCATTAGAAACCGAGAAACCGAGGTTCCAGGAAATTCACGTTTGCGCATGCGCACTCGCTCCTATTGGTCCGAAGGTGCTGAAATTGATAGGGGACCGTCTAGGATCTAACCCGCACAATCCCTGAAAATTTCATCAAAATCGGACCACAGGTTAGTATAGTTTTGCCCGGGACAAGGATTGACCACAGACAGACCGACAGACCGACAGACAGACACGGAACCAAAATTGTTTGGGAAGCTCTAAAACGCAAAAAGCAAGTGGAAATTTTGATTTTGGAGGACATTTTTTTTTTCACTTCTTTCACGAATACAAAGCTTCCCTACCTTCGGTAGTGAGGAAGCAAAAACGCATTGGCTGTCTCCCATAAAAACGCTCTGGTAGATTTGCGTATATTGGGTCGTCAAAATATACCTAATGCAACAACTCAACAGTGCATATCATCTTAATCTGATGCAAAAAACCAAAACGGTTAACAAAAATAGGTACATTCTGTCTCGAATTATCGTTAATTTTTCTTCCGAGTTGGACGATGTTTTGAATCATCACGGGCAAATACACATTTCAGCTTTGCAATAAGATGGATGCATTTCTTGGGTTTAGACCTTTGATGATTAAGTATTTCAGAATTTCTGTTAACCACTAGAGAACATGTTTCGTGTCTATTGCACCTACGTATTTAGTACCGTTTGCAATTTTAAGATGAAAAAGTTACCAAGATTTATCCCATTTACATATCGTTACATAATTTCTATTTGGCAGAGAAAAGCACCTATTCTGTCCCTTCTCCATAGCTTCTCCTGATCTCCGTGCACCCCCTGAGTTCAGGGCAGGAGCCGCCACTGAATTAGAGATAGTGTATACTACACAAATATATCACAACTTACTATAATGTCAAAAACTGCCAATAAAGTTATATTTAAGAAAAAACGCGAGAGAAAACAAAAACACAAACGGTGGATACAGCTTTCGTACAAGTACGCAACCACGAGAGACATTTTATGTAAGCGAAAATCATCAGAAATTTCCGCGTAACGCTCTCCGCGTGACGATTTTGACATTTTATGTCTTCACTATCATTTTTTATTTTTATTGATGTGCCATAATGGCACATCAATAAAAATAAAAAATAGTCACGCGGGGAGCGTTACGTGGTAATTTCTGATGATTTTTGCTTACATAAAGGCCCGTATTCACAAAAATCACCAAAGTGACACTTGAAGTCTTACTTCCGAAAGTGATACTTTAGGCCAAAGTGAAACTTGAGGAGAAATCGCTATTCACAATCGTTTTTAGTGTAGCTGCTCTTAGTTCAGCTTTAGGTTCAACTGAAAAGGAAATTGAAGGAAAACTGATAAGTTTTCCATGTAAATCCGAACGGAAAAACTTCGTAAAACGGCTGTCGAATCAAGCAAAATATACGTACTTCTCGTCAAAACGTGCACTGAGGGCCAGTAAAGTGTGGTAGTAGCCAAATTTACCCGGAGAGTGTAACTTGACGAAAGTTCAGCTTCGGTAAAGAGCGGCTAAAGTGACACTTCTTCTAAAGTTTAGTTCGTGAATAGCGTTTTCTCTAAAGTACAGCTTCAAGTGGAGCTTTCAAGCTACACTTAGTAAAAAGCCCCACTTAGTGCAGTTTGAGAATACGGCTGAAAATGTCTCTTGTGGTTGCGTACTTGTACGAAAGCTGTAGCCACTGATGGGGAGGAGCAGTGGGCGGGAGGAGCAAGGGGTGGGAGGAGCAGGGGGCGGGAGGAGCAGGGGGCGGGAGGAGTTTTTGACATTTTATGTCTTCACTATGGCACATAAATGAAAAATCGTCACGCGGAGAGCGTTCCGCGGAAATTTCTGATGATTTTCGCTTACATAAAATGTCTCTTGTGGTTGCATACTTGTACGAAAGCTGTAGCCACCGATTGGGAGGAGCAGTGGGGGGGAGGAGCAAGGGGTGGGAGGAGCAGGGGGCGGGAGGAGCAGGGGGTGGGAGGAGTTTTTGACATTTTATGTCTTCACTATGGCACATTAATGAAAAATAGTCACGCGGGGAGTGTTACGCGGAAATTTCTGATGATTTTCGCTTACATAAAATGTCTCTCGTGGTTGCGTACTGTAGGAAGGAAGCTTTGAACACGGAAGTACTGAATAACTAAATATAATTTTCTTTTTATGAAAAGTACATGAGAGGTAAAACTTTACAGAAGTCGAAACGAAAAGGAATGGAATCACAGACTGGCGGCAAACAGCGAAACAGTCTTATCAGTTAATCATCACAAAGTAGAGATCATAATAATAAGGATACAAGACAGTGAGGTCAATCCTACAAACCTCCCCCTTGATCCGAACGATAGATTAAACTCAAGTAGTACTTAACTAACTACTAACTCCTATCACGTGAAAATTTTGACAAATACCAAAACACTCCAGAACGTCAACATTAATAAAAATACAAAAAGTCACATGGCACAGTACAAATCTTAGAATATGAAAACATTTATAAATAACCAATATTCATTTAAATCATGCCTATCCCCTTTTTGCAAACATCTAACTTAGCTTTGGGTAAGGGCTTTGTCATCATGTCAGCCCACATTTCACTGGTACAAACGTAACTTACATCAATTGACTTGTCCTGAATTTTTTCTTTCACAAAATGATAACGGACTGCTATATGTTTGGTTCTCTTGAACAAAGTTTCGCCATCAGCAATCTTTATTGCGCTCTGATTGTCACAGTATAATTTAAGAGGCTTCTCGATTCTGGGGAGTCCTAAACTACAAAGAAGTTCATCAAGAAAATTACTCAAAAATACTGCTTCTTTGGAGGCCTCACTTAAGGAAATGTACTCAGCTTCAGTTGAACTCATTGCTACACAATTTTGCTTCTTAGTGGACCAAGAAATGGCTCCATTCCCCATGAGAAAAACCCATCCACCAAAAGATTTGCAATCTGTGTCATTAGCCCAATCAGAATCTGTGTAACCAATAATGTTTTGGTCTCCACCAGAGTATTGGATTCCCAAACCTAAAGATCCTTTTAAATACCGTAAAACGCGCTTTGCAGCCACCCATTGAGTCTTGGTGCTACTCTGATTATATTGGCTCAGATAAGTCACAGGAAAAGTTAAATCTGGTCGTGATACTACACACAAAAACATCAATGATCCAATCAATTCTTGATATGGACACTCAAAAGAATCCCCGTTTTCTATGTTTATAGTTCCCATGGGAGTCCCTACAGGTTTTGAGTCTGTCATGCCAAAGCGACTCAAGATTGTTTCAGCATATCCCTTTTGAGAAATAATTAAAGATTTTTTAGCCCTATCCCGAACAATATTTATTCCCAGAAAGGTTTTTATTGGACCCAAATCTTTTATAGAAAACGCTTCAGCTAATTTTCGTTTGATCAATTCACCTTGATTAATATCATTGTAGAAAAAAGCCATATCGTCAACAAATAACGCAATTATCATTTTCTTGTCATTCTCAAATAAAGTGAAAACACAAGGTTCATATTTACTTTGGCTGAACCCAAGAGAAATCAAAGTTTTCTTCACCTTTTCAAACCAAATTTTACTCGATTGTTTTAATCCGTAAATTGACTTCAACAAACGACAAACCTTATTTTCTGTGCCCTTTTTAATAAAATTTTGAGGTTGCTCCATAAAAATCTCTTCAGAAATTTCACCATTTAAAAAAGCGGTCTCAACATCAATATGGTCAATTTCAAGATTTAATGATGCACCTAATGACAATAACATTCTTAAAGAAGAATAACGCACAACTGGAGAGAAAGTTTCATTATAATCAAATCCAAATTTCTGAGAGCAACCCTTTGCTACCAATCTGGCCTTATACCTAGGAGCGGAGCTATTTGGCTCAATTTTAGTTGTTAAAACCCATTTGCTTTTTATGACATTCCTGTCCTTAGGCCTATCAACTAATTTCCAAGTTTGATTTTTTATGAGCGAATCATACTCCTTTTTCATTGCATATAACCACAAATCCTTATCTTTAGATTTAAGAGCATTGTCAACAGATAAATTATCAATTTTGCATAGTGCACTAGTCAAGTCATAATCTTTGAGATGAAAAGGTAACCTGGTACTTCTTGACGATCTGCGGAGAGTCTCCCCCTCAATCTGGGGCGTAGTTGGCTCATTTTCTTCAGTACAGGACAGCCAACTCATCTCAGATCCCTCTGCATCCTCTTCAGTCAACGTTTGGTCATCAGACGCTGTTTCCTCCTCTTCCGTCTCAGTTTCTTCTTCTTGAACTACATTATTCTGCACGTTCGATAGATCATTTACTTCCAGCGGGAAAAGTTTTGAGAAATTTTCAGGTTCAAGTTTTCCTTGTTTCAGGCTAGCAAAATACATCTCTTTTTCAGCAAATATTACATCACGTGAGATTTTTAGTTCATATTTGCTATCTAGCAGACGATATCCTTTGGTTGTCTCGCTATATCCCACGAAGATACAAACTTCACTCTTTGGATCAAGTTTTCCTTTTTTAGGAGCTGCAATTTTTACATAAGCTTTGCACCCAAATAAGCGAATATGTTCTAAGGAAATCTTCTTTCCGTTCCAGCGTTGTTGTGGAGTTTCACCAGGAATTCTTCGTTGAGGTGATCTGTTTAAGAGATAAATTGCTGTATTTGCTGCCTCCGCCCAAAAACTTTTAGGTACCTGCGCTTCAAACATAAGAGCTCGTGTCTTCTCGAGAATAGACCGATTATAGCGTTCCGCTACTCCATTTTGCTGAGGAGTGTAGCTACATGTCAATTGGTGCTTGATTCCCTTTTTCTTGAAAAAAGTCTCAAGTGATTTGTTCACAAATTCACCGCCACGATCTGAGCGCATGATTTTCACTCTCCTACCGGTTTCATTTTCCACTTCAGTCACAAAATCTGGAATGACGTCAGCTACCTCATTCTTTTGTTCCAGAAAGAAACCAAAAATTTTCCTGGAGAAATCATCAATTATAGTAAACAAATACTTGGCACCACTAAGTGACGGAACCTCCATTGGGCCACACAAATCCATGTGAAGAAGATCCAATTTGTCCTTAGCTAACTTAGCCTTATTTTTCGGGAAAGGCATACGGTTGTGTTTGGCCATGACGCATGATTCACAAAGTTTGTTGTCAGAACTTTTACTAAACAAAATACCATGGGCCAAACCATCTCGTAAAAGCTCCATTGAATGGTGGTTCAAATGACCCAGGCGAGCATGCCATAAATATTGGTCATTTTCGTACCTCGCAACAACTGCAGTTCCTCCTTTTGATGAGGTTCTGAACGTGTAGGTACCATTTTCACAAGGCGCTTGCAATATAACGTCTTTTTCTGTAATCCTTGGAACGTCTGAATCCAGAATATTGCACCCTTCTGAGTTGAACACAACAGAAAATCCTTTTGATACCAAAGCACTAACTGACAATAAATTAGTAGCTAGTCCAGGTACAAACATGACGTTGGAAATTTCAGACACTTCACTAGTGCCATCTATGTTGATGTCAACATGTCCAGTTCCACCACAAGTGACTTTCACGTCATTTGCCAGAGTGATTAAGGTGTCTTTATTTTTGTCAGACAAACAAGAAATCTGGGATTTATCCCCGGTCATGTGACAACTTGCTCCCGAATCTATATACCACGTATCATGTGTTGAACGAGCACACAGAGCAGCGAAAAATGCCCGTTTATCCTTCTTCTTATCACTATTCTGATCTGACTCACCTTTGTTTCCCTTTTCTGGACACTTGTTGGCGTAATGAAGTTCGGATTTGCAAATCCAACAAACACCTTTCTTTGATTTGCTATTAGATGAGAATTTTTTCTTCTGGGCAGAAAGCGCCGATTGTTCAGACTTTTGACCATTTGACTTCGTCCACTTCACATCCTGAAGTAACTTGACTTTAACGTAGTCACTCGTCAAATCCTTCCCAGCATTCTCAAGAGCCATGACCATAGGTTCATATTCAGGTGGTAAGCCCATCAACATCACAGCTGCAAGAAAATCGTCATCTATGGGTTTTCCAATCGCTGTCAACTGCTCAGAAAGACTGAGCGCCTCATTGACATACGACTCCATAGATTTATGTTTAGTCAATCTCAAGTCACACAAACAACGAAGTAATTTAACTCGCCGATTGAGGCCTTTATCCTCATACGCGGTCTGAAGGGCATTCCAAGCGTCTTTAGCCGTAGTCATTTTCATAACATGAGGATAAGCACATTTGTTCAATGAGAGGTTTATTTTTGATAAGGCCTTCTCATCCTTTCTCAACTTCTGATTTTCGGGTGTCTTATCATCGTCCTGATAACCAACAATCGTTTCCCACAAACCATCGTGTTTCAATAAATTCATCATTTGAAACTTCCACGATAAATAATTCTCAGTTCCATTTAGTCTTTCAACACTTACCGACGGCGCGGAGCCCGAATCCATGTTAGCCATTTTCAAGCTGGTTTTAGTGTCAACAATTTTCACGATAACACTTGGATTTTCACTACCGCACGTTCAAATCAAGACCTGAGGCCCATAACCGATGTAGGAAGGAAGCTTTGAACACGGAAGTACTGAATAACTAAATATAATTTTCTTTTTATGAAAAGTACATGAGAGGTAAAACTTTACAGAAGTCGAAACGAAAAGGAATGGAATCACAGACTGGCGGCAAACAGCGAAACAGTCTTATCAGTTAATCATCACAAAGTAGAGATCATAATAATAAGGATACAAGACAGTGAGGTCAATCCTACACGTACTTGTAGGAAAGCTGTAGCCACCGATCGGGAGGAGCAGTCGTCGGGAGGAGCAAGGGGCGGGAGGAGTTTTTCATTTATGTGCCATAGTAAAGACATAAAATGTCAAAAATACCAAATTACTCAGTACCCAGAAAATAATACCATATTTTTTCTGCCACAGAATAATACTCAATGACCTCAGAATAGTATCAATTGAAAAACATATCGCTTCTAATAGTCTTCATCGATAACCAATAACCTTCCTCGCATTTGCGTTTTTCATTTCACTCATTTTCTTTTATTTTATTTTTTATTCAATTTAAAAAAAATTAAGTGTAGCCATTCATTTAAGGTTACGGCAAATTTTTGTTTTTACTATTTGATAATGAATATTATTTGTTTTGTAACTGATTTATTACGTGATCCTTTTTATTTGTAGTGGAAGAAAAAAAATCATTTCATTAAACAGAGGTTGTTTCATATTAATTAATTATTCATTTTTTAAAATGTTAAATGTCGACTTTTATTACAGTTTAAACTATTGGATTTTATTATATTATAAATTAGTAGTTTTATTATTATATTGATAATATTAATATCTCTTAATTATTGGGGGTTCATTTGGTTTTTCAAATTCTAGGTGGGTTAATTTGAAAATATCGGTGGTATCGATACTTTGAGCCGATATTATCGAAAAGGTATCGGGTATCGATATTTCCTAAGAAATATCGTATCGAAAGAAGTATCGTGTCGTCCCTAATAATAATACCTAGCAGTTATAGAAACAATTACATACCGGTTTGCATTACAAAACGTCAGGCATCTTTCGATCGATAGTTTCTATAATAAAATTTGGAAAATGAAAATTCTCATTCGATGATTTTCGACAGTTTAAAGAAAAATATGTAGGTACCTATTTTTTGACATTTTCATGTCTTTGCTTTGGCACATAAACTGAAAAATCGTCACGAAAACTTGCTCACACGACCAATAAATAAAATACTCACTGTGTTGTTTGAAGTAAGTAATTTATTCAATCCGGAAGATGTGGAGTAGGACGTGGTTCATTTCTACTAATAAACCTTTATATCGAACAAGAAAAATATTCTAACCCCTCTTAACATTCCATGGTTTTCGTTTCAAGGTACGTAGAATCCCAAAATCAATTATATATTTTAAAAACATACAAATTTGATGAAATTTCTTATACCGTCTCCATTTGGGGTCTAGTTGGGCCGCGAAGTATCTGCCACTGACTCTGGAGGTGGTCCATCACAAAAGTACTACATTTTCGACATCAAATTCAAAAATTTTTAATTTTTTTCTGAAAACCGTCGAAGGAATTTTAAATAAATATTGACAGGTAGTTTTCTACTTCGATTTATTGATGTTTATCAACAGAGCTAAAGCTAATCACAGAGAAAATTATTTAAAAAATTTGTTGTACATGAATAATCTATTATTTCCTCGAATTACTGCGTAGGTATGTCTTCTCGCCAATGTGAGTCTTTATGTGAGCTTTCAAATCTCCTAGCTGGAAAGCTCTGTAATCACATCTATCACAGGCGTAGGGCTTCCCCCCAGTGTGAGTCATCGTGTGAGTCTTCAGAGCTCCTAGCTGCGAGGCTCTGTAATCACATTTATCACAGGCGTAGGGCTTCTCTCTGGTGTGACTCCTCATGTGAGTCTTCAGAGCTCCTAGCTGCGAGGCTCTGTAATCACATTTATCACAAGCGTAGGGCTTCACTCCAGTGTGAGTCATCAAGTGAGCTTTCAAATTTCCTATCTGCGAGGCTCTGTAATCACATTTATCACAGGTGTAGGGCTTTTCCCCAGTGTGACTCCTCATGTGAGTCTTCAGATATCCTAGCTGCGAGGCTCTGTAATCACATTTATCACAGGCGTAGGGCTTCACTCCAGTGTGAGTCATTATGTGAGCTTTCAAATTTCCTAGCTTTGAGGCTCTGTAATCACATCTATCACAGGCGTAGGGCTTCTCTCCAGTGTGACTCCTCATGTGAGTCTTCAGATATCCTTGATGCGAGGCTCTGTAATCACATTTATCACAGGCGTAGGGCTTCACTCCAGTGTGAGTCATCAAGTGAGCTTTCAAATTTCCCATCTGCGAGGCTCTGTAATCACATTTATCACAGGTGTAGGGCTTTTCCCCAGTGTGAGTCATTATGTGAGCTTTCAAATTCCCTAGCATTGAGGCTCTGTAATCACATCTATCACAGGCGTAGGGCTTTTCCCCATTGTGAGTCATCATGTGAGCTTTCAAATGCCCCAGCTTTGAGGCTCTGTAATCACATAAACCACAGGCGTAGGGCTTCTCTCTAGTGTGAGTCATCATGTGAGTCCTCAAATCTCCTAGCTTTGAGGCTCTGTAATCACATCTATCACATGCGAAAGTCTTCAACTCACACCTCTGTACTTCAAAAGATCCCTCCAGAACGTCACTTTCCTCACCAAGCGGATCAGTTAAACCGTCCTCTCGTTTGATCATCAGATCCCCCTCAACTTCATCTTCAACTGCCCATCTGTTCCTCACCTCTTCTTCGATGTCTTCATCCCCCATCACCACCTCCTGTTTGATCTCCACTTCTTCCTTCACCTGATCTTCAGCCGCCTCTTCTTTCACCACAATTTCGTCTTCCATTTCTTCACAAAACACTCTTTTCTATAGTTTGGATTTTCAGTAATTAATGTGTTCACAGACACGACAAGAAAAGTAAAAATTCACTGACAAAAATCAAAACAATCAACTTCGAAAACTGATAACAAAATCATAGCAAACATCTTCTTCTTCTTGCTCCCTTCAGTGAATCCGTGAGTCCATGGAAGGACTCATCCATGCATGGACTAGATCCATGGACCTCCTCTGTGAGATACTAGGTCCATGCCTTGGCCAGTACCTCCATGGAAAAGGAATAGACATGGACTTAGGGAATAACTCATCTTCCATGTCCATGGATGTCAGTACAACTGCAAGGTTGATACCTGCAGTACCTAGTATCCTATGGACCGGGATATGGTTATAATATCCATATGATAAGAAGCTCGGGGGTAGATTACCCGGGGGGGGCCTTTGTCTCCAAACCTCCCGGGGGCTACATGGATGGATGCTCTATTTAGGTTGCCAAGGAATTCCGTGGTAGGGGTGTGTCGGTCCAGGTATTTCCCTGGAACGGTTCCAACGGTTACAGTGACAAAGACGTAACCGTTCCAAATTACCGGTACAGTTCCATTACCGGTATAGGCGATCAAATCCCACTCACACGGCATGAGTGAAGCAGGCAGTCAAATCCCTATCGTCCTTCTTCCATGCTTATGATCTCAACTTGCAATACAATACCATCATTTTCCTTGAAAATTCGCTAAAAGGGAGGAATTTGAACAAGTGTTACAAATGTAAGCCCGCCGCTTTTACTTGACTTGACAAATGGGATGCCAGTATCGAGGACAAGTCTCAACGCTGTCACCAATTTGTAAGTCAACTTGTCCAGGTAAAGTTGACAATTAAATTTAGTTACCTGGCCCAAGTAGCAACTGAGTAGGTTCCTGAAGGGAAACTACTTTGTGTTTGACTGTGAAATGGGGGAGTCGAGGAAAGACCGAAACAACTTAAATCTACGTTAATTTTAGGATAATAAAGGATAATTACCTGTGAAGTATGGTAGCTCTTCGAAGGTGTTGACTCCTGGGTTGTTGAATGATAATAAAAAATAATGCTGTGAAACCTGAAGGGTGTTTTATTTTACCTCGGACCTCCAAGTGTGTCCTGTGCCAGAAGGGCGTGTCCTGCGTGTCCTCTGTGTCCCTTGTGTCTTTTGTGTCTAAGACACAAGTAACCCAGTTGACCACGAGGTTGTGTTCATTTACGAAAATGTGTCCTAAGGACACGACCTGATGGGTCTGAAACGCAATAAAGAATATATGAAACTTGAATTGTTTATTTTACCCCTAATCACTGATGCTGATCTGATGCAGGGTGAACTCAGAGATAACGACAGAAATGGAGTAAAATACCAGATAATAGGATTTATTATAACAGATGTAGTATGGTCTTGTTGACTAGGCAAAAGAGGTACAAGCCTGAAGGGCGCAGATACTGACTTTACAGGTTAAATTCAAATGGATAGTTAAAATGACAATAAACGTGATCAAACAATAATTCTTCTGATAAGCAATACTCTCAATGTCCTTTCTCAATACAATATTCAATGCCGTGTCTTCACCGTGTTCTCCGTGTTTTACTAGTAGGTACAGTTCGTGTCCTACTCTTTTCCGTTTACAAAGCTTAATCGTTACCAAATTTTCTACTATCAATTTTACGTCTACACTGTTTATTTTCACCTGCCTAATTATTTTGGCCAAAATGAATTAGGGTAATTTGTTTGTGCACTCACGTGTTGGGCCCGAAGGTATCCTCGACGGTCTTGATGCTGATGGTTGAAGTTCTCCAGTCGGATGAAGGGTTTTCCGAACAGAGATGATTTAGGGGGATTACTTCTCGCCAGTTCAGGGGATTTCAACTTGTGCTGACTTTTGAGAAGGGGGACGGGGAAGACTTTCAGCCGGAACTTAATCGTCGCGCAGTTAGGGAAAAACGTTCAGCTGGGACCTACTTGTTTGAGCTCGGGGGAGGGTGTGATGGCCGCCGCAGGCCGTCCGATCTCGAGGGTTTCCCCCTCCTTTCGTCACGTGATCCACGGCCTTCTTGAACCTTCAGGCTGCCATTCGGCTTCGGCTGAAGCCCTCTGCTGCTGCGGTGGACATAGGCATGTTGTGTCCCTCTCTGGCTTCGTGGTTGAAATAGGGCTTGGACGCCTCGGGTGTTAGTCAGCGTCCTCATCGTAGGGGGGTGGACCACGCCCCTGTAGAGCTGGCCCAGATTACCCCTCCACAGTCCTTCGCCGCAGGTGGCTCTGTGGGGGCGGCATCTTGGGGTTCAGGAAGGGGGGATGTTGTTGACTTACCCCAGCCCCGTCACCTTGGTGTTATTCGTGAGCAGGGGCTCACACAAAAGAGGCAATTTATTATAAACTAGCTGAAAAGCCTACAAAAAGTAGGCAAAAACAATTCCTCCGACTCTCTCCTCCACCCACTCACTCCAACTCCTCCCACCCCCAACTCCTCCGACTCCTCTCGCCTCCGACTCCTCCCGCCCCCAACCCCTCCAGCCTCCAACTCTCCCCACTCCCACGACCCCTTCAACCCCTCCGTGCATACGTACGTACGTACGTACGGTTGGCGTTTTATATTATTAGATAATAGTTACCAAACAATTCGAGGAAAGAATAATGATATTGCAGTTTAACAACTTAACATGACAATAATAAATTAATAATACTGGAGACAACTTCCATGCTAACCAGTCCAGAAGATAAATTCCCGCTCAAGAGCCATTCCATGAACCATTCTCAGTCCATGGAAGTAGTAAGGGCGCTTCCAGATACAACATGGAACAGAACTGAGAACAAGATCCATGCTTACTGGTCCAAAACCCTTACCGGTCCAGAGCCATTGAACCATTCTCCATGATATCTTATCGGTCCAGTTCCATCCTTACCGGTCCAGTTCCATCCTTACCGGTCCGAATGATCTCTTCCCGGTCCAGAGCCATTTCAAGACATCTTATCGGTCCGTGGAACTGGATCAGTAAGGGTCGAGTTTTTGTCACTGTGTGGAACCGTTCCTACCTGATACTCGGTTCCACAGTCCCGGTACAGCTGTACCTACACACCTCTATTCCGTGGTAGGCAATGACGAGAGAGGTGAGTCCCTTGTAGGAAAATGACGGGGTACAATGCCCGGGGGGTACTTTGGCGCGGGTCCTTCGACGCCCACCCTCTGGACCGGTACTCCGTTCATTGAAAATGCAGCCGGTTTTTGTGGGCGTGGCTCTTGCCGTTCGAGTACCTACCGTAGTTTTAGGGCTTCCCCCACTCCTTATCTACTTTAGCTACGGAAATGGTGCAGCAACATTCTACCGCCGTAATCTTACTTGATTCAGAAAAAGCGTTTGATTTGGTATGGACAGAGGGCTAAATTTACAAACTACACAACTATGGAATATCACTCGGGTTTTGTAAACTCTTAATAACCTCATACCTCTCAGATAGAAAATTCCGAGTGAAGTTGAATGGGTCGTACTCGTTATGCCATACCATTCCTTCAGGCGTACCCCAAGGTTCTGTTTTATCCCCCGATTATTCATTTTCTGGATGGATAAAGGATCTCAAAACATAAGTGGCCTGCGTCTCAAAGGTACCTACAGTGTATTTCGTAGGTAGAGAGATATTGAGTTTAGGGAGCATCCGCTTTGGAATCTGGTTGATTTGAGCATTAGATGGTTTAAATTTGTTGATCTATTTGCTTTGGAAACGCTTTGTTGATCTATCTGCTAAGGAAACAACCCAGGGAGATCAACCCTTTTTGACCCGCATCATGTCGTCTTCCGGTTAAGTGACATGAGGTTCATTTTAATCGAATTTTTTTGTAACCGAGCTTTTCAGCTCAAACGAATGAATTGGAAATTACATTTTCATAATATTAAACGAGATTTTTCAAGAATCATTGTTCAAAAATTATATTTTTGAGGTGCCCTAACAAGGTACCTATGACTCATCGTGAATACAATGATTTCTCCATTGCGTAGAAAATCTGGTACCGTATATCTACATAAATATACTCCTGCTCAAAATTAGTGCACCACCATCTATTTCTTCGTTTGCCCCTTATTTTTTCCTTTATCAAGTTTTTTATCTATTTGCACACATTGTTTGCAAACTCAGAAAAAAATGTAACCAAAAAAGGCACAAATTCGAGAAAAAAATATGTTTTTAATGAATTATAGAAAAATGTACTTCTTGTGGTAAAATTATAAAAATTGAAAAAAAAAGGTTTGAATTATGCCAGTTTAGCTGTTCAATACTTGGTATTACCTCCTCTAGCTAGGATGAGGGCTTGCAGCTATCGACCGATGCCTCTAATCAAGTTTTGGATACCTTCCTGGGGATATTGTCCCATTGCTCTTTCGCTGCTGTTTCCAGCTGCTGAAGATTGTCTGATGGTGGATCTCTGGCTCGAATTCTTCTTTTCAGCATGTCCCAAACATTCATGTTTAGGCTCCTTGGTGGCCAGTCCAGGATACAAAATTTATAAGGGAAGAAGGAAAGAGATAAACGAAAAAATGGATGGTGGTGCGCTAATTTTGAGCAGGAGTGTATTACGTTGTAAGAAGTGCTAAGACCTGTTGCTTACCTCCAGCCGAAAATATCATCTTCAAAACTACACCAAAGGCGACGATAGAAAAAACGTCGTCGATGGCAGAAGCTGCTATAACGAGCGTGGCGATTCCTTTGTCTTCTCCGTAACCTCTTTCCTTCAGCGATATCAGCGTGGGAACCACAACAGCCGGCGATATAGGGCTCAGAACGAAACTGGTTAAAAATCAAACAATATCAGCTAGGAAGTAGGTAGGACTATGGTGCTTCAATAGGTAGTACCATAGTATACAGATTCTTCGTTTAAGTGATAGTATAGGTGTACTAGCTCTGGAAAGAGCAGGGATTGAGCAGATTGGAGCAGGGGAAAGCTATGAGTATCTACGAATGTATAGTGAGCATAAGGTTTCGTATATTACATGTACATATTTCGATGATAATCATATTTAAGATGTTTGGTTCATGATAATCTGATCAGGAAAAAGAGTCAACGAGTTTTTGGTTTATTATTTTCAATTATAAACCTTTGGAATCGAGCAAGAAACTTTTTAATCCCGCTCAAAGTTTGATGGTTTACATTTCAAGGTGTTTTCTAATGTTTCATGTCATTTCGTTCTTTCATTCAAGAGAGTAAATTTGAATTTAAATCTAGGTTTTTGGAAATTAGCGTGTCGTTGTTTGGTCAACGAGAAAGGCGTTTGAACAGTGAGGAAAAGTCAATTTCCTGGAAGCCCACTGCCTCGACTGGAAGCGCTGTAATGAGGCTGTCAACACCTGTTGGCCACAACTAGATGTAATGACGCGACGGCATACTTAGGAAGCGCAGCCGCCTCCACTGCCGACAATGACCTAGTATGAAATAACGGTGATACTTGCCTACCCTTATGACCTATTTTCAGATATAACTCTACTATGAAAGTTTCAGCAAAATTCTCCGATTTAAAGATTATGTCTAGGGTTGCCAATCCATGTTGCAATAATTACAGGACGCAATCTACTATGAACCGGGATAAAACTTCTCACCTGTCTGAAAGGAAGCTCCTTAATAAAAAATGGAGAAGGTATTCTCTTCGAAGGGATATCTTTTCGATAAAATCTGACCACGGATGGAGCATGGATGGAACCAGGGGCCCTATTCTGATTCACTAAACGCGCCCGCAGTGGCTTCGCGAAGCAACTGAGTGGTTTCCCGAAACCACTGGGTGGCTAATTTTCGGAGTTAGCGATATGGATATTATAATAGCGACCTATTCTAATTCACTAAACGCACCTTTTTCTCGTCTCAGTGGTTAACTGAAGCAACTCAGTGGTTTCGAAGGCTCTTTTCTTAGCGACTGGTCCGGAGCAGTCGCTTCATTTATCAACCAAGTGGTTTCAGTTATCAACCGAGTTGTTACTCAAAATCTTTCGGTTTTCGAGGATTTCTCGTGTTTTTTCCACGTTAACATTTACGTATTATATAGGGGACCATTTTTCCGCATTTAGGGGTACTATATCTTTTACCCTCACCCTAACATACAGTATGTTAGGTATGCTAGTACCAAATCCTCCACATAAATAAACGTGTAGCTACTTTTTGGAAACAGGGTGATCAGGAGATTCACATTTTGGTAGAATTACATTTTTTACCCCCACCCTAACATACAGTATGTTAGGTATGCTAGTACCAAATCCTCCACATAAATAATCGTATAGCTACTTTTTGGAAACAGGGTGATCAGGAGATTCACATTTTGGTAGAATTACATTTTTTACCCCCACCCTAACATACAGTATGTTAGGTATGCTAGTACCAAATCCTCCACATAAATAATCGTGTAGGTACTTTTTGGAAACAGGGTGATCAGGAGATTCACATTTTGGTAGAATCATATTTTTTACCCCCACCCTAACATACAGTATGTTAGGTATGCTAGCACCAAATCCTCCACATAAATAATCGTGTAGGTACTTTTTGGAAACAGGGTGATCAGGAGATTCACATTTTGGTAGAATTATATTTTTTACCCCCACCCTAACATACAGTATGTTAGGTATGCTAGCACCAAATCCTCCACATAAATAATCGTGTAGGTACTTTTTGGAAACAGGGTGATCAAGAGATTCACATTTTGGCAGAATTACATTTTTACCCCCACCATGCAGTATGTTAGGTATGTTAGATCCAAATCCTCCACATAAAAAATTTAGGGGGTACTTTTCGGAAACAGGGTGGGGGTAAAAATGTAATTCTGCCAAAATGTGAATCTCCTAATCATCGTGTTTCCAAAATGTATCTACACGAATTGTTTTGTGGAGGATTTGGATCTAACATAGGTACCTAACATACTGTATGTTAAGGTGGGGTTAAGCATTTAATTCTACCAAAATGTGAATCTCCTGATCACCCTGTATCCAAAAAGTAGGTACCAACACGATTTTTTATTAGGAAGATTTGAATCTAACATACTGTATGTTAGGGTGGGGGTAAAAATGTGATTCTGCCAAAATGTGAATCTCTTGATCACCCTGTTTCCAAAAAGTACCCACTCGATTTTTTATGTGGAGGATTAGGTACTAGCATACCTAACATACTGTATGTTAGGGTTGGGAAAAATAATGTAATTCTACCAAAATGTGAATCTCCGGATCACCCTGTTTCCAAAAAGTACCTACACGATTATTTATGTGGAGGATTTGGTACTAGTATACCTAACATACTGTATGTTAGGGTGGGGGTAAAAAAATGTAATTCTACCGAAATGTGAATCTCCTGATCACCCTGTTTCCAAAAAGTACCAACACGATTATTTATGTGGAGGATTTGGTACTAGCATACCTAACATACTGTATGTTAGGGTGGGGGTAAAAAATGTAATTCTACCGAAATGTGAATCTCCTAATCACCCTGTTTCCAAAAAGCACCCACTCGATTTTTTATGTGGAGGATTTGATTCTAGCATACCTAACATACCTTCTATATTTACATTTGTGGTGGGGGTAAAAAATTTAATACTTCCAGATTATGATCCCTCACATTGCCTTGAATCTCATGAAAAAAGAGTACTCACATGAATATATTTCGGAATATGTTTAAATGCGGTTCCCCGTTCTTACCTATTTCTTTCCCAAAATCGAGGGAGGACTTGGATACCAGATGAGGGGGGACAACCTTCCAGGCGCGCATGCGCACATGTCCCCTTCCCTTCTATCGTTTGAGGAGCTAACTGGCGAGGTAGGAAAAGAAACGCATCAGTCTGCTTCCAAAGCTTGTATGTTTCAAACCCAATATAATATTTTCCATTCTTTCTATTTTTCTCTTTTATTTTTCCCCTACTCTTTGATGTAGAGAATCCTTTCTCGAAATCAGAAGTGGGATAAGCAATTTCCGCGCTCACAAATTTCGGTTTTCTTTTTTTTTTTCTTTCTTTCGTTTTATCAAAAAGTTCGAATCGCGTCAACACGGGGTCAACACACTCTACCCACGAGATGGCGGATGACCAAATCCCAGAGGAGGGAATCCCGCAGCCGACGCCCCCAATACCTGATGCCTCAGGTTTGGAACAAGTTTTGGGTGCCTTACTTGATCGAATTTCCCATCCTCCACCAACGCAAGGCCGACTAAAGTTCGCGGTGTTCGATCCGGCAACAGTGGCACCGAAGACATGGTTGAGGACGTCCAGTATAATCGTCAAAAACCGGGTAACCAACCAGTCTGATTTGGTTTTGGCGTTGACGGACGCCATGAAGGGAGCTGCGTCCGAGTGGTTTTCCGATGTCGTCGATGACACTCTCACCTGGACCCTTTTCCAGCAACAGTTCGAGGCGAAGTTTTGTCTCGTCGATACGGCCGCAGCGACTTTACACCAGGCCATCACCTCATACCCCAAAGACGGCGATTTAACCAAGCTAATCACTGATCAGATAGTGAAGGTTAGGGGTGCCTTCCGAGGAAAAACGAGTGACGAATGTGCTGTTCTTGTTGCTTCAGCTATAGCCGCCCGTCACGATCCTGACGTTCGAAAATGGTGCTATGTGCAGGACAGTCCGACAGAAGTAGCCCTATTGAAAGAGGTAAAAGCTTCAAAAGTGACGAAGGGCAAGTCTGAACCCTTTTTCACTCCAAGAGGTGGTCAATTACAGACTCCAAGACCATCGAGCCCATGGAAAAGGCCTCATCAAGGGCAACAACCTGGACAACAACCACAGTTCAAAAAGTGGCGTTCAGACACCCCATTTCAATCACGCCAACCAACCCCTGGCCCCTCGGGCATACAGCAAACCCAACAACAGCAACATTCTCAACAGCAACAATCACAGAAGCCTCAGCAGCAGTCGGGCCGAAAGCGGTTCTGCAAAACATGCAATTCAACTTCTCACGACTGGCCGCACTGTTTCAAGAACCCGAACCGGGTTCAACTCCAGCCTCAGCAGCAGGGCCAAGGACAACAAGAGAGACGGGTAAATGTCCTGTCCATTAACCCAGTTGGTCAACTACAACACCAAGGTAATGAATTTCCATTTGTATTTGATTCTGGGAGCGAAGCATCCCTTTTATCACATGATTTATTGCCTCAATTTATTGGCCTAAAATATAAAAATCCAGTAAAATTAACTGGGATAGGTCAAGGTCAAGTTATTGCCGATTTTCAAATTTCTACAGTTGTCACAATTAATGATATTGACATCCCGGTGTTATTTTATATTGTCCCTGAAGGGACCACTCTGAATAAAATTCTATTAGGCCGTGATGTTTTACAGTCTGGGATAAGTGTAACAATTTTAGCAGATCGATATGAATTCACTAAAACTGAAAAGAAAAAGGAAGAAAAACAAAAATTAAAATCTAGATATTTAGAATCAAAGCGAAAATCCGCGAAAAATCTCCCTAAAATTCAACATGACCTTGAACCAGAAGGTGAGAAAATTTGGCCAACACCCTGTTTAACCCCTATGGTTGATAGGCAAGTAGAATCTATATCCGCGATGGAACGAGCTCCGCGGATTATTCAGGGATCTACAGCCGGAGCTAGTGAAGGGGAATATTTTAATCCATATACAGAAAATTTGGATACAAATTTGACAAATGAAGCTGATATTTTAAGGCTTCGCCAAATTTTGGCAAAATTTCAGGATAGTTTTACACGTGGTTTACCCCGCCGGGAGGTAACCACGGCTGAATTTAATATTAAATTTTTCAATGAAGAACATATAGTGTATAAGCGTCCATATCCCATGCATCCTAGAGATCGCGAAGCTGTTCGCGAATATGTTCAAGATTTATTAAACGCTGGGATTGTAGAGCCTTCCATAACTCCCTTTTCTAGTCCGATTCTTTTGGTTCCCAAATCCAACGGGAAATGGCGTTTATGTACTGATTTCCGGGAAATAAACGCGGAAACGGTTCCAGAACGTTTTCCCATTCCGCTTATTCGCGATCAAATCGCAAGATTAGGTGGTCAAACTCTGTTCAGTTGTTTGGATGCTGCATCTGGATTTTACGGGATAAAAGTCGGAGAATCGTCTCGTCCCAAGACGGCATTCTCAACTCCAGACGGACATTTTCAGTACCGTCGTATGCCTATGGGTACCAAAAATGCCCCTGCCACATATCAACGGGCCATTACGAATGCACTAGGCGATTTATCAAAAACGTATTGTTTAGCTTATATTGATGACCTTTTAATTGTAGCTGATGATAAAGAAGACGCTTTTAATCGATTGGAAATTGTTCTAGATGTGTTAACTAGAGCTGGTTTTACGTTTAATCCGGATAAATGCTCATTTTTGAAAAATTCAGTTACTTATCTAGGATACCATGTACACAATGGGGAAATTTGTCCACATAATGCTAGGATAAAAGCTCTTACTGATTTGCCACCCCCGCATAGCGTTACCTCAGTGCGGAGTTTTCTTGGGTTATGTTCGTATTTCCGACAGTTCATTCCAGGATTTGCGCAAAAATGCGCTCCCCTTTATGCCTTAATATCCCCAAAAACTCATTTTAAATGGACCCCTGAACACGAGAAAATCAGACAGGAAATAATTAGCTACCTGACTAGTGAACCGTGCCTCACATTGTTTCGGCCTGAATTTCCAATTGAGGTATTTTGTGATGCCTCACAATTGGGATAGACGGCGAACGTAAAGTAGTAGGGTACTTCAGTCGAAAAACTACACCAGCCGAAGCCAAATACCATTCATTTGAGCTGGAAACGCTAGCTGCTGTGAAAGCGTTTAAATTTTGGGAGCATTTCCTATTATATCATGATTTTACGCTGGTTACTGATTGTCAGGCTTTTCAGGCGTCGTATGTCAAACAGCACCTGAATCCTCGAGTCAGGCGATGGTGGTCATACTTACAGATGTTTACCTTTGAAATTCGATATAGACCCGGATCTAAAATGCAAACAGTAGATTTTCTGTCTAGGTATCCAGTTCTTGACCCTGAGGATGCCATAAATGTTTTCGAAACGTCGGTAGACGATTATCCGCCGACACATACATCTTCCGATTACCGACTTATCCAATCAAATTTACCTAAAATCACAGATTTTGAACATGCTAAATTGTTTGAAAAACGGGTCAACTTAGTCGAACTCACTGGGGATTGGCTCTTGGTTACGCAGCAAGAGGATCCCGAGATTAAGTACATAATACAGCAATTAGAAAACAACACTTTACCACGTCATCTAGCCAACACGTATGAACTGAAAGATGGGATATTATTTAGGAAATTCCAATATAGAAAATTGAATCGTAAAGCTCCTATGGTCCCCAAATTTTACAAATGGACTGTTACAAATGCAGCCCATGAAGCGGTGCTCCATATGGGACTTCAAAAGACCATGGACGCGGTTTTGAATAAATTTTGGTTTCCACACATGTCAAAATACATCAAACGTTTTCTTGAGAACTGCGTCACATGTAAGGTCGCGAAGAGCCCATCTGGAAAGCAGCAATTTGAATTGCACCCAATTCCCAAATATCCAGTTCCATTTGATACGGTACATTTAGATATTACAGGCAAACTTTCAGGTTCGACGGGAGCGCCAGATATTGTAGCAATTTGTGCATTTACAAAATATGTTATGCTGCACCATACACGCTCGTTGACTGCTAAAGCAGCTGTCAATGCATTATCTGAATTAGTTCAATTTTTTGGATCACCCAGGCGTGTGGTGGTAGATATGGGAGCGTCCTATTCAGCCAATACATTTGTATCTTTTTGTCATATGAATGATATCGAAATTCATGCCATTGCCAGTGGCACTCCGAGAGGGAACTCTCAAGTCGAGCGTCTCATGTCGACCATTACGAGTCTGGTAACAGTGGCGCAATATATTAAGCCACAATCTGTTCGTCAATTAACTTCTAGAATCCAGCTTGTTTTAAATTCAACTGTGCATAGAGTTACAGGTTTCAGCCCGATTGAATTATTAACCGGGAGGAAACCGCATGTACCCGGAATGCCAACTACGGATGACATTATAGATCCACCAACGCGCTCAAAATTGGATGAAATACGTAACATAGCTGATAAGAGCATTCAAAAACAATCAAATTATGAAGTTCAGCGTTTTGCTGGAACAAAGTCACTTGTTATTCCATTCGAGCAAAATGACCTTGTGGTTAGACAGGTAGAACCACGCGTTTCTCAAAAATGTAGTCCAAAATATCGCGGGATGTATCGAGTCGTAGAAATATTACCTAACGACAGATACACTCTCGAACATATAGTCACAAAAAGACGAGCAAAATACGCCCATGACAAATTACGTAAAATTACTCAGGATATTGGACTAATACCACAACTTTGTGAGGATAGTGGTACTGAATCAGAATCCGAAATATAACAATTTTTTTTAATAACAAATTTTTATTCCATGGAATGTTTAATGTTTTCAATTTTCAATTTTTGTTTGTGTTTGCACTTGACTCTTGACATTTAGGCTTCAGATTGTTATCGGTGGCCAACGATATCAATCCTTTGCCTATGATAACGTCGTAGAGGGCGACCCTGCTCTTGGACACGATTAGCTTCAATTATGTCGCTTGGTGACTGGGGTCCTCGCGACTGTTGTCAGGTGGGCAATGGCTATCCCCTTGGCGGTGCTTCCTAGGAGCATTCGTCTATAGGTGCCGTCTCCCGGTTCAAGTGGGGGTTGAAATATTTTATTTTATTTATTTATATTTTTCCGAGTGGCAAACCGGCAAGATTCCGTGACCGCCATCGGACAAAATTTTTTTTTATTTACTGGCCACGAGCCTCAAACAAATTTTATGTGGGATTACTGTTTTGCTCATGCAGACAGTGGTTTTTCCACCCCCCTTGGACCCATGACGGTGGCAAGCATGTGCATATGCCTGGGTCAGCATTCGGCTGGCACTGGTCGGTAGCATTATGTAAAGCCAGAGATTTGTCCTGGTGGCACGCCGGCAAGATTCCGTGAACGCTGCCAGGGCTCCTCGTATGGCAAGCCGGCAAGATTCCGTGACCGCCTTCGAGGTCACCGTGTGACACGCCGGCAAGATTCCGTGACCGTCACCGGTGAATTTTTTGGGCTGTGAAAACAGTCAAGGTGGATATGTGGCCACCATTATTTGAGCTCTATCTATTTCAGAGGATGTTACCTCTTAAAAAACTTCGACGGTGGGAAAGACCACATTCCCAAGTTTTGATTCAAGTTGCGCACATTATACTTGTGGAACACCCACACTTTGCCTGGTAGCACGCCGGCAAGATTCCGTGACCGCTAACAGGACAAAGAAGTAAACTCATGAAAATATCAAAGAAAAATAACTCAAGTCTTCAGAACTGAAAACATTCCTAATTTTTTAAATTCTATTGACGAATCTGTCATACAATTTTTTTTTTGGAGCCTATTCTCATATTTACCCATTATCTATTGGTGCTCACATTATTTATCACAAGATAAATCGATATTTAAATGATTCTGATACAATATTTCATACAATCGACTCTTTTATTTTATCAATTTTACATACATTTTTCGTCAATCGAGAAGTTTAAAAAAAATAAAAAAATAAATAAAAAAACTAGCCACATGGGCATTTGCTCGCCAAATCACTTCAAAAAGGAAGGCGAGTTGAGGTTTGGTCAGGATGGTCGAATGGCAACATTGTAATGATTTGGCCCTAGGTTGGCAGGTATAAGTTTCATGCCCCAGGCCCCAAACTACGTTTTTTTTTTCTCTCTCTCTCTCTCACAAAAACTATTTCACAATCCTTCTTCAGTGAATTCTGTGTACCTGTTAACTTCGCCTTGGGGAGCGGGTGACGCCACAGACCTTTTGTACTTACTACCTATTGGTGTTTTGAGAAACCCTTTGTCTGAGGGCGCCGCCAGCTAACGTCGGTAAGTCACTCCGTCGCCCAAGGTCCATTTCTTTGCATTCCACTAATGCCTGTTTGAAATTTTCAGAAGGAGATCGCCGCCAATAATTCGTGTCCGGCCCCAAAACAAACCGACAAAAATGTTCTGAAATAAAATTAATATCTACATACTGTAAATTATGAATGACAGGCCCCATATTTATATTACTAATGGAATACAAACTTGTGATATTTTTAAGATAAGTACTCGCCAGAGGTTTTATTTTTTTTGCTGATCATATTATGACGCATTAGGTTTTTTTTCCGGGGGTCGACAGTGTGCGAAAAGCCTGTCTACGCCTGTTTTTCCTGATGCGTCCAACAGTCATTGTTAGTAGCTCCTTTAGGTAGGATTAGTGTAATCTTGTTAGGTTAAATGCACTAGGTGCTTGCTGATGAAATATTGTAAATAAATCTTGTTGTAACCAAATCTGAAATTGTAAATACATCTAAAATTTTAAATAATCTTAAATAAGTTTTAAATAAATCTTATTTCACGTGGGACCGTGAAATGGTCAGAATGGCCGTTTCGGAATATGTTTAAATGCGGTTCCCCGTTCTTACCTATTTCTTTCCCAAAATCGAGGGAGGACTTGGATACCAGATGAGGGGGGACAACCTTCCAGGCGCGCATGCGCACATGTCCCCTTCCCTTCTATCGTTTGAGGAGCTAACTGGCGAGGTAGGAAAAGAAACGCATCAGTCTGCTTCCAAAGCTTGTATGTTTCAAACCCAATATAATATTTTCCATTCTTTCTATTTTTCTCTTTTATTTTTCCCCTACTCTTTGATGTAGAGAATCCTTTCTCGAAATATATTTGATAAGTACATTTTCATTTTCTAACTTTTTTCAATTCCAACTTATTACATTATAAGTTCGAATTTTCGTTGTTTATGGAGGGGGTAACAAATAAACCTAATCTATTCATTTATACATCTATTCCCCTCCCTCTCCCGTTTCCAAAATGTGTTCATTCACCTTAATTGGTAAATTTTAATGGTACTAATGTCTTGGAAAATGAATGGGAAACACTATTGAGTTTATAATATCCATGTCGCTTCAGTTAGCAACTCGGTGGTTAAGTTAGCGACTGGTGCGTTTAGTGAATCAGAATAGGGCCCCAGGATGGGCACCTAAACAAAAACCCCAAAACGATGTTGGAGGGGGGGGGGGGGGGGCAACAAATACCCCAATTACATTAACTCACGATAATAACAATTATCGAACGTAATAAAGAGCCAACTACTTATTGGACTAAACTCCTGTCAACTTTCTGGTGACCGAGCCAAAAATCTGTTAAGGACTACCAACCGACCTAAGGTAGGTAGATAGATAAATTTAGGCACTTACTATGTGTTCAATTGGTAACATGAATAAGAAACTTGGGAATAAATTTAGTCACTTACTATGCGTGCAATAGGTAACATAAATAACAAACTCTAATCTTCAATGAAAACTGTCTTTTTCTCCAAAATACTGGATGAACTATCACGTAATCTTCTTCACCAAATTGTCAATAAAAACCGGGTTCATCAATGCAACCAACAATTACAAACTTCGTTGTTTTCATAGAACGTTCTTTTGACACAACGATAATGAACAGTGATTCAAAGTATTAAAGGTAGACTCAGTTCTGCTACATGAAATTAGATTTTCGGATTCGAACGTGATTACGATAATATAAGGACTGATGACGCGGGTTTTGGTGAGCACATTACTACACAATGGTTCATTATTGTGTTCGCAATGTGTTCATCTATGCTTTCTTGATGTATTTCTTCTGTATGAAGTCTTCGTTCCCAACGTTTTTCTGCCCAACTCTAACCAATGCAAGATCAATTATCCAGTTTGAGTTTTTGTGTGTTGGAAATCTAAAAAAAGAACTACTTTGTGGACTTTTTAATGAAAACTATAGAATATTTTTCATCCATTGATCATGAATGAATTATCAACCTGCATCAAAGCCCATCAAAGCCTTTATCAAAGAACATTGGCGACAACGGAAACATAGTTTTTAAAACTGAGGTCACCGGAAAAAATTAAACAATTAATTTATTGTGTCGATTCAAAACGGTGGTGAAACTGGTCACGAATAAACTTTTGAAATAACGAGCGTAAATTATATTAAATACACTTTCTTGAGTTTCACAAATTAGAATGACTTTTATTAAAACATCAACATGTGGTTATCAACTAAGCCACATGAAACTAATAATGATGAACTCATTGGAGTATTCACTTGACATCACAATACGCCCCCTCAAGTAGATACTTCAATTAGTCCAGCCATCCTCCTGCAGTGGTCGTGTTTCTGATGAGAGACAGCCTTCGTATGAAAATCAGCCAGAATAATATACTTTGCTCACGCTTGTGAGGCCCTCATCAGTCGCCTCGCGAATGAGTTGTTTCCAAAATTGAAATATCGGGTTGTACATGCAGATTCAGTGACATTTTCTTGGGTCGGTTGAGGATTTTCGGGAACCATACTGTAGATTCTTCTAGGACGACCTCGTTTTCCCTTCCGGAGGGTTCTCGGTCTTCGTCTTTCTCTTTTCATTCCAATTTCGCAATCATGAAATACTTCAGAATCACTTAAACTATCGGTACCATCCTGTACAGGAATTTCTCCATCAGGATCAGATTCAACTTTATGTTCAATTTCATTTTCAAGTCTCTCTTCTTGTTCTTCCATTTCATCCGAATTAGAAACTGGATCATTTTTCATCAAACTGTTATCAATTTTCACGATTCCATTCTCTTCCAAATTATACAAACTTTCCACGTTTGCTTCGTCAATTTGCTTCGGTTTCCTTTCTCCCACAAATTTCACATCTCTCGTGGTGAAAACCTTCCTCAACTTCGGATTCCAAACTCGATATGCCTTCGATTGTTCGCAATATCCGATGAATACACATTCGTCAGATCGGGGATCCAATTTTCCTCTCTTCGGTTTGGTTAAAGTGAACACTTTACATCCAAACGTTCGGAGATATGCCACTCCTGGTTTTCGTCCATGCCACAATTCGTAAGGGATTTTTCCATCTATTCCAGCGGATGGACATCGGTTTCTCACGTGAACTGCTGTAGAAACTGCTTCCGCCCAGAATGAATGGGGTAGTTTCGATTCCACCAAGAAACAACGAACCATGTCCAAAATCGTGCGGTGACGTCGTTCTGATAAGCCATTTTGTTGTGGAGTTCCAGGTACTGACAATCTTCGGCCTATTCCACAGCTACGAAGATATTCGTTGAATTCAGCACTGGTGTACTCTCCACCGTTATCCGACTGTAGATATTTGATCTTCGCTCCCTTCTGGTTTTCCACGAATTGCTTATATTCTTTGAATGCTTTCAACACTTCACTTTTGGCTTTCAGGAATTTTACTTCGCACCATCTTGTAGCTTCATCGATGAACGTGACATAATATCTCGATCCAGCATTCGATTCCGTACGTACAGGGCCCCAAACGTCCGAGTGAATAATCTCGAGAGGTACACATTCCTTTTCACTTCTTTTAGGGAATGGAGTTTGCGTCATCTTACCTCTCAAACATACCTCACAAGGTGGGAGTTTTTCATTAACGTTTGCCTGGACACCTAGTACAGCTCTCGATTTTACGATCTTTTTCAAGTCGTGTTCATTTAAATGACCGAATCGATTGTGCCACATCAGAAGGTTCGATACTGATTTTTCCTCCACTTTATTTGCTTGTTCAGAAGTTTCAGAAATATAGTACAGATTATTCATCCGTCTAGCCGATAAAATAGTCTGTTTGTTATCCATTATCAATGCTTTTTCCTTCGTGAACAGCACATTGAAACCCTTGTCTGTGATTTTTGATACAGAGAGTAAGTTACTCCGCAAGTCTGGTACTAACAGTGCATTGTCCAATGTTACTGTTCGTTCAGAGTTTCCAGTTTTAGTACGAAATTCAACTGAACCTCGTGCTTGAATGTCAGTCGATGATGTATTAGCTAGATTGAGTTTCATGTTTTCAGTGGGCTCCAATTTAGTGAATTTCGAAGCATCTCCACAAACATGTGTACTGCAACCGCTATCCAAACACCACTGTTGACTTTTCTGGTGTTCTCCGAATAGTGACACATACAATGAAACACTGTTGGCAGAATCTGTTACGGTCTGTTTCTTCAACAAAGGACAATCAGGTCTCTTGTGTCCTAAGGCTTTGCATTTGTAACACCGGATCGTCGTGTTTTTCGGGTCTTCATTCGTTTTCTTTTTGTTGAATTTCTTCAAGTTTCTGGCCATTAACGCATCTGAGTCTTCGTTTTTCAATGTACTTTTTCTTGCATCGAATTCTTCCAAAATCTTTGTACGTAGGGCTTCAGGTTTCGGCAAATCATCCCTAGATTCAATCGCACAACGAAAATTTTCAAATTCTTCCGGCAAGCTATAAAGTAGCATTATTGACAACAGATCGTCGTTAATAGAAATATCCATGTCTGCCAGTTTATCAACAATTTCGAAGAAATTTGAGACGTGATCTCGAATATCTTCACCCGATTTCATCCTTTGCAAAATTAGCCTTTTCAAAAGTGTTGCCTTCCGAGCAGGACCTTTCGAATCATAGATCTCCTTTAGTTTTGTCCATATTTCATTTGAAGTTTTGCAATTCTTCACTTGCTTGAGTTCGGATGGATTTATTGCCAGAATTAAATCAGATCGAGCTTTCAAATCTGCATCAATCCATTCACTGGCCGCAGGTTCTGTTGTAGGTTGTACTTTCTGACCATTGACGTACTTCCAGCCTTCATTTTTGATCAGAAGTGCTTCCATTTGAAGTCGCCATGTGTCGTAGTTGTGCCTACCCAATTTATCGAACTTCCCGAAACTCATCTCACTTTCTAATTATCAACTCAACTAACTATTCGCGATTATCGGACTATTTCTGGGCCCATAACCTTTTGAAATAACGAGCGTAAATTATATTAAATACACTTTCTTGAGTTTCACAAATTAGAATGACTTTTATTAAAACATCAACATGTGGTTATCAACTAAGCCACATGAAACTAATAATGATGAACTCATTGGAGTATTCACTTGACATCACAATATAAACGACTACCGACGTATTTCCTGGTGAGAGAAGTATACTTATTCAGGTAACGTGTAAATAACAGTAACTCGAGTACGAATCGCATCAAATTTATTTTTAAATAAAAAAGTTTTGTTGGTCTTTCATGGAATTATTAGTTCGTTAGAAATTTTGTAATTACAGCGGTTGTTAAGCGTTTGTTTTGCCTTAATAATGAATCAGTCATGCTGTACGACTCGATAGCAAGTAGGTATTTTAAAATGTTCCACCTGTAGCAAAACGTTAAAATTTTGAATCAACAAGCACACAACCGTATCTTATTTTGATAAAATACATTTACAAGTCCATTCCATTTGTTACTAAACTACTTTAAGAAGTAAGCCTTAAGGGGTTTTCTTGTCCGGGAATTTCATCTATCGGATCTATTTGACATTGGACCATTATAAACCTACCGGTACACATCTGTGGTTACTATTATCATCGGTTGCGTAGATATCCATGTCACGAGGTAGGTATCCGCTTGTAGAGAATAACTTTCATAATAATTCAACGTATAAATGTTTCATTATTAATGTCATAATAAACGATTTTAAATTGACTACGTCAAAATCGTTATGGGAAATTTTATCATATTTGTACTTATAAAAGCTACGGATTTAGTTAGATTTGGATGTAGGTATGCAATCCACAGTAACACTCGAGTCTTCTGAGATTTCGTTTTCGATTGATGGGTGATTAAAAACTTCACAAGTCCTCACTTGTAAAATGTGGAAAATCGTAATGTATTTGAATACTGCAAGAACAGTGATGAGACTTGAATCTCGACCAGAGTTGGTCTCAGAGACCACAATAGTAGCCCTAGATATCTAGAATTAACATACCTTCCGTTTAAAATCATAGATGAGCAGGTACTGAGGTAGAAGGTAGTAGGTTCAACTGATTGTAGGAACGAATAAGCAAGATTCTTCCAACTTTTAAGTGTTTCGAAAATGGAATTGTATCCGAGTAGCATTGGATGCATGAAAAAAGGACCACTTACCCCAACAATATGGCCCACAACCAGGGCATTCCTATGATGTAGTGCGCGCCAAACAATACTGCAATTGATTCTCCAATGCAAGGCAACAGCGACAGCTTCACCACAGTGAAAGCCTTCTTCTTCAGTATCTCCGGATCCAAAGCAAGTCCCGCTTTAGTTAGAATGATAGCCAGAGCGAATTCTCTAGTGGAGCAAACACTTCAATGTATTTTCTTCCATAACAATAAATTTGTAGGGGAACAACATCTTCCAGTTATATCGCACACCAAATAATTTAGGTTAGCTGTTTATACCTAAATGAGGCGGCAGAGGTATGTGGTGTTTAAAAAAATCATAATATCGTTGATATGACAAAAAAAAGGTTTTATTGATATCAGGACATTCATTTGAGAATATTAAATATGAAAAATTTCATCAGACATGTGCCCCGTTTCCGTCTATGCAGTTCTGAAGCCGTTCCCGGAAATCTACTCTTTCCAGTAGGTCTGCATCGATTTCAAGAAGATGTAATTTCAAGATTTGGTGATATTTTATGACATTTACAAGATAACATATTACGAGAGTAAACCATGCACATTGCGGCAACTGAAGGCTTCACTAGAACATCAAATCACTCTCATCGACGCAAATCATCAACTGGAAAGAGTAGGTTCCCGGTAGTAGTCTGATGAAATTTTCCGAACCTAATATTCTCAAATGGGAGGGATATCCCTACAAATGTTCTAATACCACTGAAATATATATCTTTTAAAATTAACGAAGATGTGTTTTTTTAAAAAGAACCTTCTTCCTCTGCCGCACCCTGTACATGAACAATGAGTGAACATGAGGTAAAAATACTTCCGGAATCATTATCGAATCAGACGCCTTCCAATACCAAGAAATACTCAAAGGTGACGTGTAAGACGTGTCAAATAAAGATTGAATCAATTTGCAGAAACTACTTAGATAAATAGATAAATTATTATCAATGATTTGAACTGTATTTGATTGATGAGGCTCTCGATAAACTGTGATGGTTGTTATTCGGAAACAGTTAGTGTAGTAAAATTCGAGAGTAGGATGTGCTTTTAAATTTCGAGAGTGGAGGAGGAGGAAGATAACGATACCTTAAAGCACAAAGGAGCTATGTCCAAAAATAGAGTTTTGAGAAAAACGGAAAAAAAAGTTTTCACCAGTGCAGGTTTCTAAAACAATGGCTTACACTAAACACTCTTTATTATTATTACACTAAACTCTATAATTTCTTCAATAAATTTTCAAGCTATAATCATCATGAAAGTCAATAATAGTTTTGTTGAATATGAGTTTTTCTTAAATTAAAAAGAAATTAAAAATGTGGAAGATGAATGGACATAGCTCCTTTGCGCTTTAAGGTATAAGTTGAATTGGAGTTTTGAGCGAATTTTAGTTAGTTTAGTTTTGTGCTTGCAATTTGCAGCCATGAGTGAAGCTTTCACAAATTTTGAAGCTGCGGCTGCACGGTTTGGACTGGAAGTCAACCAGTCGAAAACCAAATACATGACAACTGATGCAACACAGAGAGGACCAGCACGAATTCAAGTCAACGGATACACATTCGACACGTTGAATGAATTCGTCTACCTGGGATCTCTGGTAACAAGTGATAATGAAGTTGTAGCAGAAGTGCAGCGAAGAATACAGGCGGCTAACCGATGCTACTTTGGATTGGTTCCACAGCTTAAAAGTAGGGTGATCTCACGAACGACCAAACTGCGCCTGTACAAAACTTTAGTCAGACCGGTCCTTGCCTATGGTTCCGAGACGTGGACCCTGACCAAGGCATTAGAAGAAGATTTACGCCGCTTTGAGAGAAAAGTTCTGAGGAGAATACTGGGTGGAATCTACGATCCAGAGGAATTCGCATGGAGACGTCGAACTAACCAAGAAGTGATGGATTTATACAGGGATCCAGACGTCATCCAATTTATAAAGGTGGGACGGCTCCGGTGGGCTGGACATGTTGCCAGGATGAACCCAGAGGAGCCCCCTCGAAAGATCCTTGACGAAAAAATCCACGCCAAGCGAAGAATTCGGCGCCCGAAACTTCGCTGGTTGGATGGTGTTACATCTGATTCCCGCTCCATCCTTGGGACAAGAAACTGGAGAGCAGCAGCACAAAACAGAGAGGACTGGCGGACATCATTACAGGAGGCCCTGACCCCACGACGGGTTGTAGCGCCATAGAAGAAGAAGAAGAAGTTTTGTGCTTGTTGTTTAGTTATGGGTAGTTTAGTTATGGGTTAATATAAGTTTAGTTATGGGTTTCTTTGGAGAGAGCTGGAACTGCCTGCAACCACTTGTATGAATTTCTTTTCGTGGGGTAAGTAGTAGGAAGCTTGGTGGATGTGCAAAGATACCAGAATAAGTGATCGTTTGAGAATTATGAGTAATATATCTGGAGAATCTACGTGTCATTCAAGTGTATGAATATACTAGCTTAATTGCATTTTAAACTTAGATTCAATGATTCATAAAACAGGAAGAGAACGCAAACTCTATACAGTGTCTAGGAAAGCAGTCGAAATTATTCTAAGTATTGTATTAATATTAGTAATAATGAACTGGTGAAACCTTTACCTCGCAATCGTACTGATTCCGACGTATGGCCCTGAAAGCTGATAAACGTCCGTTGATCGAAGAATAATGCCAGTCAATAACATTCCGAATAATCCTGGTAATTTGATCAATCTGAAAAGGATACCTGTAAATCATAATTTTTTCAATATTAGGGACCTAAAGTTTGTTAATATAAGAAAACTGCCAACTATTTAATAGAGATTGGTGTAATAGTTGATTTTATAATATTTAAATACGAGAACCTGAAAAATTAACTGCTCTTTTGAGAGAAATGCGTCCCATGGGTGACCATAAACTCGAACTTTCTGAGCATCTTTTTAAACTGAAAATTTCACTTCAAGCCTTAGGGTAACCTTGGGGTTACCTTGGCCTCCCAAATGGCCCTTATGGCAGCTCGGAACGCTCACTCGTCCACGGAAGGTAACTTGGGGTGGGGTAATGAAAGGACCTAGATTGATAATAATAGTACCTGAATTGAGAGCTCTACTGTAGCCTATATTCTGTGCAAATCGATGAGGTAGATACAAGTCTAGTAATTAAGTAAGCAAACGCTCTTGTGGTCAAAGCAGATACTAAGGTAAAGTGAATTTATGACGTCAAGGACTTATTTTATAACCCTACCGTTTGGATGAGATTGCTCTTGTCAAGATCGCGTGCTTTGCTTGAATTTTCATAATCCGTTATCTTTTAGTGAAACTGCCAAGTAGTAGGGTGGACAGTTCAGCCTCCTTATTTATTGTCACGAGAATCAAAAACATCATTACGTGAGAGCATCCATTCGATTCCTAAGCACTATTATAATAACAATGATCTCGTCTTGAGAGTTTTTAAAACTAACCCATCGACACGACCGAGAATTTGTTCTTGGTACGTCCCTACTTTCGTTTGAACTTCCTTTGACTCCCAAGAATCTTGAAGCCATTCCCCAACTATCCTCCTATTTGGGGCAGAATAAGAATGGCTGCTGCTGCTAGGTAGGTACAAAGTAATTCCCTTATCCTAGAAAAACCAACTTCTAAACTTGTTGAGTTGGATAAACTTTATAAGAAACCATTTTCATGTACCTAACTGATTTCTTTAGACGTGAAAGTCAAGTTGCATACGACTAAAACATTAGACATTATACAGGGTGTCTACACTCAAGATGGGCATAACTTTGGGGTTCGATTCTACGAGATATTTCCAACAAAAAAGTCTCCTAGCAATTTTTTCTTAACCCACTCAAAATGCCTTTTTTAACCCACTCAAAACTGTCATAACGCCTGTTATTTACCAAGTAAATTCAAATTTAAGGATATCGTTGGAAGGACATTCTCTTTACAGGAGTTATAACAATTTTAATGACGTAAGGTCGAAAACGCGAAAAAAAAACTTCGAATTGAAAAAAAAGGCATTTTGACTGGGTTAAGAGAAAAATGCTAGGAGACATTTTTTGTTGGAAATACCTTGAAAAATCGAACCCTGAAGTTATGCTCATCTCAAGTGTAGCCACTCTGTATAGGGTTACTTGTGAAACCGAAATTTTGCATTTGAATATGCACCCTGATAGTTGAAAATTTGATCATTTTTCCATATTTAATATTGTTTAACGTTTTTGATCACATCATCAGCGCAGTGGTTGAAAAACTTGAAAAAAGATTTTGTGATCTTGAAAACTCTAGTTTCACGAAATTGGTTCCACGAGAGACATTTTAACACTCTTGAACACGGACTTGTAATTGTTTCAATGGTTTCAGGGTCCAACATTGGTAGAAAAGTGATGTTTTATAAAGCTCGAACCTGAAATGTTGGAAAGCACCAGAAGAATGAAGATATTGAAGACGTTCCCTTCAGGGAGAGCTTGTTCTCGGAAGATCGCGAGAAGTAAAGCCCAGATCAGGAAGAGCAGGATCAGATGGAAAATCGAGTCCACCAGTGGTGAGTTGGGGACTCCCCCTTGCCTCTTCAACCAGCCATTCCATCCAGTTTCCTTCCTGCGGGAGATGAAGATACGATAAATTGAGTGCCTTCGAATATTGAACTGGTGGTAGCTAAGTATGAACTGAAGTGATAGTTGAGGTCACATCTCAATACGTCGTATTGTACATGTATGTTCTCTAAAACAATGTTGGTGAGGTCGAAAGTAATTTAGTCACTTATGGAATGACTTGGCAGCCCTACAAATGTTGGCGAAGGGACGAGGTGATACCTAGGGGTGGTACCTCCTCCGCGTCCCAAGATGTGGAGTAAAAAATGATGCTGGCTTTAATTTGTATAAAAATACTGTTATACCTGGTATATGTGCCTTCAATGGATGTATTAGGTGTTCTTACAATCTAATTTGAGCCCTAAATTATCCCAAATCTATTTTTTGTGACCCAGTTTCCAATTTCTCTTGGGCACTTTGTTAAGGTCATGGTTTATAAATTTAGATATCTTTGGGATATATTAATATATATTCGGAAATCTGACCCTTGTGATGTCCTCTCATCATTTTCGTTTGTACACTCAATTTGAACTTCTCCTCCATTTTGTTTGCTAACTGTCTCTTCCGATCCAGGATCTGGAAAAATAAGAACAAAACGGATGAGTATTTTTGATTGAGCAGTTCCGATCTAATTTTTTGTTTGTTTGATAATGATGTGAGACGATTATAGAAACACACCTAGCCTTAGGCTAGGAACACACGGGGCGCCGTAGGGCGCCGACGCTTGCGTCAGCGTCTTTTGTCGCCCAAACCCCACGCGCACACACGAGGCGTCTTTTTTCTCAGTTTGACGCCTGCATTCACCATGGAAAGAGAGAAAGCTGTGGCAATGTTTATTCTCTATCGCAGGCTCAGAAAGAAGAAACACCGACTCATGTGGATTCACCCCATAATTTCTTTGCGAAATCTGAGTGGAGTTTTTTACACCCTTTATTCGGAGTTGAGGGAGGACAATGAAAAATTTAAAAACTATTTCCGTATGTCGCAGTGAATGAATACGCATACTTCCTGCCAAGCTTTCCCTGTCAAGTTCCGATCTTTGTAGTCAGTGAGGGTCTTGTCCCAAATGGACGGCCTTTCCTGAACCGCCGAAATCAATAAATCCATGTCACAACTCATTTTTGACGAACTATTGTTTTGACGATTTGGCCTTAGGCTAGGAACACACGGGGCGCCGTAGGGCGCCGACGCTTGCGTCAGCGTCTTTTTCAACTCCACCTCTCAAGCTAAAATGCATTGGATTGTATCAGAGCGCACACAAGGAGCGTCGGCGATTTTTATCCGCAAGAGTCGAAGAATCCACGACGCTGCACCTTGACTCCGACGCTCACGGCGCTAGAGTGAGCGTCGTGGGAGCCGTGTTAAAATGTGAACCACAGCATCAGAGCGCACACACGAGGCGTCCCCACTCCCTTCGTGACGCTCAAAGGTAGACGTTTTGAGGTTGTGCTTAGTGCGTGCTTTGTTTGTTCGTTCGTCAAAAATGAGTTGTGACATGGATTTATTGATTTCGGCGGTTCAGGAAAGGCCGTCCATTTGGGACAAGACCCTCACTGACTACAAAGATCGGAACTTGACAGGGAAAGCTTGGCAGGAAGTATGCGTATTCATTCACTGCGACATACGGAAATAGTTTTTAAATTTTTCATTGTCCTCCCTCAACTCCGAATAAAGGGTGTAAAAAACTCCACTCTGATTTCGCAAAGAAATTATGGGGTGAATCCACATGAGTCGGTGTTTCTTCTTTCTGAGCCTGCGATAGAGAATAAACATTGCCACAGCTTTCTCTCTTTCCATGGTGAATGCAGGCGTCAAACTGAGAAAAAAGACGCCTCGTGTGTGCGCGTGGGGTTTGGGCGACAAAAGACGCTGACGCAAGCGTCGGCGCCCTACGGCACCCCGTGTGTTCCTAGCCTAATGACAAAATTTGTTAATTAATTTCCTAATTTGTTGTTGTAAATGACAAATTTGTTACTTCTGATCCAATGAGGGAGGGTGGAGGTTCCTTTGTATTTGCTTTTTCGGATAACAAAATCAACGGTTTTACGGATTGATTATCGATGCAAATGGATGGATGGTTCAAGAAAAAGCCAATGGTGCACGAATATGAGAGATCAAAATCGAAATTTCTATTCCCACTTTGCCTTTCAGAGCTTTATGAACTTCCTCGCATGTCTATTTATCTGTGGTCAATTTCTTGTCCCGAGCATAACTGCACGAAATCATGGTCCAATTTTGATGGATATTTTAGGGTTGATGTGAGTAAGTCTCGAGACTGTCCCCTGTGAATTTCATCAACATCGGGAGCAAACGTGATTCACTTGAACGTTAATTCTCACAATGAATTTGCCCAATTTTGCTCAAACTTGGAAATTACCTAGTTTGAGATTAAGCTCAAGAAGAATGCGTATTGATTGACCTGGAGACTAGTGATAACAATACCTACACGAGGCAAAAATCATCAACATAATCGGGAACGACTTCTCAACCGTGTTGCTGTTTGTCATTAAAAACGCTGCAAATTATTACGCAAAGGTTTATTATTTTTCTATATAGATCACTCATCTGCAAAGAAAACGGCTTTGCCATTGTTACCACCAACCAACATGAAGAAAAACATCGATCGAATTTCGGTCAACTAACATTTGAATGGAGATTCGGCCTCTTTTGCGGTTCACACTCGTGTTTCTGATTTATCGTACGTAAAACTCTTAAATTCTCGTAGGGAGCGAACGGTTTGTCCTACAGAGCCCCGCGTGGTCTCAAAAAATTCTAAAAATTCTATAGAGTCTTAAATTGATGGAAAAACAATACCTTAACATCAACATTTTTTGAGTTAGGGCGTTTTCAAAATTTCAAACCTTATTTTTCAACCCTTAGAACTGACCTACATCAACCAAAATCTTCGGGGCACAACTAGACCCCAAATGGAGCCTACATACCAAATTTAATCAAAATCGGTCAATGCTAAGTTGGGTAGTGCCGCGTACGGCGTACGGACGGCCAAATTTTTATTCGATTCTTAAATTCTACGTAGGTACCTTGAAACGTAAACCAACAAATTTTGAGGGGGGTTAAAAAAAAAATTTATCCCTCAGCCCACCATACTGAATACAGAAGATATGCTGTAAATACGTAATAGAACTCTGACCTTTGATAGAAGAATAATCAGCTTGTTTCTCTGACGACCGAGGCAAAAGAGGGGTTTTATAGTGCGTGTTTCTGACCACTGTTTTCATTGTTACACGAATATATTACAACTTCACTGTGAAACGCACCTCATATTTTCATCTTTTTGCAGGTAGGTAACTCAAAAATATTACAATCCGAAACACTACCTATTACAGTTCGTATCCACAACTAGAAAGGGTATGATTGGTTTACTTTCACTAAGTGGTAACATTAATTCGAGAGATTGAAAAATTTCTATAATCCGCTATTGACTCATGATATCCATGCGTTATCATGGAAAAAAGTAGAGATAGTCCTCTATCTGGAGAGATTTGTTTACGCTTGCCTATTCAGCGAACAATCCTCGCGGTCGGGATAAAATTGTACACACGGAGCTGGGTAGCTACGCCTACTGTATTCATAAATCTACTGCTATTATTTAGAAAAACGCTGCAAATTATTACACAATGGTTTATTATTTTTCTATAGATCACTCGCCTGCAAAGCCACCAACCATCCAACATGAAGAAAAACATCGATCGCATTTCTGTCAGCTTTAATTTGAACGGAGATTAGACCTCTTTTACGATTCACACTCGTGTTTCTGATTTATCGTACGTAAAACCCCTAAATTCTCGTAAGAAGCGAACGGTTTGTCCTACAGAGCTCCGCGTGGTCTCAAAAAATTCTAAAAATTCTATAGAATTTTAAATTGAAGGAAAAACAATACCTTTGTATCGAACTTTTCTGAGTTAGGGCGTTTTTAAAATTTCAAAATTCATTTTTGAACCCCTAGAAGTGACCTAAATCAACCAAAATCATCAGGACACAACTAGACCCCAAATGGAGCCTACATACCAAATTTCATCAAAATCGGTCAATGCTAAGTGGCAAAAGTGCCGCGTACGGCGGACGGACGGCCAAATTTTTATTCGATTTTTGGATTCTACGTACCTTGGAACGTAAACCATCAAATTTTGAGGGGGTGTTGAATTTTTCTTTCTTGGTCGATTCCAAAGGTTCATTATTGAAAATAATGAACCAAAATCGTTCGTACGAAATTCATTAACTTTATTTGCAAATAAGGATAATAACTTATACGGTTATAACTCAGAATCTGGTTAATAGGATACTGCATGCACACATAAAAATCACTCCATGGGGGGAAAAAAAAGGTATACAGCAAACCTTCCTCTATCTATCACCCTATATATACACTATAATAGTAGTATTTCAACGGTAGTTGAAAGCCCTGATTTGTGAATTACTTATCCTACAACTGGGTGTGTCGATAATATTGATTTGTGTCTGTTAATCACGAACCAATTGTTGAAGTGCCACTGCTTTCAATTTTAGAATGACAAGCGTTTTGAAAGGAAGATAATTTTTCCTTTCTGAAATGGGGGAAAAATCAAGTTTTCCTAGAGTTTTTCTGCTCAGAACGAATTCTATAGCTATCTGAGATTAGTTTTGTTAATATTGATAAGCTCGAACTGGTATCAAACCTAATTTCTTTTGGACTAGGTATGTTCAGACAAAAACCGTTCTTATCGAGGGAAGAATTAAACGGAGATTCAGAACTGGGAATCAAAATGTTCAGGATATAATTGCAATTTGATTGATAATCAGCCGATCAAGGTGACGAAAGAAACGTGGTGTCAATCAGGGTGTCTAGTGGTGTTTGTTCGTGATTGGATTGGTGGAGGACACCCCTAGAACGTGAGATTTTTAAGGTCAAGATCAAGCATGAAACCAATGAAACACAGAATGTGCTTTTTGAGGATTCCCTGACTTGCGTCATCATGAGATAACTCCCGAAAAAGAGCTGAATGAGAGGCACGTAGCTTCATTTCACCTATCTATCAGGATGTGGGAATATTACGTAGAGTGGTAATTACGTACACTCAACCTATGGACTGGGTACTCTTGATACAACACACTGATATTACCACGAATATTCTACTAAAATCTCCATTTCTCTCGCTTGAAAATCTCATTGAAGGCTTAGAATACGAACCACTGACATGGTCGCAAATATTTCCACTAAAAACCTCCTTCCTCTCTCTTAAAATTCTCATTTAAGGCTCATAATGTGCGCTATGAGGGGTATCTGATGATTCGCGACTACCGTATACTCGTCTAGTAAAGATCGATAGTGAATAGTATTATTCATAATGACGTATCCAATCCATAAAGACCCGAAATAGGAGGTTTATTACCTCGACCTACCTAAACCATGGAAAGGAAAGCATTGGAAACCAGATTTCTCAAGCTCACTCCATGATGGGTCTGATTATCATCTTATCAACTTTCTTCACGTATGACATTTTTTCATTGTGACTATGAATATCTTGTGTAGATATGCACGAATATCGATCACTAAACATGGTGTTAAATCTCGGATTTTGGAGCTTTACTTCTGCATCTAAAAGATGATCGATAATTGACATGGGAATTGACCTCAGTTTACAGAATTTGTCATTCAGAATTAACAGATTTAAATAGGCGCCCAATGAAATTGCATCTTCTTGGGACCATCAGTGCAAATCTAGCTCAACCTGCTGATCACAGAGGATCTCAGTTTTTTATTCAGAATCAGCAGTCTTAAATATGCTTCTTGTAATATTTCAGCTTCTTGGGTCCTCCTGGAGTAAATTTGGTCACCCAGCTAAAATAATACAATGAAGAATTTCACCATGTCGGGATTTCCTATTTTTGACCCCAAAATCGGATTCGGCCTTCCGAAAAACCTCCTAAGGCAAACTTTCAGCCCGAACTTCCTAATTTACGAGTAAACAAAACAGTGTAGAAAATAAGAATGTTTAAAAAAAACCGGGAAAATGACGTCATCCTGGAATAGTTCATTTATGGCCGCTTGAAGCGCTGAGATCGAGAAATGTATAGTCCCCAGATGCAAAATTTCACGAAACAGTAAAGTTCGAAATCGAAAAACTGAAGAAAAAAATAGAAAAGCAAGATGGGGAAAATTAGGTTTCCCTTGTTTTTGTTTGATAACTTTTCTCTTAGAAAACACGATTTTGTCGTCCCAATGGGCAACACTGGGAGGAGACGGCGATCTGAACAGCCCAATCAGCGAGCGTTCCCGCTTCACGTCCGTTTTCCCGGTTAGTTTTGAAATCAAAAATTTTGATTGTCTCCCAAAAATAACAGGAGACTTGTTTTCCGAAATCAGCCCGATTTTCATCTATCCCACACCATTAACTATTCAGGAAAAATGCAAACAGAATTCGGTGAAATTCCTCATTAAAAGAGCACAAGTTTTTCACTTTACCTATTTGAATAAGAAAACATCTTAAAATTACATCCGCTCGAAATCCCATCACATTCTTGTTGATATTCACTCCGACCACAAAACACTCTTCTTACCTGTCTGAAGAGAAACTTCTCTGAAGGTTGATTCGGTGTTCCTTTGAACGTTGTTTCCTTCACTAAGGGGTTCCATCGTATCGGGGTCCTGGTGTTCTAATCTTTATTCGATTTCTGTCTGTGATGGGATAACACGTGTTCGTTAGAGGACTCCAGAGCATGTTACTCCAGCGCTGGAAACAAAAGGATATCGTGAGTTTTCCTGAAGATGCAGAAGTTACTGGTGTTCCAGGATAATGTTAGTAACAAGATCAATATTATACTAATATAATCAGTAGGGCTCGGCATTTTGCATATTTGCATATTTTTTTTTGCGATATGCCCAAGCTGTAAGGAGCCCTAATATGCCATATTCAAGCCATTTTGTCGCTCCAAATTTAAATTTATCGTGCATATATTTGCATATATTCGCAGTTTTTGGTATAAGTGCATATAATGGGCATTTCTTGATAAAAGCCATATTTTCCAATTTTGTCAGCTATTTCTTCTAATGAGGAGGCGTTATCATGGCCCGGAAAAACAGGTGAAACCGTTCGAGAAAAATTAGAGTGTGTACTCAAACGAAATCCTGGCTGGAAAACTGTCGTTGTGTTGGCGAAAGTGTTGGAAGGCGACTCACCCAACACCAGCAATTGGTCATACACTCCTCAAGAAGTGGCGTCTTTCAAATATCTACCAATTGTCTCAGCAGATGTGGAGCGGTCATTCTCCCGTTTGAAACTATTATTGCACGATTTGAGAAAATCTTTTACAACTGAAAATTTGGAAAAGCACTTGGTAGTACAAGCTAACATATTTTAACAATTAAATGTTTTGTCTGAAAACTGAGTAAAACTATTGTAAAAATTGTATAAAATTATTTTGTATAAAAATGTACATACAAAAAAATTGAATAAATACAAGTAACTATGTACTGAAAAGACTTTGTTTCCCACTTATTATTCAATTGTTCAACTATCTTGCGCATATTTTGAAGGCATATTTTCGGATTTTTTCGTGCATATGTACAAATGCATATATTGGGCATCTACGTGCATATTTTGAGGGCATATATTGCCGAGCTCTAATAATCAGTATTTTATAATTTACTGTTAGGTTATCGTTGATGGTCTTAGATTGAATTGGTTGTTCAAGCAGATTGAAATAAAATAAATTCAAGCAAGACGGAGGTTTATGGATACGATACAGATCATCGTATAACTCTTACAACTACTTATCATCTCTTGTTGGGTACCTTCATTTTGATTTAATAGAATCATGTCAAAATATAGCTATTTCGTAATAATTTTGTATGTGACAAGAAGTTGACTAATTTTGGTGAGTTTCAAGAAGTTTATTTATCCACTAATCAATTTTTTGACCAATTCTTCAATTCTATTTCCCATTTTTTCGACCTAACCTAGGAAACCTTTGATATGTTCAAAAATTATTTTATAAATAATATTAATCAGAAATAAATATGCTTATAAATTAATTATTCGTTTAAAGTAGGCCAGCGAGTTGTGTTTCTCTGTCTGATGAGATCAAAATTACAAATGTTATACCTCCAAATTACCGATTGAAAGCATGTGGTTGCAGCCTCGGAAATGGGTCTTTTTAAGACCAAATATTTTTTGGTTTCTCTATTTTCAGGAGAGAGACCAATTGTTCCTCATTGAGGGCTGTTAGATTAAAACTGATTTAAAAGTTAATGCTGAGAAAATACTTGGATTAGTTGAATGAAACTAGCAAATGATTTTGCTAAACAAACTTGCAATAGAATCATTTACTTGATTCCATATGAGTGATGCTGGAAATAGAAGCGAGCTCAAATTTACATGCATATTTGATTGATTTTGTTAAAATTTTCTCGTAGAAGATCTTTCAGGACAGTTATGTGAGTTTTTAGAAAATTATAAACTGCTGACTGTAAGAAAGAAGCTGCTTCTTTCACAGTAAAAGTTAGTAAGGATAACCATGGTTCTGATAGTGTAACCTGTCATCACATCATGAGTATCTACCTTTAGATACGTTACATGATGGGCGCTTTTCAACTCTTTTCTTTTCCCCTTTTAATTTTCTTTCTAGGTGACCCACTTAATAATATAAACTTTCCATATTGTATAATACAGAACGACGATCACTCCATAGAACAGCCTCCGAGTCGACAGAGAGCAAGATTTGAACTAGCAAGCTTGAAATGTTCACAACTATTTAACCGTTAATTTTTTTCAGAATAAAATATCACAGTAAAACTTTCGCAAACGTCCTGGTTACTTTTGGGACTGGTTTAGAGGACGCAACCTCTGCAAAACAATTCGGGTCGAAACAAACCTCTCAGCAAATGACGTGAGTTTCTAATAGGATTATCGGGAACTCGGATAAAGGGCGTGGAATTCTCCCTTTTGAATGCCAGCCCGTGTCAACGAACGCAGTGCTTGAAAACGGTATCTAGAGTGGGGCTCCATGAAGGGTATTGTTTCCTCACAAGCTCCGCGTGTCATGAGAGCAATTCCACGAGCCAAACTAGCAAAAGATGGTCGGGTATTTCCAGGCAGTAATGTGCTTATCTTGAGCCGTTTATTGTCTGCCCCCGAGCGTATTCGCGGGATAGCTCCAGTCATTGCAGAATCCGCTATTGCACCCTTACAAACGCGAATAGCCAGGGAATAAAATGGACATTGGACAACCCGGAAGCAGGAGTTGACGACCGAATAGTATCTATAAAGGTATTGTACGGGGGAAAACGAGTCGAGTATCGCAAATTTTACTCCAAATCTTCATAAGAACCATTTGTACCAAGTAATAGTAAAAAGTACTGGAAGATTCCAAGGTAAATTTTGCTATCTCAACGGAGTGAATACCTTCGAAAATATTTCGAGGTTGGTAAACTCTACAACAATTTCCAACTATCTAAATTCTGAACAATCCAAATTTCGCTTAAATTTGGATTGTTCAGTTGGGAGTTAATTCCAAAGATGGCGTTTTATCCAATTCTCCGTGATCCAATGAGAAGGTACCACGGCAAGTGTTTATTTTCCCCCTTTTGGTTTATTATTTTCAATAATGAACCTTTGGAATGGACCAAGAAAAAATTTTTTTTAACACCCCCTCAAAATTTGATGGTTTACGTTTCAAGGTACGTAGAATCCAAAAATCGAATAAAAATTTGGCCGTCCGTCCGCCGTACGCCGTGCGCGGCACTTTTGCCACTTAGCATCGACCGATTTGGATGAAATTTGGTAAGTAGGCTCCATTTGGGGTCTAGTTGTGCCCCGAAGCTTTTGGTTGATGTAGGTCACTCCTAAGGGTTCAAAAATGAATTTTGAAATTTTGAAAACGCCCTAACTCAAAACATCTAGATATAAAGGTATTGTTTTTCCTTTAATTTAAGATTCTATAGAATTTTTTGAGACCACCCGGAGCTCTGTAGGACAAACTTGAAATTTGAAGTTTGGATGTACGATAAATCAGAAACACGAGTGTGAATCGCAAAAGAGGCCTAATCTCCGTTCAAATCATAGCTGACCGAAATACGATCGATGTTTTTCTTCATGTTGGATGGTTGGTGGCTATGCAGACGAGTGATCTATAGAAAAATAATAAACCATTGTGTAATAATTTGCAGCGCTTTTTATGTCCTCCTACTCATGAAGGATCCTGCTTCGCAAATTGTATTACGAAATTACCAAATTTAAGCTCCTGCAGTACTTGCTAGACCCTATGAATTTTAGATTTTTTTGTAGAATTTTGTTATGATAGAATAAGAGACCCAAAATGAACAAAACACCAAAATTTACACTATGCATATCACCACAAAAGTTGCACTCACTGAAATTAGTAGAAGAATGAAACTCGTAATTGGGTGGGCACGTTTATGTTGGAGACGGAGCGAATGGTGTGTAACAGAACGGCGGACAAAAAATTATACTAATAAGCTTGAGGCCGTTGGAAATATCCTGGTATTATCTTGTTTGGAATGTTTATCAGCCCTAGAATTTTATGTTGACGTAGGACTAATTTGTCATATGAAATATACCGACCTACCTCGCTGTTCTTCATAATTGATGACAACCGCTGATGACACGTTTCTCACTCATGTATACCTAGGTAACAATTTTGACATGGATTCGTCTTATGGCTGAGAGTCGTCCGCACACAACCGAAACAATAATAAAACGATTGAATCATAACCATACGAGCTACTTTTAAAAATGAGGGTTCTGTGCACAGCGTAATGAACGAATTTTACTATAGTAATGCGTGGGACGGATCCTTTTTCACTTCGTAAGACTTATCGTAGGCACAACTGCCATCCTAATCTCAATGAAATCGACAATTTATACCCGAAAGATTTCGTGGAGAGGCAAATGTCACCCGAGATTTCAAAATATCTGCCAAGTTGGGTGGGCAGTATAGCTTCCAACATAAAAATAAGGAATTAGTTGGTGTAAAAATGTTTATTATGGAGCAGTACATAAATTCTTCAAAACGATGTTTGATTTTATGAATTTTTTTGAATTTATAGCGGAGCATGAATCTAATATAACTAGATGCAGGTGTTCAGAAGGAACCTACGTAACGGACTTTGTGAAAAACAGAACCTAGAGCTTGAGTAATCCGCTTATCAAGTCTTCAAATTATACTCGTAACAACATAAAATACAGGGAATACTCAAGCAACTAGATAAACAAGCAGGTAGTCTTCATAGATGTTTTTTGCATATAGTAATTTACCTTCTTTCCAGGTTCAATTTTCCTTTGTGAAAAATTCGCCGCTGTCTCACTGGCAGAAAATTATCATTATTAATGATTAAGTAGATCAAATAAAGAATGTCAATCGTGCTCTGCGTCCATCGATGTCTAGGTGAACACTCTACCAGTGAGCTAACTACTACTCCCCACAGGTAGAATTATTAGTGTTGGCAACAACGGAGTTGTGAAGAAATTGAAAGCGAGAATGTTTGTAAACTCAGAAGATTCCGAGGATAAACACAAAAGCAATTTTCTAGTAAATTAAACCCATGAAATCATCAACTTGTCTCATCTGTTCGTTGGAGGAAAATGTGTTTCCCATCGGATTCAATTTGCATGCCGGAAAAGATCACCCTTTAATTTTTAGAGAGGTGATTTACCTCCTCTTTAAACGTTTGAAATTTATCGCGTCGTTGTTTGTTTGCAAAAGTGCTAGATAAATCAGTCTACCAAGTTGAGTGGGGAGTGGGATTAGTTTTCTCATAAAACAATAATATGTACGTATGGAATCAGTAATGGTCATATTTGATCGGGACAAGGGTCTAACAGAGATTCACTCCTTTTTCGTCGAGCATTCGGTCAATATATTTCCTTCGTCAGGGCTCAAGGATGAAACTGTGTGAAGTTTCATCCTTGAGCCAAGACAAAGGAAATATATTGACCGAAAGCTCGGCAAAAACGCTGCAAATTATTACACAATGGTTTATTATTTTTATACAGATCACTCGTATACAAAGCCACCAACCATCCAACATGAAGAAAAACATCGATCGTATTTCGGTCAGCTATAATTAGAACGGAGATTAGGCCTCTTTTGCGATTCACGCTCGTGTTTCTGATTTATATAATAGGTTCTAATTTATCGACTGCTTGATACTGGATATAGGTGTGAAGGTTCTTGAGGTTCAGTCAGATGAATAATTACACTGTTAGGCCGACGTTTCGGTATATTTATATACCATCTTCAGGGCTTTAAGCGGTGTACATAATATGTACAGAATAAGTACATAATATTCTTATTACATAATATGTAATAAGAATTATATGTACACCGCTTAAAGCCCTGAAGATAGTATATAAATATACCGAAACGTCGGCCTAACAGTGTAATTATTCATCTGATTGAACCTCAAGAACCTTCACAATGATTTATCGTACGTCCAAAACTTAAATTCTCGTAGTGAGCGAACGGTTTGTCCTACAGAGCTCCGGGTGGTCTCAAAAAATTCTAAAAATTCTGTAGAATCTTAAATTGAAGGAAAAAACAATACCTTTATATCAAAATTTTTTGAGTTAGGGCGTTTTTAAAATTTCAAAATTGATTTTGGAACCCTTAGAAGTGACCTACATCAACCAAAATCTTCGGGGCACAACTAGACCCCAAATGGAGCCCACATACCAAATTTCATCAAAATCGGTCAATGCTAAGTGGCAAAAGTGCCGCGTACGGCGTACGGCGTACGGCGGACGGACGGCCAAATTTTTATTCGATTTTTGGATTCTACGTACCTTGAAACGTAAACCCATCAAATTTTGAGGGGGTTTTAAAAATTTTTTTTTCTTGGTCGATTCCAAAGGTTCATTATTGAAAATAATAAACCAAAAAAGTGTCTCTGTTTGGCCCTTGTCTCTATCAATTTTCACCATTGGAGTCTGGTGAGTCGATCTTCGTAGTTCCATGAAATTAGTAACAAGTGTTGAAACGCTTATCGATAATCATTACATCAAAGTCCCCAATAATCTGCTGCTTCATTCAATCTTCAATGGTTTTCTGAGTTGTCGATCTGCGTCAAGACTAGATAGTGATAAATTGGTGTTCAGGCAGAAACACGTGAACGCGTGGTCATACGCTATTGATGAGTCATGTAGATGAAAAGTCATAGAGGACCGCCTCGAGCCATCCACATCCACTCTGAAAATTTAACCAACATCGGACGATCATTCCGTGTAGTTATGCCAGCGTCTAGTATTGACCACACACAAAAACCAAAAACGCTGCAAATCATTGCCCAAAGGTTTATTATTTTCTGTATAGATCACCCTTCTGTAAAGATCACTGGTTCTCCATCAAGAGCACCTACCACCATCTGTATTCTCCCTTGACCTTCCCTCTCAAATTTCAGCTTCCTGCGTTCAATAGGATTGAAAATGGCTTCGGAGCTCACTCAGCTGATCAGTGATCTGAAGAGTGAAGAAGATCTTCTCGAATGCTGGAGACGCCTGGAAGAGCACTGATCAGCTGAGTGAGCTCCGAAGCCATTTTCAATCCTATTGAACGCAGGAAGCTGAAATTTGAGAGGGAAGGTCAAGGGAGAATACAGATGGTGGTAGGTGCTCTTGATGGAGAACCAGTGATCTATACAGAAGGGTGATCTATACAGAAAATTTACGCGTTTTTTACCTACCAAAATCTTTTTTACCTACCAACTATTGTACTCGTACTCGTAGGGACCGAACGGTTTGTCCTACAGAGCTCCGGGTGGTCTCAAAAAATTTTAAAAATTCAATACTATTTGAAATTGGTGGAAAAACGATACCTTTATTTCGAGAGTTTTCGAGCTAGGGCACTCTTGAAAATTTCAACCCTTAATTTTCACCCCTTAGAAGTGACTGACATCAACCAAAAGCTTTGCGGCACAACTAGACCCCAAATGGAGCCCACATACCACATTTGATGCAGATCGGTCCAGTGTTGCTAAGAAAAGTGCCGCGTACGGCGTACAACGGACGGACGGTCGGAAAATTGCTTCCGAGTCTACCAAGGTAGCGGAAGCTTTGTTTTCACTTTTCAAGGACGAAAAAAAAAGTTCTCCAAAATCAAAATTTTCACTCGCGTTTTGCGTTTTAGACCTTTCTGAACAATTTTGGTTCCGTGTCTGTCTGTCTGTGTGTCTGTCTGTCTGTCCGTCTGTCATCAATTCCTTGTAACGCGCATAACTATATGAAGTTATTGTCCGATTTCGATGAAATTTTCAGGGATTATGCGGATTAGGTTGTAGATGGTCCCCTATGAAAATCATTATCCCCGGACTCATAGAAGCGACTGCGCATGCGCAAACGTGAATTCCTTGTAACGGCCATAACTTCCACATTTTCAATCCGATTTCAATGAAATTTTCAGGGATCTTACAAATTAGTATTTAGATGGTCCCCTATGAAAATCGCCACCTTCGGACTGATAGTAGCCACTGCGCATGCGCAAACGTGAATTTCCATGTAACTGCCATAACTTCTACATTTTCCATTCGATTTCAATGAAATTTTCAGGGATGTCACAGAGTAGTGTTTAGATGGTCCCCTATGAAAATCATAGAGAATTGTTTTTCATAGAGGGATTCATTCATAGAGGAACGGTCTCCTGTGAGAGAGACGAGGCTTCAATAGCGCAGAGGATTGATTCTTGTTTGTGCTCTATCTAAGGATCGCGGGTTCGAATCCCAGTTGAGGCTAAGAATATTTTTGATCCAATCACATACATCTACTCACTCAATTTTTCATCCGAATTTGATGAAATTTTCTAGGATTGTCCAGATTAGCGTGTAGATGGTCCCCTATGAGGGCAGTGAAAGGTACTTAGAGATTGGTGTTTTGAGATTAACTACTATGCATCGGATCATCTATACAATCGGGTTATGGATACGAGGAAGCTATGTGCCACACCCACTTGTTTTTTATTCGATTTTCGGATTCTACGTACCTTGAAACGTAAAACATCAAATTTTGAGGGGGGGGGGGTTAATTTTTTTTCCATGCTCTATTCCAAAGGCTTATTACTGAAAATAATAAACCAAAACAAATACGGAACCAGAGTCTTGAATTTCCTCACGAATAATTAAGGAATCAGTAGGTACTTAATTAGTAGATTGATCGTTGCACCAATAAATTCCCTAATATGAAACTTGAACTTCACAATCAAGTTGAAACTATTCTAAAGTTTAAAAACATCAATACAATAGAGAATTCTCTCATTTTTATAGAGATTTTTAAGAATATTATAATATAATATGCCGAGGCTCCAACTCATACAGATATACATAGACGGCTTCAGACGTAATGTAAAAACTAACATTTAATTTATAAGCTACAATTTTCGATCATTCTTCCAAATACACTCTGAATCTGACTGAATATTATTATGGCAATCAAGTTGGCAATGTTTGCGCAAGTGGAACTTTTGGTACAAGGATCTAATCGAAACGCCCAATAGTCTCATCAAAACCGGACCATTATTTCGAATACAAATTAATATTTTTCAAAACAAAAATTTTGATGTTTTTAGGCTTTTTTTTGTGCGCCATGGCTTCTATAAATCCAAATGGAATGAAATGTGGAATATTAAGAACTGTGAAACCGCAGTTTCAAGAAATTAGCGCTACCTAGCTTACGTAATTGAACCTCACAAAACACTATTCAAGGACTAATCCGCACATTTGCCAAAATTGTAGTCAAAATGTTATCATATGGTGTAGCCTTGAACAGGCAGACAAATTGGAAAATCATTAAATAGATCAAATCACTATTAATTCATAATTATGAAATGTGAACTAAACAAGCAGATGGTATCCTAAATCATCATAAAATAATAGGTAATTTTACAATATTGAAATTGGAGTGATTTTGATAGTACCTAGTTTAAAGATACGGTTAGCTGGTTGATTTTCTGGAAATGTCTACAGTATCTTTCGCAATAGGTAAACATCACATTATGTCAACTTTATTGGGATTTGGGTCCAACAGCAAAATCCTCCTCTTTCACCAAATTTTCGAAAAATTTATTTTCTTCATCAGGGCTCAGAGGATGAGTTTAGGTTTCTCTGAGCCCTGATGAAGAAAATACATTTTTCGAAAATTTGGTGAAAGAGGAGGATTTTACTGTTGGACCCAAATCCCAATAAAGTTGACATAATTTACTTCGGGTCGATTGTCATACACTACTGTAAATATCACAGACAATTGAAATTGACTAATTCAAAGAAGTAACTTACACTGAGATGATATTGAGTAGATTCTCCGAAGTTGTAAAGGTACTTGAATGTTCGAAAAAGGAGGATGGAATGAGCTTTGTAGTAGTCCGGTCGACTCAATCGAAGCAAATGAAATGACCGACTCAGAGACAGCTCACTGTAAAAGTGCCGGCTCTCAATAAAAGTCAACCCACTAAATGATGATATTTTTGTATCATTACTACGGATGCCGTCTGGACGCAAGTTCGGGGCAGATGCGGTCTTCTATCGGGGGGAGAAAACCCGACGATCAATCACAATTATTCAATCCTCTCTCCTTGAAGTTAACGAATACACATTGCAAGAATAAAGGCGCTAAAATTCCAAGTTTTTGAAGGCATGCATTTACGGTGAAGTTTTCTCAAGTGGCATTAGATGACTAACTGAACATTTACCCACATACTACATAACGTTGAAAGTTCAATTCTCAACCTTGTAGGGTCACACTGATATAATCAATAACACATTGGAGTCAGAGCTTTATGAGAAATCATCCCGCAATCCTAGCTCACATTTCTGTTTCATCTCTGTAGAGGCAGCACCTAGGACAGATTACCTTATTTGCAGAATTTGAAAAATCGTCAGGTTTCCCAAATCAAATAATTCAACTCAAATTTTGCGTTACAGATTTACTTCCTGAAGATAGGAGACAGGGTGTAGTAGGCCGAAAACAATGTGACACTCCCAAAATAAATTTTTCTCTTGCATTTTGCGTTTCAGATCTTTTTGAACAACTTAGGTTGCCTCTCTGAATCATTGTCCCGGGAATGACTTAGAAATAATGGCCCGATTTTGATGATGACATGGTTGATACGGGTATTAGCGAGACGATCCCCCATAAATTTCATTAACATCAGACGAAGAGAAGTGTTTAAAATCAATTTTTTACGCTCTGAAAGCTCGGCTTTGCAAAAATTTGAAAGGAAGCTTGGGACTAGGCTCTACAAGAGAAGCACATTGACATTGTTATCAGTCAACATAATCGTAAATGTCTTCACATTTTCCAGTACATTTCCAGAGCCTTTCAACCGGCGCTCTTACTCTGGATGTTATTTAGAATTCCTTTCAGGTTGTTTATCCGTGCTTCTCGGCTTTTACTGACATAACCTCCGCTAACGGGGTTCTCACCCACGTTTCTACGTAGGTTAGTTTATACATATTACAAGAAAGCACGAAGTAACACCAGCTCGTCCGTGTGTTTAACAAGCAGCTAAATGGAGGCAGGTGAACTATTTCTCAAGGCTTCTATTGTCCGCTTTTCACCTGTCTAGCTGACGTTAATCGATTCCTCGTTTAACGTGATTAACTTTTATCATCGATTCATCAAATGACTCGCGGGCGATAAACTGACTAGCACCGTTTGTTGCAAACGTTTGAACTGGTGTAGTCGTTGCTAGTGGTTCTTTAGACTACGATCAGTGGCAGGCTCCAGGAAACTAGCTGGCAGGAATGATAAAAACGGCGTCCCTGGATTTCTGTTGAGAATTCTGTTAGAAATTTTAGAAGGTAGGTTGGAGTCACTAGTTATTGGCCACTTAGGTTAAGTTGTCTTGTCGCTAAAATAACTTAATGTAGAATGTTCATTGCCTGACGAATTCTTAATGTTCGTTGCCTGACGGTGCTAGAGCTGTGTACCAGAGGATGAGGTGTGGGATAATGACGAGCCTTCTTGTTTCTGAGTATTTTCTATTTTTATGATAGGGAGTCCAGTTTCAATCGGCGTAAATCTTCAGCCATTATAGATATACAGTGCAGAACCCACTGAGTCACAGTGAGATCTGGTGCAATCTTATTGAAATCTCCTAACTCAATTTCAAGTAGAACTTATTGCTTCCGAGTCTACCAAGGTAGCGGAAGCTTTGTTTTCACTTTTCAAGGACGAAAAAAAAAAGTTCTCCAAAATCGAAATTTCCACTCGCGTTTTGCGTTTTAGACCTTTCTGAACAATTTTGGTTCCGTGTCTGTGTGTCTGTCTGTCTGTCTGTCCGTCATGAATTCCTTGTAACGCGCATAACTATACGAAGCTATTGTCCGATTTCTATGAAATTTTCAGGGATTGTGCGGGTTGGTGTGTAGACGGTCCCCTATGAAAATCATCATCCTCGGACTGATACAAGCGACTGCGCATGCGCAAACGTGAATTCCTTGTAACTGCCATAACTTCTACATTTTCTACCCGATTTCGATGACATTTTTAGGGATTACGCGGATTATATTGTAAATGGTCCCCAATGAGAATCAAGGCCTTAAAATTTACAGAAGCCTCTGCGCATGCGCATACGTAAAATCCTTGTAACAGCCATAACATTTACATTTTTCATCCATGTTTGATGAAATTTTCTAGGATTGACCACATTAGCGTGTAGATGGTCCCCTATGAGGGTAGTTAAAGGTACTCAAAGATTGGTGTTTTGAGATTAACGACTATGCATCGGATCATCTATATAATCGGGTTATGGATACGAGGAAGCTATGTGCCACACCCACTTGGCAGACGTTTTTTTACTGTCTTTATTTTCTTACTTTATTTTAGTCTCAAACACAACTGTTTCCTATGAAAATTATTATCAAACTAACTCTGATTCTTGTATTAAAGCTCATTGGCATTTCCCTAATCTGTTATTGATCATGTATCTATTGTTAACATGACACTAATAACTGATTCCTTTAATAAGTGATTCTTGAGTTAATGGGCATCTTTGCAAGTAACCTACTAACTCAATTTTCGGGTTATTAGGTCCTCCTGGTAGTCATTAACCCACAACACCAAGTGTGGATTAGGGAGAAGCCAAAAGGAAAATTAAAGTGAACTGAAATACTTAGAATCCTTCCAACAATCGTAGTTTGTGAGAATACTGAGATGTTGGTTGGTACGTCGAGCCACCTCAGGTTTGATTTATTTTGCACAAACTGACTGGGTGTTCTTCAAGACATTATAAATGGAAAAACATCATCGTATTCACAGATGAAGGTGGCACAAGACAAATGGAAAATGACTTTGGAGGTGCAGCTGAAGACGACGACGGACGACTGCGATATTGCTTGGGCAGCTCTGGAGCTGGTAACTGCTCGGAGGAGAGAATGCAGGAGGAACTGGATCAGCTCTCAGGTAACGAGAGATTCAATAGATTAAATTTAATATTATTTTACAACCCAAAATCTGAAAGACGAAGAAGAATGTATGGGAATCAGCAGGGAGCTGATTTTTTCAAATACCAAAAGTTAGAACAGGTCTCACATAAGCTTGATCATTGATGAACTTTATCGTCGTTTTATATAAAATATTATTTTCGTGGATTCAAGGCAACCAAAAATTTAAAAATTTGTGACTAATTTTTAGATTCATTGAAATGTTCGAGTATTCAGAGTTGAGATCAAACATTCAAGTCTTCAATGTTCAGTTAAAATATTCACTTTTTCTAAATGTTGGAAGTTGGGTTTTCTTACTATTGTGTTCAAGGGAAAGAAATTTCGCTTTATAGAACCTTATTAACCCCTAAGATTTATTACTTGGCCAACCTGAAAAACTTATCTGTCCGGAACCGGTTAGAGCCAAACAGCTCAACAAAAGTGGTACCTACGTTTACAAAGTACAATTGCAACAACCAAATAAGCTATTTTAGAACATAGTGCATAATTGTGCTGGCGCTTCAAACGGCTGGGCATATTTTGATGGGAATATTAGCAATGGGATCAGAATAAAATTTTACCCGTATGTTGCCAGGGGAGCAAGTGAAACCTTCCCTGAATGGATTTTTACATGGAAACTACAATTCTAAGAGACTCAAAATCTGAAAGCTAACAATCCTTTTATACTCGTATTATTATCCCTCGAGAATACAACTTCGAAAACACTAACACTTGCACGAGTAAAACATATATGGTATAACACAGCTTCTTGAACGAGCGAGCGTAGCCAGCGGACATGCTGGAGTTATTTTATTTAAATGGACAAAATAGTGTTAGTTCATTTAAATTTCTCTAGTTTTTAGTTTTTTAGTTTAACAATTTTGGTTTATTATTTTCAATGATAAGCCTTTGGAATCGAGCAAGAAAAAACAATTTTAACCCCCCCTCAAAATTTGATGTTTTACGTTTCAAGGTACCTACGTAGAATACGAAAATCGAATAAAAAAATGTCCGTCCGTCCGCCGTACGCCGTACGCGGCACTTTTCTTAGCAACACTGGACCGATTTGGTTCAAATTTGGTATATGGGCTCCATTTGGGGTCTAGTTGTGCCGCGAAGCTTTTGATTGATGTAGGTCACTTCTAAGGGGTGAAAATTAAGGGTTGAAATTTTCAAGAGTGCCCTAGCTCGAAAACTCTCGAAATAAAGGTATCGTTTTTTCGCCAATTTTAAATAGTATTGAATTTTAAAAAAAATTTTTGAGACCACCCGGAGCTCTGTCGGACAAACCGTTCGGTCCCTACGAGTACTTGAAGGTTTTCCTTCGATAAAACAGAATCATGAGTGTGAATCGCAAAAGAGGTCTAATCTCCATTCAAATTTTATCGGACTAAAATGCGATCGCTGTTCATTTCTTCGTTTTGTATACAGTTTTGCCTTCTGCGTAACCAGTAATCAAATTTCCATATGAAGCTTTCTATTTTTCCAATCGAGTGTGAAGCGTTTAGTTCTTTCTAATAAACTTGATTGTGAAGGTTTGAAGCCAGTATGGTGTGGTAGGTAGTACCTAGCTGGTAGGTAAAAAAAATGTTGGTGGGTAAAAAACGCTGCAAATCATTGCTCAAAGGCTTCTTCACTCTTCAGATCACTGATCAGCTGAGTGAGCTCCAAAGCCATTTTTGACCGACTTCAACGCGCCGAAGGCGCGCGAAAGAGGAGGTACTCAATTCGGGTTGTCGTGGGACGACGATTTTTTTTTTTTTTTTTTTTTTTTTTACCAAATTTTGAGGGATTTTAGGACAACTAGGTGATGAGAGGGTATTCTACCAAGTGGGTGTAGCACATAGCTTCCTCGTCATCCATAATATAGTTGGGTAGGTAATCGTATAGGAGATTGTCGGAATTGAATAGTGCCCAACCAAATATGAGGGATTATAGGACAACTAGGTGATGACAGGTATTCTACCAAGTGGGTGTAGCACATAGCTTCCTCGTCATCCATAATATAGTTGGGTAGGTAATCGTATAGGAGATTGTCGGAGCTGAATAGTGCCTTACCAAATATGATGGATTGTAGGACAACTAGGTGATGAGAGGGTATTCTACCAAGTGGGTGTAGCACATAGCTTCCTCTTCATCCATAATATAGTTGGGTAGGTAATGGTATAGGAGATTGTCGGAACTGAATAGTGCTGTACCAAATATGAGGGATTATAGGACAACTAGGTGATGAGAGGGTATTCTACCAAGTGGGTGTAGCACATAGCTTCCTCGTCATGCATAAAACAGTTGGGTAGGTAATGGTATAGGAGATTGTCGGAACTGAATAGTGCTGTACCAAATATGAGGGATTTTAGGACAACTAGGTGATGAGAGGGTATTCTACCAAGTGGGTGTAGCACATAGCTTCCTCGTCATGCATAAAACAGTTGGGTAGGTAATGGTATAGGAGTTTGTCAGAACTGAATAGTGCTGTACCAAATATGAGGGATTTTAGGACAACTAGGTGATGAGAGGGTATTCTACCAAGTGAGTGTAGCACATAGCTTCCTCATCATCCATAATGTACTTAGTTGGGTAGGTAATGGTATAGGAGATTGTCGGAACTGAATAGTGCTGTACCAAATATGAGGGATTTTAGGACAACTAGGTGATGAGAAGGTATTCTACCAAGTGGGTGTAGCACATAGCTTCCTCGTCATTCATAAATAGTTGGGTAGGTAATGGCACAGGTGATCGTCAGAACTGAATTGTGCCGTACCAAATATGAGGTATATAGTACAGTTAGGTGATAAGTCCCCGTCATGGTCATGGTTGAGTTGTTGAATTGTGTTGTCAAAACTACCAAGTACCTATCAAATATGAGGGACGTCGAACAGTTAGGGGATATGAGAGTAGATTGCTAAGTAGCAAAGTGAACCAAATACCTCCTGAAACTGATCCAAAAACGGAAAGTCATCTATACATATGGAAACTGATCCGGATTAGAGAATGTGGTCCTCCCTACGGCGTCTGGTTCACCTTACTGAAATGATTCACAGTATGGAAACAGATCCACATTAACAGATCGATAAACTGCGGGTAAATTAATTTCAGATTTAAATTGAAGACCACTAAAAAGTGAAAAATAAAAAATAATATAAAATGGAAAAATAATAAAATAAAAACCTTTTTAACAAAAAAATGGACCGACCTCAAAAATTACTTCCGTAAACACCAAAAAGGGAAAAATAATAATCTCAGTGAAAACGTACTTGATGTAGTAGGTTGTTGGACATAAATATCTAGTCAACAGATGGTATGTTGGAATAGATACTCATCTGTAGATTCTATCATCTAGATGCTATCTAGATAGATAGGTAGGTAGGTACGCATTGAAGTCGCCGCCGTGCCCATCTGCAGAAACACACTAACCACCTTCCTTACTCGATGATCTGGTTACCATTACAAGAGTGAATACCATTGAGTTACAATGTGCTCCCCAAACTATCAGGTACCTAGTACGTCTCTGCTGCTATATGAGTATGATATTAAGTGTGAACCTCCCTAGAAATGGTTGTGACGAGTATTTGAGACTTTATTATTATAGGAGACAGTTTATTATATTGGTGGACATATTTTATTGTAGCTACGTACCGTCGGAAGCGTTGTTACCTAATTAACATTTAACATTTGCCACAATTTTACAAATATTTACGTTCATACTCGGTGTGGAAGCATGTTTGTAGTATGGGAGGTATGTATATTTGCGAAAAAGAATGATACGTTGGTGAGTAGAAGATCTTGAAGACGTTTGTGTCTACAGATGGGCACGGCGGCGACTTCAATGCGTACCTACCTACCTATCTATCTAGATAGCATCTAGATGATAGAATCTACAGATGAGTATCTATTCCAACATACCATCTGTTGACTAGATATTTATGTCCAACAACCTACTACATCAAGTACGTTTTCACTGAGATTATTATTTTTCCCTTTTTGGTGTTTACGGACGTAATTTTTGAGGTCGGTCCATTTTTTTGTTAAAAAGGTTTTTATCAATCCTATTGAACGCAGGAAGCTGAAATTTGAGAGGGAAGGTCAAGGGAGAATACAGATGGTGGTAGGTGCTATTGATGGAGAACCAGTGATCTATACAGAAGGGTGATCTATACAGAAAATAATAAACCTTTGAGCAATGATTTGCAGCGTTTTTTTGTTCATGTAAATGGACAGGCTAGTTGGTTCATTTAATTTTATTCTTCCTGCCATGAATATTTTTTTTAAATTAAGTTATTGAGTTTGTTTATGACAGGTGGATTCTTGGATTGGAGGAATGGTTTCTCAAATCCGTCGTGATGTCAGTTCTGGTGTTTTCCCCCAAGTGACGAATCCAACGAACCACATCAGCAGCCTTCAGATACGGTAGGCCGGTAATTGAATAAGGAGTTAGTAGAATTGTTTTCTTGTTGAATAGTTGTAGGTACCTGAATAGTGTTAATCGAAGTTTTGAATTTGTTTCATTCTCCATTATAATTAACACTAATAACTTGTATGTTGCTATAAAAGTCTGACGGGCGGTCAATATTGAGACTTACCTACCGCAAAATTCTAGCATTTACCAAAGACGATGGTGAAAACTTTGAAATCACACTCGATTCGAAATCATAAACTCAATTTTAAATGCTTGCATACGACTCTGCAACACATTGGGACATTTTCATGTCAACCACTACACAACAAGGTAGTGAAGTAAGGTTGTTAGTTCATGTACCCAAGCATCAAAGTTTTCGTGACGATTTTGACATTTTCATGTCTTTGCTTTGGCACATGAACTGAAAAATCGTCACGAAAACTTTGATGCTTGGGTACATGAACTAAAAACCTTACTTCACTACCTTGTTGTGTTGTGGTTGACATGAAAAAGTCCCAATGTGTTGCAGACTCGTATGCAAGCATTTAAAATTGAGTTTATGATTTCTTTCAGTTCATGTGCCAAAGCAAAATGTAAGGTTGTTGATTGTTCTCTACGCAACACAGTGAGTCTATTTTATTCATTGGTCGCGTGAGCAAGATTTGCTTAGTTTTCGTGACGATTTTTCAGTTCATGTGCCAAAGCAAAGACATGAAAATGTCAAACCAAAATTCTTATGAGATTCGAACATTAATCACCTTTAGAAATATATTAAAAAAAAAAAATTAAAAAATACACACCTACCTACCTAACAATCCACCAGGCAACTTTCAAAGTATTTTGTTGATCCTAATTCGAAAAACGCTGCAAATTATTACACAACGGTTTATTATCTAATTATATAAAACGCCAACCGTACGTACGTACGTATGCACGGAGGGGTCGTGGCAGAGGGAGAGTTGTAGGCTGGAGGGGTTGGGGGCGGGAGGAGTCGGAGGCGAGAGGAGTCGGAGGGGTTGGGGGCGGGAGGAGTCGGAGGCGAGAGGAGTCGGAGGGGTTGGGGGCGGGAGGAGTCGGAGGGGTTGGGGGCGGGAGGAGTCGGAGGCGAGAGGAGTCGGAGGGGTTGGGGGCGGGAGGAGTCGGGGGCGAGAGGAGTCGGAGGGGTTGGGGGCGGGAGGAGTCGGAGGCGAGAGGAGTCGGAGGGGTTGGGGGCGGGAGGAGTCGGAGGGGTTGGGGGCGGGAGGAGTCGGAGGGAGTTGGTGGCGGGAGGAGAGTCGGAGGAATAGTCTTTGCCTGCTTTTAGTAGGCTTTTCAGCTAGTTTTTCTATAGATCACTCGCCTGCAAAGCCACCAACCATCCAACATGAAGAAAAACATCGATCGTATTTCGGTCAGCTATAATTTGAACGGAGATTAAGCCTCTTTAGCGATTCACACTCGTGTTTCTGATTTATCGTACGTCCAAAACTTAAATTCTCGTAGCGAGCGAACGGTTTGTCCTACAGAGCTCCGGGTGGTCTCAAAAATTTTTATAAATTCTATAGAATCTTAAATTGAAGAAAAAAACAATACCTTTATATCAAAATTTTTTGAGTTAGGGCGTTTTCAAAATTTCAAAATTCATTTTGGAACCCTTAGACGTAACCTACATCAACCAAAATCTTCGGGGCACAACTAGACCCAAATGGAGCCTACATACCAAATTTCATCAAAATCGGTCAATGCTAAGTGGCAGAAGTGCCGCGTACGGCGGACGGACGGCCAAATTTTTATTCGATTTTTGGATTCTACGTACCTTGAAACGTAAACCATCAAATTTTGAGGGGGTGTTAAAATTTTTTTTTCTTGGTCGATTCCAAAGGTTTATTATTGAAAATAATAAACCAAAATGCTGCAAATTATTACACAAAGGTTTATTATTCTTCTATATAGATCACTCGTCACCACCTACCACAGCGTACTGGAGACAAGTTACCACCTACCAACCATAGATACTACCTACCTACCACGTACCTACATCTATCACATTTTGGTCAGATAAAATGTGAACGGAGATTGGGCCTCTTTTGTGATTCACATTCGTGTTTCAGATTTATCGTAAGTCCAACCCTTAAGTTCTCATAGGGCGCGAACGGTAGGTTCTACAGAGCTCATTCGATTCTAACAATTCAATACTATTTTAAATTGATGGAAAAACAATACCTTTATATCGAAAATGTTTGAGCTAGGAGTTTTCAAAATTTCAACCCTTATTTTTCAACCCGTAGAAGTGACCGACATCAACCAAAAGCTTCGGGGCACAACTAGACCCCAATTGGAACCCGTATACCAAATTTCATCAAAATCGGTCCATTGGAACTAAGGAAAGTGCCGCGTACGGCGGACGGCGGATGGACAGCCAAAGTTGTATTTGATTTTTGAAAGTTCAACCAACAAATTTTTAGGGGGGGTTGAAATATTTTTTTCTTTGTCCATTCCAAAGGTTCATTATTTAAAATAATAAACCAAAAATGTGTGTTCAAAATCAAATGTTTTAATTGAGATTTGGGTTTTTACTTTCTCCAATTAATAATTTTGGTGGGAAATCACTTATGTTATTAGGGTATTAACTCAATAAAGCACACTGAACCCCGTGGGGATTTCCCTGGTTCAGGAAGTTACCGCTCTTTCCCTACCATGAAAGGGTGGAAGGGTGCTATAAACAGTCGGTAACACAATGTGTTACCTACTGTTTATAGCACACTTCCACCCTCAGTATGTCATATGTATGTCATACTGACAGTATGTCATACTGACAGTATGTCATACTGAATATTATAAACCTCACTTTACGTAGCTCGCAGCGCGGATGCCACGGTATCTGTTATAACACTTGCTATTCCTCTACAAACCTACTACCTCGACCGACCGATTTAAGGTAAAATTCATAAATTTAACAAATATGGAGAAAGTGTTTAAGAAGGGCCGATCCTTCAGATTAGGTCCTTACAAATTTGAATCCATCAACCCCTCTTCTGGCCTTTCAATGTTTTGATCTTTCTTTCGTATCATCTGCGAATGTCAATTTCTCAAGATCTAGCTGCCCGATTTCTTTCAAATTTTTAGTGTGGTTGTTCAGATTTGTGAGGCTGGGTTCAAGATGATTACTTAGTAATTTCGTCACGGTCCTATCAGTGGAAGTCTCTGGCCGAAATACCACATATTTGAGAAAAAAGGCGATTAGATTGTGAGAAATTGGTGTTCAGGTAAAAAAAGTGTATCCATTCGAATGATTCCGAGTAGTTATGCCAGTTTAATGTATTGACCGCACGCTAACATGGAACCAAAGTTCAGAAAGCTCTAAAACGCCAAATTCGTTTGAAACTGATGATTTGTGAGGTCCCAACTGATTTTGACCTGTCGCACGAATACAAAACTTTTGTTAGTGAGGTATAACAATTATAATGTTGACTAAAAAACTAGGTAGGTACCCATGAGTTTTGCTGGAAGGATATAAGCTGCATATCCCCACAAAAGGTAAGCGACGGTTTAGAAAGTTGTTCTAGACGGTATATCAGAGTTCCTATTCCGTGAGCGCTAGATATCCATCATAAAGGAAACAAATCAATCTTGTATAGAAGGCGCTTTTCCGGAGTTTGAAAGTTTTTATTGAAAAAAGAGGCCAGCTGGGTCGACCCCCTTGAGAAAAGGACGGGAAACCGTCGCGACGGTCACGTGTGGCTGATCGAAGGTGCACGACCTCTTCTACAGCCGAGCCGGTTCAGACTCTCATTTGTCTTGAGGGTGGCAGACGGGGAGCTCCTGTGAGGGTCTTCCAGGAGGTGGAAGATCATCCCAGAACGACCGAAGAGCCACCAGGAGGCACTGGCCTCTGGCCATGGTGGCTGAAGATGACGAGTTTGTTTCCGACACCGACTACTCATGGGGCACTGAGATAAAGTAAGTCGAGGATTTTGGTTTATTATTTTCAATAATGAACCTTTGGAATCGACCAAGAACATTTTTTTAACCCCCCCCCTCCTCAAAATTTGATTGTGTTCAGTTTTGCTTTCTGAGCAACCAGTAATCAAATTTGCATGGCAAAGCCGAGTTCTTTGCAGATGAGTGATCTATATAGAAAAATAATAGACCTTTGTGTAATAATTTGCAGCGTTTTTGAGATTATAGAACCGATGATGCATCCGAGGGTATCTAGACAAAAATTTTATTTTTGCTTCCTGAAGTAATTTTTAAGAAAATCTATGAAGCGAGTTTGGCACATAGCTTCCTCGTATCCGTAACCCGATTGTTTAGAAGATCCGATGAATGATAGCTAATCTCAAAATATCAATCTCTTAGTATCATTTTGTGCCTACAACCCTCATAGGGACTATTCTCTCGCCAAACCGCACAAAAATGAAAATGTCAACGAATTTGGATGGAATATATAAAAGTTATGGCTAGGTATTTTGCAGAAGCTACTATCTATATGGGGGCGATGATTTTCACAGAGGATCATTACAAGGACTTGTGGACATAGAACCTCATGATAAGCAGACACACTCACAGACATGGAACCAAAATTGTTCAGGAAGGTATGAAACATAAAACTCGAGTGGAAATGAAGACTTTGGAGACATTTTTTTGGTTTATTATTTTCAATAATAAGCCTTTGGAATCGAGCAAGAAAAAAAGTTAACCTCCCCCCTCAAAATTTGATGTTTTACGTTTCAAGGTACGTAGAATCCGAAAATCCAATAAAAAAATTTCCGTCCGTCCGCCGTACGCTGTACGCGGCACTTTTCTTAGCAACACTGGACCAATTTGGTATATGGGCTCCATTTGGGGTCTAGTTGTGCCGCGAAGCTTTTGGTTGTTGTCAGTCACTTCTGAGGGGTGAAAATTGAGGGTTGAAATTTTCAAGAGCTCGAAAACTCTCGTAATAAACGTATCTTTTTTTACCAATTTTAAATAGTATTGAATTTTTGAAAAGTTTTGAGACCACCCGGAGCTCTGCAGGACAAACCGTTCGCTCCCTACAAGTACTTGAGGGCTTTCCTTCGATAAAACAGAATCACGAGTGTGAATCACAAAAGAGGTCAAATCTCCGTTCAAATTTTATCTGACTAAAATGCGATTGCTGTTCATTTGTATTCAGTTTTGCTTTCTGAGCAACCAGTAATCAAATTTCCATATGAAGCTTTCTATTTTTCGAATCGAGTGTGAAGCGTTTAGCTCTTTCTAATAAACTTGATTGTGAAGGTGTGAAGCCAGTATGGTGAGGTAGGTAGTACCTACCAATGGTTGGTAGGTTAAAAAAAATCGGTAGGTAAAAAAATAGGTAAAAAATGTTGATAGGTAAAAAAAACCACTGCAAATCATTGCTTAAAGGTTTATTATTTTCTGTATAGATCACCCTTCTGTATAGATCCCTCCCTACCAACCATAGGTGTCTACTACCTACTAGGGCGTTTTTGAAAATTTCAACCTTTCATTTCTATTTGGTTGGTAGTTGGGTTTGAAATTTTCAAAAGTGCCCTAGTATGTAGTAGGTACCTATGGTTGATAGGGAGGGATCTATATAGAAGGGTGATCTATACAGAAAATAATAAACCTTTAAGCAATGATTTGCAGCGTTTTATTCTTGAAAAGCGAAAACAATGACTTCGCTTCCTTGGTAGATTTCGCTTCACTTTCGCAGAGACAACAGGTCCAGCCATCTGAATCAATCTTCAGCCTTGCATTCCTGGAAAGTGAAGAAACACAATCGCCTGAACGGCTGAACCTACCATATTGAAAACTGCGTGGTACATTCTTTATCATTATCTGAAATGTCCACAAAATACCTATGGAGTATTCTTTCTATTGCAGTACACTTTGAAGACGGGTTTAGATCGACCTTCGGGAGCCTTTTACCTCTAACTTTCTCAATCAACACAATGCAAGCCAATGGTAACCTACTGACCATATTACTCATGGTAAATTTCTACACTGCCGTGTACCATGTCGTGTTGGTTGACCACTTTGTATTGTAAAAGTTCAACAAATAAATTCACTGGAACAAAAGTACTTTTCTGGTAGGTTGTTCACTGGATCAATAAGATCGGGAAAATTACACCAATTTGTAGAAGTATGAGTAGCTGGTGATGAACTGAGCGGCACCTCGCGTGTCATAAAAAAGTTTCCTTCTGTACTACGACAAAGAAAACTTTCTCTAACAGTTTAATTACGGCTACGCGTGTGGCAGACTGCAGGTTCGTGATGTCTACTTTTACTCCTTTGCTATCTCAATAACATAATTTTCCGAAAAGATAACTCTTTCCAGATTGTGGTACCTACATTTATCTTGGTGAAGATAGTAATGACCTTGAAAATTGCACAAAGCGCCTACACTTGATTTCATTTTATCATTTGAACACATTCTATCGTGTTGAGCACATTCAATTAAAATCGAGTCACCGTACGAGAAATTAGAAGAAATTTTATTATTTATAAAAACGACACTTGCTATACACACACAGTTCGTGCACACACAGTAAAAACCTTTGGCGCAACGGGGACGGAATTTATAGAGGACTATCTCGTGAAACATCCAAGTCGACACATGAAAATGTAATCAACAAAGCTGTACAAATTGACGGAGAACGCGGAATTTTGAGTTTTCCAAATTTTTTCCTGCTATTGATTTCACTGGGATAAAATGTATAGGTAATCTTGAATATCCCAGTTTTGTTTTTTATTTTCAATGATAAACCTCTGGAATCGGCCAAGAAAAAATTTTTAACATCCCCTCAAAATTTGTTGGATACGTTTCAAGGTATGTAGAATCCGAAAATCTAATAAAAAATTTTCCGTCTGTCCGCCGTACGCCGTACGCGGCATTTTCCTTAGTTACCATGGACCGGTTTTGATGAAATTTGGTATATGGTAGGTAGGTAGAAACAAAATTGTTCAGAATACTCTAAAACGAGAAAATGCGAAAGAATTTTTTGAATTAGAATGATTAAATTATTGTATTGAACTTGCTGCATGTGCAATTATTATTTTATATTTCGACAAATATTTTACCGCTACCACCGATGGTATTGCTCATAAATTACATACTTACAGCACTTCGCACTCGTCAGCCATATCCATCTGGCTCCATGGTTTCAGAGTTCGATATCCGATCCCGGACACATAAGGGTTGAGAGACGAGATTGAAATAGCTTGTCCCCAAGTTCATGGAGAAAGGATTGTGCCTTTTCTGAGTATCCCATCAGCTGACATTTCTTATCTTCATAGGATTCGAGTTCAGCTCCGAGTCCCAGGGGGCTCAAGCCGTGGCACATCTTTATGAATACCCTCATCCTTGAATGCAGACTAGTTTAGTGTTCCTCCTGTCAGGACTCGGGAGGTCTCCAGGATGAACAATGGGTAGACCACTTGGACCCGACTCTTGACTGACCTGCCATGCCACATCCCACGGTGATCGTTGACCGAATCACCTTTATTTGACTTCGCTGAATGTTGGCAATCGCTTGTGCAGCCTCCAATGGTGCGTCAACTTCATATTTTTAAATTTTAGCTGCATTAATCTTCGCAAGTGACCTCTGTTCAGAACCAGAGAGAGACTACCAGACATCAATAACGAAGGCTCCTGTCGGTGTTACCACCAAGAGATCACATCGGTAACATCGTCCTTCTAAGTCAAAGCGTGTCCCAAGCCATACTAGCCATCCTTACGACGTGCATAAGGATTAAGTTAAGATCACAGTTATAAGCACACCTAGATCGAACCATGGATGAGCAAATGTGGCCTATAGCATATGTGGCCCTGTTCGCCTCAGATGAATCTCGCCAACACTCCATGTAGAGTGTGTAGAATGTAACTATGTTGGTAGAGAACCCAATTGAACCAGATCTTCACCATATCCAACGACTTTCATCCCTGTAACTTCACTGAGGGGTTACATCCATGCTGTGCTAGCTCTGCTCTCCCGTGACCTCACCAATTCAGCTCTATATGTAGTTCGATGGAGGCGTTATGCGTTGTGACGGTAGAGTCGTGATGTCTCGTTCTGCTGTTAGTGGCTCGATACTTCTTCAAAAAGTTGCGATCTTGCAGTCCCAAGTCTATTATGAGCTTTCCTTGAAGGGATATCCATTCCATTTGATGTGTCTAATGATAGGCGCAACCAATTTCTAATGTACATCCATATATTTCGCAAGCTTCTCGTCCTCTTCACTCATGTAGGTAGAGAATGAATACTCACATACCCAACTACCTCCATCCCTGTAATTTCGCTGGAGGGTTCATGATGCATTTACAAATAACAATTGGAAAAATATTTCAACGCTACAGTCGATGATATTGTACATAAATATAAACTTCAAAGTAATTACATCAGCGCTTGGGCTGCTTGGTTTATTAAATTGTTCAATGACACGATGAAAAAATAAACGGAATACGGTGAGTAAAACTGTTAGTTTACAGAGGTGTTTACTCGTCGTCCCAAATGTTCTGTGGGGCAGCATTTGAGCCATCAAAGAGAGATGACAAAGACAGTGTTTGACGATTAGGACTAAAATAAACTTCCAGTTCGTGGTTTTAATCTCAACGCACCAGCGACAACCAGATTTGACCGCCAAATTCTCGAAAAATACCGGAGATGGTCGGTTTGTATGAGACCAGATGTTAGTGAATCACTCGCGTGCCTCTATGTGGAGCCCGCGTGAGGGGAGATGCGATGGTGTGAGACGTCAAGACTTTGTTATGTAGCTCATTACATGTTAGACAATCCGAGGGACCCGCGATTTCACGGAAAACAGTGAGATAGGCGCATAACAAGGTCGAATAGTTTCGGGGGTATCCTAATCCAAACTATATCACGGAACACCCTGACGTGAGCTGTCCATGCGGTATTTATCTTAGCACGTGAACGCTATTGACATTCATCAGATCTTGTTTATGTTTAATCAAAATTAACCTTTTAGATTATCAAAACTTGTCGAAATTTTCAGAGCTTTTCATTAGAAACAAATACAATGAATTTCCAATGATAATCATGAAATTCAGTGGACCTGAATTATCAGGTACTACCTACTTAATAAAAATGTTAAACAAAGTTAACTAATAAAACAAATACAATGAGTTGCCAATGATTAGTATAAAAATAAGCCCACGTTATTATCAGTGGAAATCCATAGTCTTGAGGACGTCCCACAGTAAGACTCGGGCGTCCTTATGCGGTTGATCTGGGGTGAAGGAGGACATCACTCAACAGAAAAAATAACCACACACTAATCCGTTTTAGACCATTCTGAATCCAAATCCGCGGAAAAAACCATACCTAGGTGTATGTCTGTGTGTGTGTGACAAAATCGTGTGTCGTCTGCCCTGGCCTTAGTTATCAACCGATTTTCGTGGTTCTTCTTTTGTTCGACGCGGAAAACTATCTAGTTGTGCTCTATGTTGTCGGAATTTTGAATTTTCCTTTTTTGAGGGTGTTAGGGGGGGCTAATTCTTAAAAAAACGTGCGTTTGCGGGCATAATCTTGAAAACTCTTCCCAGGCCTTAATTTCTAACCGATTTGCGTGTTTCTTTTTTGTTCCACTCAGAAATCTTCCAAATTGCTCATTATTTCACCAGAGTAATTTGCAAGTAGAGGGGGTGAGTGGGGGGGATAATATTCACAAAACAGCCGATTTTTCAATATTTCGGCTCCTCTACAGCTTACTAATTGAACCCACGCTTTAAAATTGAGGAAAAATTCTCATTACACCTCCGAATTTTTATGGATTATTCTCTGTACCAACATGGAACTAGTAGTGGTGCCACCATGGTGCCAGGACACCATAATCGTATATTTCGTGGGTTTTTTTGTGTTTCACCTCGAATACGGATGTGAACTACTACGGACTGCCGACCAAAACTAACAGATGAAAGTTGAACGTTACAACGTATTTTCGCTTTGGTGCCAGATTGGCACCATTGGTGAGGTGGGGGGGGGGGTCGAATCCGAATTCGCTAATTTGGTATCGTAGATCATGGATTTCAAAATGCTCTTCAAAGTCGAGGCTCCTGGGTCGCTAGAAATATTTGTATATACTTCAGATATTTCAGTTATTGTATATATTCAGATATTTCAGAAAGAAGTGAAAACGAATGTCGCAATATCGCGAGTTATGACGTCACCCAACCTTCCTTCGTTTGCGAGGCAACCTCCCCTAATTTAAAATTTGAGCTGAAAACTGTTATGGGGGTGTCAAGAGTTTTTGGGATAATAGGAATTTGGAATTGGAGGAACCAGATTTAGGTTTACCAGAATCCTCCATAAGAATGGGGGGGGGGGGGGTGAAATAATATCTTTAGGTATTATGTTTCGATACCTTAAAGCACCAAGGCGCTATGTCCAAAAACGGAGTTTTCAGAAAAACACAAGAGATGTTTTCACCAGAGCATAATTCCCAAAATAATGGCTTACTACACTAAACTCTTTAATTTCTTCAACAAATTTTCAAGCTGTAATCGTCGAGAAGGTCAATAATAGTTTTGTTGAATCTCAGTTTTTCTGAAAAAAAAATTCAAAAAATTGGAAGATAGGTGGACATAGCTCCTTTGTGCTCCAAGGTATCGATATTCTATATGGATTCTGTTAATTTGACTAGTTTGCAATTTATCGAGAACAATCTAGGGTCAAACCCACACAATTCCATCGGAATCGGACGGAACGTGTGCTCGCTGACACTATTTTATGTTTGCTCGTGAGAGATTGGATAAGTATGATAGAATTCCGCTGATATTCATGGAGCTCATCAAAATCATGTCAAAACCCACTGATTCGTCGAGTACGGAAGGCTCGGGGAAAATATTGCTTACCTGCGTGTAGGTATACAGAAGGTTAATGCTTCAATAACTTCGTTTGCGATGTGAATCGCTATCGTACCATCGGCCGAGAGTTTGTTAAGCAAACTCGATTACCAGTAACTCTTATTGGCGAAGGCCTGTGAGGGAAAGCTGTGAGAGGTCAATCGAATGAACTTTTTCTCCATCTAAAAATCAATGGTTTCTATTGCAAAATATTCAGTGGCTTAGCAAATACCTAGTTGGCGAACCAAATCTATGTTATTTATTCAGAGTTACCGATGTGTCGTTCCTCATAATTTATTATCCCACTCAAATTATTTGATAGCATAATCGCTGAAAAAAAATTTGGTAATTGAAAATACTATCCTAGATTTTTTAAAGTTCTTCTTCTGAGATGTCATCAAAGTTCTCTACCCTATAATCGCAAGATTTTGGGCTTTTTGTTCTTTTGTTTGATTAATTCGCGTATTAATTTAAACTAATTTGGGTGGACCGTCATAATATAAATCTGCCAAACCTATATGATTGTTATTTTTTTTCAGTTTTGAAGTTGAAGAAGCTTTGCATTCGAGCAGAACAAGAAAATTTCGATCTGAAAGGTGATCCACTTTAGAGCAATAGCAGCGAGATTTTCCTCAAATTTCAATTTCTTATTACAGCTGGGTCTGGGTTACTTAGAAGACCTAGAAGCTGGGAGCAAGATTCCTACTGATTCTATCAGAGTCAGAACTGTATGAGCACACTATCAGAGTACACTACAGATGTGAGAGATTGGAAAGTCGTCATCATAATCAGGAACTATACTTTTGATTCGTTTGTAAAAAAAAAAAAAAACATACTGTGGTATCAAATTTTATTAATCGTAACACTCTGTAATACAATAATTCGTTCTTTTACTCACTAATTCTCTAAGTCCATGTTTCTTCCGAGCCTACCAAGGTTGAGGGAGCATTGTTTTGCTCTTCAAGGATAAAAAATATGTTCTCCACAATTAAAATTCCACTCGCATTTCAAGTCTAGACCTTCCTGGACAATTTTGGTTTTATGGCTTTCTCTCTGTGGGTCGGGTGCGTCCGCAAATCCTTGTCCTTTTTTGATGAAATTTTCAGGAATTGTGCGGGTTGGCATGTTGTAAAAAATTATGTTGATGGTTCCTAATAAAATTAATTTTCTTCGATTGAGATCAACCATTGCGTATGCCCATTCTACAGATTCCATTCGATTTTTAAGGAATTTTCAGGTATTTCCCTCTGCAAAACTTAACTCCTATTATAATATTGATCACAAAGCAAAGGGTTACAACAAATAACGTCTTATGCTGTCATGGTAGGCATGCAGTAAAAAGTGGGTAATTCGATCAGCTCGGTAATTGAATGATAAGGTATGAACTAGTCTTTTACGACCGTTTAACACGTAACATCTGGAATCGTGATTCAATATTGGGCAGTATTTCATCGCCGTTGCATGTTCGTGGGGCATGAATCGGCGAGGCCCTTGGTTCTACGATATATAGGTAGGTATCGTTTGGGGACCTTGTAGCGTATAACACCATACCAAAAACTTAGTCGTTTTGAAAGTGAAAATGCACGCAAATCTGCAATTGCCGTCTCCTTCTTTGGTAGTTGTCGAGTTGCAACGCTCTGTGGAAGACCTCGAGCACTATGCCTTTTATGAGGTGTCTTAGGGAAGAACCAGAAGAAGCGGAGAAGTGAGTTTCAATATTTGCTGATCATTTAAAAATTGGATTCAGAAATCTTATTGAAGTACTGATAATATGTTTCTCTCGATTGTCTTTAAAATCGCCTTTTGGTTTATCATTTTCAACTACGAACCTTTGAAATTGAGCAAGAAAAGAAGTTGACTCCCTCAAAATTTGATGGATTACATTTCAAAGAAACATTGTGCCCGACACACTGCAAAATATTACAAGTTGGTTTAATATTTAAGCGAATTTACAAGTAAAATCAAGCTATTGCAATGGCCTCAAAATTTTAAGGATGGGAAATTTTGAAAAATATCTTCATGGGAATCCGTTTTGGAACATTTCAAGACGTTTTCTAAAGTTAAACACCTTTTCATAATTATATATGTATATACCTACATATTTATATAAATTACGGTATAAAGTACGGTTGACTAGTCCAATTGATAGATGTGGAGGTATGAATGACCAAGCTAGTTGTTTATTTGCCCCCCCCCCTTATTTTACAGTGTAAGGCCATGGGGGACGACAAGAGTGCGAGTGAGAGGGAAGATGCCAATAGTTTCTCGGTTTATACCATCTATCGGTTGACCGATTATAAAATTACAGAGTGATCTGAGTTCATCTTGACCAAATACACGTAGCTGTAACTGTCAATTTTTTTAAAAATATTTAATTGATTAAATTCTTATTTTTTTCAAGGAATTAATCAAATATTTGCCAAAAACACTTCAAGCCCGTAAGTATACTTATTATTCTAAGAGTTTGCAATCATGAGCAAAGGCATATCAATATATTATATTGATTAGCAGAAGCAGGTGTTAGCTTTTAATTGAAATATTACTGAATTAGGCAAGTAGCAAGGAGTGACTTGTTCAACAAAGAAAGAAAGAACTAGAGGGGACCTATTTCCTACAGGTTTGAGATGTATCTACCTTCGACGAATATAAATATATTTGTTCAAGTTGACAGTTTACAGAGTTTTTGACCGACTTCAACGCGCCGAAGGCGCGCGAAAGAGGAGGTACTCATTTCGGGTTGTCGTGGGACGACGATTTTTTTTTTGTATGTCTGAACACCTTGCATTTCTTTATTCTGGTACCAATCTGCCTGATTCTTTTTGAAATGTGTTCTACCAGTATCCGTGGTGGTCCCATTTCAAACGAATTTCATTTTGCTCTGTTAGAAGTATCGAAAACTTGTGAAAGACGTTGAAAAACGTGGTCCCGTTTTCGGGAATATTGGTCCGCATTCACTCTTCTTGCCCTGTAACTTCCGACTGAGCCGATTACGGACTATTCGTGTATAGTCAAATTAAAGGTCTGATTGTAAGTTTTAAAATTATATGTTATATGAGGGGGGTTCCGATAACTAAAAGGTGCTGCGGGGATGAGAAAGGGGGAAATTATGGTGGGTTATTCGCTCAGAACCTGCATGAGCCATATCAAACGTGTTTATGAATGCTCAAGTATGGGATTTTTCATACCAAATATCAGTGATATAATAGCACTGTTATTAGGCATTCTACCAAGTGGGTGTAGCACATAGCCTCCTCATCACCGATAACATGATTAGGTAGGTAATAGTAGAGGACATCGTCAGAACTGCACACTGCCGTACCAAATATGAGATATTGTACAATTTGGTGATGAGAGGGTATTCTACCAAGTGGGTGTAGCACATAGTCTCCTCATCACCGATAACATGATTAGGTAGGTAATAGTAGAGGACATCGTCAGAACTGCACACTGCCGTACCAAATATGAGATATTGTACAATTTGGTGATGAGAGGGCATTCTACCAAGTGGGTGTAGCACATAGCCCCCTTATCACCGATAACATGATTAGGTAGGTAATAGTAGAGGACATCGTCAGAACTGCATAGTGCCGTACCAAATATGAGGTATATTATATACCTCATATTTGTATTATAATAGTACTATTAGATGATGAGAGGGTATTCTACCAAATGGGTGTAGCACATAGCTTCCTCGTCATCCATAATGTATTTGGGTAGGTAATGGTATAGGAGATCATTTGAACTGAATAGTGCTGTACCAAATATGAGGTATATAGTACTGTTAGGTGATGACAGGGTATTCTACCAAGTGGGTGTAGCACAAAGCTCCCTCGTCAATCATGTCATGGTTAAGTTGTTGAATTGTGTTGTCAGAACTACCAAGTACTTACCTACCAAATGTGAGGGAAGTCGAACAGTTAGGAGATAAGAGAGTAGATTGCTAAGTAGGAAAGTGAACCAAATACCTACCTCCTGAAACCGATCCAAAAACGGAAACTCATCTATACATATGGAAACTGATCAGGATTACAGAATTTGGCCCACCCTACGGCTTCTGGTTCACCTTACTGAAATGATTCACAGTACGGAAATAGATCTATATTACGAAAACTGATCGAAAAACTGCGGGTAAATTAATTTCAGATTTAAATTGAGGACCACTAAAAAGTGAAAAATAAAAAATTTTATAAAATGGAAAAATAATAAAATAAAAACCTTTTTAACAAAAAAATGGACCGACCTCAAAATTGATGTCCGTAAACACCAAAAAGGGAAAAATAATAATCTTAGGGAATTCAGTTGGGAAGGTGGGTAGGTAGGTACGGATTGAAGTCGCCGCTGTACCCATCTGTAGACACAACCATACGCAAGTAGAGAGTAGACATGCGTCGATAGTGCAATACAAAACAGGAATGAGAGTGAGCATCATTGAGGTAATATATGTGTTCCAAAACTATTAGGTAGTAGGTCACTGCTGTCGTATGAAGGAGGATGAGAGAGTGACAATAAGTGTGAATGAATCTTAGTAAGAATATTCCCTGTGATAACAGCTGCTGATTCAACATGAGAAGGTTGTTTACTTACTTACCTACCTATACTCCGGTTTTGTATTGAACTTTCGACGTATGTTGTAATGCTAACCGATCATTTGAGTATGAACCCATACTCATATCACAAACCCACATCATGATCTAGACAATGATACATGCATCATGCAATACTTGCAATATTAGATTATATAGATATTATCTAATCAAAGATAGATTAGATCAATAGATTAGGTATAATTAGATATCATCTATTCAAAAGATGGTATGTTGGAATCCAAACATTTTTTTCGGGGATTCACACACATCGTCACAGTCTCATCCTCCTTCATACGACAGCAGTGACCTACTACCTAATAGTTTTGGAACACATATATTACCTCAATGATGCTCACTCTCATTCCTGTTTTGTATTGCACTATCGACGCATGTCTACTCTCTACTTGCGTATGGTTGTGTCTACAGATGGGCACAGCGGCGACTTCAATCCGTACCTACCTACCCACCTTCCCAACTGAATTCCTTAAGATTATTATTTTTCCTTTTTTGGTGTTTACGGACATCATTTTTGAGGTCGGTCCATTTTTTGAGAGTAACCACTCGGGCTGAAAACACTGAAACTCGTCGATTCACTGGAAGGAAACGACTACATTAAAGGCTTATTTTCATCTCCGATTCTTGGAAAACATCGAAAATTAAGGCTGAAAACGTCGAAACTTGGGAGAAAAGACCACTTCGAAGGTGTTTTTTTCCACCTCCAATTCTCGGAAAATATCGATAATAAACTTTAAGATCACCGAAATTCACTCAAGAGAAACGACCACTTCGAAGAACTATTTTTTCCTCCAATTCTTGGGAAATGTCCAGCCGGAAGGTTGAAAACACCGAAACTTGTTGGTTCACTCGAAAGAAACGACCACTTCGAAGACTGGTTTTTTTCTCCAATTCTTGGAAAAAGTCATGAGACAATAACTTCGTATAGTTATGCCCGTTACAAGGAATTCATGACAAACACACAGACGACAGACAGACACATAGGAACCAAAATTGTTCAGAAAGGTCTAAATCGCAAAACGCGAGTGAAAATTTTGATTTTGGAGAACTTTTTTTTTCATCCTTGAAAACTGAAAACAAAGCTTCCGCTACCTTGGTAGACTCGGAAGCAAAAACGCTGCAAATCATTGCGCAAAGGTTTATTATTTTCTGTATAGAGCCCTCCCTACCAACCATAGGTGCCTACTACCTACTAGGGCATTTTAGAAATTTTCAACCCCTCATTTCCATTTGGTTGGCGGTTGGGTTTGAAATTTTCAAAAATGCCCTAGTAGGTAGTAGGTACCTACGGTTGATGGGGAGGGATCTATACAGAAGGGTGATCTATACAGAAAATAATAAACCTTTGGGCAATGATTTGCAGCGTTTTCCCTCCAATTCTCGGAATAAGTCATGAGGGAAGGTTGAAAGCACCGAAACTCGTTGGGTCACTCGAGAGAAACGACCACATCGAAGACTCGTTTTTTCCTCCAATTCTTGGTAAATGTCAAGACAGAAGGTTGAAAACACCGAAACTCGTTAACTCACTCGAGGGAAACGGCCACTTCGAAGGCTTGTTTTTACTTCCAATTCTTGGAAAATATCGAAAATAAAGGTTGAAAACACAAAAACTTGAGAGAAACGACAATTTCGAAGTCACCGTCAGCTGTACTCATCATATTCTTTATAGGAACGAAAAAATGTAATGTATATATAATAAATATTCCAACTACATAAAGGTATATGTAAAACAGTTTATTGGTCCGTTTATTTACCTGTCTCTTCTCACCTACATTACGTCCAAAATGGATGAATGTGAAACTTAATTTTGGAGGAAATTCACCTTCACGAGTACTTTTGAAAGCGGCTAATGGAATAATGCACGACCCGCCCATGCAGGAGTTGACTGATGGCTCTTGTAAAGGCTCCCATTAGTCTGCCTAATAATCAACTTTCCACGAAATCCAAGATACTTCTTGAAGACCACCTACGCCAACTTCCTTGAGATTAGTACGTCATCTTAATTCGATTTTCGGATTCTACTTTCCTTAAACGTAAACCATAAACTTTGTTGGGGGGGGGGGGGGGGGGGGGGTTAAACATTTTTTGTTGTTGGTCGATTCGAATGGTTCATTGATGAAAATAATAAACCACAAAGTTGTCGGTGTCATTAGGAAATTTGAGTACTGGTACTCGAAGAGTCGAACAACGATCGCATTTTGGCCAGATAAACTTAGAACGGACAATTGGCCTCTTTAGCAATTCACTCTCGTGTTTCTGATTTATTGCAAGTCGAATCCTTAAGTTCTCATAGAGAATTAGCGGTTTTCAGCTACAGAGCTCTGGGTGGTCTCATTCGATTCTAAAAATTCAATACTATTTTGAATTTATAAAAACAATACCTTTATTTTGAAAGTTAAGGAGCTCAGTCGTTTTGAACATTTCAGCCCTAATTTTTCAACCCTTAGAAGTTATTAACATCAGTCAAAAGCTTCAGAGTACAACTAGACGCCAAATGGAGCCTATCCTATATGTATACCAAATGAGGAATTTCACCATGTCGGAATTTCCTATTTTTGACCCCAAAATCGGATTCAGCACCTCTAAAAACCCCCTAAGGCAAACTTTCAGCCCGAACTTCCTAATTTACGAATAAAAAAAACAGTGTAAAAAATACTAATGTTTAAAAAAACCGGGAAAATGACGTCATGCTGGAATAGTTCATTTATGGCCGCTTGAAGCGCTGAGATCGAGAAATCCATAGTCCCCAGATACAAAATTTCATGAAACAGTAAAGTTAGAAATCGAAAAACTGAAGAAAAAAATAGAAAAAGCGAGATGGGGAAAATTAGGTTTCCTCTGTTTTTGTTTGATAACTTTACTCTTAGAAAACACCATTTTGTCGTCCTAATGGGCAACACTGGGAGGAGACGGCGATCCGAACAGCCCAACCCTGTAACGTAAACAATCAAATTTTGAGGGGAAGTTAAAACTTTTTTCTTCTTCTTCTAATGAACCAAAACTGAACACGTTTTGCCATGAGTCCTGTTATGGCATTTTTGAATACAAACTAACTTGTTCAGATGTAAAACAGTATTTTGGTTTTCTTACTTGCGAAAGGGAAGCTTTGCGTTTGTGCAGAAGGTTAAAAACGCTGCAAATTATTACACAATGGTTTATTACTTTTATATAGATCACTCGTCTGCAAAGACACCAACCATCCAAAGTGAAGAAAAACATCGGTCGCATTTCGGTCAGCTTTAATTTGAACGGAGATTAGGCCTCTTTTGCGATTCACACTCGTGTTTCTGATTTATCGTACGTCCAAACTTTAAATTCTCGTGGTGAGTGAACGGTTTGTCCTACAGAGCTCCGGGTGGTTTCAAAAATTTTTAAAAATTCTATAGAATCTTAAATTGAAGGAAAAATACCTTTATATCAAAACTTTTTGAGTTGGGGCGTTTTCAAAATTTCAAAATTGATTTTGGAACCTTTAGAAGTGACCTACATCAACCAAAAGCTTTGGGGCACAACTAGACCCCAAATGGAGCCTACATACCAAATTTCATCAAAATCGGTCAATGCTAAGTGGCAAAAGTGCCGCGTACGGAGGACGGCGGATGGACGGCCAAATTTTTATTCGATTTTCGGATTCTACGTACCTTGAAACGTAAACCATCAAATTTTGAGGGGGTGTTAACAATTTTTTTTTCTTGGTCGAATCCAAAGGTTCATTATTGAAAATAATAAACCAAAATTGGAAAAAATACCTATTGAAAAATCAAAATTTCTATTAGCATTTTGCGTTTCTGAGCTTTTGGAACAACGTATAATGTTGAATGATTCTTATGTCATTCTCATGGTTCATGCAATTTAGCCTCAACACTAGCTCAGCTCCCCATCTACCAAACAGCAACCACACGCGAGAAAGTGATCGGATCTTGATGGAATCAATTCGCAAGTATGGCAAAGCTGGTTAATGGGAAAGCTTGGTCAATGGGAAAGCTGTGTTTTTCGCAGATGGGTGATTCTTGCAGGAAATTAATAAAAAGTGTTCCGTTATATTTTGTAGGGGCTTCTTCAAGTTTTTAAGTTTTGTAGGTTGAAATCGTGAACATTGAACATCTTGTAAGTTCAAAGTTTGAACGCAAGTGCTTCTAGAATCAAAGGAGCGCCTATAATAATTACTGTTACTCACCAACATTATAATTTATTTTCTCAACCACAAACGTATTGTAGGATAGTAACTCATAAGGGAATTATAAAGATGTTCATGTTTTATAGTATGAGTACTTGAGTATTCATCATTAGTTACCAGCCCCATTCAAGGAGGGAAGCTGCTCATCCTTATGCCCTCAATGAATTGATTTCCCATTCACCTAATCAAGATAATTTTATATTTGGTCAGCCGTCGTCAATAATGGTTTGATTTTATTCGGGATGGTTTGAATGCTCATGGTAATGATGTAGAATTATGGGTTGGACATGATTTACCTCATAACACTTGATAATAAAGAGATACACGAATTTAATCGAAACTGAAGTGAAATATCAAAAACTATAATTAGAGCTACCTTCATTTATAAATTCGAAGCACATTCGCGTTTACTGATTCAAAAAAAGTTCATAAGTTTCGAAGCAAAATCTTAAAAACTTTTGACCCCACCCCCAACGCCATCTATTTTTTGAAAATCACACTATGTGGCCGTCCACCATAGCCTTAACTAATACTAGGAATCCTGAGAAACGTTAGACTAAATGATTGACCCATTGTGGCTACTATAGGTCGTACGTAGGCATATACAACGTTGTAGTAGTAGTGTAATGTTCTGTATTACAGGAAGTATAAAGTACAGGAGTGTACTCTAGATGCCCTTGGCTTTACCTCGACGTTTTGTCTGTGTTAGTCACAATTGCGACATCTTGGGAGGTTATTAAGATTATCAAGATTGCTTCATGTTATTATTCACTATTCATTATTCAATATATTGGTTAGGTGAATCCAAAGGTTTCACAATGCCCCGTTTATACCGGATTGATGGGGGTATTTCGTCCCCTTTCATTGTGATACGATCCCTGGGGAATATTGAGGAGAGAGTTATCTCATATCAGTTGGATAAGCCATAACACTATCAGAGGTGAGTCGCCGCTTGAATAGAGAGGATATATGATGAACCGGGAAAATGGACTCTGGGTGGGAGTAAGAATAATTCTTCATCCATAGGGTCTATTGTAATGAAACTCCATTGTATAATATGAATAAATTGCATGGTAAACCAGGACGCCGGACTGACCAAGGATTATGGAGGTTAGAACTACGGTTATATTTGTATAGGGTAGTAGGAACAATCGGAGGAATCAATAACACGTATGTGTACAGTAACAGAGTATACCCCAGACGAGCAGCGCTACCTGACGATATTACATTTAAACAAGTAAGTACTTCCAGAAACGAGGAATTTAAAATTGGTTTTTTCCTTCCTAACTGTTGTTGTTTCCTTACATGTGAGCTTTGTGATTTTGATCTGTCTTGGAAACACTTCGACTTGTTCAACAAACCTAAAAGAAGAAGAAACGCTGCAAATCATTGCCCAAAGGTTTATTATTTTCTGTATAGATCACCCTTCTGTATAGATCCCTCCCTAACAACCATAAGTACCTACTACCTACCAACTAGGGCATTTTTGAAAATTTCAACCCCAACCACCAACAAAATGGAAATGAAGGGTTGACAGTTTTAAAAATGCCCTAGTAGATAGTAGGTACTTATGGTTGGTGGGGGGGGGGGGGGATCTATACAGAAGGGTGATCTATAAAGAAAATAATAAACCTTTGGGCAATGATTTGCAGCGTTTTTTTACCTACCAACTTTTTTTTACCTATTTTTTTTTTACCTACCAACTTTTTTTACCTACCAACCATAGTTAGGTACTACCTACCTCACCATACTGAGATTAGACCTCTTTTGTGATTCTTCTCTTTTGTGTGAGTACTCGTAGGGACCGAACGGTTTGTCCAGCAGAGCTCCGGGTGGTCTCAAAAATTGTTTAAAATTCAATTCTATTTAAAATTGGTTAAAAAACGATACTTTTATTTCGAGAGTTTTCGAGCTAGGGCACTCTTGAACATTTCAACCCTCAATTTCCACCCCCTTAGAACCCTTCCACCCCTCCCTACCAACCATAGGTACCTACTACTATAGGTACTACTACCCAAAGGGAAATGAAGGGTTGAAATTTTCCAAAATGCCCAAGTAGGTAGGTAGTAGGCACCTATGGTTGGTAGGGAGGGATCTATACAAGAGGGTGATCTATACAGAAAATAATGAACCTTTGGGCACTGATTTGCAGCGTTTTTCTTTTTACCTGCCAACATTTTTTACCTACTTTTTTACCGACCAACTTTTTTTTACCTACCTTACCTGCCTTCACAATAAAGTTTATTAGAAAGAACTAAACGCTTCACACTCGATTCGAAAAGTAGAAAGCTTCATATGGAAATTGTATTACTGGTTACCCAGAAAGCAAAACAGAATACAAATCGAAGAAATGGACAGCAATCGCATTTTAGTCAGATAAAATCTGAATGGAGACTCTTTTGTGATTCACACTCGTGATTCTGTTCTATGGAATGAAAACCCTTAAGTACTCGTAGGGACCGAACGGTTTGTCCTGCAGAGCTCCGGGTGGTCTCAAAATTTTTTTAAAATTCAATACTATTTGAAATTGGTAAAAAAACGATACGTTTATTTTGAGTTTTCGAGCTAGGGAACTCTTGAACATTTCAACCCTCAATTTCCACCCCCTTAGAAGTGACTGACATCAACCAAAAGCTTCGCGGCACAACTAGACCCCAAATGGAGCCCACATACCAAATTTGAACCAAATCGGTCCAGTGTTGCTAAGAAAAGTGCCGTTTACGGCGTACGGCGGACGGACGGAAAATTTTGGTTTATTATTTCAATAATGAACCTTTGGAATCGACCAAGAAAATTTTTGTTTAACACCCCCTCAAAATTTGTTGGTTTACGTTTCAAGGTACGTAGAATCCAAAAATCGAATAAAAATTTGGCCGTCCGTCCGCCGTACGCGGCACTTTCCCCATTTAGCATTGACCGATTTTGATGAAATTTGGTATATAGGCTCCATTTGGGGTCTAGTAGTGCCCCGAAGATTTTGGTTGATGTAGGTCACTTCTAAGGGTTCAAAAATGAATTTTGAAATTTTGAAAACGCCCTAACTCAAAAATGTTGATATAGAGGTATTGTTTTTCCTTCAATTTAAGATAGTATAGAATTTTTTGAGACCAAGCGGAGCTCTGTAGGACAAACCGTTCGTTCCCTACGAGAATTGAAGGGTTGGACGTACGATAAATCAGAAACACGCGTGTTAATCGCAAAAGAGGCCTAATCTCCGTTCAAATTATAGCTGACCGAAATGCGATCGATGTTTTTCTTCATGTTGGACGGTTGGTGGCTTTGCAGACGAGTGATCTATAAAGAAAAAGAATAAACCAGTGTGTAATAATTTGCAGCTTTTTTACTAGATTTTCGGATTCTACGTTCCTTGAAACGTAAAACATCAAATTTTGAGGTGGGGTTAAAATTGATTTTTCTTACTCGATTCCAAAGGCTTATTATATTAAAAATAATAAACCAAAATCCAATTTTGATGATATTTCTGGCTTCACGTGTATTAGTCGCTGGATGGTTCTACATAAATTTCATATCCATCGCTTCAAAAGTACCACCAAACATAACAAACGTGATTTTCGAAAACTGTTTTTTTTATTTTTCCGTCCGTCTGCCATACGACGTATCCTGTACGCGGCACTTTGCTAAGTTCCTTCGGACCAAATTCAATGAAATTTGAGATACCGGCTCCATTTAGGGTCTAGTTTTGCCCCGAAGGTTTTAAGTATTGTCAGTCACTTCTGTGGGATAAAAAGTGGAGGAAAACATTTTCAAACCTGCCTACGAGCCTCCTGAGGGTCCTTCAACCCCTCCCTCCCTCTTTCAACCGTTCTTAGGTACTTTGTTGGTTATGCCTCGTTGATTCACCAAGGTACTCATAACTAGGACGAAAATGCGATCTTTTTCTATCTTCGAATAGAATTGAACTCAGTTGTGCTTCTTTTACAACTAAACACCAAATTTCGTTATGCAGGCAACCAAATCTTTGGGATCCGGTTTGAGATTGATTCTATCAAATAGCAGGTAGCATATTAACGGCATAGCCGAGTTCATTGCAGACGGATGATTTTTCCAGAAAAATAATAAACCGTAGTGTAATCATTTGCAGCGTTTTCCACCTGATTTATTTCAAATTTGGAGGTTAGTTAGATATTAGATCCACAATTTTTGTAGTTAAAGTTCATAACAGGGATTTGTGGGGAGTAAAAAAATATTAAGGAACATCGAAATAAACAGAAAATAATTGTGAATCACGTACCTAGTTGTTTAAAATTGTGGGAAATCAGCAATTCATCGTGAACTTCACATTTTGTATGAAATTATTTTGTTACTCACAAGTGGAGCTGTGATTTACAAAATCATTTTCTAACCAACAGTTTCTGTGTCCACATAGAAACTTCGAGAGGAAGCTTTACTACCCACCCAACTTGGCAGACTTATTTTGCTACGCTTGGTTTGTTATAAAGTGTTCAATTTTCAAGTCCCTCTCGTTGTAAGTTCAAATCCCAATCCAGCAACACTACTACTGTTCTGATAACATCACATCTCACAGCTACTTGACTCTTCGTAGTTCCGAGTGCAGTAATTCTTTGGAAAAACGGAAATGAAGCAACATGGATTCCTCTACTTTACTAAAGCAGTGGGAAATTTTCACTCGACTTGAATATTTTGACGTCATGACACGTCCCAAACAGATGAGTTAAGTTACATTATCCCGGAAATTGCTTGGGGTACTGTGCTGTCTGTCTCGATACTAGAAGTTGAATGAAGCAGTAATTTGCTGTCACGGTATATCACAGAAGAGGGGTTTACGAGCACAGCCCTTATTATGGATTCAAATCGCGTTATCGGACTGCTCTGTAGTCCGGACACTGACCCTTCTCATATGGTTCCACGTATTTCATGTTAGACCGTTGGTCTAATCACTTTAAATTCATCAATTTGTCACATAGCACATTTCGACGGTGAAAGTGCAACATGTTGTACGAAGTTTTCGCTAGTTTTCAGGAAAGCGAAAAAACGTGATAAAATCTATTCAAGAGTTCATAAGACTTTTTTTTTTGAATATTTTTATGGAATCTAGGAGAGGAGATGGGTATTAGAAATGATAATTCCAAGTTCAAATAGCGTATGATAATAATAATCAATGATAATAATAATCAATAATAAAAGCCAATCATAATAACGTAAATAGCTTAGATACAACATGTTGCCTAGGAAATATCGGTTGATGCAACAAGTTGTAGTAAGGCTTTAAGCATGCACAATGTTTATAGAAAACAGTAAATTTCTTAAAGTTCCTACCTATTTTTGACCGACTTCAACGCGCCGAAGGCGCGCGAAAGAGGAGGTACTCAATTCGGGTTGTCGTGGGACGACGATTTTTTTTTTTTTTTTTTTGCATGTCTGAACACCTTGCATTTCTTTATTCTGGTACCAATCTGTCTGGTTCTTTTTGAAATTTGTTCTACCAGTATCCGTGGTGGTCCCGTTTCAAACAGATTTCATTTCGCTTTGTTAGAAGTATCGAAAATTTGTGAAAGAAGTTGAAAAACGTGGTTCCCGTTTTCGGGAATATTGGTCCGCATTCACTCTTCTTCCCCTGTGACTTCCGACTGTGCCGATGACGGACTTTTTGTGTATAGTAAAATTGAAGGTCTGATTGTAAGCTTCAAAATGGTATGCTATATGAGGGGGGTTCCGATAACTAAAAGGTGCTGCGGGGGATGAGAAAGGGGGAAATTATAGTGGGCTATTCGCTCAGAACCTGCATGAGCCGTATCAAACGTGTTTATCAATGCTCGAATATGTGAGTTTTCCTACCGTAATATGACATGAGCGATAATTATAGTACTGTTAGTTAGGTATTCTACCAAGTGGGTATAGCACATAGCTTCCTCGTCATCATAATATAGTTGGGTAGGTAATCGTATAGGAGATTGTCGGAACTGAATAGTGCCTTACCAAATATGAGGGATTTTAGGACAACTAGGTGATGAGAGGGTATTCTACCAAGTGGGTGTGTCACATAGCTTCCTCGTCATCCATTACATAGTTGGGTAGGTAATCGTATAGGAGATCATCTGAACTGAATAGTGCCTTACCAAATATGAGGGATTTTAGGACAACTAGGTGATGAGAGGGTATTCTACCAAGTGGGTGTAGCACATAGCTTCCTCGTCATCCATAATATAGTTGGGTAGGTAATCGTATAGGAGATTGTCGGAATTGAATAGTGCCCAACCAAATATGAGGGATTATAGGACAACTAGGTGATGACAGGTATTCTACCAAGTGGGTGTAGCACATAGCTTGCTCGTCATCCATAATACAGTTGGGTAGGTTATGTTATAGGAGATTGTCGGAACTGAATAGTGCTGTACCAAATATGAGGGATTTTAGGACAACTAGGTGATGAGAGGGTATTCTACCAAGTGGGTGTAGCACATAGCTTCCTCGTCATCCATAATATAGTTGGGTAGGTAATCGTATAGGAGATTGTCGGAATTGAATAGTGCCCAACCAAACATGAGGGATTATAGGACAACTAGGTGATGACAGGTATTCTACCAAGTGGGTGTAGCACATAGCTTCCTCGTCATCATAATATAGTTGGGCAGGTAATGGTATAGAAGATTGTCGGAATTGAATAGTGCCCTACCAAATATGAGGGATTATAGGACAACTAGGTGATGAGAGGGTATTCTACCAAGTGGGTGTAGCACATAGCTTCCTCGTCATTCATAAATAGTTGGGTAGGTAATGGTACAGGTGATCGTCAGAACTGAATAGTGCCGTACCAAATATGAGGTATATAGTACAGTTAGGTGATAAGTCCTCGTCAATCATGTCATGGTTGAGTTGTTGAATTGTGTTGTCAGAACTACCAAGTACCTATCAAATATGAGGGACGTCGAACAGTTAGGGGATATGAGAGTAGATTGCTAAGTAGCAAAGTGAACCAAATACCTCCTGAAACTAATCCAAAAACGGAAAGTCATCTATACATATGGAAACTGATCCGGATTACAGAATGTGGTCCACCCTACGGCGTCTGGTTCACCTTACTGAAATGATTCACAGTATGGAAACAGATCCACATTAACAGATCGATAAACTGCGGGTAAATTAATTTCAGATTTAAATTGAAGACCACTAAAAAGTGAAAAATAAAAAATAATATAAAATGGAAAAATAATAAAATAAAAACCTTTTTAACAAAAAAATGGACCGACCTCAAAAATTATGTCCGTAAACACCAAAAAGGGAAAAATAATAATCTCAGTGAAAACGTACTTGATGTAGTAGGTTGTTGGACATAAATATCTAGTCAACAGATGGTATGTTGGAATAGATACTCATCTGTAGATGCTATCTAGATAGATAGGTAGGTAGGTACGCATTGAAGTCGCCGCCGTGCCCATCTGTAGACACAAACGTCTTCAAGATCTTCTACTCACCAACATATTATTCTTTTTCGCAAATGTACATACCTCCCATACTACAAACATGCTTCCACACCGAGTATGAACGTAAATATTTGTAAAATTGTGGGAGATGTTAAATGTTAATTTGGTAACAACGCTTCCGACGGTACGTAGCTACATTAAAATATGTCCACCAATATAATAAACTGTCTCCTATTATAGGAGATAGACCTATTATAGGAGACCTATTATAATAATAATAAAGTCTCAAATACTCGTCACAACCATTCCTAGGGAGGTTCACATTTACTATCATACTCATATGGGAGCAGAGACGTACTAGGTACCTGATAGTTTGGGGAGCACATTGTAACTCAATGGTATTCACTTTTGTAATGGTAACCAGATCATCGAGTAAGGATGGTGGTTAGTTTGTGTCTGCAGATGGGCACGGCGGCGACGTACCTACCTACCTATCTATCTAGATAGCATCTAGATGATAGAATCTACAGATGAGTATCTATTCCAACATACCATCTGTTGACTAGATATTTATGTCCAACAACCTACTACATCAAGTACGTTTTCACTGAGATTATTATTTTTCCCTTTTTGGTGTTTACGGACATAATTTTTGAGGTCGGTCCATTTTTTTCGTTTCCTTAGTTCCATTATTACCTACTGATTTCTGTCCCATTTTTATGAATTATGCATAGTGTACCTAATTATAATTTTATTCCTTGTGATTAGATTATACGAACTTGGGCAGATACCTTCTTCCTGAATTTTTCCACTACTTATACCACAAAGTGAACTTTATGGGTTTTTTGAATTCGTTGGTTTTCCATAGTTTTATTTGTTTATGGTTTGGTACCCCTTAATCGTTGAGATAAATTAATTTAGGAATAAAAAAAAAACAACTCAGTGGTGCAGTAAATATTGATTATAATTTCACCAAAGGTAAGAAACAAGATAGTCTATGGCGAATTCCAGTCTGTCTTTCCTAGCCCTCCTTGGATATTTTGAGCCGCAGGTAGGTTGACCATCGACTTTTTCTTCTCTGTGAGTGACTTCATAGCCATTTGTGTTTCGGGATATCCCTCGAAATAGGTTGCACGTGTTATCCACCGGTCCACAGAGCCACTCCCAAATTCCAAGCGTGTTCAGAAACAATTTTTTGCACACAGGAACCTTATTACCCCTCACTTTCAAGCAGTAATAATGGGTCATGGATCGTCGAGAAGAATTGCTTGGGATCACTTTTCGCTAAACTATACTGCAGACAAACATTCGCTTGCTATCCCATGACATTTCCTTCCAGAAACGAGTGAACAATTGTTCCCCTTCGGCTTCAGTTATGGAATCACACTGTCTGGTTTTCCATTTCCGGAATTTTATGGAATCGCACCTTGGCCCCATCGTTTTCTCTTCTTTGGGTACATCATGCCGAATAAGAGACGCACGTTGTAGCCTTGGCATGCTTCGCCTTCCAATCTCTTCTCTTTGGTGATTTCCCAGCCCTCTCCACTAACATTTTTCCATACATCCACCTCACCTGTAGTGTCATTGCTGCTCCGTCGTCGTCTGTTCAATCTTGGGTTCTCTTCCATCAGCTCGTGTACTTTACTGTCATCATTCTCCTCCAATTCGGGATTCCATTCAGGGTCGTCCATCACTACTTCTTCCTCCCACAACATTATTTCTTCCATGTTCGCTGTCTCTTCTCTTTCTTCATTGCTGTTTTCTTTCGCGTTTCTTTCTTTCAATATTGCCAAATCAACCCTCTCCACTGCTTCATCATCATGATATTCATCATCGTGATATTCATCATTATGATATGAGCTTTTACTGATAGAGAAAATACTCACTTTTTGCGCAGGGCCAAATGGCTTATATGTATGATTACAAATTTTGTCATAGTTAGCTCACTTCAAACCATATTTTGGTGCTTCACTTCTTGTCTTTAAAATAAGAAGGGGCTTTCTGGGCAGCACAGGCCTCATTTATTGGTCTGTTTCATGTGTTCCCAGGTTGCAGTGGCAAAATATAATCGAGTTATCTGTCTAATAATATCTATCTTTATAGGTTTGAGGGAGGGCTGATTAATTCCGTGCTTGCTCTGTTGATGCGCGATTTGACCAATTCTGCTCTATCTGTGGTTGCAAAATGCCTGGCAATGCGACTGTTGTGTCGTGATGTTCTGGATCCATCTTTAATATTGAAGAAATTCTCGATTGAACAGAATGTAATTTTCATACAGTTGGGCGACTTCTCTCGAAACTGATTATCAGCGGGTGGGTATTCTCCATCAACGTTAATTTTCTCAGCCTTTTGAAGACTCCTGAAGGCTTTCCTAATAAAAACCACTCTCGAGCAGGACGACGCCTCTCTTGGAAGGAAAACACGTTTTCATTCCAACCTCACGGGGCTAATTTACTCCTTCGAGATGAACGGCCAAATTGGAACTTCCTAGCAATAAACCTCGTCAAAATAAGGGGACTCTTTTATGGCGGCGACGTCGTAAGGTCATGCCAGGGGCCGCTGAGAAGGGAGGAGATGTGCTCTGAGGATGATTGTAACAGTAAAATATTAACGAAGGACGATCCGTAGTCTACAGCCTTTGTTCCATGGACGGTAAATTTATTCATGAGGTCGGCCAGGTATAGGCAGCCTCGGCTGGGGGCGTATCTGATTAGATCAGGTGAATAAATATCTATGTAGAAAAACAATATGGGGATGAAAACAGTTTAGGAACTTAACCGAATAAACAAATTTCTGTACAATGTGCGTTAAAAACTATTCAACGGACAATAATGTCATAGAAATGCGAGGTTTGGGAGAAATAAAGGAATGACGATATTGAAACTCAAGGGATAACAATCTGAAATATTTATTTAATTTATTTTCAGCAGAGGAAAATGGGAAAAACGTAAAATAGGTTTTCCCATTTGGTTTATTATTTTCAATAATGAACCTTTGGAATCGACCAATAAAAAATTTTTAACCCCCTTCAAAATTTGTTCGTTTACGTTTCAAGGTAAGTACGTAGAATCTGAAAATCGAATAAAAATTTTGCCGTCCGTCCGCCGTACGGCGTACGCGACACTTTTCTCAGTTAGCATAAACCGATTTTGATGAAGTTTGGTATATGGGCTCCATTTGGGGTCTTGTTGAGCCCCGAAGCTTTTGGTTCATGTCAGTCACTTCTCAGGTTTCTCTGGCAATTATTGTTCGATTTTGATGATTCCAGCGGCAAATCTTTGTTTTTAAAATTCACCGGGGGTCCGGTGTGGCTACGGTCGTTGGGGCGTCGTTGTTTTGCGGTTGACTTTGGACCGACTTCTGCGGGGATTGGCTTCCGGTCTCTCATTGCCCCCCTCGTCACAACCCAGGGCGGTGAGGCAATGGAAAGGCATGAGCGAAATCATCAGAACAAATTTTGATCTTCCCTTAGGAAGACAGCTGATGACGTCCGCGACGCCAGGAATGGCAGTCGGACGAAAATCCAACCTGAAATGGTTGTTTACTTACTTTACTTTTTTTTCAATTCCCTAGACTGCTGCTCTAATGAATTTCGAAAATCCTAGACAATTAAAATTAAGGTACAACCTTTAGTGTTTGAGCCCCTTTAATTTAGGGAAATACTGACGCGGAACGAGGAACGAACGGCAACTGACTCTGACCTCTTAAAGCACCAAGTTATCCGATTGTCATGAAGTGTAGATAATATATTATCCTAGAATCAACTTTCAACTACCTTCGATATCGTGAGGAATCAAAGTTTTGGCCATTGAATTTAGTATGTGACGGCGGTACCTATCGTGCGGCAACGATGAAATTCATATGGGACCAACCAAGGACAGTAATGTCTGGGAATGTCATCAAAGTTATATGATTATTTTGTATGGTTTTGTTGCAGGGATATTCACATTTTTTGTAGTTCAGACCAAAACAGTATCATAATCAGGGATTTTGAGTGCCTCTTTTGCATTTCCTTCAAAATTTAAAATGCAAAAAATCATCATTTTGTCCATATTGTTGTTTCCAATTCAAAACAACTATAAATGTGATGGTGAAAATCATGTTTCTTATTGAGGAATTTATCAGTTGGTTCTGCTCCATGAAGTGCAATAAATCATTTTTACTCCAAATTGGAATAAAAAAATTCCATATTTCCATGTTATTACGTGCGTGGGGGCTACAATGCTCACCCAACTTGAGAGATGAATTTAACTTATCGATGATTATTGCAAGGTTGCAATTGTTGGAATCGTCACCCGTTGCCGCTGTCAAAATGAAATGATGAGAAAGTAGGTGAACACGACACCAGTGGGGGACATCCGTTCCTCTCCTTACGAGGTTTTACGTATAAAACGGTCCCCTTTTAGAGGTCGATAGCATGAAGACTGAGGAGTGATATCGAATATCCCACGACATCGCGGGCACGCGACGCTGTACGTCGTTCGAGACGCTGTCATCGGGTTAGTCCTCTCACGATCGTCTGGCCACAGTCAGCCGAATCCAACTCCTGTATGTCTCAGCGATACCATGAGTACGTATTGGCTTATTGAGTTTTGCATTGCGCTGGCTTGTGGTTACTAGACACTCAATGTGCCAATAATTTAAAACGCTGCAAATTATTATTTAACCCTAATTGGACCATGGTGTCACTAGTGTCACCAAAAACATCTTGAGAACTCTACAGCTGTCCCAAGGATTCACCAGATTAACTAGATATAAATTGCAATGAAAAAATTAACAGAGCTGAATTTTTTGAACAATTTTTTGTAAGTCATTAGAAATCAAAACAAGTGGGTGTGGCACATAGCTTCCTCGTATCCATAACCCGATTACATAGATGATCCGATGCATAGTAGTTAATTTCGAAACACCAATCTCTCTCTAATTACCTTTCACTACTCTCATAGGGGACCATCTACACGCTAATCTGGACAATCCTAGAAAATTTCATCAAATTCGGATGAAAAATGTAAATATAATGGTTGTTACAAGGATTTTACGTATGCGCCAGCGCAGAGGCTTCTATGAATTTTAAGGC